>CM069437.1:19541742-20151406 GCA_035610365.1 Aquatica leii
CATTTATTTAAGTAATACGTGTGGAAATTTGCTGTTGTTGCTAATCTCACGCTTTATTATGTTACCTTTTAAAGTCGATAATTTGTAATTTATGACTAATTAAGAATGTATTATTTTCGCTTAATACGTGATTAAATGCTGCTTTTCTACAAGTCCTTATAAATATTTTTGTTTAGACTATCAGTTACTCGAGCGTTCTCACGAGTTTGCTGACGAATTTATTTTGTTATCTTTTGAGGTCATTATAACCTTAGGTACTTAGTTTCCTTCTTTAATCAGTTCCTGACAAACTCTTGTTGAGATCACTTCAAAAATTTACTGTACCTTGGAAGTACTAACGTTTACTTAAACACGGTGATTTTACCGGATATTACGTTGAAACTTTCCTAACTTTTAGTATACCTACGGAACCTGTTTCTTTCCTAAAATTACTAAAAATCGTATATTTACGGATATAAGTTACTTTAAATTTTAAAAGTGTACTTAGTTTTCTTAACGCTGGATTATTATACCCAGGTAAAGTACTTAGTTTTTGCTTTATTTAGTTAATTTAACTTTGCTTCTCTCCCTTCCTCTTTATAGCGGGTTTTTCTTCCGACGAAATTGTTCTAATTCATATGAACGTTTCCTCCAACGGATTGTTTACTCCACGTGTGAAAGTTTCTTCAACTACCAAAATACTCCGTTCATCTGTAAACTCTACTAACGCTACGCTGAGAAGTCAACTTCGATTGCACCAACTGACGCTAAGTGAAAAAAAAACTGTTAACCTTCGTTTTATTATGAAATAATTCCTATTTGTGCAAATCTCAAAGATTTGATTTTCTACATTGAACTTTTAATCAAAATTATCCTACTTGCTTAATCAACTTTAGAAATTCAACAACTTTTCTTTATACTTTAAAATTTTACAATTTTTTTTTGCTATTTAAAATTCACTTTTGTTATTTAAACTTTGGCTTGATTTACTTAATTTAATTTCTCTTTGTTTCTATAAAAAATTTGAATTTTTTTTGTTGACTTATAACGTAATTGTAACTGACCTATTAACCTACATAAATTTGGTCACGCATCCCTTGATCTACGAGATAGTAAACTTGAACCTATCTCTAATTCTCGGCTATTACTTGCTGACGGCCAATTGTTTGTTTTAACTATTTTATTTAAGGAAACTTGACTGGAAATACCGTGCACGGAGTTTCATCAGCGAAATTTAAAAAAAAAGTAAGATTTTTTTTTGTATTTCAAATTTGTAATTACTGTCTTGTCGAATAACGATCGCTGCCCCAAATTAATTTTTTTTTGTTTGTTTTGCGAACCTAACGTAATTAAACTAGTTTTACTACTTTTGTTTTAACACAAGGTAATTTAGATCCTGTATTTTTGTAATATTTGAAATCCATTATCGATTGTTTTACTCAACTTCACGCATATTTTGTTTGCATAATTCAAAATTAAATATTTTATTGATTATTTTGTAAATTGCTATTTATTCTAAATTCATTATATTTACATCAAATTTATTGATTGCTATTTATTGCTTAACCCTCCCCGTTTTTTTTCAGCAACCCTTCGCTACTACTAGAGCCCTGTTAAACTTTTACAATTTACTTAACAGGACCGTAACTAAACAAATTGTGTGGCGCCCATTTCTAACAATTTCTAATCACTATTTGACTAATTTTATCTACCACGACATCTTTGATTTAAATATTCCCCTCACAATTTCTAACCCACCCCATTTTGCCTACAAGAACCGAGCTACTGCGGCCATCGCTCCATTTAAATTTAGTTACCCATTATTCTTACCGTAACAAATTTCTTTGGCGCTCCAACGTGCGGAGCCCCCTTTCTGTACATAATTTCTTTGCATAACGTACTTCCTTTTTGCTTAACTCACTTCTTTTTACTCATTAACCATGTTCTCATTTAAAATAGATGTCAACCGTTTACTAAAAGCTGAACTTGAATATGAACTTTCTTCCAGAGGTATTGATCTACCCACTACTACTAGTAATTTGAGAAAACTTGCTCGTAATGCCATTGTACTTGAATTAGAAAACACTTTTACTCCTGTTTCTCATTCTATTCCTTTCGCCGATGATTTGACTGCAGTTACCCAACTTATTGATGAAATTAAAACCTTCACTGACGTTGTTACTAATGATCCCAAATCAAGACACTTCTTACGTTTGAATAGTTTAATTCCTCACATAGAACGCCGTTGCTCTTTGATGAACGCTACTAGTGATGCTGAAACCGGTCAACGTAATACATTACTTTTGGCTATTGCTACCCTTAAATCAAACTTAGTACAAAAAATGAAAAAAACTTAATCGCGTTACCCTTACAGATTTTTATAAATTACCTTTTTCTAGCCCTAAACCTACTAGTTCTAATGATCCTAATGCAGCTGAAGTAACTGATCAAGATGCTAATCCTTCAACTCCTCCTTTACTTTCTTCTAGCGAAGATGAACTGGATATTTCTGGAGCATTACCTAGAATAACTCCCGTTTCTCAATCAGTTGTTTCTGAAAAACGTTTTGATATCTCTAAGCTTGGCTTAACCTTTTCAGGTAAAGGCAAAGTGTCTCTTTTAGATTTTCTGACCCGATTGGATGAATTAGCTTTATCTCGTGCTATTACTAAACAAATGCTTTTCGCTCATGCTCCTGAATTGTTAACAGGACGTGCCCTTCTCTTATACCGTTCTCGAAAATTCACTCTAACTACTTGAGATGAAATTGTATCAATGCTGAAAACCGAATTCTTACCGATTGATTATAATGAAAGACTACTTGACGAAATTAAGAATCGTACTATGGGTCCTTCTGAAAATATGAGTTCTTATCTCGCTGTAATGTACAATCTTTTTCAACGCTTAACGACTCTTTTATCCGAAACCAAACAACTATACTACATTCGCCGTAACTTAACTCATTTCTACCAAAATGCTTTAACGCTTACTCCAGTCGTTAATATCGCCTAACTTTCTGCTTTAGGTAAACAAATCGAACAGAATCATTACTTTATTGAAACATTTAAACCTCCTCCTCACAGGAAATCTTCTCGTCTGCTTGAACCAAGCCTCGCCTACTTAAGTGTTGGCTCTTCCTCAGATACCAATACTAGTATCTCGACTCAATCTAAATGTAGCTCGAATATTCCTGAACTTTCTGCTGCTTCTGTGGTGTCTACTCCCAAAGGAAAGGATATCAAGTCCGTTACCTCAAATGTCACTGCTAGTTCAACTGACTCAAAACCAAAATTTACTTCGAAACCATCAAACAAAACTAAAGTTACTTCCACTCCTTCTTTAGTCACTTGTTGGAATTGTCGAAAACCAGGTCATGTTTCTCCTAAATGCCCTGAACCTCAAACTCGTCACTGTTATAGTTGTGGTAAACCAGATGTTATCAAACCAAATTGTTCAAATTAAACTCGAAAACCCCTTTCGCTACTTTACCAGATCATCATAAATATGTTCTAAACTTTGTTTTGGCTAATGTCCGCAAGGATGAACGACCTTATCTCAATGTAACAGTCTTTGGCTATCCCTTTAAAAGTTTATTGGATTCTGGGTCCTCCAAAACGATCTTAGGTCAACCAGGATGGAACCTTTTAAGCTCTTTAGGCCTTTCTTTGCGTAAATATTGACCTTATCCTAAATCAACTTCAACTTGTCTACTTGCTAATGGTGAAACTTGCTACATTCTTGGTGTTGTTGATCTTCCTATCACTCTTCAAGACAAAATAGTCACTTTAGAAGTTTTAGTCATCCCTGAAGTCACTCAATCACTTATTTTAGGCATTGATTTTTGGAAATCAATAGATTTTGTTCCTAATTTTCATACGGGTACTTGGACTTTCGGAAATTCTGATAAAATTTGCTCCTTATCTACTGATCATTTAATTACTAGGCATAACCTTTCTCCTACTGAAGAACAAACTCTTCAATCATTATTTGACTCTCCTGTACTCAATTCTACTGAACTTGGCCGGACTACCTTAATCGAACATCATATACGTACAACCAGTGAACCTATTAAACAACGTTACTACCCACTTTCTCCAGCTTTACTCAAAATTGCTAATGAGGAATTAGATTCCATGATTGCTTTAGAAATTGTTGAACTTTCTTCAAGTCCATGGTCTAGCCCAATTGTTCTCGTTAAGAAAAAAAATAACTCCTATCGTTTTGGTATAGATTATCGAAAAGTTAACGCCGTAACTGAAAAAGATGCTTACCCATTACCATACATCAATACTATCTTGGACCGTCTTCGTGATGCTCGGTTCCTTTCTTCTCTAGACATTCGCTCTGCCTACTGGCAAATCCCTTTATCTAAAGATTCGAAATCCATTATCGATTGTTTTACTTAACTTCACGCATATTTTGTTTGCATAATTCAAAATTAAATATTTTATTGATTATTTTGTAAATTGCTATTTATTCTAAATTCATTATATTTACATCAAATTTACTGATTGCTATTTATTGCTTAACCTACCCCGTTTTTTTTCTTTTCAGCAACCCTTCGGTACTACTAGAGCCCTGTTAAACTTTTACAATTTACTTAACAGGACCGTAACTAAACAAATTGTGTTGCGCCCATTTCTAACATTTTCTAATCACTATTTGACTAATTTTATCTACCACGACATTTTTGATTTAAATATTCCCCTCACAATTTCTAACCCACCCCATTTTGCCTACAAGAACCGAGCTACTGCGGCCATCGCTCCATTTAAATTTAGTTACCCATAATTCTTACCGTAACACATAGTACATATGTAACTGTTTGATTATTCTTTTTACAAGAAATGAACCGAATTATATATTTTATTTTGTCCCATTTCAATTAAATTTGTCAAGTCAAACAGTAAGTATCATATATTTTGTGTACTTTCAATATATTGTCCACAGACTGGTTCACCCTATTATCAAAATAAGTTATAACTCCTTATTTGGCGATACATTTAACGTTTGAAGTATTATAAACTTCTTCTGTCGTTAGTAAACAATTAATAAGAGTTTTTCAGTAACCAAATTTGATTAATGACAAAATAACTATTTAAGCAACAAAAAATGTAAATAATAATAATAATTTCGAATACGAAAGTCGGCGAAGGCGGATGAATGGAACTACGCAATATCAAAAATATACTATAATCAAATCCTACTGGACGATTCCATCAAGAACAATCATTGATCGGTAATTTCACTTTCAAATTAAAATTTATTGAAGTGATCAAGCTCTAATCAATAACCAACATTGTTTTTATTGATCTAAATTGCAGACAAATTAATGTCTTAACTTTTAAAGTACATTGTTGGTAAATTAAAAAAAAAATTATATGTACCATAAAATTATACATATCGTGCTATAAGATAGAGCGTAACATATTTATTTTCTTGTTTAATTATTAATTATCTTATTTCACTACCGTGTTTTATTGCAATCAAGGTTCGTGAGAAGCAAACTTGTCACAGATTCGGAATTCTTAACTAGTCAAGTACTCGACATTATATGCATACACATAAATTACATTTAATATGACATAAACAAGTAAAATAATATTGAATTACTTTGCGCGGTCAATGAAAACCAGCAGGCAGCGTAGATAACAGTCCATTTCCGATGGCCGGTCGGTGGTTTGATGGGAACATCGAGCCTCATTGGCCCCAAGTAGCCTGAACAACTTTTTCCACAAGTTGTTTTTCATGGACATATTTAAGAATACGTCTAGCTTTAAGATACGAGTTTCCGGTACAAAATGTTATGCTTGTCTTGAAAAAAATTGTTTGTAAACACGCTTTGCTACTCAACATAATAGTTGATCTTTAGGTTGTTTCTAATTTAGATAAACAGAAACTTATAAATGCTTATCGTAATTAGACTTAATTTAAATTTTATCCATGTTTCTTAACTAATATATATATAAAAAATTCAAAATAAAACTATTTGAGTTTCTTCTAATAGCGTCAAGTTTTAAACTGCCAGAGATAAAAACGAACTAGTTGATAGTTTAGCCGATACAATGTTACACAATTACATTTTGAAAAATTATACAAATATTTCCCAAGAACTTCCACTTAATCCATATGAGCATAAACGTATAAAGTTCTGCTTTTTTTTCTTCTTCATAGCCTGCTTAAATCCATTTTTAGACATAGGCCTTCCAACGTTCCCGATCTTGTGTTATTTGAATCTAATTTAGTGCAATCTTTTTCTTGAGACCATCTCATTAGTGGTCTTCCTCTTTCTCTTTTATGTTGGTATAGTCTCCATTCTATGATCCTGCAATTCCATCTGTTTTTATCGAGTCTTGCCACATGTCCGGCGTAGTTCCATTGCCATCTTAATGCCTACATCTATTATTTTCGTTATCGCCCTTAATTTTTCGTTTCTTATTCTTTCCTTTCTCGTAATTTTTTACATGGCTCTTTCCATTGCTCTTTGACCTATTCTGATCTTTTGTATGTTGTGTTTTGCCGATGTCCAATTTTCTGTTCCGTACAGTACCGAAGGTAGAGTTTCAACCCATGAATTACTGTCTTGGCATTTTAACAAAGTTTTGAGCTGCCTATGCAACCTTTCTACCAAACCATTGCTTTGTGGATGGTATGCAGTAGTTTTGAGCAGATCCGACAGATCCGACAGGACATGAAAGTGGATAAAACTATTATTGATACTATAGAAACAAAACGATTTCTGTGGTACGGACATCTAGAAAGAATGGAGGAAACAAGATGGCCACAGAAAATTTGGAAATGGACTCCACAAGGAAGAAGAAAAAGGGGAAGGCCAACAAGAACATGGTTTCAAGAAATTCAAGATGCTATGGCCACAAGAGACCTACGACAAGGAGATTGGTGGGACAGAAAGAGGTGGAAATCGAGAAGCGAGAAGCGGCGACAGCCGTAGTAACCTCGCAAATATATATATATGCAGTAGTTTTTCCATGTTTTGTGCCAGTAAATTTTGTCAGTGCTGAAAACAAGGTAGAATTAAATTGTTGACCTCGATCAATTGTAATTCGAAGTGTTACTCCATATCTTGCAATCCAGTTGAGATAAAATGTGAATGTTACTGTTTCTGCAGTGATGTCTGGTATGGGGATTACTTCAGGCCATCGTGCAAATCGATCAATGCATGTCCGTAGATACGTATTACCCTTGGATGGTGGTAATAGACCTACCAAGTCTATATGTACATGTTCGAATCTTTGAGAGGGTGGCACTAAATTACATACTGGTGTAGATATGTGTCTAGAAATCTTGTTTTTCTGGCATGGTATACATTGGCGACACCATAATCTACAATCTTTTCTTATGGAAGGTCAGACGAAACGTGATTTGATCATCTCAACTGTATCATTTGCTCCTGGGTGTGATAATTTGTGTAAGTTATCGAATATTTGAAATCGAAGTTGTTGTGGAACAAATGGTCTGATTTTATTTGTAGAAGTGTCGCAGAAAACATGCACGTCATATTCGAGGAAAAACATTCTTTTTATTTCTAAGCCTGAATTTGACTCGTTTAATATTTTTTGTAGCTCAGGATCTCATTCTTGTAGTTGGCTAAGTTGTACGTAATCTATTGAAACTATGGTTGATATCATACCAGTGCTGCAAATGCGGAATAAGGCATCTGCTGGTGCGTTGTCGATTCCAGATACATGTTGGATATCACTCGTAAATTGTGCTATGTAGTCCAGCTGACGGAACTGTCTTGGTTTGCATTTATCCAATTTTTGTTTTAAAGCGACTGTGAGAGGTTTATGGTCCGTAAACAGTGTGAATTTCCTACATTCTAAGGCATGTTTAAAGTGTTTGATGGTAGAATATGCTGCTAAGAGTTCTCTGTCGCAAGTACTGTATTTGGTTTGTGCGCCATTTAACTTTTTGGTGAAAAATGCTAGCGGTTGCTAGTAGCCATCAATGCTTTGCTGCAACACTCCTCCAATAACTACATTTAAAGCATCAACCATAACCGAAACTGGTGCTGTTGGCGATGGATGTGCTAATAATGTTGCCTCTGCTAAGGCATTCTTCGTGTTCTCGAACGAGTCGCTAGTTTCTGTGTCCCATTCGATAAGTGTCTTGTTGCTGGTTTTAAGACCACCTAAAAACTTGTTTAATGAATTTTGAATTGCTGTAGCATTGGGAATGAATCTACGATAAAAGTTGACCATCCCGAGAAACTGTCGAAGTTCCCTAATGGATGTTGGTTTCTTGAAGTTACCGATTGCTTCGATTTTACTTTTAGGAGATGTTGTACCTTTATTATTTATGGTATATCCTAAAAAGATTACTTCTTCTTGACCAAAGGGGCATTTGGTGGCATTGATGCATATTCCATACTCACTTAGACGGTTGAAAAGGGTTCGAAGATGTTACATATGCTGCTCTTGTATTTCGGATGCTACTAATATGTCATCCAAGTAACAGTAACAGAAGTTTAGATCCTTAGTGACTTCATCTATAAATCGTTGGAATGTTTGTGCTGCATTTCGTAGACCAAATGGCATGCGCAGAAATTCAAACAGTCTAAATGGTGTTATAACAGCTGTTTTTGGAACGTCATTAGGATGTACCGGTATTTGGTTAAATGCTTTCACCAGATCGACTGTAGAAAAGAGCTTCTTACCATATAAAAGCCGTGAAAAATCTTCAATATGGGGGATTGGGTAGCAGTCGTGGATTGTTTTCGCATTTAGGGCTGCGGTTGTCTTTCTATTTAGTTTTTTTCTTGTTTAAACAAATGGCTGTGGTTATTTTCTTGTTTATCTTTTCTAACGTATTGTAGTCGTCTTGTTCAATTGTGTTTAAGTTTTCATTAATCTTATCTTGAAATATTTTCCGGTTTTCTTGTATTTCTTCTGCAGTTAGTGTTTTTGTATGTTTTACCATTATATTCCTTCTTTCTAGTTTCTCACTAGTCTTTAATCACTATTTCATTTTTTACTTCTCTGTTTGGAGATATCCAAGTCCATTTTATATTTGGTCTTTTCTTGAAAAAGGTGTTCATTCCGTATAATTTATATTCGCTCATGTAGTTTAATAATCTCTCTCCTCTCTCGTTTCTTTCGCTTAATTCGAATTGTCTTACATATTCTTCGTCAGCTTCTTGTTTCTTATCGAATTTGGCATTGAAGTCCCCCATAACAACGTTCCACTTTGTTTTGTCTGTTTTCATAGCCACCTTTAGCTGTTCATAGAATAACCTTATATCCTCTTCCGAGCAATTCGAAGTGGAAGCATATAATTGCGAATTTTTTATTCTTATCTTATTATTTATTTTTATAATTATCTACGCTACTATTTCGGAGATCGCTTTGAAGGTCTTAATATGAGTTGTTCCAACCTTACCGCCCTTGTATATGCATGTGTTTTTGGATTCTAGATTTATCCAGTTCTCTCCTTCTCTTCTTATTTCACATAATCCGAAAATGTCCCAATTGATTGTGTTTAGTTCTTCTTCTAGTTCTAAGAGTTTGTCATTGTATTGTAAGTTGCTAATATTAGTTTCGCTAAATTCGCTGGTTTAAGCAGATTAACTTTACCAAACCCTTCCTAGAATCCTTAGGGCATCCTGACGTATCAGGGTGAGATAGTAAGATTTGTACTCTATTCACACGGGGTATTTCTGTTGTAAACTTTGACATTTCGTTTTATTAAGGAGTATTTGGCAATAAAACGTCACGTTTGCTAGGCGACTTGGCGAGTGAGTTTAGGATAAGATATGTTAAGTTGGGTTTGTAGGTTTAGGATTTCGGTATGGTCATGATTCACTTCAGTTATAGGAGGCGGAGAGGAATTAAGAGCTCGCGTAGGCAGGGTCGCTGACACCTGAGATAGATCTATCTTTTACCGGAATCGTACAAGAGTACCTATACGATACCTAAAGGTTAAGGTTAATTAACACTAAACAAGTAATCTTCCCGTTGGTAGTACAACGTTATGAGTGGCATGAAATCAAAATTGCACCCAGATATTCTATGCTCTTTAAAATACATATTTTGCAACTGAATGAATTAACCGATCGGATGTGGTCGTAAAGTAAAGTTCCAGACGCGCTAAAAACGCAAAGAGAAAATGTAAGTAAAATTTGGCTACATGGTCATGCGCAGCAGTTCCCGAACTCTCAATACCATTTTTCCTGTTTCTGTACGTCGCTCAGTGTTAGCCTAGTATAGTAACCCCAATCACCCCTTCCACCAGATGCAGAATTTGTACGTGTGTACCACTAATAGACGTTCATCGTCGGTTAATGAACAGTGCATAGCCATTCAACACGTCCGCAAATAGTGTAGGGAGTTCAAAAACGGTCATACAAACATTCACGATAAAAATCGAAACGGAAGACAGTCGTTTCAGACAAAAGGTGAGCGACTAATGCTCAAAGATCGAAAGATTATGATCTGAAAACTAGAGGTTCAAGTTTTCGAGAATGCCGCTACAACAATTGAAGGCGAGCAAATCTGATTCTTCAACGAAGTGGTGCCGAATACAACTGAGAAGAATTGTTCAACTCCGTTGTTACGGGCGAAAAAATCTAGGTGTTCAATTTACTACAATCACGCGAATGGTGTCATTCAATTTTGCCAAAGCCAAAAAAGTTTGAACAAACTTAGTGTGCGGGCAAAATCACGACGAATGTGTTTTGAAACCGCCAAGAGATACTACTGGACGACAATAAAACGTTTGGATGACACTTTATTGCATGCTTTCGAGTTTGAAACAGCGAAGCAAGCATCGTACCGAGACGGTCATAAACTTCACTGTGCGCAGACACTAGAACGCATTGAAGAAATCGCACAAAGAATGCTTCAAGGAAGAGGAGTAACGAATTTGAACTGCAGTGAAATAGGCCTCATAAGACGACACTACGAAGAAGAAAGATATGATAAGAGTGCTCAAAAGTCTGGAACAAATTGACCAAAAGAAACAAAAATTAATTCATGTAGTCATGTACAGGAGATTACCATACGTATTGCTATGGAACCATTGGACAGCATCTACGTCGACGGCAAGATCAATACAGGATGTTCTCAGTTACTGGTCGACACGGGAGCTTGGGAGATCATAACTCATCCGACATATTATCAGAAAATGAGAAAACATCACCAGTAACAGTACCACTTCGAACGGCAACAAGCAAAGAAATACCTACTCACGGACAAGCAAAAGTGACCATTAGTTTGGGAAATGGGGTACTCGTAGCCAACATCACGGATGAAGCTATCTTAGGAGTGGGCGTTATAAAGATGTTATGTTAAAAAGCTAGTAGGTTAAGATTTTTCGAGTATAAAAATTATCCTCGACATGCCCACCTTTTCGTTGACGATTGTCGAATTTTTATAAGCGCGCATTTAATCATTTTCCGGTAAAGTTTGGTGCAACACAGACGACCTCCGTTTAGAGGTATTTCTAGGCCCAATAAAGCTTTCAGCATTAAGTTATTACACGCGATTCCACGTGAATATGCAAATTAACTTTGTTTCTATCTAAGCGAAAGTCTATTTGGGGTGAGTAATATTTGTGTAATTTGATTCTTTCCTAATTGTCTATAGCGGATTTCCATACCCCCGAAACGTTTCCTTTATCGGTAAAGATAACAAACAGATGGCATATTTGGGGAAAAATTTCCATGACGTCACGTTACTACAACGGAACTATTCACACCGTCAAGAAGTTGGAAACCTTTAAGATTGCGATTTCTTTTGGGAGAAACTGCTATCATCAATTGCTACATTGAGTAGAGGGGAAACGGAATTAGCTAATCACCTACTGAATGAAACCTAACTGTAAGTATTACAATTTTTAGATTTACGATTAGTACTTTATTGGTCATGTCGATTGTTGACCGTACGTACATACATGTTAAGTTAACACAATTAATTCTAAGATCATTTTGTGCGTCACAAAGTCGTATGCAGTGCGCGTTGAGTCTCTAAGTCTTCGATTTTTTAAATATATTTTTGCGATTTTAAATTTACGAATATAAAATTATTCCTTCTTCGAATGTAAAAATTTAGACCGACTAGGTCAGTTTACTGTACGATTCATGGCTTAACGTTTGGAAAATGTACGTAATTATATTTATATACCTTCTTCGTCCTCTTTAGAATTATTGTCTGTGATAAAATAAATATATATTCTGTGTTATTACTTCTGTCGTGTTATTTGTTCTTTTCCAGCTGCGGGTAGAGTTAAACGATATCTCCCTAATTTCGTCTTTCATCGTTTTGGCGCCTTTTTAAATTTAATTTATAATTTCGCATCACAAAGCCTGCGACTACCTCTCCGGGAACAACTGTGTTAGTCGTTGCTTATTTCTTTTGTTACACAAAAACCAGCGTATCAAAAAAGTACGGGTTACATTAAGATGTGCTTAAGATTGACGACAAACAAATTTCTTTTCATTCGTCAGAGAAGGAAGCCGTGCGAGTCTTATTCAGTGAAGACGTGATCCTACCTAGAAGGACTGAAGTGTGGTGGATATAAATCTATGGGAAAGCTATATTTGTCGAATCGAATCAATTGAGGGCAACTTGGTTGAAAAAGGAATGCTGTTTAGCAGAAAATTAGTATGAGTAAAAAACACGGTGCCAGTAAGAATCTTGAATGTCAACTCAGATACGGTAACGTTATAAAAAGGAGATCATGGTAGGCCAATGTACACTAGTATTTCAAATTGTGAGATGGGTAAATGTTAGTAAAGCTACGTCGCTAAAGAAGTGCCCCCAACATCTATTAGAGAGAAGTGTGATTGAACCCTTTACCGAGACTTGACGATACTTTAGACACCTTGTCAAAATCCCAATGGTTTTCCAAGTTGGATTTAAAGAGTGGTTACTTGTAAGTAGAATTGGAATCCAAGGACCTTGAAAAGACAGCTTTTACAATTGGAACTAGTTTCTGGCAGTTTAATGTGTTGCTCTTCGGTCTGTGTAACGCTCCTGCGACGTTCGAGTGTTTGATTGAGACCATCTTGCAAGGACTGTCTTGAAAGATGTGGTGAGTTTCTCTAAACGACGTAATTGTGGTTGGAAGGTAGTTTGAAGAACATTTGGACAACCTGAAGAAAGTGTTTTAACAAATTTGTGCTGCATATCTAAAGCTGAACCTAAAGAAATTTCATAGATGTAAGATGAACAAGAAAACGTCTTCGCGTATTTTAGCAAAGTTTTGTGCAGACCAGAAAGCAATTATTGCGTGACTAAAAAAGAACTGTTAGCAGCAGTCAAGTCCATAGAACGCTTTTGTAAATACTTGAAAGTGCGCAAATTTTTACAGACCACGCCGCTTTGAAATGAGTACTGCAGTTTCGTAATCCGAAAAGACAAATAGCAAAATGGATGGATAGAGAGACTGCAACTATGACACAGAACGCCCTGCCGGAAGCAATCATCAGAACGCAGATGCCTTGTCCAAAAGACCATATCCGGCAGACCACAGCCATTGAAGAAAAGATCAAATGTCTCCGAAGAACTAATACGGTTGATAAAGAGTAGTAACCTGTTGCAAACGATCCCGAAATAAGATTACTCCTAAACTGGAAAGCAAACGGCTGACGACCAACCTAAGAGGAAGTGAGTGCTGAGTGCTTTGGACAAAAACATCAAAACATATTAGGAGCAGTGAGACTCCTTGAAAATATAAGACAATCTTTTTAAGCGGTCCCTAGAGAGTATCGAGAACACAGAAAATACACTATAGTTAATAGTAACGAGAAATCGAGTGTCAGAAGCGTAAAAAAGACGTTAGGAAAAGATCAAGAAACATTCTAGTAGGTAAACTGCAAAGAGAACTTCATGTAATAGTGTTTTTCAACAGGCTTGGAGTTCCGTCGAAATTACATTCTGATCAAGGCCGCAACTTTGAGTATACCCAAAGAAGTTTGTCGCCGAAGCTGCAAAGACAATGGAGAGCCCTTACGAGGTTCTGCAGCCTATATTATTAATAACATCATATATTGTATCCAAAAACATTGATCGTCTAGTCCCGTTTGCTGACAATAACAAGGTTACGCAAAACCAGGTCCGAACCAGGATAATAACAAGCAGAACCAGAAATCACCAACGATGTAATAGATTTCGATAACTTTATTAGCATGGAAAAACTAAGTTCAAAGTTACAATCGAGAAACAACAAGACCTGTTCAACACACGAATGGATTACGCCATTGCACATTGCGTGAGTGAAGAGAAAAATTTGGATGGCTAGATGAACTGCAAAAACCGGCGGTCTACAAAATCTTAAAACTATGTGATAAACGATGCGTTATTTTTTATCTGATTCCCCAAGAAGTACTCACATGCAAATCCGTGAGGTCGTCTTCCAAAGAATAGACGTTCAAATCATCAGAAAAAGTCCATTGACTACTACTTTTATCTGAATCCAGATAACCTAAGGATATAAAAACTATTCGAAAGAAGTTTTAATCGAGTACAACAAAAGCAACTTTCTTAGATTGCTTTATCACATTGGCTTAAAGAGGTTTTAGTGATTTTTGATTTTCCTCAAAACCCAAGTAGTGTTAATAAACGTTTAATTTTTGTCACCTCAAGAAAACTGGCCAAACTTCCAAATGTGTATTTCCGTTTTAAAAAATGCTGCACTAAGACACTTTCGTGTCAATGAATAATTAAAAAATCATACCTAGAACACGCGGATCGAAGGACCAAATTAAATTGTATGTCTGAACTACAAAAATTGCCGTTTTAATGAACAATAATTCATGTTTGAATAATAAAAATCCCAACAAACAAATTCAGTTATCCAAAATTATAAAACGTTGTAGTTCAATTAAGGATTACGATGCGTAGCTGGATACTTACTCTTTTATTTGTTTTTTAACCTAGCATTTGTTTTTCTAAGACGTCAATTGTTAATTTTTAATCCCGTTTGATTTATGTCTCACATAATTATAAAACAGTTGAGTAAAAAATCTTACGCTTATTTAGCAACGGTAGGTTGATTGTAGTCAATTCGGTAAACTAATAACTAAAGAATTATATTCAAAAAACACAGGCGCAACTGTTTTATAAAGGCCACCGAGAAGTACCAGACTTGCATAACTGGTAGTGATGCTATAGTAAACCGCCTTTCAAAGACATCGCCTACCGGCTTTGATTTATACATCGGCAATGTTGCACTTGTCCTTAGTTGTATTGTTACAGTTCGTTATGCATTGTATTATAAGAGAACCGCTGCCTTTTATCTGCCGTGTGTGCTCTTTTCACTGCCACCACGAATGATGCCGTGTTGGATGAATAATGGGGAAATGCTAATTATGGATTTGAATATCACTTCTTTGTAGTACATAAACAAATACAATCTTGATCATGTTATAAAGAATTTACTTTTCATTGTTTTCTATTAATACTTGACTGCTCGTTATCTACGGTAATAGAAAAATGCGTTTATGTATGGAGGAAGAAGAAGTCTATGGCACAAACACTTATTATACGAAATGATTCGGCAAATTCCCAATAGGTAGCAAGAGGTCATAGCAACCTTTTTATACCACAAGCCGCCGCTTCCATCTTAATGATAATGACGATCAACTGCCGCAGCGTTATGATTGTATTACTTTATATAACAGTACGTTGCTTCAAAGGTTACAATTACCTCTAACTTATCCGGAGGAAGCCTTCGTAATTAACTAAGCACTCGGGCGTATTTCGAATGATTGTTTTTCTTTTATCATCGGCACTTCTTGCGTAAACCTTCATTGATTACTACTATTATACGTTTTATTTTATTTCTCATTCTTTACTTTTATAATTCATAATGTTTATAGACGCGATGCTACATCATCAGCCGAGAGAAAGGTATAACTAGTGGTGATTGTAAACTAAAAATAAAAAACATCAGTTTTAAATCTATTTTGTTGTTTCTTAATGCTTTGAACTCTTGTGAGGTCTTAGAAATATTCAAGAAAATATCCAGAATATCTACTTGTCCTACGGTGGTACCCAGATTTTCTTGTAACTGATCTTTGACGTTCAAGGTTTTTTTTTAATTACATCTTGGATTTTTTTTTATTATCTCAAAATCAATTACTATTTTTGCAAAGAAATTGGTTGTCTGTTTTGGTACTGCTGGTCGAAAAGCAAGTTCTTGTGCGGTGGATAGTTGTTGAGATTCTTCTACGGGTGGTGTGTTGTTAAAAACGGATTGATTGATTGATATGGTTCAGATGACTTGGGCACTTGGTCGACATATTTTTAGAATCGCTGGTTATTGTAGTCAATTTCCTAACAAAGATTTGCTAAGCGAGTAAGGACAATCCTAAGAATCCATTTGTTCCGTCGTGGATTGTCAGAAAGGTTTACCAGATCTAAATGTTACTTCAAGTTGAGTCTGCTGTTTTTCGATTATTCTAGTATACAGGTCATCGGGTTTAACCATATCTAAACGCGTTCGAATCTTTCTACCAAAGATTAGCATTGCTGGTGGTCGACTAGTTGTACAATGTGGAGCTTTTTTGTACTGATGCAGAAACTCATTTAAGTTCTTTTAGTGTCGTAGACACCACTTTCAATAAATCTTTAACTAATCGCAAATAACGTTCTGACTGGTCATTAGTTGAAGAGTGGTATGGAACAGTTATTTTGTGGTACTTTACACCACCTGTTTGCAAAAATGTCTTAAACTTGACGACTGTGAATTGTGGACCGTTCTCCAAAACGATAAAAACTGGAGTACCATACATTGCAAACAATTCATTCAAAATTGCAATTGTTGCTGCAGTTGTTGTTGAGTTAGCACATTTGACATCCATCCATTTGCTGTAAGCATCTACAATAATCACATCACATCACATTATTTTTAAGGCTTTCGCGGCCATGATTTTTTAACAAATAAATACTTTGTGGTTTTGAACCGCGTTTCATATTTACACTTTTTACGAAATTTATAAAACTTAGAAAGCTTACGACCTTTGAAAAATTTACAATATTTGACGTTTCGACACTCATGTCGCTATCTTCTTCAGAAAAACTGAAACTAAAGGTATAGGATCCTGACAAACCTTTATATTACGCCGTTCGGGTCAGTGCTTCGTGACGGTTTCGATTCATTAGTCTTCCGGAACATGTTTTTTCATACTGGTGCTAGATCGATTTCATTATCCCTATTGAAATTGTCGTACTTCTGTATTTCGATGGCTTCCTTGTATAGTCTAGGTCAGAAGTTTTGGGATTTAGCCAACATTGGCAAATTTTATTGTGTGACCGGTGTCTAAGAAGTGTTCCTCAACAGCAGATCTTGTGTTATGTTTCTTTGTATCCGCCTTATGTTCGTTTAATCTGGTAGTTATGTTGCGCCCTGTTTGTCCTATATAAGCGAGCCCACACAAACAGAGGATAGGGTAGAATCCTGGTTTCTCAAGCGGTGCGTTTGTTTCCTTCGATTTTGAGAAATTGGCGGATATTTTATTTGTTGCAGTGAAGGTCACTTTGATATTTTTCCCTCTAAGTATCTTGGCTATTTTATCCGTGTAGCCTTTTATGTAAGAAAGAAAGGAAGTTGTGACGGGGTCTTCTTTCTTTGGTTTTTCCTTGCTGTGTTTGTTAATTGCTCGATACATGTCTGTTTTTCTGAAACCGTTTTTTATTAAGTATCTTGGCTATTTTATCCGTGTAGCCTTTTATGTAAGAAAGAAAGGAAGTTGTGACGGGGTCTTCTTTCTTTGGTTTTTCCTTGCTGTGTTTGTTAATTGCTCGATACATGTCTGTTTTTCTGAAACCGTTTTTTATTAAGGCGCCCGTTAGGTGACCTAGCTCGGTCTTTAACGTGTTCGATTCACTGATCGCCTTGACCCTGTGTACTAAAGTTTTTATAACTGAAAACTTCTGAGCTGGATGATGATGTGATTGAACGTTAAGGTATCTGTCAGTATGTGTTGGTTTTCTGTATCTTGATGCCTCAATATGTTGTCCATCTTTTAAGTGACCAGTACATCTAAGAACGGAATGCTTCTGTTTGTTTTGGTATACATAGTAAATTTAATGTTGGAATCTAACTGGTTGATGGGATCCAGAAAGTTGTGTAGTGTTTCTGTTCCATGAGACCAAATTACAAATGTATCGTCCACATAAAGTAGCCAGCATTTTGGTTTGAGGGTAGCGGTTTCTAATGCTCTTTTTTCAAAATCCTCCTCATCTAAATCCGCTTTTCGTACTTTGGTCTTGATGAACTCCAGTGTTGTTTGTAGTGACACTTTCGTGAAGAGTGATGTCACATCAAAACTAACTAAAATTCCTTCTGATTCCAATTTAATTTTGTTTAATATTTGAGACGAAGTACTGGGAATTCCTTACGAGATGGATGCTTTTTCCTGTAGACCATTGTGAAATAGTACATAAGTATCTAGCCAGAGGATGAGTGGCTAAACCCCTCCCATAGGTCAGTTCGAGTTTTTACTCCGTCCGTTAACTACGCGATTAGTAAAATTGTGTTTTCGTTGTGCGTCAAGCAAAATAGAACAGCGGAATTTAGAGCAACGAACGTTGTGCCATTAAATTTTGTGTTAAGCTTGGAGAATCGGCAAGTGTGACGTTTGAAAAGTTAAAACAGGCCTATAGGAAGCATTCTTTATCCCGAGCTCAAACGTTTCGCTGGCACAAAGCATTCTTGGAAGGCAGAAAAAATGTTAAAGATGAACAACGTTCAGGGAGGCCGACAACAATTATTAACAAACAGTAAGGAAAAAACAAAGAAGAAAGACCCCGTCGCAACTTCCATCCTTCTTTACCTAAAAGGCTGCACGAATAAAATAACCAGGATACTTAGAAGGAAAAATATCAAAGTGACCTTCACTGCAAGAAATAAAATAGCCGCCAATTTCTCAAAATCGAAGGAAACAAAAGCACCAATCGAGGAACCAGAAGTCTACCACATCCCTTGTTCGTATGGGCTGGCTTATATAGGACAAACTGGGCGCAACATAGCTACCAGATTAAAAAAACATAAGGCGGATACAAAGAAAACATAACACAAGATCTGCTGTTGCGGAACAGTTCTTAGACACCGGTCACACAATAAAATTTGAAGAGGCAACAATGTTGGCTAAATCCCAAAACTTCTGGCCTAGACTGTACAAGGAAGCCATCGAAATTCAGAAGAACGACAATTTCATCAGGATAATGGAATCGATCTAGCACCAGTATGGAAAAACATGTTCCAAAAGACTAAGTAATCGAAACCGTCACGAACCACTGACCCGAACAGCGTAATATAAAGGCTTATCAAGATCCTATACCTTCAGTTTCAGTTTTTCTGAAGATGACGGCGACATAACTGCCGAAACGTCAAATATTGTAAATTTTATAAATTTCGTGAATAGTGTAAATATGGAACGCGGTTCAAAACCCTAAAGTTATGTCGTTATGAATGCATTGTCAAGGCCCCAATGATGATATCGGAATTAAGGTGAAATATGTCTAGGTTTTGGACATTCAGGACACGATTTAGCAATACGTTCGCATATCAATTAAGATATTTTGTTAGAGTGATGGTGGTACGGCCATAAGTTGTTTCTAACAGTTGCATAATCTTGCCTAAATGGGAATTCGTGTCTCCTGGCTATATTTTCGGCACGAACAGAAAGTTGTTTGATCTGGTACATTGTAAATCGTCAAAATCATCGTATTCCGTTATTTTTCTTCCATTGTATAGACACAGTTTGTTATCAACGTCGCTACTTGTTGTTTATTGTAATCGAGCGTAGCAGTCGGCATTCGCATTTTCTTTAGTAGACATCGAAGTTGAAGTGTATCAGATAATCGGCGTAGTTCGCCATGCGACTGATACAGAGAGTTGGCAGTGGCTGCGTTAGATGCAGGGTTTGCATCAGTGGTTTGCAGTCGGTAATAAGCGTAAAGTGACGTACGTACACATAATAGAAACACTTTTGTGCTGCCTAAACGATAACGAGATTTGTGGGTAACGCTGCTCTGTTGTGTTGATAGTGCGGTTAGCATAAGCGATTGGTCGTTCTTTTTTAATTACTAGTTGGTGAGATAAGATGGCGCCTAGACCTGTTTTGCTGGCATCGGTAGCGATCAATAGCGATAATGATAAATTATGTGACATTAATATTTACTATATCAACATCTTGTATCTATGCGAATGGTTCGGTTACGTAGGATGTCGCGTTGTTCTAATGAAGAAAGTTTGATAGCATCCCAAATAATTTCAATAGGTTTGCCCGATTTGTGTACGCTTTCGTTATTTTGTGACTCGAAAATTCTACGGAAGTTGCGATGAAAATGGATTTGTAAGGGTTCAGTTTAAGACTTTATTGTACTATACGCCTCGGTGCAGCTTCTAGCGTAAGCATTAGATTTTCAGAAAAGATCAGCAAAAAGAAGAACATCGCCAAAGAAGTTGATAACGTTTGGTAAACCTTGAAGAACGGCTTCGATTCGGCCAAATTGCAAAGATGTTTGTAGCACCAAATACTACTGCAAAAGATGCAGTTCAGTTTAAGACCATCTTCTATACGCCTTAGGGCCAGTTTTTCAATCATAATTTAAACTTTGGTTAACTTAAACTCAGGTTAATTTAAAAATAGTGCTATACCATAGGTTATTAATTTTGTCTTAAGGTTAATCCAAAACTTAGAATAAGTTGAAAACGTTTGATGAACTCTGAAGAACGGTCTCCATTTCAACGCTGCCAAATTTCAGAAATGTTTGCGGACTAAATACTGCACGAGTATAGCGAACCAATCTATGTGTTGGTGTGTTGAGCGTTAAGACATGGTTAAAATATTCTTCTTCTTCCAGTACCGTTTCCTATCGGAGGTTAGAAATCATCATAGCAACCCTTACTTTGCCAATCTCAGCTCTAAACAACTACCCAGAGCTGCAGTTGCATCATTCCCGTATATTGCTCAACCGTGAGATTCTTCTTCGTCCTATACTTGTTTTTTCTTCGATTTTTCACTGTATAAAGCCTCAGCAGGTTGTATCTTTCTCCTCTCATTATATGGCCCAGATATTGCAACTTTCTCTATTTTATTTCTGTTACAAGTTCATATTCCTTGCCCATTCTTCGCAGTAATTTCATATTGGTTACTCTTTTATGTCTATGATATCTGCCACATTCTTCTATAGCACCACATTTCAAAAGCTTCGATGTTCCTGATGTTTTTCTTTTTAAGTGTCCATTCCTCCACACTATACAGTAGTCTGGAAAAAACGTAACATCGCGACATTCGCATTCTGAGGTCTATATCTACGTATCGACAGCAAAGAAGCTTTTTCAGTTTTACAAACGTATGTCTTGCTATCTCTATTCTTGACTTTATTTCCTTCGTTATTTTCCTTGAGCCATGTTCTTAGATACTTGTATGATGTGACTCTTTCAATTTGTTTGTTGTATATTGTTATTTTTGTGTGTATGTCTTGTTTTTTGTGACTACCATAAATTTAGTCTTTTCCAGATTAGGCTTTAGACCATAATTGTTGCTGTAGGTATTAATGTTTTCAAGGAGATTTTGCAAATCTGTCGAATCGTCAGCTATTATGAGGGTATCGTCAGCAAAACGTATCTTATTTATTATCTCTCCATTGATTGTAATTCCACTGCTTGCTTCTAGTACTGCTTTCTTGCATATGGCTTCACTGTATATATTAAACAGCAGCGGAGAAAGTACACACCCCCGCCAAACACATAAAGGTTTTGGTTCATATCCAGACACCTCTGCATCAGCACATTAACACGAAACAGGGCTTCCCTGGTTCCCAGTCCGTTTCTAAATCCCATTTGTGTGTCGCTTATATCTACTTTAAGTCTATTATATATCCTATTGTGTATTACCTTGAGGAATACTTTCAAAGTGTGACACGTCAGAGCTGCGTTCAGAGCATTCTTCTGCATTGTTCTTTTTTGGAATTGTTATGAAAGTCGACAGAAGCCATTCTTTTAGGATGATGCCTATGGTATAGATAGTGTGAAAGAGCTCCACCAGTATATCTATACCGTCATTATGTATGAGTTTTAACAGTTCTACGGGTATATTATCAGGACCTTCAGCTTGTCCATCTTTCGCACTTTTAATGGCATATTCTACTTTACTTTTCAAAATTTCTGGTCCTGTTTGATCCGTCATGGGATGTTCATTGTCTGGTCTTTCATCTTTGAACAATTCTTCTATATACTCTGTCCATCTCTTCAGCTTACCCTTTATGTCGCCAATTATTTTACCCTCCTTATCTTTCAATATTTAGTTCTTTGGATACCCGTTAATTCTTTGATCTTTCTATTAATGTTAAAACTATCGTATTAGTTTTCATATTCTTCTAGTTCACTGCACTTTTCTGTTATCCCATTCTCTTTTGCTTTTTTTGGTCTTTCTTCCAATAGGGTAAGAATTTCATCAGTCGTCCAATCCTTTTTCTTAGCTTTCTTTGGTGACAATCTGTCTTTTCCGCCTGCTAATTGAGTCATTTGTATATTTCGCCATTTTTCATTTATATCTTCACTGTTCTTATTTGTCTCTTTGACATTTCTGAGATTTTTGTTTAATTTTACCTGTACTTTGTCAAATGTTTCTGTTTCTTTCAGTTGTTTAACTACTATTTCTCGCCTGCTGACTTTCTGTTTTAATTTTTTCATCTTTATGTTTACTGTTGCTACTATAGGGTTATGGTCTGAGCCTATGTCTGCTCCAGGGTATGTTTTGTATTTTTAAACCTATTTCTGATTATGATATAGTCAATTTGATTTCTGATGATGTTTGTTTGGCTATCCATGGGTGATCTCCACGTATACAACCTACGTTTTGAACGCCTGAACATAGTATTCATCTTAACCATCTCTTCATTCTGACAAAATTCTATGAGCCGTTTTCCTAGTTTATGTTTTTCGCCCAATCGATATTCTCTGGTGCATTCTTCAGTTTTAGTATTCCCAACTTTAGCGTTGAAGTCACCCATTATTATGGTAACGTCTTCTTTTTTTTGGTGATTCTTAAAACAGTTTCGAGTTGATTGTAAAATTCTTCAATTTAAACTCTTCACTTACTGTGAAGCGTCAGTAATGTCCAGGTTACAAAAAATAGGATAATTCAGATTATTCTATACTTACATAAAGGGATTGCGCAGGTGGTCACTTCGTTGTTCATTTTTCCTGTCTTAAGTTGCTGTAAGTGAGTTGATCATAATTAAGAGCCTGTCCATTTAATTCGATTTTACAAAAATGAAGATTGTTTCTGCATACTGGCAGAATTAAAACGATTCTCGTTTTAGTCGTGGTAATCCTATATACGCCGCTATTAAGTTGTGGAAAGAGTAATTTCCCCAGAAATAATGTCACGTACCCAATGACCTCCGGGATCTGTTTCACTTAAATCAAAGTTTTCACAATTAGGGGTATTGCAAAGTATTCGTTGATAAAGGCAGATGACTAACACCTCGTTATAATCTTTCATTCAATTATCTTGTACCTGAATCACGTAATTGTATCCAAATTTCTATTTAAGTATTAAGCCTTAACCATTGTTAATTTGGTTATGCAGTAGTAGCTACCAGGATTTATCTGAAGATCAGAATCAATAATTTACTTTCAGTCGAAGCTATAAAACGTCTTCAGGTTTATATTATAACTTTGTTGAGTACGTTAACTGTTTTCTTGTTTTAATGACACACGTCACAACATGTAAGCTTGCATACTTCGCAAGCCTCAGAAATAACTTCGAACGTAGCTACCTGTTTTAAGGAACTTTCGGTAGGATAAGTTTTCCATTTTTGTACTCATTAAAGCGTTGCTGTTAATAGTTTTATGAATGTTGTTCGTCGCTTTATGTAAACATTAACTAATAATAGTTTACATAAATTGAGAAAATTGTTAGTAACATTAGTGAAAGTCTGCCTGTATTGTAGAAATAAGAAGTCTTATGATCCGCTTAATAACTTAATAGTAAGAATAAAGACAGGTAAATAATTCTTTGGTAAAATTTTGTTAAAAGAACATCATACTATAGAATTTGCACATCATACTTAAGAGATGTTTTTACACACAATTTAGCTCACAAATCAAAATCCTAATGAAATCATCACTAAAGAGAAAAAAAATGTATAGAAGTTCACTAAACGGGAGTTCGACTCTATGAGTTTATTAATGTTTGCAATTACAAGATAATAGTAAGTGTTATTGTTTGAAAAAATTTTATACGTTTGTTTGTTGATTGTCTTTTTTACGCTATTCTAATCTCGTCGATAGTAAGTTCAGACGTACGCTTGGTGTCACCGAGCTGATGACCATGCTAGTATCAAAAGTGGCGCCTATTTTTTTTTCTTTATTATAGCTTTCATAGCCACGTCCACTCGTCGCAACTAGCCGTGGTGACGTGATTGTTACCAACAAGACCCGCTACAGCAAAAGATTGGTAACAGCTGGAATCGTATCGGATTTGAAATGTATTTCAGCTACTGGTCCGGTAGGCTTACCAGCTGAAGATTGTAACGTTAAAATAAGAAATTAGTAGTTCAATTCGCGAGTATGGAAAATTTCTCGTTAGTATGAAATTTGTCAGGACTTTTCTGCTCTTGCGCCAGACTGTCACATTTTCGACAGCGTATTCACAATTCATTTTACATTAGATTTTTGGCGAGTTTTGTTACTTGTACGCCCGAGTTCACCTCCACCGTTAGATTGTGTTACGCTGCTAATTTAATATGCGTTTATTTGTGGAAGGTTGAAACGGGGTAAGTGGTATACAATTTTCTTTATTGAGGGTTTAAATTGACTCCTACTAATTTTCTATAGCGGATTTTGGTAGCCACCAATTGTTCTGCGTTATCAGTCAAGATAACTAACAGGTGGTATTATTCGGAATATTCCATGAGGTCAAAGTATTGATACGTCCTTATCATATCCACCGTCAAAGGTTGAGAACCGCCAGAACAATCCTTTCTTTTACGAAGACAAACATGAAAAATTTAATTGATTAAGTCACAGGAAAACGCTGCGCACTTACGTTCGTAATAATTGGATGCTAAACAAACCTTTTTTATTTGTGTTAAACGTATATGCTCGTTCCGATCTGGGTTTAATAGTATTTTGTAAGTACATCAAGTACGGAGGTTAGCTAACTTTCCGACTAAAGTAAAGTCTACCTGTAAGTATTACTACTTTCAATTTTTTATTTGTGTTTCAGGGACTAAGTCGTTTAGGACCGTACGTGCATGTTAACTTAACACAATTAATTGTATTTTTGTGCTTCACGAATTTATCAGTGTGCACATCGAATCTCGAAGGCTTACTTTGTTTAATTTGTCTACAATTTAAATATATATATACTTATAAATTCAGACGCTATATGTATGTAATTATCTAGTCCGACAAGGGCAGTTTGTTATGTGTTGCTTGCCACTCGGCGCAACTTCTAATTTAATCAGCCTACGTATAAATGTTGTCAAGAATTTACATTTCTCTGCTTATTTCAACTTCGGTGATACAATAAATATATATATTTGGTGTTATTACTTTTGTAGTGTTATTTATTCTTTGCTTACTACGAGGAGAGTTAGACGGTATCTCTCGACTTTAATTTTTCATCGTCTTGGCGCTTTTTTTTAGATTCACGTTATAATCACACATAACAAAGCCTGCGATCCCTCTCCAAAGCAGCTGTGCGAGCCGTTGCTTTGTTTGGTTATGAGAAGACCGGTGGGACATTGTATTTTTGACAGTTCAACTCTAGAAACCCGAGTTTCTCGTAACAAGATGTCCTTGTGTTGCTCGTCTCGAATGTCGTTCACAGTGACGTGATGGACCACGAGAGTGTCGGTGCTAACTCTGGCCATGTGACAAAGACCTAGGTATTGGTTTTCTGTATTTTATCTGAGGCGGTGTCCTAGTTTGTGAACAGTTGCTAGTGTTCCTAAAAACCTCACTTCATTTGTAGTAGTATACGTTGCTTCGAGAGTGTGTGCATTATCATATTTTTGTTGGAATGTGGAATATTTTCTTGTTATTGTTTCATGACACAATTTGGAAAATTCGAGCTATTCGATTAACGTCCTGTGTTTGGATGTTCTATTTGTTAAAAATTAATACAAAATAAGAAGATAATTTAACATATGGTTTTTATATATGTTGGTTAACGACTATTATTTGTTCGTATACCTATATTACACTGTTGCCGGATTTATTATTTTCCGGTAACACATGCATAATAACAAAAACAAAAGCAAACCAACAAAATCTAAATACAATATTCGCCTTAAAACAAAAAAAAAGCGTTCAAAAAATTTACGACTGAATGTATAAAATGATTTTTTCTTTAGAATTTGATAAGAACCGAATTCTAGAGGAAAAAACGACTCGGAGAAATCCATACTTTGTGAATCATTTCTAAAAAGTATTTTATAATATTTCTCTAATTCATTCTTTAAAAACGCAAATCACAATACCTATGACAACTCTATTCCTGTATATTTTATATATTAGCAGACGGCTTTGTATAAAATTTTCTACGTCAAACATTCATTGCAAAAGTTGAGATTGAAACGTTTGAGAGATTATTTCCAAGTTCAAGAGCCTTCTCAAAGTTGTAATCCATTTTCCAGAACGTTCACCGAAGGATGTGGAACATTCGCGAACGTTTCGCCCAAAATGTATAAATGCGGTGCAAACAAATTAGAAATCAGTTATTTCCCGTAATTCAGTAAGTAAGTAAGTAAGTAAGTGTTCCAGCGACTACGTGGGACTAATCTAAAACTGAGCCCAAAGAAGTGCCACGTATTTAAGAAGGAAGTGCAATACTTTGGCCACGTCGTATTTAGAGAGGTTGACCCAGACAAAATCCGAGCAGGGCAAGCATGGCCAAGACCAGTCGACAAACATCAGGTCCAAAGATTCCTTGGTCGTGCACTTATTATAGACGATTTGTACCCGGATTTGCCAATATTGCCAAACCTCTGACGAAATTGACCAAAGAAAAACCTAAATTTAGATAGAATTGAGACTGCGAAAATGCTTTCCATCAACTAAAACAGGCCCTAGTCACTTAGCCGATTTTGAGTTATCCAAGAGAAGATAAAAAATTGGATTTGGATACGGACGCAAGCAATCTGGCCATAAGCGCGGTCCTTTCGCAAGTTCAAGATAGACAAGAAAAAGTTATCGCGTATTTTACCAAGGTTTTATCTAGGCCAGAAAGGAATTATTGCGTGACTAGAAGAGAGCTGTTAGCAGTCGTTAAGTCCATCGAACATTTCTACAAGTATTTGTATGGACGAAATTTTTTACTGAGAACGGACCACGCCGTTTTAAAATGGCTATTGCAGTTCTGTAACCCGAAAAGACAAGTAACAAGATGGATTGAGAATTGCAAGAATATGACTATGACACCGAAAACCGTACCGGAAACAGTCTTTGGAACGCTGACGTCTTGTCCAGAAGACCATGTCCAGCGGACTGCAGTCATTGTTCGCAAAAAAAAAGTCGAATGCCTCGGGAGATCTGCTATGGTTGATGATGAGTGAAAACCTAAGCAGTTGCGTAGCGAATAAGAAAACGATCCTGAAATAAGACTACTCCAGGACTGGAAATAAAACGAGCGACGACCAACCTGGGAAAAAGTGAGTGCTTTGGGCAGAAACATCAAAACCTACTGGGCTCAACAATCCTTAGAAAGTGTCGAGGGCACGGGAAACAGACTACAGTTGGTAGTGCCAAAGAGCCGGGTGTTAGAAGTGTTGAAGAATCTCCACGATGGTACATCACGAAAATACTTTGGCATCAAGAAGACATTGGCAAAAATTCGAGAACGATTCTACTGGGTAAACTGCAAAAAGGACGTCATGAAATGGTGCCGTAAGTGCACAGTCTGCGCACCAGAAAATGGTGCAGCGAGAAAACGCAAAGTACCTATAAAGCAATACAACGTTGGAAAGAGTAGCGATTGACATTGCAGGGCCGTTTCCAGAATCCGATTCGGAAAATAAATACATCCTAGTGGCGATGGATTATTACTGGAAATGGACGAAAGCTTACGTCATACCCAATCAAGAAACAGCTACAGTTGCAGACGTATTAGTAAAAATGTTTTTCTGCCGGTTTGGAGTTCCGTTAGAATTACACTCTAATTAAGGCCGCAACTTTGAGTCTAGGCTGTTTCAAGAAGTTTGCCAATTGTTGAGAATTCAGAAAACTAGGATGACGCCTCTCCATCCTCAATCTGATGGCATGGTTGAGCGGATGAATCGAACAATAGAAAAATACTTAGCCAAAGTAGTGTCCGAACACCAAAGAGACTGAGATCAGTACTTGCACCTTTTTCTAATGGCATACCGATTATCCGTTCACGAAAGGACAGACCAAACACCATCCTGTGTGATGCTCGGTCGCGAAATACGACTGCCATGCGACCTTCAATTTGGACCAAGACCGGAAGAAAAAATTGCTAAAGAATACTACGTTAGCAAGCTGACCAAGAAGCTAGACGAAGTGCATGAAGAGGTCCGTAAAAACACAATAATTGCCAGCGAGATAATGAAGACTAGATATGACATCAAGTCACAAAATAGTGGGTTTCAACCTGGCGACATGGTGTGGTTGTATAATCCCCAAAGAAGACGTGGTTTGTCGCCGAAGCTGCAAAGGTAATGGGAGGGCCTCTATGAAGTCGTGCAGTGTATTAATGACGTCATATATCGCATCCAAAAACTACCCAGAGACAATACAAAAGTAGTCCACGTCAATGGTCTAGCCCCGTCTAGCAACCGGCAGTCGGAAACGTTGTAAGACTACGTGGTGACAGACGCTTCGTTTCCTATCTGGTCACCAAGAAATACTTACGTACCAAGCCGTTATACGAACATTACGGAATCTCAAGAGAGAAATGGAGTTCCACCATGTTAAAAAATTGGCAGTAGCCAAGCTTGGTTGTGGCTTAGATCAACTGAATTGGAGGACAGTTCGAAACATGTTGGAGGTCGTCTTTCGAGGAATAGGCGTTCTAGTGTTGGTCTGTAGTTACCAACCAGAAAGAATATCTGGTCAGGAAAAGCCCATTGACTGTTACTTTTATGGTCAAGGAAGTTGCCAAAATGGAGAATGCTGCCGCTATCGCCACGATCCTTTTTACCGGTGTCGCATCCAGTCTCCTGTTCTGGGAAAAAACAGTCCTAAGAAGGGGACAGTGAAACGTTCGAGAGATTATTTCCAAGTTCAAGAGCTTTCTCGAAGCTGTTATCCATTTTCCAGAACGTTCACCGAAGGGTGTAGAACATTCCCGAACGTTTCGCCCAAAATGTATAAATGCGGTGCAAACAAATTAGAAGTCAGTTATTCCCCGTAATTCAAAGACGGCAGTGTTAAGGAAATTATTCAAATCTAAATAAATAAATGATTAACGCGTGTGAGATAAATCTACGATGTATAACCTTGTACGTGACTTTAATGTAAACAAGCGCTAGTGTTTATATAAATAGAAGTTATCCGCGGACTTTATCTTCGTGTAAGTGATAGTGCCATACATAAATTATAGTGTAACTGTTTTTAGTAAATATCCTTAGATTTAATTAGTTCGGTTAGTTATAAACGTGTACATATTTTTAGTAAAAATAAATTAGTTATAATAATAAAGGTTACAAGATAAAGAAAAAAAAATAGATTTTTGACTCAAGTGCTTAAAACAGAGTGGTAAATCGGTGCCCTGTGCCATCTTTTCTTTCGAGTACCACAACCGTTTGTCAGGAATAAAAAAAGAGAGAAAGAAAGAAAGATAGAGTACTACAATCACAAAATGTTCATAGGTACACACCTAAATACAAATTTACAAATCGGTTGTAATTAGACACACAATTGATAACGAGACTTCATTAAAATACCAATATATAAATAAAAATTGAAACTATTATTGAACTATTTGTTGATCGTGTTTTTGTGGATCGGTGATTACGTAATGCAGCATAAATACCTTGAGTTCAGGTAAAGAAGGTGATAATTTACTCGAATTAAAATTCCGGCGAGTTTTCCAGTACGGATAATTCGCACGGAAATCAACAATAGTTCAATTACCAATCCTCATTATCTATACCAGAGCTAATCGGTATCATCAACACGAAATTCAGTAACACACTTTACATACATTTAGCAAAGATTAAATATAGGGTAAAGATTCTTTATCCTCCTCTCTGTGATATCCTAATTAATGCTATCTTCTTCGTTTAGGAGGGGCAATATAAAACCACTTTAATTTATTTTTATGGCAACGTTGTGCTAACCTTCAGCACGAAACGTTGCCATAAAAATAAATTAAAGTGGTTTTATATTGCCCCTCCTAAACGAAGAAGATAGCATTAATTAGGATTAAATATAGGTGTACATAAGCCAGGAGCTGAAAGTATGAACACTAAGCCACGTATTCTATAAAACTTCTTAGAAGCCTTGAGTAAACATCCGTCTCTAATAAAATATTGATAGCCTTTGTATCAAAATAATTTTCCCCTAAAAAAATTTAAAAGGTGGATGTTAGGTGGAGAAACATCATGCCCTTACCGAGCGATTCTTAACGGGACTACCAAAGCGCACAATGGTCAAACGGAAATAACCAACTTGCGAAATAGCTCAAAAAGACAAAACCCTTTGCGCTAGTGTAGTTTTCACTCAAATGCAAAAGAAAAGAATAGCTTGAGTGTATGCCAAAGAAAAATTGTGTGTTGGTTGCATAAAAAATCAAAAAAAAAAAAAACAACGAAAAAAATTACAGAAGCTAGAACGCTAAATTATGTATAACTAGTAACAAGAAGAAACAAATTAACAAAAATAGTTCGTGGTCGTTTATACCGCATATTTCAGATTGAATTTGTATTTTTCAAGCAACTTATAATTGCTTCCTCTGAACTGTATCTCTTTGGACAATTAATTGACGATGTTCGATAAAAACGCATTAAACGACAGTCTTTCAAGTAATGCAGACAACACGCAAACAACATTAACCAAAAACCTGAACAATCTTCCAGGTTTAGAATCGGAATTTTTTCAGGTTCTGTACTTGTACTCATTATTTATCCCATCTACGGCGATTGTCATGTTTTGTTATTTTTTATTAATTATAGTTTTTTAATGTTCGTAGAATATGACAATAAGTCTTAATTTCAAACCAACAATTTTATCAACATTTCTTTGGCAAATACATAAAACATTTTCTTATATTTAAAAACCGCGCATTTTTAATTAGCCGACGCTGAAATTGTGAAAAATTAAAAATTAAATTGCATCGGGCATTAATTTCCTCAACAATAAATTGTGCTGTTTTAAATTACTCGAGTCAAATATCTCAAGAACAAAGATTAATTATCGCCTTAATTTCAATTTATAATAAACCAAGCCAAGAATGGAAATTGAAGAATAGTAAACGCGTGCTACTCCAATTAAGGGCATTAATCGCAATTAGAGATTATAATTGTAAATAGAATGGCGCGTGGCGTGACGGTCTCGCATGACCTGGTCACAGGTCACTGCAATCCATCCGGCGAAGTCGACATACTACACACACCGTCTCATTAACTCGGCTATAATTTTCGAAATTATGAATGAAGGAACGTACACGGCAATGTAGATAACAGCTTAAGGTGAAGATCGACGTGTGCAAATCCATGAAATAAGTAGAATGAAAATTATAGGCAAGTAGCGCAAGGTGATATTTATAAGAATAATATATTACTATCGCAAAAGGAAATCGCTACTTTTCGTGTAAGTTTTTATTATGCCTTCAAGATTACCTTTTTAATCTTAAATTGGACCCGATTGTTTTATTACCTTAATTAGTAAATAACTTTTCGTGATTATTGTTTACACCGTTTCAGCATTTAATAATTGAAAACAATTATGTAAATAGAACGTACAGTAATTGTAGTAATTACACGTGTAATTGATTGTTCTGCACAAAATTATTTAAGCTAAAGAAAGAGTTGAAGATTTGAGATTCCAACTGCACTATAACTGATACTCCTAAAGTGACAGCTAATAGAAATCAAATAAGACAAATGTAAAATTAGTTGTGTTTTTATTGACTGTGAATGCGAAAAGACATAAAAATATGGATGTAACCAAATCAAAAAAAAAAAAAAGAAAAGATTTTACCTAAATCGTGTAATAAAATCTTTAAGAAAATAGAACACATGTCTATTCGAGTGTTCGGATGTTACCTTTCAAATATAAATCTTTGAAAGAGACACAAAGATTTAGCAACAAAACAAGATCTTTTACAGGAGATGGAAGCTACCGACACTTACTCCCAAAAACAACTCACACCAGAACAAAGGTGAGAAAATATTTTTGCTACCAACTTTATTGTTCCTTCTTCAACACCAGACAGTAACAATGAAACAGGTTTAACCGTAGGCTATGTGAACATAGGATCTTTTACTTTACCCAAATTGAATATTCAAAAAATTTGTGATGACTTTTGGGGATAATGTTAAAAAAATCCATAACAACGAAGACATTGAAGGTTGTGACAAAGTAGATTATATTAGATAAACAACAGTAAAGAAAAGCAAAGCTCGAACTTTAGTAAAAAGTTTGCCAGGAACTAGCAAAACTTTAAAACCATGGCTAGATACAATAAACTTCCAATCGATTCCTTGTACAAAACGTGTATTGCGTTGGATTAATTTCCTGGGTGTTCCAAGCTTAAATCGTGATGTTGATCAGGTACAACCGACAATGCGTGAACCTCGTCCATGTTAAAGCACTTTTTTGCCCTTTTGCGTATTGGTTTTGGTTTACTAGAATAGAACCGTCTGAAGAATATTTGAATTCTATACAAAGTTAATTTGCTGGCGGTAATCTGCATTTCGTTATTAGATGCAAAAGTAGGTTTCGGTTTTCTTCTCGCTTGTCGATGCCACAGGTCCATCGTTTAGGTATATCACCAACAGTGCATTTTTATCTCTAGGTTAAATTTCTTCATACATTCTATAAACTTGCCATCCTATGTTCTTGCCGATTGCTTTAACCCATACAAAGCATTGTTTAGTTTGCATATTCTTCCAGTACTATCGTTGTATTCACTTGGTTGTTCCATATAGATGCCTTCCTTAACGTCTCCATTCAGGAACATTGTTTTTATGTCAAAAAGTGTGAGCTTCATTCGAGTTGCCACCGTTGCTGTCAGAATTATCCATATTGATGAGTATTTAACTACAAGACTAAAGGTTTATCTACTCCTTGTGTTTTTGAAAAATCTTTCACTCCAAATTTAGCTTTGAACCTTTCCGGTAAACCATTTGCTGTTAAACATTCTTTGGTTTGTCAGTAAATTCCCACGTTTGTTTATTGTTCAAGGAACCCATTTCTTCTTTCATGGCTTCTTTCCACTTTTCAACATCTTGACTTTCGATTGATTTATTAAAAGTTTTTGGTTGCTGGCACTGTGCCACTAGTAGTTCATTGATGTCGACATCATTTTCGTGTCTTCTCGGTGGTTAGATTGACCTCCAATTTTGCAATTCATAGTTTCCTCTAGTTACTTTTGGTTCAATTCTTCTACATTTACTTTTGGTTGGGTAGAAATCTCTTCTTTTCCCCACAGATTTGCTGATTTCAATTATTCCCACATACTCGAGAGCAAATGCCACATCTCAATATGTCTCAACCCTGCATTGTTGTCCCATAACCTTTGATGTTTTCTTCATACCTAACCAAAATTCATACTTTTACCATTCATACCCATTTTCTTTCTTTAGGTCCACGACACTTTTCTGTTGAGGCGTTTTGTTCCGGCATGTATAACACACTTTTTTCATGCTTGATACCATGCTTTGTGTTTACTTCCTCCTTTTGAGCATTTAAGAATTCAAGGTCATTTTCTGTCCTTAATCGTTTGATTTTTCTTCCCAACTGATTCTCCGTTTTTCTCAAAAAAACGTTGAAACTCTTCGGTTTTGCTGCTCAGAAGATAGACTATTCGGTAGTACAAATAATCGTCCTTGAAGAGTAAGAAATATCTAGATCTATCGTACCACGTTGTAACCATAAAAATCTGAATCAATTCGGTCACCTGGTGTCTCGGTTTGTGATTGGCTTGCTGGAAATAGCTTTCCTAAAGTACATGATTCACAAAAAAATATTCTTTTGTCTCTTCTATTCTACTTCAAAGTTTTTGATTACTTTTTGCACCTGTGCGACGTTCTGGTGTGCAAATATTTTGTGTCATATCTGTTAATTGTTCTTGGTTTTATCAACGTATCCTTTTTCTTCGCAACTTGCTTTCAGATATTTTGTCGCTAATTTAATTTCGTATAGGTTTTCTTTCCACTCTTCCAATGCAACAATTCTGTTCTTCGCTAGACTGCAAATTTCACAGTTTAATTCCAGCTCAAGTTCTTTGTCCATTGCCGATGCTACTAAATACAGATTATAATTCAGATCTGGCCCCTAATCAGGGCCGGACTGGCTACCTGTTGGCCCCGGTGAGGACAAAATCTTAATGGTCCCCGCACTACGCCCTTCTCTCGGGAAAAAGAAACGAATTTGGACTTTACACATTGGCCTAACTTCGATATTGTTTTTACTTTTTGTTAAAACAAAAAATTAACCAAGACAAAACTGTTTGGTTACATTATAATTATACTGTGTGTACAAGTGTAAAGTAATGTAACTTGTTACATGTTACAATTTTAGAAGTCTATTTAGTTCCGCAGAACTAAATGCTACATCATCTATGATTTTCTCGTAATCAAATAGAAAATCTCTTTCTACATAAAACAAAACAAAATCCTCCAATAATTCTTGTCCCAAAGAAGATCTCAAGCGATTCTTGATTATTTTCAACACTGAGAAAACTCGCTCGCAAGATACTTGAGTACACGATAAAGTTAAAACAAACTTGTAGACTATGTACAAAGTCGTATAGAATTCGCCATGTGTATTTAACTCCTGCAATAGTTCTAGCGCTTTCAAGCAATCGAGACCATCAGTTTGAAGATATTTGGAAACTGGCTGGATACGTTGAACACGATACACAAAAGCAATAAGTATGTTTTCAAATTTGCACCAGTTGTCAAGGAGGGACTTTGCCTTGAATAAGACGTCAGATGCAAAGTTATCACCAATTGCAATAGTATGAAGACAAATGAGCAGCGTCAAGAACTTTTTACAGTCATTTAACGGAACATTCGGATCATCAATAAAACTTTGTAGTGCTTTATCTTTACTCCACCGAGTTGCATTTACTTTCTGTAGCCGATGGAGTAGTTGATGACCCTTACCTGACTCTTTATTAATCGTTGTCCACACAAGCATCCTTTTATGATATTCAGAAAAGAAGACTGCCGTGCTTTGTAGTAGACCAAGGAAACCTTTTGCAGACTTACAACTTTCTGTGGAGTTTGTCATCACCAAGTTGCCAGCATGTGCATAACAATGTACATAAACTAGTGACGGACTGTCCCTCTTTAGCTGAACTTGAAGACCATTATACTGCCCACTCATATTTGATGCGCCATCAAAAGAACATCCGACTATCTGCTTGGTGACCAATTGAAACTTATCCAGTTCCGATTTGATCTGAAGATAGAGTGCTTCTCCTGTTGTTTTTTTAGCTACAATCATTTTCAGTAACCGCACACGTACGTGTCCATTCAGTACATATCTCACAAATAATGCCAGCTGATCCATAACTGCACTATCCTGAGTTGAATCAACTTCTATACTAAATATCATTGCTTGGCGAATCTCATTTGCAATGTCCAGCTGAATTTGAATGGCCATATATTTGATGAGCTTATTGATAAAAGACTTTAAAAGAAAGGTCAAAAAAGCACCTCTTCCTTTAAGTCCAGGAGAATTCGCCTTTTGGTCTTGGCTATTTTTAATGGCCTGATCAACATGATTTTTTAGGACTTGATCATAATTAGCTAAAAGTAAGACTAACTCTAAGAAGTTTCCATGATTTATTTGCTTGTTGTTCAGATCGGCTGCTGCTTCAAATTTTGCTCTATAAGCCAAGCCTTGCTTGCCAATAAACAAAACGATGTCAATTAGGCGGTGCAATATTTGTCGTCTGACTTGGATGTCACTTTTTCGTTTTGTTACAATTTCCATGTTTAACAATGATTCTGTCTTTTTTTGAACTTACGTGCAGATATGCTCCTGCAGCATTGACATGAGCGGTTGAACTCTTGTGTTTTTCAAGTCCCCCATATAGATGCTTCAAGTTCATTTTCATTCCTTTAATAAAAGAGGAAGAGATTTCTCTGTAAATTCTGAAGAAAATGACATACAGATAGCACAATATACCTTCCGTGTTTCAGAGCAATCAGATAGCCATTTACGAGGTTCAGTTGACATATCAGGTAATGTGCGCAGATTTTTCTTGCCTTAAATGGAAAGTTTGTATCTATGTCACTTGGCTGAATAGGATGCTGTTTCATGAAGGCTAGTTTCTCATTGCTGTTGGCGTGATAGTGTGGTGGAATAAATTTCCAAAGGTCTGAATGACGAGAATGTGCTTCGTTGATATCTTCTGATAGTGATTTCTCAGCATCAGATACCTCTCGTTGGGGTTGAGATTGATGAACTGAAGGGGGTTCGCCGTCGGCGTCTTGGTTTGTGTTTGGGCTGAATGATTTTGGATTTGGACTTGCAGTTGCGGAAGTTGTTGCTCCTGGCGATCCATCTTTATTATACTGTTTTTCAGATTCAGCATCAGTAGGACGTTTTTCAAAGTCAGATGGTATCGATTCTCCTGATGACGTCGCTTCAGATATCGATGCTGTTGTTCCAGGTACATCAGGCTGCCTCTCAAAAGAGCATTTGGTTGCCTTTTTTTATCATAGCGTTTGGGTTTGCTCCTGCATTCTCGTTATTAATGTCGTTTTTCAGCACAGCCAAAATATTTTCCCGGTTTTCTTTTGTCTCCTTAGAAACTTTAACTTATCTAACATATCCTTTGACATTTTGCAATTCATTATATGAATAACTGAATTTTTGATTTTTTACACAAACCTGAATACGAATAGACTCGTGAAGTTGAGACTTTTAATGAAAAAGAAATTTTAGAACAAAAAAAACATCAGCACAATCTCAACTTCAATGTTGAATTCAGAGCTTAAGTATGGCTCTTTTACTATTTTTTTAAATATTTAAAAACCGTAAGAAGAATTAGCTAAAGTTGAGAAATTGATTTTTAGGATTGTTCAAGAAGAAGCATTTGAAGAAGATAATTTGTTAGAGTTAATGCTTGTGCCGTGTATTGAACCAATTAGCCTCAATGTCGCGCTAAGACGTTTTGTGGCGAAAAGAGGTCAGCCCAAAGTGATTCACAGTGACAACGGTTCCAATTATGTGCAAGTTAATTATTCAGAACTATTGACTGGAACAAAATTGCAGATTTTTTTGTTTCCAAAACAATAAAGTGGCAGTTTAATCCACCTTCTGCTAGTTGGTGGGAGAGGTTATTGGAAAAGTCTCACAAGTATTTAAAAAAAAAGTAAAGTAAGTACTGGGAAACGCTTTAGTAACATTCGAAGAACTGACCAGCTTACTGTACAAATGTGACAATGTTGTTGAAACGTTCGAGAAATTATTCTCAAGTTCGAGAGCCTTCACGAAGTTTTTATCTATTTCCAGAACGTTCACCAAAAGATATAGAAAATTCGTTTGACCAAAATGTATAAATGCGGTACAAACAAAAATTATAGTTCAGTTATTTCTGTAATTCAAAGTTGGCAGTGTTAAGAAGATTATTCAAATTTAAATAAATAAGTGATTAACTAGTGCCGAGATAAATACGACGAACTAAAATCGTGCGTGACTTTAATGTAAACAATAAGTGTTAAACTGAAGTTATCCGCGGACTTTATCTTTCGTGTAAGTGATAGTGCTATATAAATTAATGTAAGTGTTTTTATTAAATATCCTTAGATTTAATTAGTTCGGTTAGTTATAAACGTATACATATTTTTAGTATAAATAAATTAGTTTTAATAATCGTTACATTATCAATGTAAGACCAATTACATATATTATAGAGAACCCGAAACATCTCCGACCTGTCACACCGTTGATGTTTGTGAGAGACAGCTTCAACCCAAGATCAAGGTTATTTATTGCTAAGTAAATGGTTTTAGAGATGGAAACGTTGAAAGCTGATTTTATACCTACGTAATTCAAATAAGTTTTGAATTAACCGCAGGCTAAAAACACAACGTATAAACATGGTAAGGTAAACATGTCAATACAAATGTAAAAATGCCACCAGAGTAAACCACTAGACGGCCGTTTCGCCGGTTTGGGGCTCTTCGGCAGTAGCAGAACACTCTACTGTAATTCCACAAATGTATTGACAGTCCGATACCTTATAAATGATGTGATTAACATGAGTAAAATACGATGGCAAAACCATTTAATAGAAGAAAGTCGTACCCTTGTCTTTAAGCGAGCTTTTCGCTTTATTTTCAAATGTAGATCTCTATACCCACCACAAAATTGCCTGTATGTGATAGTTTTGGATGCGTCCCGACAGATGCCTCCACCGTCGGTTTTAATCTGTCACGGTTAATAGTTGGCAGTTCAAACAAATTCTTGCCGTTTGTCTTTTTGTGGACGAAGTTTGACAGCTAAGTAAATCAAATTAATCGTATTTTTGAAGTACATGGTCACTTTATGGTATAGAAGGCTTGGTTGATTGTTCAAACAAAAAAAAACATAACCCCATAGTAAACAAAAACGATTGCACTTAAGTCAGCCCCCCTCGATGTGTCTAAAGCGAATCCCTTATTTTTCTGTTCCCTTATGCGGGCCTCTTATTTTTAATGCTCAATTATTTTAAATTATCATGAATAATATTTTTTTGGCCTTTTTTTCAAATTGAAACGCAAAAAGATGGCAAAAGCAGAATCAAGAACAGATGACATGACCAAAGCCATTAAAACTCTTAGAGCAAAAAAACCCGGCTTGAAAAAAGCAAGCAAAACAATTCATGTGCCCAGATCGATTCTTCAAAAACAAAATTTGATAGCCCTGTAAAAGCTTCTCGCACATAAATTGGAAAACAACTGTTTTAAATGTAGCATTGAAAAATGAGTTAGTTGAATATTGTCTTACTGTGGAGGCATAGTTTTTTCAACTTACGCGTGCAAACCTGCAAAGAATGGCTTTACAGCTGGCCGTAAGAAACAATCTAAAGAATCCTGTTGGTGACAATATGGCTGAAAGAAAGTGGGTCAGGCTAGTTTCTGAAACGCACCAAGCACAACTCCAAAAAAAAGACTACCATAACATCTTATTCCAGATAGCTGGGTTTAGCAAAAAATTACGTGGAAATCTTCTTCAATCACTTTATGGACCACTACGAGAAAGAAAAATATACTCTAAATAGAATATTCAACGTCAACGAGAGTAGGATCTCAATTGTGCAGTCAAAAATGGCAAGAGTAATTGGACATTAATTATAATTGTTGTATGCATGAATGCTGCAGGAACATATGTTCCTCTTCTTGTAATCTTTTATAGAAAAAATGTAAATGTCCAACTGCAGAAAGGAGCTCCACCCGGAAAAAAATTTGCTGCTTGTCCGTCAGACTAGATTCAGACCTCGACCAAACACTGTTTCTATGTAAATGAGAAGGGCAAGTCTTGCACTTGTTCTATAAGTATTCTCGCCGTAACTAGAACCTACTTAGGAAATCATTAGTGACCATTTTCAACAGTGCAGTTATCCCTATGCTCACATATGGCTTAGACATCTGGTATCACAGACTGCGACATACCCACATTGTCAGGAAACTGGCATCCCTACATTCCTTATTCCTTTGTACGATCCTCGAGGCGTGTCGTACTGTTCCTATTGAGTCCTTGTGCGTTGTGGCAAAATATCCCCCTTTGCATCTCCTATTGCAGAAAATATACTGCTCCAAAGTTTTTGTAAGAGCTGGAACGTGCACATTCTTAGACCTGCAAATTTCGACGGCAGATTTTCCTTCCTTTTTGGCCGTCAAGCGCCATCTCAAGACTTTGATCTAGAATGAATGGCAGCGGCAGTAGGATACATCCCATAAAAGACGTAACACTTATTCCTTGATTCCGAATATCCTAGACTTGATCAACATGTCCTATAACCCGGGACAAGCGGCCGTCTAAATTCTCACATTACACGGCGGGTTCCGTTGCCATCTAAAACGCAGCGTTGCAGATGACGACCGGTGCTTGTCGTGTGGTGTTCTTGATACTCCGTCACATAGGATTCTCTCCTGTCGGGAGTTCTATGATGACCGGAGTACCCTAAGAACCAAAGTCAACCCGTATCCCGATTCCCCTGAGTCTATCCTTAGACTAGTGTCCGACGTCAATGTACTCTTTGCATTCGCTAGAAGAGACCACAGTCAAACGTAAATCAGAGTATAATTTAGTCTATTTTTGCATGGCATTATGATTTTATTTTACAGTCAGCTACGACAAAGTAGGGTATTTATTTAATTATTTAACTGCATGTGGCTTATTTTAGAATATTTTGTTTAAGTATTTTTAGTTGACTAACATTTTCAGTTGCTTTTTAGTCGTAGCTGTCTTGATTAACTGGCCTCATACCCGTCTATTACAACATCGTATCCTTTTCCCGCCTACTTGGTTTTCAGTCTGATACGCGAGTATAAGCCGCAAGGTAGCTGCCTCGCTGAACCTCGTGCTTACATAGCACAAACCAGATACACAGCTCATCCGACTCGTCTAACTAGGCAATCTTTTCTTCTCGTAATATATCCTAAATCGTTCTATCCTATATGTAGCGAGCTTGAACCAAGCAAATTCGGGTGTTTTGGTGGGTTCACGTTCTCCTCCTCCTTCTCTGAAGATATATTACAATGAAAAATCTGGCAGTGGCTGCGTCATAACGATAAGTGCTTTTGATGTGATAAAATTGTTTGGAAATGCATACATCAAGTGCCAGACTGCTCAGATCTCAATCAACGGCTTGCGAGTAACTAGCATCTATTCTTTAGATAGAAACAAATTCATTGACAATGATCTAGTAGACACCAACACCTCTAGCTAACGTAACAATCATAACTAGGAAATCTTTGAATCACCAATCCCATTGACGTTTTTTTGTGATTAAAGCCAGACGACGATTCCTCCTGCCACTCCGGAATCCACACAAATAGGTGCACTAAAGTCTTCTTATGTGAGTCCATTTGAAATTGCAACAATTTCACAAATAAAGAAAAATATTTCAACGAGAGAAAGAAAAACCTGCAAATCTCAAATCTTCTTCGCCAGATAAGGCTGACTTAGAGCAGTCTATTAAACCAGAGCAACTAAGCCACCTACCAAACAGCCTTCAACAAGTCGAGGCCGTGGATCAGAAACAAAATTTGTTCCAAGTTTGAACACAAAGCAAGAGGAAGCCAAAGACGTCTCAAGATAGTTCAGGAAACAGCAGTGAAGAAGACACTGGTGAAATTTCTTCGGGCAAATCATCTAAATTGGAATTGCTGTTTTTTCAAAAAACTTAAATAGAAAGCACTGGGTAATGTGTTTGATGTGCTCTATGTGGGCTAACATCAACTGCACCGGCGCCGAAACAGACACTTACATCTGTGACTTCTGCCGATAAACGAAAAAATAAGCAATGTTTCATTTCCGTGTACTTTTTGATTTTTTTTCGAATATTGGGCCCACTATAGGAGTCTCTTTTCTAAAATCCGAAAAATGCACGAACCAAGTTTTTTTTCTAAATATTCAAAAAGCAAGTCTTGTCTCAAATTTGTGTCAAACGTATATTAAAATTAATTGTTTACAGTTTGCAATGCAGGTATTTTAACTTCCATATGTTAAATCTTCAAATTTTTGAACACCAAAAAGTTTTGAATAAACCGCGGGCTAAAAACACAACGTATAGACATTGTAAGGTAACAATGTCAATACAAATGTAAAAATGCTATCAGAGTAAACTACTAGACAACCATTTCGCCCTCTTGGGACTTTTCAGCAGTGGGAAAATAAACATAAGAATTGTGTCCAGTCAGGAGATGTTGTGCTGATCGAGAATGTCGACTGGCCGTTAGGACAAGTTAAAGAATTATTTCCAAACAAGGGCGAGAAAGTAAGACTGGGACGAGAAACCATTCTGCGACAGATACAACGACTATACTTCAGCGTTCAGACATTGAAGTAAAAGCACTTGAAGACAAAAATCATGAAAAAGATAATCAAAAAACTTGATAGATGGAGTAGCCGAGTCTAGTGAAAATAAACGTGCAAGTGACTGAAAGAGAAGTTTCATGTGACTCCAAAGTAACCAACTGTAGAAGAGAATTTTGTGTCCCCTAGAGGATTTTAGACTAAGAACTTATTGATAATTTAAAACTGTTAAAATGTTGCTTTAAATGTTTTGTACGTATTTGTGTGAAAATTTAAACAAAAATATGTGAAAGAATGTGACAGTTAATAGATGTGAAATTATATTGAAAATAATATTGTATTGTGATAATTGTAATTATTTTGCGTTTTGTGTGGTTAATTTTATGGGGAATGCAACATCTGCAAAAGAAGATGCAAAATCTTAGAAAATAATAGGCCAAAAGTCCTTAGAATTTAAAAAATTTGCAGTCAAGTTTTTTGTTTTATTTTCAATGTTTAAATAAATTTTTGTGTCTACAGAGCGCACCCCAGTTTTATACTTCTCTAAACCTGAAGAAATCTGCACTTAAGCGGCACAAAACGTCGCCTAAACATATTGAATCTGGATAGTTTTGTAATAGTCCTTCTCAATAAGAAGTATATAAAGTCAATTGTTGCAGATATTTACAAAGTATCTGTACCGAGTTATTGTCAGAAACGATGAGTATCTCCAAAATTGCTTAAAAAAAGTAGATAAAATACAGAGGTCCAGACTCTGACGCTCAGTAATAAAACGACAGAAAAACATGGAAACGAATGCAAGAAGTGTCTATACATATATTCAAAAATGGAAACAATGTCACAGCAAGAGATTAAAAAAAACATCAACAATATTATTTAACCCCCTTCCCCCTAAACTAAAAAATATTAAGCGGAATTTTATGTAAAATTCTTTCGGTTTTACTACAATTTCCTAAATGTTAACTAATTTTATTTTAGCAAATTAAAATAATTTGAAGATTATCAAATTAAGATTCCACAATCGATGCAACAATCTAACATGTCAAGAATTTATTTGTCAAAAAAACGGCTACGATGAAAATTTATTATACGATAATTATTTAAACGACGACTGTTTGACATTTGATTTTCTGATTATTTTTCTAATAATTAAACTTCAAACGTTTAATTTTTTTTTAATTAATTAAAAATGAAATTTTAAAACTATTTAGATGAAACCAGTAGATAATTAGATACTTTATGTATTCTTGTTAAAGAATAATACTAAGCATAAAAAAGCATAGTAAAGTATCTTTTTAAATTTGTGAGTTAGATCATTTCGCAAAAATTGTTGCAATTAAAATTCTTGATGAATAATTACCAACTATTGGGAACAACTAAATTAATTATTGAAAACCCAGTTAAATCATGAATATGTCTTAATTTAATTGTAAAATTCATAAACTTAAACTCACTGAGTACAGTACCAATAAGTTAAGATACTTATACTAACAATAGCATATATTTTCATCTTATTAGTTCCATCGGCGGCTCCAGGATGGGGGACATGGGGGCCCCCTCTTCTAAAATTACATTATTATTACATTATCGGTGAATACAGCTACGCCAGAAAGGACTTTTTCATCACTACGACATGTAAAAACGTAGCTACGATGAAAAATAAATAACGATCGTTTGAATGGGTTGTTTCCCTTTTTTATTGTAATCGCGATGTAAATATCAAAATTGATAACGTTATAGAGAGATTCACTAAAAAAGGTAATAAAAGATTAGAATTTATCGTGTTAAGCATTAGTACTTATCATAAAAAAATATAAAACTGTGTAATAATTAATAATAAATTAAATAATAATAATAATTAATGCCCCCCCCCCTTTCATGGTACCTGGAGCCGCCTTTGATTAGTCCTAATATTAATTAGTCAAGAAAAAACACGCAAAAGTTACAAGAGCTTAGTGTTTTTAAACAAACTATCTAATACAAACAGAAAAATAACTTCTACTACAATATTTTTGTATGAAATCGTTTAACAATAAAGGAACGCCAGATAGTGTTAGGCGTGCTCTGAAGCAACTGGCCAATTATCACTACGTAACAAAATTATAAATTTTCCTTGCTACTGGATTTAAAATACATTCTTTATAATAATTAATATGCGCTGAATACAGAACTGCAATCATATTTGCTCTAGGACGTCAGGAAAAACGTTTTCTGCGTGTAAAGTTTATCCAGGATAATGCTACTAACTACGTTGAAGTGCCGCCATCTTAGAAAAAAGGTGCTCCAATTTGTTTTTTCGTGAATATTTCTGAAGCCATTGATTTTATCGTATATTAACGTCGAATATGCCAATAATCATTATTTTCGATCCCTTAGATTCCTGATTTTGGCAGTATAGATACTGAAAATCATTAATAAACAAAAAATTTGTATATAGTATAGTAGAATAGTATAGCAGCATAGTAGTAATACTAAATACGTGATAGGTTGGTAGTATTAAAAGAAAAGGAAAAAATTTCGATAATCTAAGCAATCAAAATCGTAGCACGCGACTCGTACTATAAGAGTGATATCATTTGGAGTTTCAGGTTCTCGTTCTCCGGCATCATAAGGATCTACATTATCTTTCTCAATTTCTTTCTCGACAGAGTTCTCTCTTTACAGTTCAATAATCATAGTTGAGTTAAGGCATGCTTTTCTACATCCGCAAGCCGAACTGCAGCCTTTTTTGCAATTGTACGATACTAGATTAAGCAGGGAATCTGGAGCAGGTGGGTTCAGTGTCAGCACAGATTTGAAGAAATTACGTACTTTTCCAGCCCCAAAGTTTGGGACATTTTTCATTCCCACGCCACTTCTGTACCTGATCATACACGCGCAAGAAGTGTTGCTGAGCCTCAGCAGCCGTAGGTGGTAACGCAGCTAAGTTCGGCTTACTTCTATAACTTTATTTTACGAACAGATTGTATCTATGTCTATTCAAAAATGTTTCCGTTCCGTTCTCCAGCACGCGTAATATCAGTTTAGGTAGCGTCCGTGTCGTTTTAACAATGTTTTGCAAATTTGGTCGTTCTCTCAATATTTTTAAGAGCTTCAATTCACCTTTTTGGAAAAGACAAGATGATGTATTACATCCGCTGAAAGCATGAGCAATTGGAATCATATCTTTGATGCAATTGTAGATTTCGCGAACAATATGCTTTTCGTTCAGTTCGTCTTTTTCCTGGCGTTGCAAAGTAAATATCTCGTTCAGGTGAGGCCACAGCCGTCAAAATCACAAAAAGATCTATATCTTCGTCTATAATGACAACATGGTTTTCTTCCGATATCTCGATAGCCGTTCTTACGACTAGAGTGTCGGCCCTTCGCTTTCGAATTTTGTTGACAATATTGATATGAATCGACTCTTGTTTTTTTCATTGCTTAAAAACTTTTCTTGCGTGATGGTAACAGCCATAGTTTCATCGAAAAGTATGTCTGCACTGGTGTGCTTCAAACTACGTTGGTTCTGCTCAGTTTTCTTTGTATTCGCAGTGCTGTTGGTATAGCCATCAAAAATAATCACGGACCGCTCTCCAAAATAATTTCGTACATAATTAACGGAACCAGAGCAAATTCCAAGATAAGATTGATTTCGGTGCTATACCACGCAGTGTAAGAGAATTCCACCGTCGATAACATAAGTGCAGTCATCGAGAATTGTGTTCGCAGACGTTTCTTTGAAAACATTGCATAAAAACAATTTTTTTGGCTTTCGCATACTTGACTCTTCAGATAAAGCAAGTGGGAATGGCGCAAATTCATACTCCAAGTAATCTGTTAATTCGTCGCCATCTATTTTCGCAATCATAATTCTTTAGAAAAGCAATACCGGATCGACTGGAATTATCATATCATGGATTTTTATTGCTGAGTTAACAGTAGCCAGAGACAAAACTCTACTAGCACGTTTTATCTTAACAACCTTGCAATTATTTCCTTCATTGCTTTCTTTCCTATCTTCACTGCATCGTGGCATTTTATTTTTTTATCGCCAATCGGAAATGGATCATGACATGAGAACCAGTTTTCTAGTCGTTTGACGTCATCGTTATCTCTTTTTACTCGAGATTCTCTAGAATCCACATGTTCTTCCTCGCTGACAAAAGTCGAGCTGCAGGATTCTTCTAATGTTTCGCAGATATCATGGAGAGCAGGCATTGCTAAAGTCCATTTGCTAAGGACGCTATCAGTAAAACTTCGACCAGTCAGACCGCCGACAACCTTCATACTCATGAGTTTGTTCGATAATCATATGCAGACCAGAATTTGTTCGTTCGTCTTATCATAAAAAATCCATAGTCTACGAATTTGCGATACTCGTCAAAGGGCATCTTGAGTTTCAGATCAAGTATGTCTTGAAGATATATATGACAGGCTTTTGCAAAAGAAAAGTGTCTACTCGCATGAAAGAATGGAAGCATTTGCTGAACAATTTCTAAATAACCTATCCAATCGCCTTCCCTTTCCGCTTGGATATATTGTTTTACCAAGCTAACCATGTGAAAATATTAGATCCACAATTTTGCCGTTGGATCATTTGTTTCAATTTTTAGTAATGGTAGTTTTATTTTCTCACAGATTTGTTGGAATCATATAGAATATTCTTGACGGTCTGGCCCTCAGCAATTGAAAAATCTACGCTTTGAAAAATATTTTTTGTTACGGTCAATTGCACTAGCAAATGTCCTCGAATGGCACGTGCATAGGCGTGCCTTGTAAGCATTTTTTCCACCGACAATTGAGCGTATAACACGCTCAGCAGCTCTTTCGAAGCCACTTCCTGCCATGTTAAACCCTATGTAGCCCAGAAACGACATCATCAGATGGAATCATCCTAATCTTACAATAACATTAGATAAATTTGAATCTGTACCCATTGACAAAACTATATCGCGTGCTCTCATGTATAGCGACTGATCAAACGTGACAAAAATTGTATTGAGACCCATTTTTCAAGATCGCTCAACAGCTGTATTCAACACGGTATAAACAGTGTCATAATTACTTGGTAGCAAATTGACAAAAGGCAGGTAAATTATTTTAGACTGCTCAAATTTTTGTGTACTTGTTAAAGTTTCCATAAACCCTCGCTATCCAAGAATATGATTTGTATCGTCAAACTTTCCGAACATCCAAAGAACATCGGATGGTGATAGCATCGGAACATTTACTTCGGAAAATTCTAAGCACGAAGCGTCTGCAATGAAAATATTTTTGAATCCTCTTCCATTGATGTTTTCAAATGTTTTGATTGGCAATACACCTTTCTTTCCAATACTAGCAGCTGTTGGTATTTTCGTAACTCGCTTGATCTCCTGACCAGGAATAACAGCGCTGCAAGGGGTCACACACATGAAATGCCGCCCATACTGTGAAACATATGCAGTCAATCGATGGTGCTGATATTAACATCGGCATTATCAAATACAAATTGACAAAACCCTTCTGGCGATATTTCGGCTCAGGTTAGAAAATCGCTGAGGCTTCTAGTATTTCGCTTTCGCTTCGTTACAAGAAGTACAAAATTCCAAGTTAGATAAAATATTTATTAAACGAATTTTTGGTACAAAAAAAAGATCGTGGTCTGGTCGCAAATATAATAACGTGAGCGTTAGAAGTACATTTTCGTCCGAGATTTTCCGGCAGACATTTTCTTCCTTTCATAATTATAGCTTTCAACAAAAAATCGAGTGATTCTGAAATATCGTTGTTGCATTCTTTGAGAAAATCATTGCTCGAGAGATATGGCGAGGTGTCGTAGATCTGTGACCGAATGTTTTCTCTTATAATTTTAGAAGCAAACAATGGAAACTTTTGTTTATTTGTGGTTATAATTATGTCATCACCATATTTTTCCTAAAGTTTTCTTTTTATTGTTTGTTCAACAGGAACATAATCTCCGACACGACTCATCAAATCAGGTGATAAAAATTGTTATTCATCCCTATTTTCAATGATATCAAAAATTGCCTCCATCGCTGAAGTGACATCATCTACGAGTGGGTTATCCACTCTTCTTTTCTGTTAATTTTTTTAAAAAGTTTACGTAACATCTCTCATTGTATATAGCTTCAATAGTCAGAAACACCTTCTATTCGCTGTTTTACTTCGCGACTCCACGTGTCCTCCCTTTGTATAGCATTATCTAAAACATTATCTTTTACGAATAAACCTTGAACGCGATGCACTTTTATACGTTTATCACAGTGTTTTGTCTTTTCTTTTTCATAAAACTCTCGATCTATTATTTCTATACAAAAGAAGCATGCTTTTTTGAAATCGAAACCTGATATAGATGATCTTAGCTTTCCTCTCAATGGCGAACTAGTCGATCCCAATACTGTCTTTTCAGGTATAGTCCTTCCTACACGAGACGTGCACAATCGCAGTATTCATTCTAGTCAATCTTTCATGCTTGCAATGTTTCCTTGTTTCACTTGATTTTTTTAAAGTATTTAGGACTTTTTCTTTAACATTCACCGTTTCATTTAAGCAAAAACTTCCTTCGCAAATAAAACATCTATCATTATTCGGCATTTTAAACGCGTAACATAACTAAAAACAGTTGTATTTTGCCCGGTCTCCTGTAGCGAACCGAGAAGTGAGAACATGAGGCATGCTTTGTATAAGTCGGGCGTACTCGGCCATCCCGAACTGCGGAATCTATTTTAAGATGTTGTTTGGGATTGAAAGAGAGAACCACAGCACTTATCAGGATCAATGGCACAACACATTATAATACTTATTATGTCTAAATTCGAAAAGTGAAGATCCCGGATCGAAAATAATGATTACTGGCATATTCGACGTTGATATAACGCAAAACTAACACATATACGAAAAATGTATTCTACCTGTTTTATAGAGAATTTAACAACCTTCATTTTTTGTAGAAGCAATTATTCCGATAAAATCAACGGTTTCAGAGATATTCACGAAAAACCGAATTGGAGCACCTTTTTTTCCAAGATGGCGGCTCGAACGTAACAGATTGAGTTCAAGATTTTCAGTATGTTGAAAAATATGCCATAATGAACATCTCAGACAAGCACAAATGCGTCCCAAGCTGCTTGTTCTTGTTTCGTGAGATTCAATCGGAACAATGGATCTTAAATCAGCTTTGGTATTTCTGGTTCAACAAAGACTCCTGATTTCAGTTTTCATCTTTCCAAACTTGCTGCTACGTATTTGTTACCTAGTTTCTTGACGAGACCTGTCACATCATGACAAAAGCAGACACCGTGTTCAACAATATAGTATGCTGCAAATTTTATGTGGCAATTACACAAATGCGCAATTGTAGCACCTCTCTGGAGTAAATTCCATTCCTTCAGCCTGGAACCCAACAGTTCAAATTTTACTTTTGACAGGGACAAATCGCGAACCAATTCGTCTGGTTCATCTTGGTTGATGAAATGTCACTTTTTAATGTCGGGATCATACGTGTATTCAACAGTGTCAGCGTCACTGTCATTATCTTCTCTATCACTGTTTTGGTGTTTCATTCCTTTAGATAAAGAAGGGATTGGTACTAGGTAATCTGTACCATGCACCACACACTTCAGAGCAGACTGACAATCCGAATATACCATTTTTGACTTGTTCATGCAGTACCCGGATATCTTTGTTATGCAGAAGTAACAATCCGAGTAGTAATCTTTCTGCTTCTTAAAAATCATGGAAACAGTAAAAAGCATTCGATTTCGCTTGCCGTTGAACCACTGGGTTACACCGGAGTAACAAACACTGCAACAGAGATAAAAAATGAGGGCGTGTACTAGTGTAGTGAAACTTCTTTATGGCCTTATTTTTCGCAAAATGATCTACATGCAACTTTTCAGAAATTGGTTAAATAAAGTTAAATTAGATAAAGTTTAAACAAAAGGATTTTATTATCATAGACATGAATACAAATAATACAATTATTTCACTTTAACTTTTTGCTACTAAGATTATTACAGCATTTCATTAATTGTAATAGAATTATTACTATCATTGTCATCGTTATTATATATTTTTGTAATTAATGGCTTATGGTAACTGAAATATGAAATTGAATCTACAAAAATTAGTTAATTGATTTACAAAAATTAATAACATATTTCAGAATTTATACTCTATGCCAATTAATTGATGTTCATTAAATTAGCAGTCGTATTAATTAAAAATGTGACGCGTAACGAAATAAGCGACATGCTATCCCTACTGCGTTGGAGAAACTGAAAGTACTCTTCGTCTGAACCAACCGTGGTAGGGGCAAGAAAAAGATGGCGCGTAACGGAAAAATGTGAAGCGTAACGAAAAAAAGATGGCGCGTAACGCAAAAATGTGACGGTAAATTTTTTTCCAACGCCGATAAAGAAGTTTCACTTCAAAAAACCCAGGATTTTGTTTCAATTTCACATCCGAAGTAATGTTTGTAAGCTATACGTAGCCTTTTGATCATGTTCTTGCGCTGGTTAAACGTCGTATACTTACTACATGTAGCAAAAGCAGTCTAGATTGTTCACACAACTGCATCTATTCAATTTTTGTTTACTGAATCACCGAATCGTCTTCGAAATCACGTGAATGCGTATTACTTCGACTGTTAATTAATAACACGCAAAACCACAGTAGCACAAACTATTCTCTAGTTTCCTTTGAATCCGACTGACAGACCAATAGGAGAAACTGTACGGGAACTAATTTGATAAAACATGTCCGCATGCTATAGCTCGCAAACAAGTTAGAACTTGTCCAAGTCCGTCTGTTGCTTTTTACTACTACACAATTATCTTTCTACAGACACATAACTCCTGTACAAATTTCTAATATCATTTCAGCTATAACTTTAAATCTAGGCGTGCTACGAAATTTCTAATTGCAAAATCGAAATCAGCACAGTCTACTACATAAAACTTAATTTTATCCAGCAGGAAACTTATTGTTGCGTAGTGTTATGTTGTTTACGGTTCTGACATGTCAAATTCTAAAACATGTATAACCCCTAAAGAATCATAGAGAATATCCGTGAAAAAACAAACCATGAGTGATAAAAACGTTCACGGTACAAAAAACCTCTAGACATTTTGTCACATAAGTGTGACGAAAAGAACCAAAACGACTAAGAAACTATCTGGCCCACTGGCCACATTCAGAAATAATATTGTCGAGATAGAAAAGGAGAAAATATTATATGTACTCTTGTACAAACAAAAACAAATAAAGCAAATAAAATTTTAAAAAAACTAAACCATCAAATAAGATAGAATTCCAAATATAATAAACAGAAAAACATTTTTTTAAATAATAAAAGATCTTTACAAACAAATAGAAAACCGTAGAACAAACAAAAACATTACCAAGAGAAAATTACATGAGAAGAAAAAACATTACAAGTAAAAGTCAAAATGTTAAACTTAAGATTAAAAAATATTGTTATAATAGAAGATGAATCACTAAAACTTTAAAAGCACAAGAAAAATTAACTAAAATAAAAAAACAAACGAATCAGTAATAATGCATACAGATAACAATACTGCGAAATTATGATGTACAGAAACTGGCAATCTAAAATACAAAATTTTTTACTTATCTGTTCAGCCTGGTTCATACTAAATAATAATAATTTACTTTTAATGGTAAATTTAAAACATCTTTAACTTTATGTAATGCAGTTGTCTTAAGTACGCTGACGTTATACCATTCAAGTTTTTTGGCTGTTTGAACGCAATTAAGGCCAGATTTAGACACTTAACGCCGTACAATTAAGCTTACATACTACGCACGTTTCGTTTATAAAAAAAATAAAGAGCAGTAAACGTTTTACTACTTATTACAAGGAATTTTGGTGGGGTATGTTTTTCTAGTGCTCAATTTAATCATTGTTATTAATTATATTTGTCGATTATTAATTTTTTCGCGACTGCACGTAAATAAAACAGTTGATCGATTACGGTTGGAGTTACGGTGGCTGTTAATTATTCTATTTCTCATCTTTATTGCCGTATCTGATTCGATAGCTTAAATAAGTCACTTCATTTACAATTTCTATTATCTTGTCTCCCCACTTCCACTCCACTCTTTTTTTACTTCCCCCTCTCTTTCTGAAACACTACTATCTTTGTTTTTTCGACATTTACAGTTAAACATTTTTTTTCCAAATACTTTTTTTCTGTCTTTATCATCTCCTTCATCTATCTTCCTTTCTTCGCTATAATCACTATGTCATTTGCAAACTCCAAAACCCACACTTTTAACCCTCTCCCTATTACTATTCCTCTTCTCTGTTGCCCCATCAATTCTTTGTGTAAATCCCCTAAATATCCAGAAAATAAACTAGAACTAAGTGGGTACCCCCGTCTTAATCCTTTATTTGTCCAAAATGCTGCACTTAACTTTCCATCTATTCTTATTTTACACTTTATCTCATTATATATTTCCTCTATATTCCTACTAGTTCTTTCTCTAACTGTTTCTTTCTTAATATATTCTATAATTTACTTCTATTGACATTATCAAACGCTGCTTTTATATCCAAAAATAACGCAAAAACTTTCCCACTCTTCACTTTTAATTTTTTGTTTACTATCTGTTTTAATATGTATACATTATCTAACTTCTTCTTAAGTCACTTCTATGGAGTTTGGAATCTGGCTCTTTAGTGACTCTTTGTTAGATTATTGTTTACTTCTTTAAGTTTTCGATTCTTTGGACGCCCTGATGAAGCCTCGTACGCAATGAGGGAATGACAACGCAGTGAACGTCCAAAAACTGCTGCTGCTCTGGGTAGGATTGAAAAAATCCGTTTCGTGTTGGATTACCGTTGAGTGAAAGTGTGCAAAATAGTGTACATACAGGATATCTCCAAACTTTAACTGAAGAATTGGAAACGAAAAAATATTCGACGCGTTGGCGTTTTAATTCAACATTAAATTACTTATTACCGTCAGAATTTTTGTATTCTTTTATTACACGTTTTTACAGTAATTTGTTTCATAATGAAATTTTGCTCGTCAATGTAAACATTTCTATAATCTGAACATATTTGGTTTTAATTAATTCAAAATTAATTCTAATCACAGTCGTAGTCATTCCAATTTGAATGTTTTTAACAAAATTCTGATTAGTTTAATGCTTTTTGTACTTTTTTATGATAAAAAGTTGTACATACAAAGAAATGAATACTGCCTACCTTATGTATTAAAAATTTAATTCGTTTAACTCAGGTAAGCTATGTAATAACTTTTAATGACGAGATATGGTCACGGGTGCGAGCGACAAAGTACTCATCGGTTGAAGATCATAGTGCACGCTTCCGGCGACTACCAGGTACTTCCGGTGGTCGCGTGCTCTCTTCTGCAGACCACTCAGTCATGCTTCGTGCGCATCATAACTATAACTTGTCACGTCCCTTTATTTCCGGCGAATCTTAACTATTTTTTTATATTTCATTAACTAGTAACTTAACAAAGAACGTCCGATATGGACATTATTTTTTCATTCAGTAAAATGAATAATACGCATTTGTATTTGTACGAAATGACATGTTTAAAGGATACACAGCGTATCATATAATTTCAAGTAAATAACATTTTTTTGATGTTATTTAGTACGTTTGCGTTTACACGCTGACAAGGAAGCATTTCTGGAAACGTCAACCTGATCATTATCATAACTTACAATACCAATCTTAACCGCAAGAGTAATTCCTCGTTTTTTTTTGTTGGCGTGTTTAAATAAGAATTTTAATAAACACAAAATAATACGACTAAATTTACAAAGATAAATGTGCACTGTCGTTTTAACAGTTACGTAGGTATCATAGGTGCGGCAGGAAAAGGTACAATCTAACACATATGCAAACTTATATAAAAGGGTGTGCTGTAAGACTTAAGCGTCTATACGAATATGTAAAATATTTGAAAGTGAATCATAAACAATTTTTTATACAACTTATTACAACTTCTCGATGGTGTCCAGAAGTATTGGCCAAGTGGTTAATGTAGATTAAATTCTCACGTTTAAACGGCGTTTCTTTTCTTAACAAAAATTTAAGATCGTACTAAAGACATTTGAAATTTGATCGATAATGTTCGAGACATTTAAAGTCAAATATACATAAAGATAACTATAGCTATAAAAATATTTTATTTAATATTTCACCTACAAGATTTCAAACTTACATAACCTGACTTTTTTTTATTTTCAATATTCGTAAAGTGAAATAAGGTGCTCGGGAGTAACTAGGACCAGAGGGTAACTAACTGGGAAGATCATATGCTTATTTATAGAAATTTTAAGTTTTGCACACCATTTGAGGCAACTGAGGCATTAGGTTAAAGTAACTGGGTCATAACGAACCCAGTTACCCCAACAGTTAACTTTAATGAAAATTAAACAAAAATACTTACTTAACCTAGCTCATCTTTAAAAATTACAACATAAATAATGGTGGGAAAGCAAAACTCAGAAGAGTGCTGGACTAGCCTACTCGCTTAAAGACCTTAAAAAAGCTGTAAATAATGTAAAAATTGGGAACAAAACTTGTTACCCTGGTTTTCGTGTAACAAAAATAAGCGACGGCTAACACAGTTGTTCCCGAAGAGTGAGTCGCAAGCTTCGTGATGCTAGATTATAAATTATATCTAAAAACCGCCAAAACGATGAACTAAATTAGGAATATATCGTTTAAATCTACCCGCAACTGAGAAAGAACAAATAACACTACAGAAATGATAACACAAAATATATATTTATTTAATTACAGACAGTAATTCCAAAGAAGACGAAGAATGTACATAAATTTAATTATATAAATTTTTCAAACGCTAATACATGGATCGGACAAAATATTAGTTACGCCCTATACTGGGCAACACGTCGTACAGTAAAATGACCTAGTCGGTCTAACTTTTACATTCAAAGATGGAATGACTTTGTAGTCGGTAATTCAAAATCACAAAAGTATATAAAAATAAAGACTTAGAGACTCGACGGGAACTGTATACGACTTTGTGACGCACAAAATAATCTTATAATTTGTGTTAACAACTTAGCATGTACGTACGGTCATTCTAACAATCGACATGACCAACAAATGAGTACTCATAAAAATAGAAATTGTAATACTTACACTTATGTTTCTTCCAGTAAGGATCTAGCATGTACATGTATTACCTAAAACGTAATATAAAATCTAATACAAAAACGTACATACGGCGCTATCACAAATAAATTCCGTTTTTAAATCATACAATCATTAAATATAGCGAATGCGCAGCGTTTCCCCTAGACTTAATGTAGTAATTGATGGTAACAGTTCTTTCCAAAAGAAATCAAAATCGTAAAGGCCTTCAACCCTTTGGCAGCAGGGCCGTGACGTAATGGAAGTTTTCCCAAATATGCCATTTGTTCGTTATCTCTACCGATAAAGAAAACGTGTGGGGAGGTACAAAAATCCGCTAAAGACAATTATGAAAAAATCAATTTAAACCCCCAATACAAAAAAATTATAACTAGATACCCCAAATAAGCTTTCACTCAGATAGCCACAGAATTCAATTACATATTCACGTGGAATCGCGTAAAATAACTTAGTGATAAAAGACATCGCTAAACGAAGGTCTGTGTTGCTAACCGTTACCGGAAGAAAAATGAATTCGTGCTTTTAAAATTTGAGTCAACCACGAAAAGTGGGCGTGTTGTGGACAAATTTTATACTCAAAAAATTTTAACATGCCACTTTTTTTACATAACAAATCCCCCCCCCCCCAGCAACATAAAAACCTGGGAAGTAAACACTAGCTAAAATCAAGAATATAAATTTAAACATACGTCAAGAACAGAACCCTGAAATGCAAAATCAACCCAAATACAAAAACACCCATCCCAAGAAGTAACGTAAAAGAAAGAGGTTTTCCCAGTTCGCTAAGTATCATCGACCAGATGTGCTCAAAAGTTGCATGAAGCGTGATATTCCAAAGAACCCAAAACTCCAACTAACAGAAATTAAATGTCAAAAAAGGTACTCGTTGAAAGACAGTTGTGCCCAAAAAGTCGTCAACAGACGATATGAGATTCTAAATCAACAAAAGGATCCATTTTTTCAAAACTTTTTAATGGCAGTTATTTATTGTAAATAAATAAAACAAAACTTTGTCAATCAACCATTAATGATGTATTTCAAAATAGTGTGATGTTTCGACCTTATTCAATTTCCTTTTAGGTCATCTTCAGACTAATTAACGAACACAGAACATTATTTTACACAAAATTAAGACCTTGAAGAGGAAATTGTGAACCAGTTTGTTTGTTCATTTGTCATGTTTTAAAACCAATTTCTTCTTGAAGGTGTTAATTTTGTTTAAAATGATGTTCTGACCTAAAAGAAAATTTAATAAGGTCGAAACATCTCACTATAATAAATACATCATTAATGGCTGATTGACAAAGTTTTAATTTATTCAATAGGTATGAGATTCTTCTACCAAAAAAAACCAAACAGACCCTAAAGATCTAAGCAAAGAAAAGCAAAAAGAAGATTCTAATTAAAAGTCGACACAAGTCGGAGTACCAAAAAAGAAGAAATCTAAACCGCGTAATCCAAAACAAACCGAATGTCACCTAAAACCTAAAATCCGAAAAACGGATTAGTATATTCCAAGGGCAAAAGAAACCCAAAGAAAAGAAATATCCTAACGAAAACTGACAACATCAAAAATGCCGACTAAAGGGAAGTACGGAGTATAAGAAGCGACGTTGCAGTCTGTCCCAAGCTTCAAACCAAAAACAACAAAACAAAAACCCACTAAACGCAATACAGCAAGAAACGTAACTAAGAAAAAAAAGAAGAAGAAAATAAACACACACATAGTTCCAGTAAAGAAATAAGAAAGGTTGCTAAAAACAAAAAAAAAGTGTTCAAGAAGAAAGAAATGAGAAATAGGAACGGTAAGAGATAAAGAAAGACAGACTCCGTGAAAGAACGAAAAGAAAGACCACCCTACGGTGCCCATCCAACCGCCCAAATATATAGACAATAAAGAAAGAGAAGAGAAAAGGTATCACAGTTAGCCATAGAACGAAAGCGTACCGATTGCTGTCCTAAATTAGAAAGTTTACTTCAAGACTTAAATGCCGACAAGGGGGATAGGAAACTCAAGAAAAGAAAAACCAAATCGAGAATCGTATAGATGACGTATCAATCTAAAAAAGCCGACTAAGCGGATATAAATATATACAGACGGAAACGTAGTCTGTCCTAAAGTAAAATAGAGAAGAAAGAAATCAAAAGAAATTTATCAAAAACTTAACAAAAGACTATCGGGGACAGCAAAATGGGAGAAAGCAAATAGACAGCACCAGAACCACAACCAACAAGATACCAACGACGTACTTAAAGACTAGAACCACCAAAAACAAAAAAAAAGAACCAGAAGAATAGCCGAGGTCACAAACCGTAAGATCAAAAAAAACTAAAACGACGTTTGGGACGCCAATGAAAGAGAAGAGAACGATTAGAAGAAGGAGACAACAAAGAATAATTAGAGGCCACTAGAGAAGGAGATGCAAAAGCAATAACTGCGGCTTTTACATCTGAAGAGACAGCACGATACCTATGTAGACGCGTAGACTTTGTAGCGACACCAGTGTTAGAAAGCTTTGTCGTACTCGGCAAAACGTGAAGTGACCTATAACATATAAACTTAGCAACCTTAGGTCTCCTATAAGACCAATAGAAGTAAACGCGAAGAGCTTCTAAAGTGCGCCTAACACTGCGGTGATGACAATCAGATCTAATGTGGTGATCCTGAATAAGTTGCTTGCGCTGGTCCGATGGTACAACTTACTTCTAAACGCAAGGATCACAAGAGGAAATGCGTACACGTTTACATAAAAGATTTTTCACAACACACCAACGAGAGGACCGACGAGAAGAAGCAGTAACCTTAGACACTAAACCTAAGTACCAAGGATCCGAAGTAGGCCTAATAATCCTAGAAACTGAAAGGAAATTAGAAGGAAAAGAAAGAAGAGAACAAACAGTACGTAAAGGCTTATCACCTTGAGAACGACAACGAACACAAGTATTCGAAGTACTATCATAGTGTTTACTTGCGTTAACCGAAGTTGTCTCAAAAATGTAACTTGAGAAGACGTAGGTGGTTTATACTCGTCTATGGAAGCCTTAGATTGAGCGAACAGTCTTCCATACATTACTAATTCTTCAAAAGTAGAAATCGAAACTAACGCAAACCTTGACTGATAAAACGGATTACGACACACGATCCTGAGTTGTGTGTGATAAGAGACCGGTTCTATCAGTTGTAAGGAGAGGTACCGCATGGTGGTAACGTACATCCCGATAGATTTGTTAGCTCCCATCGTACGCTTCCAAATTGTCTCCATTAAGCAATCGTCAAAATCTACCGAGAGAAATTCCGTTTTCAACAGCGCAGCAAAATCCTTCCAAAAACGCAAAGAAGTTCGCTTTGTCCTAAAACAAAGAAGAGCTTTACCAAACAAACCTCAAAAAGTGAGAAAAAAAGTTGATGCTGTGAAACACCACGAGACAAGCACAATTCGTCAATTTGAATAAGAAATTTCATAAGCAAAAAAGGACCTTCACCAGAAAAAGTACCATTCCAATCCGCCAAGTTAATTTCCGAATCAGAGTTCGATGAAATAAGAAGTAGTGGTTCTTGGTCTGAATAATACATATCGAAAAAAATAAAAATTAAGACAAGAAACTAATCATAGCAGAAATCTGCTAACACAAGTCCGACTGAAAATCAAATCAAAGCAAAGTAAGTTAAGTAAGTAAATAAAGTCAAACCAATGTACTAAAAACAAAGAAGTAAAAGTTAGTGTAGTAACTCCGACGTCAGTCTTGCAACAACAACTAAAAAAGCGAAGCAAAACTTCGAGCAAATCAAAGCTACTAAAGACAAAGGAAAGGTAAAAAAGTCCATAAAACCTGAAAGAATTGTAGTCGCACACACAAAATCGAGCCTCACGTTGGACGCCAAATTTGTTACGCTGGTTTTCGTGTAACAAAAAAAAGCGACTGCTAACACAGTTGTTCCTGGAGAGTGCGTGGCAGGCTTCGTGATGCTAGATTATAAATTAAATCTAAAAAGGCGCCAAAACGATGAAAGACTAAATTAAGGAGACATTGTTTAAATCTGCCCGCAGCTGAAAAAGAACAAATAACACGACAGAAGTGATAACACAGTATATATTTTTTTTATCGCAGACAGTAGTTCCAAAGACGACGAAGAAGGTATATAAGTTAAATTATATAAATTTTTTAAACGCTAATACATGGGTTAGACAAAATATAAGTTACGCCCTATATTGGGCAACACATCGTACAATAAAATGATCTAGTCGGTTTAATTAGTAGTCTTAAAAATAGAAATTGTAATACTTACACTTACGGTTCATCCAGTAAGGATCTAGCTAGGTCCGTACATGTACCTAAAACGTTACATGAAATCTAACACAAAAACGTACAAACGGCGTTATCACAAGTAAATTCCGTTTTTAAGTTATACAATCATTGAAGATAGCGAATGCGCAGTGTTTTCCCTCGACTTAATGTAGTAACTGATAGTAAAAGTTCCTTCCAAAAAAAATCGAAATCGTCAAGGTCTACAACCCTTTGGCGGTGTGAATCGTTAAATTACAGCTACGTGACGCCATGGAAATTTTTTCAAATACGCCATTTGTTTGTTATCTCCACCGATAAAGGAAACGTGTGGGGGGTTACGGAAATCCGCTAAAGACAATTGTGAAAGAATCAATTTAAACCCCCAATACAAATAAATTATTACCACATACCCTAAATAAGCTTTCACTCAGATAGCCACAGAATTCAATTGCATATTTACATGGAATCGCGTGAAATAACTTAATAATGAAAACCTTGTCGGCCTAGACACCGCTAAACGGAGGTCTGTATTGCACAAAACGTCACCGGAAGAAAAATGAATTCGCGCTTTTAAAATTTGGCAGTCAACCACGAAAAGTGGGCGTGTCAAAGGCAAATTTTATACTAAAAAAATACTAACTTTTTAACATAACGAACTTCTCGTGGAGCAGCAATGTTTTACATCATTTCTAAGAGTACTGTACAACATTATGTTTCTGGAACTCGAGACAAAGAATACCTATCTCAAGAGCTAAGTAGTAATGGTCGGGGTATGACTTCTTATCTCTATGCTGCTGATGAAGTAGAACGAAAAGTTGCAATAAAAGTTATGTAAAAAATGGATTTCTCTTTAATTTGAACAATAAATAAAGCGTAAACTAATTGTGATAACAATCGTATACTCAATCGCTGTATATACGATCGACGCTTTTATCAAAGAAAAATAGTCCAGTTCAAACTGCTGCTAGCACTAGTAACATTATCAACATCCCTAAAAGCTAAAAAGTAAAATAATAATTATATCGCCGTGGTATCACAAATAGAGTTGAGTTGGTTACATTTGATAACACAACTTGCGCTAAACTTCCAATTTTCTCTAACTTTGGAATTAAATCTGATGGCAGGGCAGGTGTGCTGATAGAAACTTCGCGATATTTTACCAACGATAAATACTAAATATTCGACCTCCCTACTTAGTAGATAATAGATTGCATTTAGTAAGTAGCAGTAGATAAAATGTTTGCATTTCGTAATTGACGTCGATTAAATGAATTCTTGAATTTAGTTGTTAGTGATACTAAATTCTTGCACTTAGCGGTAATTAAATGGTCAGCGATCCTTTCCCATTCATCGGTTGACTTTTTATTCGTTTTATCCCATTCAATAAGCGAATGTCCAAAGTTTCTTATTTTAAAAGTTTCACTGAGCATTTTTATTAACACGTGCTGTCTTTGTAGTTTGCTTGTCAAAATGCAAAATCCGTGGACGTTACCAAAAAAAAGCAGAGAAAGCAAATACAAAACTACAAACGAACTGACCAAAATGTATACAAAGCGAAGAACTATAAAAGGTTTTGGAACAGAACATGTTGCACCCTAATGAACGCTTTCCCGACGACTGTGTTTGTAGATACCGGTTCTTGCTTGTGCCTACTTTGTTGACTCCCTCTGATGTCACGTTGCCAGCTGCAGTTTTACGGATTTGAACAGAGCTCTTCATAATCGTATCCATGTTGAGAATGATCTTACAACCTAATTAGAACGATAACGTTTCATCTTCCAGTAACAATTTTCTAGTCTAGGTTAAAAACGAGTAGAATTAGGCAGATAGGTAAAAATTAAGGGTTCGTCAACAAATATCGCACTACAGCTAATAATACAATCAATAATAATGATGCAGGCTTCTTAGATTAGGCAATACCTCGTACATGTAAGCAATCAATCATTATCCGAATATGCGATTACCTAATGGCACATCCAACACAAATCTCCTGAAATTTCTGCAAATTATACTGATACCTAATATACACAATTACCACAAATAAATTGCACAGTTTCATACCACAATTTATAAACTAAGTGCGCTAAGCTTCCCGAAGTTAGTGAACATATCTCAGCAATTATGGTCAATGGATGAATCGTCTATTGCTTTCTAAGACTTCATCCAAAGATTATTTTATTGTCATATCAAACTAAATTTTTGCCTAATTTGATAATCTGATTGTAAAAACAACACAGTATGTACATTGGGAAAAAGTGTAAACATTCACTTTAAAAAACCAGGCATTTTTTTGCATCAAATTACACAATAACTTAATAAAGAAGAAGAAGCCATTACTGATATAATCATATTAATATAAATCCGTTTTTCAATTTTATTATTACACAAGTATATTTTTGTATTAATTCCAACACATTTAATTGAAATTAATAGTTTTCTAGTGCTTTTAATAAATTATTCTTATGAAGCCGATAAATTTTCTAGAAGTGATTTATGGCATCCTGGTTAGTTTTTGATCAAATTTCATAAAGAACGTGCTTCCGGAAGTAGTTTAAAGTTGAGTTTAGAGTTTATGTATTTTTAAGTGGAATTAATTACCAAAAAAAAACTCATAACTACATAAAAATTCGGAGTTATTATTTAAAAAATAATTTCGTATAAAATAATTTTTTTAAAATTAATTAATTAATAATAAATGTCAATAGCAATTTAAACAAATTTATATTATTGCTAGAAAATATATTAATTCCGCGGTTAAAATTTTAAAACTGTTTTGATCGATTTTCTCAAATAAAATAAAAATTAACCAAATAGATTTAAAATTTTTGTAAAATTACTTTTTTGGTTACAAATTCAAAGCCAGAAATGTCTTAAATAGTAATAACAAAATTCAATAAACACGGTGTTGTAACACCGAAAAATGGCGGTTAAAACTCATTGGAACAAAGAAGTTTTATTAGTCCAAGCCCCAGTTCATAGTTGGCGTTTTTTGTTTTTCAAAAAATCGTTATTGCTCCGTTATTTTAAGAAATATTTAAAAAATCGCATTTGTTTTTTGTTTTTTAAAACATTTGTATTTACAAATATTTTTTATTTTACCAATAACAACTGATCAAAAATTTCAAAACAAGATATTTTGAAAACCACGCGATCGATTTTTGCAAATAAAACATTTATTTGTTTATCTTTGAACTATCTACTATAATATTTGTCTGAAACATTTTTAGCGATCTGTTTTCAAGTTGAATTACATGATAAATTTTAACAAGCTGCAACAATCAGTTAAAACAAAGTAGGTTTACTGCCATTAATCAAGAAAAACAAAAAACAAACAAACAAAAAAAATAAAACAATCAACAATGAAACAAAGGAAGGGTTAAATTTTATTTTTAAAATGGCCACCATTGCCTGCTTGTTTTTTATATCTTCTGCTGCAGCTACTGTTCTAGCCACCAGTTTTAACTCGGTGTTTACAGGATCTTCGTTACCAATTCACTTATTCGGACATTCTCTGTTTAGTAGTGCTATGACTTCTCGAGCTGTGTGAGCCAGTGCTCCATCACGTTGAAACCATAGTCTTCGTCTGATGTTTAGCGGTAAGTCATCAATAAGCTCTAGCAAAACGTTATTTAAGAAATAAAAATAATTTTCACCATTCAGTCGGTTTGGTGGAATATCCAATAACGTACTCCTCTACGATTCAAACCCGTACATTTACTAAAAAACGTTGTTGATGTGTACGAATAAATGTTGGGTTGGGATTTTCATCACACCACAGGTGATTACTGCGAGAATTAAATACACCGTCTCTTATGAAACAAGCTTTGTCTGTAAATAAAATAAATTCCAAAATGCCTCTGAAGATTGCAACGTTCAAGAAATCAACAACAATCTTGGGTGGAAGCCTTCAAGTCTCAAAACTTGCAGTTTTTTCTGGAAAATGGATGGAAACGTTACTTTAAAACTTGCCAAACTGTCACCTAATTAACATCTTATCTATTTGCTATTACTCTTATGCTAGTTAATGTTCATTTTCAATAATATTAAGAACAGCTTCTTCAAATGCAGGGGTTCGATAAAATCTATTGGAATTCACAACAATCGTTGAGTGAAAACTTGCAGTCTCTGACAAACGCCTACATAGGCTTGTAAAAATGCGGCAACTTGGTTGATTTGAATATCTTCTCCGATAAAGTCTACTAGCTTTTAGTGCATTACGCCTTGCTTCTTCAAAAACCAAAAGCATGTCAAGTTCAGCGTTTTAATGATTTTGCATTTCTTTTTCTTCTTCTTCCATACTCCTTATACCCTTCAGGGTGTCGGATTAGATAATTTCTGATACCCACTTTTTCTATCCCGTTCGGTCTCGTGCTAGATTTTTCATTTCTGCTATCGTCTTCCCTCTTTTTTTCCTATTTCTTCTATTCTTTGTATACAATTCTTTCTAGGTCTTCTTTTACCTACTCTGCCAATTTCTACTATTTTTTTCGCCAATCTATTCTGATTCATCAGTATTATGTGTCCATACCATTTAAGCTGCTTTATTTCTATTTTCGTTGTTATTGTTCCTTTTTGTGTCATTTGTCCTTATTTCTTCGTTTCGTTTTCTATCCAACTTTGTTTTTCCTGCAATCCTTGCCGCATTAATTTTTACTTCTTGCTTATCTTGTAATGCCCACGTTCCACTCGCGTATGTAAGATTGGTTTCACCACTGTGTTATACACTCTTATTTAAGTTTTCTTGTCTATTTCTTGTTTTTCAAAAATTGTCTTATTTAACGCGTAATAGATTTTAACACTTTTATTTATCCTGTTATTTACACCCCCATCTATCTTTTTATCTTCTCTTATTATACTTCCTCAATAATAGTTTGTTACATTCTCTAGTTTTTCTTTTTTAATGTACATTTCTCTATTTTATTCATTGTTCTAATTACTTATGATCGTTGTTCTACATTTCTTTATATTAATTTCCATTCTTAGATTTTCTATTTCTTCACTCCATATTTTCGTTAGCTGTTTCATCTTTTTGTAACTAACACTATATCGTCTGCATATAAGTCGATTTTTATTGGTACTAGATTATTATATCCTATTTCTGTCCATGATTACTATCAAAAGTAGTGGGCTTAGACTATGACCCCGTTTTATTCCTACTTTCATCTGGAAAAAGTCTGATTCCGCTCCATTTATTTCAACTATTCCATTTACTGTTTTATAGATACTTCTTATTACTCTTACTAATTTCATTGGTACCTTTAGTTGTTTTAAGCAATCCCATATTATTTTCCTCTGTATAGAGTCGAAGGCTGCTTCGAGGTCAATGAATGTAACGAATATTTCTTCCCCTTTTTCTTCTTTCTTTTCTATTATACTTCATAATATGTGGATATTATTGTGCGCTTGTCTTCCTGTTCTAAATGCTGCCTGTTCTTTTTTAACTCTATTGTCAATGTATTTTCTTAGTCTTCTTTCTTGTTATTTGCTGTATAATTTAAAAGTGGCGGAGAAGAGTCATATAGCTCTATAGTTTTCATAGTCCGCATACTCTCCTTTCTTGTAAATTAGAATGATAATGTTATTTTGCCACTCTTCTCTTTTCTCTGCCTGCCATGTTTTCTTGAATATATTTAGTAGCCATTCTCTTCCTTTCTCTCCTAGGAATTTTATCATCTCTGGTTCTATTTCGTCTTGTCCGCTTGCTTTTCCTAGTTTGATGGTTTTCATTGCTTCATCTAGTTCTTCTATGTTTATATTCTCTCGAGTTTCTTTTCTTCAGTTACTTCCTTATCTTCCACTGTATTTCTAATGGTCTTCTTTCCATTTGCATTCCAGAATTTCCTGTTATTTTCTTGCTATGTTTGTTCGATTTCTATTCCGAAGTTCTCCAAGCTTTTCCTCTTTGCTTCTCGTACCACTTTCTTTGCTATATTTCTTTTGCTTATGTATTTTTGTCTGTCTACTTACTTCTTCTTTTGTCTCTTGTTATCTTTTTCATGCCATTTTTTGTTTTTGACAGATTTTTTTACTTCTTTCTTCCACCACGCTGTTTTCTTTTTTTGGTTTTAATTTATTTTTGTTTTACAGGTTTTTTTTGCTTTTGTATGTATTGTTTCTCTAAAAATCCTCCAACTTTTTTCTAGTGTCTAATTTTCTTCCAATTGGCCCCGTTTACTTAATTCGTTGTCTGTTGTTTTTTGATTGGCAAAATCTATAATTTTCTTCCCATTATTATTCATTCTTGCTTCTCCATGTTTTCCCATGCAACCCATACCTTCATTTTCAATTCTTGCATTTTAGTCGCCCATTATCACTACTTGATCATTTTCTTCTCTAATTTTATCTAGAAGTATTTGTAAAACGGAGTAGAATTATAAAATTTCTTGTTCCTCTGCTCCTTCTACTGGTCCGTATATTTATATTATACTTATTTTTCAGTGTAATATTATTTCCAGTGTCATAATTCTCGAACTTAATACTTCAAATTTACTTACTGCATTATCTACTTCCTTAGCTATAATTAATCGTACTCTTTTTTTGCTCTTTGTTTTTCATGCTATCCTAAATAGTATAATTTATGTTTATCCATTAATAATTTACTTCCTAATCCTTTTTTTTGTTTTGTTTATTCCCTTAGTTTTTATATCATAGTGTCTCTTCCACAATCTCCAATTCTTTTCCTGTTAACGATATTCCACGTCCGTATTTTTAGATGTTTATTTGTTTCTGTTTTTATTCTTGTTCTTACATCTATTTCTTCTTGTTTTTGTTTTACGTTCACTATTTCTAATTCTAGTTTTGGGCTTGGGGTCAGAATTTGTTATTATTCGTAATTGTTTTCTTAACTCTTCATCATCTTTGTTTTGGGGTGATCTTTCGCTAATTTTGCTAGTTTTCTGCCTTTTTTCTTTAGGGTTATTTTCTATTTCATTGTTTATCTCTCTTTCATTTTTGTCTTTTGTGTTCGTATTTTCCGTGCTTTTAAATCCTAATTGTTGTATTTCCAGATGATGATTTTCTTCTTTTAGTTGTTGTATTGTCCACGTTTCCTCGTTAATTTTTTGTTATATATCAATCTTGCATTGTAGCCCTTCTTTCTTACTTCGATCATATACTGTATTAATTCCTTTCTTTCTTCCCAGACTCGTTTTGAATAATCATCATTTATCTATATATTCTTTGCCTTTTTTAAATAATTTTGTGGCATTCTGTATCTCCTGTTTTTTAGCTAATGTTAATTCAATTAAAACTGGTCTATTGTTTTGTTTTTCTTCTACTTTCGTTCCCAGTCTTCTAATTTTATGGATTTCTTTTTCCATATCTATTTCAATTTTCATGTCTCTAAAAATTATTTGTTTTTTTTTTTTAACTCTAAATCATGTTCAGTTATTTTTTATTCTACTCCTTGTATTAAAATTTTCTTCTGTCTTATTTCTTTTAAAGTAATTTTAGTCTTATATTTTGTGTAACCATTATCTTCTTAATTTCCTTCATTAGTTTTCCATTTTGTGTTTTAATTTGTTGGTTTTCTTTACTTATCTTGTCTAATTTCATATTTATGCTTTCGGTTTTCATATTTGGTTCATTTAATTTATTTAATTTTGTATTTATTTCCTCTAGAATTTTTTCCATTTTTTTTCTTTGTCGTTTTAAAATTTTATATGCAAAATTTCTTTAATACGACTCTGTTTTGTTTTGCGTATACGAATAGCGCGCCCTATTCTTGTCGTCTGTCGTTATTCTCGTCTTAATGCTCATCCTTTTTATTTTGTTGTAAACTCTCTTAATTTCTATTCCTACCTTATTTGCTGATTTCTCAAGTAACTCAAGTATTTCTTATTCATATTATCATGCACAAGTATATTTATTTCTGTTTTTAAAACTTTTAAAAATGTGTCAAAACTTCGCTATTCAAGATAAACAGAATTATCGCTATAACTCGCACTTGACCGTATCCATAAATATAAAATTTTGCATTTTTATACACAAATTATGTAAATTACGCTCACACATAAACGTGACAAAAACTTAATTTTTTTTAAATAAAGATTTTCAAATGTATTAGGAAACTGTCATTTTCGGATGTTACAACTTACACCCTGTATATTATGTAATAAAAACATACTTAACTTAAAAATCGTTCGTTTATTAAGTAATATTTAAATAGCTAAATGGTAATTGAATTGTAAGCATGTATCAAAATATAGATAAACCAAAGAACATGGCAGCAACTTCAATATCATAGCCACATCACACAGAACTTTTAAAGCTTTACTTTAATAAATTGATCAAAACGGGATACCAAAATAAATCCAGAAAAAAAGATGGATAGAATAGCTCATGTCAGTATAAACGCCAAAAATGTACATAACCCGAAAGATACAAGATTTTATTTTACACTTTTTATAAAATAAAACTAAATATGAACAATTACTTAAATTTCTATTACAGGTATATCTAGTAATAAATAATTTGACGTTTAATTATTATTAATCACAATTAATCTGCAAGTATTGCTCAAATATGTTGAAAAAATGCACAAAAACGAATAGAAAACTTTTTACCATCAAAATCTAAACAAAAATATAAAAATAAACATGAAACGTTTTTGGCCATTATAAGAAGGGGTCATGAATTCATAACGCCCTGATTGTTATGTATATGTTTACGTATCTCGTATCCTAGGCATTATGAGTAAATTACAACAAAGTGAAAAACAAATTAAAAAATGGTTCCAGTTAGAGGTTAATATTTAAAATTAGGCAACCCAAATGAATGATACGCAAATGTACAACTGATTGCATAAGCTGTAGTTAATAAAACAATGCGGGTGCAGCAACGTACAGTGATAGAAGTGAAACCTTTTAAAACAAATTAATAGGGAACGATTTATGAAATGCATTATATCGTCAAGATTCTGGTTTAGTGTTATATAAATGACCGCAAAAACAATATTATTTCTAAATGAATAAATGGATCTATCGTTGAGAAACTTTTTATTGACAATTTTTTACAAGCCAAATTATTTCTGTTTAGCGTTTAAAACTCCGCAATGCAAATATCGCCAACTCGTGTCACTGTAGATCTATATGATTAAGACTGCCTAGTAGTCATTTCAATGTTACGTGTAAAGATATTTACAGTATCATATTGATTATGATATAAACTCTTCATGCATATAATCAAACAACCACAGGACACAAAATAATCACAAAATACAATAATAAGTATTAATAACACAACGTTTTCGTATAACTTATGAATAATCTTGATTACTGTACGAATATCTCGTTTTAATTTAATCATAAATCGCAATTATCATAATAATAAACAGCTAGTACGGATTTTTAACAAATCTTTTATTCAAAAAATTACAAAGCAGAAAAGTAAACATACTTATTTCAGCACAACATAGAACACTTTGTATTTATCTCTTATTTACTAAATGCCATAAAATATGAGCGGGGTCAATAATTGGTTCATTATCGTTACCTAAAGATTCGCTTACTTCAGTTTCCCGCTCATCCTCATCTTAATCGCCATTATTCACTGTAAACGTCAAACTTTCCACAACCTTATCAAATCAATTGTCCATTTTTCATATTTCTTTCCAAAAATGTAACACATGATTGCACTGCGTTTTTACAATCTTTGTTAAATCAGAAAATTTCGAACTTTTCAATACCTTGTTGTGCGATATTATTATTCAATGCAACTTATCATTTTGCTTGACTCCGTTTTTTCATTACTTCTACTATTATTTTGACAGTTCGTACTTAGATTTTTTACAAATTTTCTTAACAAAACCCAAAGACTGCCCTGTTGCAGCAGCAGGAAGTTTTGAATCGTTTTTAATTGGATATATCCATTGACAAGCTACTTGTTATTTATCACAAAAATCAATGACATTACGAATAATCATTAGCAAAGTCTGATGGCAGTCATCTTATAGTATATCGTATTATGTATTAACGATAACAAAAATGTTATTATAGCTATTTACAATTACAAATCATGTTTCGTGCTTCCGTAATACAAAAAGTTACTTTAATAATTAATTATTACTGGTTTTGTACAGTCATAGACACTTTCTTATTTAGTTTTCACGTACTGAAAACTCAGAACACCTTTAGTTCAATTATATACGTATATCATTTTTGTAGTAGGTATATATCATTTATTAGTGTCTCTATATGTGATTAAAAAACCGATAAAAAATTATAGTAAACAACGCCATATTAAAATTTGTGAAAGTAATTAAAGAACAACAAAATGACACCAATAAGAATATATTTTCGGTTTCGCTTACAATTAGATATATAAATAACCCTTATATTAAAGTAATTACAAAAAAACATTAATACGCAGGTATTGCTGGTTAACTTGGATATTTAGTGGCTGCATAAAAAACAATAAATTTATTTAGGAGACAATATAGTAAACGGGTAATTTCCGGAAAAGTGCGAATTTCAGATAAATTATTATCATTGAACAAATATTTTTTTAATAAAAAAAACGTTTTGATTCTTTGTTTCACCTTTCCTTTAAGGATATTGACTTTTCTTAAATTTATAATTATAAAAAGTATCAAAAATTGAATCATACTAATGAACAATTTCATTTAGTAATGTTAGTTAGTCCACTAGTCATACATAATACTTAACATTGGCATGTCATTATTCTAAATAGTTTTTCTTAATTGCCCGATGTAAAATGAATTCTTTGGAACGATTAGTTATAATGTCGTTTTGATAAACAGCTCAGTGATTGCACTTCCTGCATACAGACTAACTACGAGTTTTCTTAATTCCCAGATTACATTTAAAACAAATATTTTAATATTTTACATTGTTTTGTTTTTGGAAGGGAGTACTTGGAAAATTAATGTGCGCTAATGTAAGGGCACAATTAATCTTTCCGGTTAAAATCATCTGACAGTTAAAGTTTAATAAAAGCCCAGTGATTGTTCTGTAGAAACCTGAAAACGCATAGCCGCTTGATTCAAGCGCGTTGGACTATCAACAATACCTCTTAAAAAATTGATTTTTCACTAAGTAATTTTAGTTTTACGAATAAAATTTATAATTAAGTAGTATATTATTAGATTTATTTAAATGTTAATTCATTCAATAACTCACGGATTAAACATTCATTTTTAAATTCAAATCTTCTTAGGTTTTTTGATTGTCGCTTTGCCATTCAAAGAAAGCATTTTTTTTATTTGGAAACAAACCGTAAACCGTTGAATCCGTCGTAATAAAACTAGAGATTTGGCTACCATCGACCAGGTGCATCACGTGTTACAACACCGGCTCAAGATGATACTATCATGAAGCTGGTTGATAATGAACGTTTTGTATTAACGCTTCAAATTAAAGAAAACTTGTAATTACCGTGTTAGTAGAAGAACGTGTGTCAACTCCATGATAGAGGAATTCATTGTCACCAACACGCCAAACAAATTTTAATATCACCGAACATTTGAATAGGGATTGGTCAAACGTTATATATATAAGTTTAACTTTATTTGTTGCCATTTGGCTTACAAATTTGATCGTGCTATATATACATATATAATACATTTTCTTATCCCTTCTCCCTCCTTAACTTTTTCCTCCTGCTCCATACTTCCTCCATCCATTCCGCTCCTTTTCCGTTTTCATCTAAGATTTTCTCTATTTTCATCACCTTTTCTCTTAGTTCCCTACATCTCTGTCTCATGTGGTTAAGGTCTTCCGTTTCTTCTCCACATAGCCTGCACAACTTTTCTGGTTCTTCTTTCCAATATTTGTTCCCTAACTCCTCGTTGCCACATCTGAACCTTGCTACCACTTTTTTCTTTTTGTTGCTTTTATTTTCTCTATCTTTTAAATATTCCGGCACTCCTTGACCCTTGATATCCTTATAATTCTTATTATATCTGCCCTCTTTTATCTTTGTCCATTTTTCTTGTTTTTCGATGTCTCTATCTCTCCTTATTATTTCTTCCCTTATCCCTACTCCCTCTTCTCTTAATCTCTCCACTTCTTCACTCGCGTACCCGTTTCTTTTGTAATACTCTTCTCTGCCCTCCTGTCCGTACTTCACTTTCCCTCCATTTATCTCTTTCCAGCATTCTTGCAGTATTTTGCAATCTGTTCTTTCCCTCATTTCTTCCTCGTATTTTATTGCTCTTTTTCCTGTCTCTACCCTTATTTTTTCTATCTGTACCTCCTCTCTCACAATATACCCCGGTGTATCCCTGTCCAATCCTAACACCCATCTCCAGTATTTTTCCTGTAGCCCCTCTACCTCCCTCCACTCCTCCCAGCCCCATATTTCCGCTCTATACATTACCACCCCCTTTATTAATTTTTCAAACAACAATTTTCTTTTTTTTATATCCATCTTGAACACCCTTTCCCCCACACCCCAGACTTGTCCTATTAGCCTGTTTCCTTTCTTCACCCTTTCCTTTATGTGTTCTCCCTCTTTATTATCCTGTTTCATCGTGTAGCCCAGGTATGTAAATTCCTTCACTTGTTGCACTTTCTCATCACTCCATATCCGCTCCTCTCTTTTTCTTTTCCCCCCTCCTTTTCTAAATATCATTATCTTTGTTTTCTCCGTGTTTACTTCCATTTCTTTTTTTTTCATATATTTTTCTAGCGTTTTCATCATCTCTTTCATTTCCTTTTCCTCCTTAGCCACCAGCACTATGTCATCCGCATACGCCAACGACCATACCTTAGCTTTCCCTACCACTATCCTTCCTGTCTGTTGTCCTCTTATTGTCTCTTCCAGATCCCCCGTATATACTGAGAACAGGCTTGGGCTCAGTGGACATCCCTGCCTCAACCCTCTCTTTGTGATGAATTTCTCACTCTCTTCCCCATTCACTTTAACCCTGCTCCTCGTTTCTTCGTAGATTTCCTCTATTCTTTGTATTAATCTTTCATTGATTTTTTTTCTTTTCATATATTCCCACAGCTTTTCCCTATTCACTTTGTCAAAAGCAGCTTTTAGATCTACGAATAGTGCCACCATTTTCCCTCTTTTTTTTCTAGTTCTTTATTTGCTAAGTGTTTCAGTATATATATGTTGTCTATCGCCCTTCTTCTTTCTCTGAATCCCGCTTGTCCGCCTGGTACCAAACTTCTTTCCTCTATTTCCTTCTGTAGTCTTTCTTGCAGTATTGTCGCGTACAATTTGTATGCCGTGCTCAATAATGTTACCCCTCTATAATTCTTGACTTCTTTTTTTTCGCCTTTTTTATGGATTGGGCATATTATTCCCTCTCTCCATCTCTCTGGAAATCCTTTCCCTTTCCATATTTTGTTTAGTATTTCCGTCATCCTTTTTGCTACACTTTCTCCCCCGTATATCCACTCTTCTCCTTGTATCCCATCTTCTCCTGTCGCCTTTCCTTTTTTATATTCTTTATCGCATCCATTACTTCTTCTTCACTTATTCTATCCCTATCTCCTTCTTCTTGTCTTACTACCGCGTCTTTTTCTTTTTCTTTTTCTGCTTTTGTTCTTTCCCTCCCACCAGGTTCCGAAAATATATCTCCCATTCTTTAATTTTTATTCCCTTTGTCGTCATGTTTTTTTCCTCTGTTTCTATAGGTACTTCCATACATCTTCTTCCGTTTTTATTCCTTTGATCTGCTCCTCTTGTTTCTTTTTGTTTTCTTCCTTCTTTCTGTCGCATGTTTTTTTGTATATTTTTACTGCTTCTTTGTATTCTTCTTTTTCTTTCCTCCCTTTTTTTCGCTGTCTTAATGCTCTTCTTGCATTTTTCTTTGCTTCCTTGCATTCCTTATCCCACCATTTCTTCCATCCTGTTTTCTCCCCCTTCCATTTTCTAAATCTGACTCTCTCTCTCTGTTGCTTTCTCCATCATCTCTCTCATTTCCTCTACACTTTCTTGTAATTCCTTCCCTATCGATACCGTTTTCCCTATTCTCTCTTTATATCTTTTTATCAAACGTTATATGTTTAAATGAAAAAACTCATAGGTCATCACAGGATTCTCGTGTGCAATTATAAAGACCAAACGAAACCAAATACAATTTAAATAATGTTCTTTCTAAAAGAGCAAATGGCCATTAATGCTGGTTTTTAAAGATGGACACATTGCAATTTTAAAATACGTGATGTAACCTAGTGTTCGTGGCCTGTATCCCGAAGATGAGAAGAAAACATTTGTTTTTGTGCAAAATAGTGTAAAATTTGTTCAAAAATCATACGTAAGTAGAAGTTTTACCTAATAAATCTCATGATCTCATTTTGATTAAAAATTTGTGGGCAATTTGTATAAAAAAAATTAGAAAACGTTAACGCGACACGTGATAGAAATGTGGAGCTCCTTAAAGAACGCCCAAATTGCGGAGAAACTTGTAAATAGTATGCGACAGAAATTACAAAGTTGTATCGATAGTAATGGATATTATACAAAATATTAAATGTTAAAGTACTCGTTTGTTTAATAAACATAAAGAAAGGTGCTTTCCTAATTTTATGAATCTTTAATTTCTAGACCTTTCCTTTGGTTTTAATTAAATGAGTTTTAATCTCAGTATGTAAAAGTTAACTAGCTTTTAACAAGTAAATTCAACTAGTCTCTCAAAAAAATTAATTTTTATATTTTGAACGAAATCGGGATACTTAGAATAATTACATTTCAATGTTACTTTTGAGAAATTAAAAGTATTATGTTTGACCGGTGGACTAATTAAGTTGTTCATATTCGTATGATACCGTTTTTGATATTTTTATAATAATTCATTTATTAAAACTCAATATTCTTAAAAGAAACGTAAAAAAAATTTAAATATTTTTTTATTTGAAAAATATTTCTTCAGTGATAATTCATTCAAAATTGCCACTTTCCCGGAAATTACCCGTGGACTATATTGTTGTGTAAATAAATTAATTTTTTTTATGCAGCAAATAAATATCCAAATTAACCAAGTCGTTCCTAAAAAAGTTTTACTTCAAAAAACAATCTACAAGTTACGTTTTCGATAACAATATGTTTAGAAATTGAATTAAGTCAATGTTGTAATCAAAGTTGCCAACGTTTTGACTACTTTCAATATTTAAATTTAAAAAAAAATAAGAATTGATGAACTGAAAGCAATCAACAAGAAATTTGCAAAAAGTTAAATACTCAGATTTATAAAAAAAAGTTTGACTTTTAGTGCAAAACTGCATATAACCAAATTATAGTATACTTTTTTAGCAAACTTTACTAGGTTGTGTAAAAAAACGTGTTTTGTTTAAAATAACAAAATGTTGAAACACCTTGTAGATACAAAAATGAAAAAAATCATTTTGAGATATATCAAAGAATCTCAAAACTTATGAACGCTCTGTATGTATTTTTTAACACGGTCAATATACTATGTGAAATTTTGTTTGTACTAAAAAATAATTACTTGTGTTTTTCCATATTTTGTAAAAATTCATAAATTTGCTCGTACTTTTTATTTTCATTGAAGTCTAATAACTCAATTTCAAATTTCTATTTTTGATTATATTTAACACATCAATAAAAAAATTATTTGTGCTAATAGAATGTCGTCCCACAAAATAAGAAAATGTTTGTATAAGTGTAGCAGCAAAAATTTGCAACCATAGCAGTGATTTTATATTATTTCGTTACTCCTAATTTAAAATTCATGAAACCAACTAGATCGTCCTGATAAAAAATATTTGTATTTACATGATGCTGGTTAGTTTCTTTAAAAGTGTTTTATTGTTTTGTGTTGTCAAAATTATGTGACATAGAAAAAAGATAAATTTGTTTCACTGTTTATCATATTTTAAGACTATTTTATGAATGTGTCCAAAACTATAGTGCTTGAGACAAACGACCAGTTTAGATTTTAAACGAATGTAAAGACTAATTTTGCATGTAATAATAGTCCTGTATTTTTTACATTAAACGTGCTTTTTTGTATGTTCGTAGGCTTAAAGTTGCATTTTATTAAGTTGTGTTATTTAAAATATATTTTTGAAATAAGTTCACAACGTTGTTAGATTCATAAAAATATTCGAAAAAACAATCTACCTCTACACGATATTATTACAGTACACTCCGCTAATAGAATCACATTGAGGCTTGAGGTTTTGATGATAACAATAACCGAATGATAGCAAAATCCGATGTTAAAAAAAATAAATAAATGTCTATTGGTTAGAAAGCAGTAAATACATACAGCGTGTATCCGATTAACAGGTTGTTAATAAAAAAAATGAAATCATAGTGAAACGTATGGAAGCTTCGATATCATTACAGATTATTCAAGGCAATTGCCGAAAGAAACAGAATGTTCTCGAAACGGTTAAAATAAAAATATAAAAGCTGTCCGAACGAAGTTAAGTCTACTCGACTAAGAACAACAAATTACAACAAAAGTGCAAAGTACCTACCAATAAATATCGAGTAATAGTCATATACAAATTACTTGTAAGTTGTTTTGTCTTAAACATTGCTATATTTTATTAGAGTTAGTTAAAAATTAATTATATTCATAAAAATCTTATCAAATTATTAACAGTTATGTAACGTCAGCAAATGGTAATTGTTGTTCACTTATAAATTCTCTTTTATTTCTTATAATTACAATTACATTAACTGACAACTAACTACCTAATTGTTCACTATTTAATAATTTAACTATTAACTCTCTATTCAAAACTTTAACCTAAAAACTGTTATTAAAACTGAACTTAACAGACTCACTAATTGTATTTATACGTAATGAAATTGCCAATGCTGCTCAGACATCCCTGTTGCACACAACTGTTCATTGCACCCATGATTGAATCTATGCTACTGCGTAATAATTGTTCCTTAATAGATCGAATGTAATCACATTTCCCAATGCTCGGTAATTTCATGTTGTGCAAATGAACAAATGATTAGTACGTGATAGTGTGTGTTTGTAGTAATAGTTTATTGCAGTTCGTTAAAACCTTAGGCATTTAATGATAAAAAATCGGTCGTTATTAAAATTTAGTGCATTTATTGCATTTTAAAAGTGACGGTATGTTTTAGAACACTTTATTTGTGTTATAATTTATATCGGTAATTCGCTTGCAAGCGATAAACATAGATGCAAAACTATTTAAAATTATCGAATCACTAAATAAAAAGACTGGCAAAAATTCTCATAAAATGGCAAAATATTCTAGACAAATAAAAGAAAAATCTACAAAACAGCAGAAATGCGTACCCGTATTAAAAATCAAATAAAAACTGTCAAAGAAAAAACACAAGCTAGTGTGGGGAACCAGATTAAAACTGTTCAAGAGAAAATGCAAGCAAGAATTTTTATTTAGGAGAAAAAATGCAACTGCTTGAAGAGAGAATGAACCCAATGAAATGCGTTGACGAACAAAGTGTCACGAGCGAAGAGTTATTAATAGATAATCTGAAAAAAACCACCAACAAGTTTAAGGTTGTACCTCCAAATTTTGATAGAAACGTTCCATGGTCAACCTACCACAAACAGTTTAAAGCTACAGCTACAGAGCAAAGAACGACGTCTTTAATAGTAGCCTTATGCAGAAAAGCGCTTGGAATTTTGCAGACTGTTCTTGACCACCTACAAGAAAATTACAAACTCTTAATTTCACGTTTAGAAATGAGATATAAAGATGCTTATCTTTAACAGATGCACAAAGCCTAAATAATCAGTCGGGTTATGCAATTTGGGCTGTGTAACGCTCCTGCAACATTCGAGCCTTTGATGGAGACCATCTTGTGAGGACTGTCTTAGAACACGTGCCTGGTTTATCTAAACAACTTGATTATGGTTAAAAGATCGTTTGAAGAACAATTGAACAAACTGAAAGAAGGTGTTCCAACGACTACGTGTTAAAATTTTAAAACTGAGTTAAAAAAATGCCACGTATTTAAGAAAGAAGTACAATACCTTGACCATATTGTATATAGAGATGGAGTGAATGCTGACCCAGATAAAGTCCGAGAGGTGCATACATGACCAAGGCCAATCGATAAGCGCCAGGTGCGAAGTTTTCTTGGGTTGTGCTTCTGCTATAGACGATTTGTACTCCGATTTGCCAATACTATCAAATCTTTGACAAAACTGACTGAAGAACAAGCAAAATTTAGATGAAATAAAGACTGCGAAAACGCTGTCCATCAACTAGAACAAGACCTAGTCACTACGCCAATTTTGAGTTATTCAAGAAAAATTGAAAAATTTGTTTGAGATACTGATGTAGGCAATCTGGTCATAGGTGCAGTCTTTTTACAGATACAAGATGTAATTTTGTTCATACAAAAAAAAATATTGCGTGACTAGAAGAGAAGTGTTAGCAGTAGTCAAGTCCATAAAGCACTTTTATAAATATTTGTATGGATTAAGAGAAAGTATGAGTACGACACAGAACACCGTGCCAAAAGCAGTCAGTGGAACGCTGATGTTGCGTTGTGAAACGGTAAACGATCCTAAAATAAGATTATCTAGAAAGCACACCACGGCCGACGATCAACATGGGAAAAAGTGAGTGCTTTGTGCAGAAACATCAAAACATACTGGGCGCAATGGGACTTCTTGAAAGTAGAAGACGGTCTTTTTAAGAGACCCCTCAGAGGTGTTACAGTATGTACACGATGGTACATCAGAAAGATACTTTGACTTAAAAAAGATATTAGGAAAAGTTCTACTGGCTGAACTGCAAAGAAAACGTCATAGAATGGTGCCGTACGTGCAAGGTCTGCGCATCAAAAAATGGTTAAGCAAAAAAGCGAAAAACACCAATGAAACAGTATAACGTGGGAAGTCGTTTAGAGAGAGAGAGTAGCGATTGACATCGCACGGCTGATTCGTGAAGCAAATACATCCTAGCAGCAATGGATTATTTTACAAAATGGACAAAAGCTTATGACATACCCGGTCAAGAAATAGCTATAGTCGTAGACGTTTTGGTGGAGTTTTTCTGTCGGTTCGATGTTTTGTTAGAATTACATTCCGACCAAGACCGCAATCTGCTCTGTCTCAAGAAATTTTCCAACTCTTAGGAATCAAGAAAACTAGAACGACACCTCTCCATCCTCAATCTGACGGCATGGTTAAATAAATGAATAGAACAATGGGAAAGTACCTACTAAGCCAAAGTAATGTCCGAACACTAAAAAAATCAGTACTTGCACCTCTTTCTAATGGCATACCAATTATCTATGCACGATAGCACAATCCGAACACAATCCAGTGTCATGCATAGTAGCAAAATGCAATTGCCATGCAACCTCTAATTTGAGCAAAGACCGGTAGAAGAAATTGTTGAATAAGACTACGTCAGCAAATTAATAAAGAGGCTAGACGAAGCACATATAACGCAAATTGCCAGCCAATGAATGAAGACCAGAAATGACTTCAAGGCACAAGACAGTGAGTTTCAATCCCCCAAAAAAACAAGTTTTGTTGACAAAGTTGCAGAGGCAATAGAAGGACCCTTATGAAGTTTTGCAACGTATAAATGACATCGTATATCCTATTTGAACACCATCGAAAAGCAAACCGTCCAAATGGTCCACATCTAATCCCGTTTGCTGTCGATAACAATGTTACCCAAAACCAAGTCCGAATCACTGTAATAACAAGCAGAACCAGGTATCAAGTCGATGGAATGAACTTCGATAAGTTTATGAGCATGTACAGAGGTTTGGAAAGAAGTAACAAAACTTGTTACAAACACGAATGTATTACACAATTGTACATTGCGTAACTAAAAATCTTGAGACGTTTAGATGGGTTGCAGCAGTGTTTAAAACAAGTTTGAACGGCTAGATGAACTTCAAAAACATCAACCGGCTGTCGGCAAAGCCTTAAAACTACATGATGACCGACGCTGCATTTTCTATCTGGACACTAAGAAGTACTTATGTAGAAAGCCATTATACAATAATATGTGGTGAACATTATGGAATCTCAAGGGAGAAATAATGTTCCACCACATTAAGAAGTTGGCAATACTTAAGGTTAACTGCGGTTCAGATCAACTAAATTGGAGGACAGTCTGAAATATGTTAGAGGTCGCCTTCCAAAAAACAGGCGTTCAAGGTTTGGTCTGCAGTTACCATCCAAGTAGAACATCTAATCAGAATAAAATCTATTGACTACTAGTTTCATGTTCAAGAAAGTTGCAGAAATAGAGAAAGCTACCGCTATCGCCACGACTCTTTCTATCGGTGCCGCATCCAGTTTCCTTTTTTGGGACAATACAGTCTTAAAAAGAGAGCAGTAAAACATTCAGAAACGATTTGGAAACTTTGAAAAGATTGCCTCAACGATAGAATGTTCTAGATCAAATAAAATCAGTACCATAAGGCATTAGAGCTAGTGGTTGGTAAAAGAGTGACACCGGAAGCACCAATTAGAACCCAGTCAAAAAAAACGAAAACGACTTACGACGCGGAACTAAAATCATATCAAAAGTGTGACTAATACTTGTAAGCACGATGAATGATGCAAACGTAGATGTAACTGCCACTTGCACTTCGGCAAATTAAATTTGAACCAAGCTGTTTTCGATTTATGAACAAAGTTCGGGGCAACGTGTGGATAGACTCATAGAGAAGTTTTTTAGCTGTTGAAAAAACGTCTCGGAAGACTTTGCAACCCACATTGCAAGACTGCAGCGTAACTTCAGTGAATTAAACGATGAGTTAAAAAATTTTGTCAGTACAGAGTTACCGGATCTGCTATTAATAAACTGCATTATGTCCACTTTGCCACAAGCATATTTTGAGTTTAAAAGCGCGTAGGAGTAGGTCCCTTTGGCTGAACGGACGGTTAACAAGCTAACAGAAAGGCTTCGTCTTATTGAAATGCGGTTACCTAAAAAGCAAGGTGAATTAACAGCTCTAGTGGCAAAGAAATAGTCCAAATCAGACGGGAGGCTCAAAACAAACTTCGAAACCTACTGGCAAAGCCTTTGTTTGTACCACTGTAAAAAATAGTGATGAATGGCTTGCAGATTCAGATGCAACAGCACACATGACTTGTAGGAAAGAATATTTCTGCACATATGAAACATTTGGTACTGCTTATGAGATTCATGTAGGTAACAATGAGGTGGTCTATGCTTATGGTCAGAGTATCATTATATGGAAATGAAAGCGGGAGTTATAAAAAAAATAGGAAGAAATCTATTTTCGATTGGTCAGACAACGGATATCGGTTATCAATTTAGTGCTAATCGTTTTGGTTGCACATTTAATAAGAATTGTGAAGTACGATTGGCAAGAAAAATACTAAGGGACTTTTCGTGTTGCAAATGCGTGTGTTTGCCAAATATAACTGCAAAATGTTATTCGCATCACTTAGAGACAGTCTTCAATTATGGCATGAAAGGCTATGTCATCAAAACAAAAAACATGTACGGGCAGTATTAGAAATACAAGGAATAATTGTAAAACCAGAAGAAGAATTCTGCGATGGTTGTGCGTATGGGAAGCAACAAAAGAAAAGCTTTGGTATACGTGAAAATAGGCCACAGACAGCTGGTGAACAAAGTCATGCTTATCTCTGTGGGCCTATGCAAGAAAAGTCGCTTGGAGGTGCAAGATACTTTTTGTGTTTAAAGGACGATTATTCAAAATTCCGCCGAGTGTTTTTTATTAAAACGAAAAGTGCAATAGCCAATTGCATTAAAGTGTTTTTAAATGAAGTTAAAACTATTGAACATGTTGTGAAAGAACTCGTTAGTGATGGTGGAACAGAATTTGACAATTCATTGGTTGAAGACAATTTGAGTTCTAATGGAATTAATTTTAGAATTAGTATGCCATACACTCATGAACAAAATGCCGTTGCAGAGCGTGAAAACAGGGCGCTGGTAGAGTTAGCACGATCGATGATACATTCGAAAACATTACCAATAAAGCTGTGGGCTGAAGCAGTTAATACAGCTGCGTATACACTCAATCGAACTGGTCCTACAACAGTTAACGATAAATCACCAGCAGAACTGTGGTTTGGGTAGAAGTATTATAAGATTTGATCATGTAAAAATGTTTGGCTCTGACCGTTTTATACACATCCCTAAAGAAAAACGAAGAAAATGGGATAGAAAAAGTGTTGCAGCAAAGTTTTTTGGCTACTGTGGAGGAAGAGACGGTTACAGAGTATGCGTTTAAGGTAATCTTAAGCAAGGATGTAATTTTTAAATATGAAAATTTAGAAAGGAAAAGAACAGCGCTGTTACAAAAAGAAAGTCGTAAAGTTAAACTTGAAAAACGATGTTTTAGTCTCACAAACGAGGATGCACATGAAACTGAAAACAATGCTTCAGTTTTGGAGGAAAATGTCTTAGCATTAGACGGAACCTCAAATGCAAGAAACAAACGTGACATTAGAAACCCGAAATGCTTATTATGTTAGTATTGCAGAAAGTGAGAGTCCAACCTCCTGCATAAAGACTTCTGGACCTGAAGAGTGGCAGAAAGCGATAGAGGAGGAAATGGAATCGTTATATGAAAACGATACTTGGGAAGTAGTTGACTTAGCATCAAATCAAAAGGTCATTGGTAACAGATGGATTCTGCGACTAAAATATAATCCTGATGGATCCGTACAAAGATTCAAAGCTAGATTAGTGGCACAAGAATGTCTGCATAAACAAGGATTCGACTATGACAAAACGTTTAGTCCTGTTGTACGTTTTGACATAATAAGGACTATTCTTGGTATAGCTGTGACCAAGAATATGTATCCGAAACAGTTAGACGTGAAAACTGTTTTCCTGTATGGTGTGCTAACCGAGAATGTGTACATGAAGCAGCCGGAAGACTTTGATGATGGAAGTAAACGAGTGCGTAAATTAAAGAAGAGTTTATACGGATTTAAACAAGCACCGAGGTGTTGGTATAAACGCTTTGTGTTTATTCTGCAAAATACTAGCTTTTGAGCAAAATGTGGCAGACCTTTGTGTTTTTGTTAAAAACTGTGACGATTAAAAATTTGTGATTGTTCTATATGTAGACGATGAACTTGTGGCTAGTACAGATAATGTAAAACTAATTTTAAACGCTCTTCAAGATGAATTTAAAGTTACAATTAGTGATATTAACTATTTTGTAGATGTAAAAGTTAAAAAAAAAACAGTTGATAATTATTTTTTTATAAGTCAAAGTTGTTACGCTAGAAGAATTTTAAGAAAGTTTAATATGCACGAATCGAATCCTGTATCATCTCCAGCTGAGGAGAGGTCGAACTCTGAGGATGACTTACTAGCATATCGTGTCCCCTATCGAAAGGTCATTGGAAGCTTGATGTATTTGGTCATTGCAACAAGACCTGATATATCATATGCGGTTGGTGTTGCATCTGAGACTATATCAAATCCAAAATTATCACACTTTTCTCAAAAACTACAAAAATGACATGTTGGAAGCTTACAGCGATGGTGATTTTGCTGGAGACGTTACTACACAAAAGTCAAGAAGTGGAATGGTATGTAAGCTTCAAGGTGCTGCAATAAGTTAATCAATGCACACTCTTTTTTAACGGGTAGGTCAACAAACAAGACTGTCGTTATTGGAATAATGAAAATCCGCTTATTGTACGAGAGGGTCACACTTAATACCCTCAGAAACTAATACTTTGGGCTAGTATCTTAGGAAATAAAATTATTGAACTTTTGTTACTGAATGGAAACTTTACAGGTGATATTTTTGTGAATTTGCTTGAAAACGCAATAGAGTTGATTGTTCAAACTTTGGAAGATTAAATAGATGGCGAGCCGCGATTAGATGCAAATCTACTTCACGTTCAACTGGTCCACCGCATTACGCCGTGCAAACCAGACAGTGGGTAGATGAACATTATTCAAGAAAAATGATTGGTCGTAGAGGAGCAATCGAGTCATCAAATTAATCGTTTATAAAACAAACCCAGCGGATCTACAAGATTTATAGCAACAAATTATCGACGTTATTATACAGGGTGACACACGAGGTACTGTACATACTGAAATGGTATATTCCTTAGGTCAATTTAAGTAGAGAACGTCCTATAAACATAGGTCCAATTCGCCATAGTTACACAGATACAAGCGTTCAAAGTTTATAACTGATCACACATTTTTTAAAAATTAATTATTCTTAGTCAACTGGGAAACAAAAGCCGAACAATATGTAATTTATTGCTTTCTTTTCTACTAATGTCACAGTCGATTTTATTAAATGAAATGTAATTTAAATGCAAAATGCCTTCTCATTTTTCTAACGAAGAGTATGCTGATATTATTTACATTTATGGATTTGGTGATGGAAATGCGAGATCTGCCGTTATGGAATATGAACGAAGATTTCTTAACAGGAGGGTGCCAAATCAGCAAACCTTTTCTTCTGTGTTTCAACATGTACGGACTCATGGTTCATTTCCATCAGTTTCAACAAGATCTGACCGTCCTGAGCAGTTAAATGTGAATGAGCAGGAAAACATTCTACAGATGGTTGATCGGAGTCCAGGGTTGAGTACTAGAAGGATTTCTTCTCGAACGGGACTCCCCCGTATGTCAGTATGGCGAACATTACATAATGGGCTTTTGTATCCCTATCACATACAACAGGTTCAGAATCTGGAACCTGGAGATTTTGTTGCCCGGTTGAATTTCTGCCACTGGCTACAGGTAAATCCACAATTAGTTCCATTCATTTTATTTAGCGACGAGGCGCAATTTACTAGAGATGGAGTGAACAATACATGTAATTCTCATTTGTGGTCATATCAAAATCCACATGGCACAACAGAAACTCACTTTCAGCGCAGATTTTTTGTTAACGTATAGTGTGGTATGATTGACGATCAACTTATTGGACCTTTTTTCTTTGAGGAACGTCTGACAGGAGAAGCATATGCTAACTTTTTGCGGAATGAATTGCTACCGCTTTTGGAAGAAGTACCTTTACTAACAAGACAACAAATGTTTCTGCAACATGATGGACCTCCTCCACATTTTAGTCGGCATGTGACCGAATATCTAAATGTTGCTTACCCCAATAGGTGGATTGAGCGTGGAAGCCCGCATGCTTGGCCACCGAGATCGCCCGATCTCACACCTTTGGACTTCTATCTGTGGGGTAATGTGAAAAGTTTAGTATACGAGGTAAAAGTTAATACCAGAGCTGAACTAATACAGCGTATCCTGGATGTGTGTCAACAAACACGGAACAACCAGCAGGTGCTTCGAGCGGCTACTCGGTCCATTTTAGATCGCAGCCGTCGATGTATTAATGCCGAAGGAGGTCATTTTGAGCATTTGATGTGATTTTTTTTGTTTGTTTTTTTTATGTTTGTTTTGTAGTTCAATTTTCTGTTTTCAATAATAATAATTTTCAAAAAATGTGTGAGCATTTATAAACTTTGAACGCTTGTATCTGTGTAACTATGGCGAATTGGACCTATATTTATAGGACGTTTTCTACTTAAATTGACCTAAGGAACATACCATTTCAGTATGTACAGTACCTCGTGAGACACCCTATATATATATATATTCCATACATTCCAAAAAGTGAGGTTCGCTATTTTTCGGTTTAGAAAAAAACGGTGAACATTTTGAACATTTCTTGTAATGACTTTTCCAAATAAGATTTCACAAACACAGTATTTTTAAAGCGTTAACAGCATCTACCAAAACTTCATTATTTGCTAATTGTTTAAAAACTGTCAATTAGAATGTCACTCTTTTTAGCATTCTTAAAGAATATTTCAACGATGTATCATAAGTAGAGAGTTGCAATCTACATTTTTGAAGTCAATTTGGTTCCCTCTTCGTATTGTCAAAACGGGTTTTTCTATTTTTGATATTATTTGTTGTAAATCTATTCATAATCTAAAGTTTTCAAATTGACACACTGCATATAAACAAACAAAAAGAAACAGAAACAACACAAATCCAAGTGGCTTTCTACTTTCTCATACGAATCCGCCAAACTGTGGAAATAGAAAAACATCGGTATATTATAAACCGGGAAGAGAGTTTAAGACACAGCAAATCCTGGCTACCAATATTGCACCTTCTAAAACAAAAATTACCCTTCTTGGAAAAGACAAACTCTTACACTAAGTAATAAAGTTAATTAAGCGGTAATAAAAAGTAAAAGTCCGTTAATTACTGATCGCGAATAATATAAATACAGTCACTTACACTTAGGAGTTAAAGAGTTTGTTAACATAGGTTTTTGCGTAAAAATTTAAGTTTAAAAACAAAATTAAATTCTCTAATAAGCTTAATTGTTCTCATCAATCTTATATTTAAAAACCATTTTGCTAGAAACACTATATTTCAAAATTCACAAAAACAAATAAGCAGCAATTTAAAATATTGCCACCTACTTGCATTTGTGTGCTCCTAATACAGAATCGATAATTGTTAGTGTTGTCAGCATGTAATGAAAATACAAAAATTAAATTGTCGGTTAATAATTAAATACTGGTACATACCTCCTCGGGGGATTCTGTAACCCTTAGAGGACGCGTCCCCAGGTGGCGGATAGAGGAATGCCTCCCCAGATATGGAAGGTAGGAGGAAAATCAAACACTTCCCGCGGACCAATAGGTAATGTGACGTCTGTCTCAAAGTGACAGCGTCTGTTCCCAAGTTGGCCGGCTGCAAATCAACCACTCGCCAACACGCTCGCCAAGCGTGGCATTTTAACTGCCAAAACCTTCAAACCAAACCAACCAAACAAATGTAAATGACAAATTCTAAAACAAGATTACCCCAGGTGAGTAGAGTTAACTAAGAATCTCACACTGTTAAACCAGTCTGCCTCGTGGAATCTGGGAAAGGAAAAACCAAGGCTCAACCAAGCGTCTCTTTATTGCAGCTTACAACATAAGAACGTTGAGATGGGATATCATTGGACTGTCTGAGACACGTCTGCCAGGGGAAAATAACACAACCTTAAGATCGGGTCACATATTATACCAGAAGAACTCGGATGTAAACCATCATATTAGAAGCGTGGGTTTTATGGTCAACAAAAAATTAATCATGCAGTAATAAAATACCTCTCTATATCTGAACGAGTTATGTACATTATAATAAGACTAAACAACCGATACAACATGCAAATAATAAATGTATATGTCACAATGAGCTCCTCCGAAGATGAAGAAGTGGAACAAGTATATGAAGACATAGCTACAGCAAAGCAAAGAGAAAAGACACATTTCACCATTGTGGTTGGAGATTTCAACGCTAAAGTAGGAAGAAAAACACTAAATGACACAAAATACATAGGAGATGCTTCTAACTTTCTAAGAAACGAAGGTTTATACTGCTTAAATAAGTTTTTTCAAAAACCAAAAATGGAGATGGAGAAGCGCAGATTATGGTGTAAAAAATGAAATTGACTATGTGCTCTAAAATAACAGGAAAATATGCACCGACGTGACTGTCCTAAACAGATTTGACACGAAGAACTAGAAACGAAGAAAGAAGAATCCCAGAATGAAATAGCGAAAATGCTAGAACCTACCGAGGCCTATATAGATGGAAATGTTGACCTACTCACTGAAAAGAAGTAAGAAAAGTAAGAAAAATATGCTCAAGAGGAAAGAAACCGACGAACCAAAAACTCAGTTCGAATACGATACAACTGATGGAACAGAGAAGGAAGACGGATAAAGAAACTGATGAATACAGAACAGTAAACAGAAGAATAAAAAAAAAGATCCGCAAAGATGTAAGAACCTACAAGACTAAATTAATCCAAACCACAATCGAAAAAAACAATATGAAAGTTCTTAGATCTAGGCTTTCAAAAGGGAAAGCGAGATTAATAAAACTGAAAAACAAATCAAGAACGATAATTACAACATTGTACAAAATAATCAAAATTATAGAAGACTTCTACGCGGACTTGTATTCTTCAAACGTAACGGACGGAGAACTAAAACCACAGGAAAAAGCTACAATAGTAACAAACGTAGGATCGGAAGAGATGCCAAAAATAACTATAAACGAAATAAGAACCACCCTAAAAAAAAATTAAAAACGGAAGATACCCGGTGAAAACAAAATTTCAACAGAAATGCTGAGACTTGGAGGAGATACTATGGAAAGAATAATCGGACTACTGCTGAACAAATGTCTGCAAGAAAATACCCAAATACCCGAAAAATTGTATGACTCAGAAGTTATCCTCTTATTTAATAAAGGAGATACATCAAACATAGGAAACTACCGTCCCATCAGCCTATTATCCCACCTCTATAAGTTATTCACAAACATTCTCACAAACAAGCTTTTGATAAAATAGAATCATGGTCCATTCTAAAATCAATGGAAAATGCCAGAATCGACTCTAGATATGCGGCAATTATAAAGGACATTTACCAAAATGCGACAATGCATATCAAGATTGAAGAAGGCATAACCACTAATAAAATAAAAATACAAAGAGGAGTTCGTCAGGGGGATACCATTTCACCAAAACTATTTACGTTAGTCCTAGAAGATGTTTTCAAAAAGTTAAAATGGGAGGAGAAAGGTGTGAAAATTGATGGCACTTATCTTAATCACCTACGACATAACCCTCACTTCAAACAACCCAGGCGAACTGAAAGAAATCTTACAACAACTAAACTAAGCATCTAAAAAGGTGGGATTGGAAATGAACAGCAGCAAAACCAAAACCATGAGTCCAAATAACAAAATAAACCTCACAGTAAGGCAAAAAAAAAATTAAAATAAACAAAAAAATGTAATGCTGAAGCAAACAATAGTGTTTTAGGCTTCCTAGTCATTAATTTATATTCAACATCTTGTCATTCGTTTTTATCAAAATAATTAAACAAAATTAGAATCGCCCTGCAAATCGACTGTTTGAAGAATATAACATAACAGCAACATAACATCTTTGATACAATTACGTTACAAGATCCACTCTAAACGGCATATTTATAGTAAACTGTAAAATTCACCTGCGTATACTATATGTAATCAATTTTTAAAAAATGAAGAAAATATAGTAATACTACAATATCAACACCATTCTTCTTCATCATTAAAGAGCGGACAGTCAGGCAAATGCTTGGAGCCTGCCGATTTCGCCTTTTTGTGTAACTTTTTTGCCTTTTTAAAGAGCATTATCTTATATTGCCTTTTTACATATAAATTTTGAAAAGTTTGTGTAAACAGTGTTTTAATAGGTAGATGACAATAACGCATTACAGAATTTTACTTAAATTACGTACAATAATATAATTAACATTTTTTGCTCAAAAGGTCTTACCACGAACCTATAAATAACTACAGGGATTTCCAGGTTTTGTTAAACAATGGTTTACAGAAAACATTAAATACAAAAACCGCTTATAGAAAAGAACTATTGTAAGAATTTATACTAAGATTAATTACAATGACAGGCTTAACAGAACACTAATTACAAAACCGGAAGGATTTCGGAATAAATCATATTTGATAAATTTATTCAATACCTAAATAAAGCAAAGAAATATAGATAATTTTAATTCTGTCCGGTGGGATTCCTTTAATGACTGAAACACATGACTAAAATATTCTTTGTTTGTTATAAATACCTGTGATATTGTCACACTGTGATAGTCTATTGCTGTTGTGCTGTGAGTAAGTTTTAAAAAATGCCACCTAATAAACAATCAAAATTTGAAAATTGGGCAATAATTTAACAACCGACGGGAAAAACCTTTTTTGTCAAGTTTGTTCAAAATCAATAAGATTGTATTATCTTAATTTAAATGCTTTTAATTACTAGTATATATATTATTTTAGATCGGTGCTACTAAAAAGTACCATGTAAAACAACACTTGAGTAATGGTTTACATTTAAAAAATATTAAAAAAACTATGAAACAAATATTGTTAAAAAACGTTATAGAAGACCAATAGAATAAACCTGGCCCATTAAAAACAACGTCTGCTCTAGATTTGCGCGAAGGATTGGTGTCAGTTCAAATTCCTTTTAAAAAACATGATAATATCAATTTTTGCAATTTCCTCGAAAAATACACCGAACAACTTTGAGAAAAAGTTATTTAGACATATGTTACCAATCGGTAAGAAGTTTAATTAAAGTACTAATAGTTTTCAAAATGCCATAGTTACACAGAAATTATTGAAAACAGAAAATCGAACTACAAAACAAACATAAAAAAACAAACAAACAAAAATCACATCAAATGCTCAAAATGATCTCCTTCGGCATTAATACAACGACGGCTGCGATCTAAAATGGACCGAGTAGCCGCTCGAAGCACCTGCTGGTTGTAACGTGTTTGTTGACACTCATCCAGGATATGCTGTATTAGTTCAGCTCTGGTATTAACTTTTACCTCGTATACTAAACTTTTCACATGACCTCACAGATAGAAGTCCAAAGGTGTGAGATCGGGCGATCTTGGTGGCCAAGCATGCGGGCCTCCACGCCCAATCCACCTATTGGGGTAAACAACATTCAGATATTCGGTCACATGCCGACTAAAATGTGGAGGAGCTCCATCATGTTGCAGAAACGTTTGTTGTCTTGTTAGCAAAGGTACTTCTTCCAAAATCGGTAGCAATTCATTCCGCAAAAGGTTAGCATATGCTTCTCTTGTCAGACGTTCCTCAAAGAAAAAAGGTCTAATAAGTTGATCATCAGTCATGCCACACCATACGTTAACAGAAAATCTGCGCTGAAAGTTAGTTTCTGTTGTGCCATGTGGATTTTGATATGACCACAAATGAGAATTACGTGTATTGTTCACTGCACCTGTAGCCAGTGGCAGAAATTCAACCGGGCAGCAAAATCTCCAGGTTCCAGATCCTGAACCTGTTGTATGTGATAGGGATACAAAAACCCATCATGTAATGTTCGCCATACTGACATACGGAGGAGTCCCGTTCGAGAAGAAATTCTTCTAGTACTTAACCCTGGACTTCGATCAACCATCTGTAGAATGTTTTCCTGCTCATTCACATTAAACTGCACAGGACGGTCAGATCTTGTTGAAACTGATGGAAATGAACCATGAGTCCGTACATGTTGAAACACAGAAGAAAAGGTTTGGTAATTTCGCACCCTCCTGTTGGGAAATCTTCGTTCATATTTCCTAACGGCAGATCTCGCATTTCCAACACAAAATTCATAAATGTAAATGATATCAGCATACTCTTCGTTAGAAAAATGAGAAGGCATTTTGCATTTAAATTACACTTCATTTAATAAAATCGACTGTGACATTAGCAGAAAAGAAAGCAATAAATGACATATTGTTCGGCTTTTATTTCCCAGTTGACTAAGAATAATTAATTTTCAAAAAATGTGTGATCAGTTATAAACTTTGAACGCTTGTATCTGTGTAACTATGGCGAATTGGACCTATGTTTATAGGACGTTTTCTACTTAAATTGACCTAAGGAACATACCATTTCAGTATGTACAGTACCTCGTGGGACACCCTGTATAGCAAATTTTGTAGTTGGTAAATTGTCTGAACTAAAACCAGAAAAAGCTCATTTGCTAGCATCCAATTGTATTTCAATGGCGTAAAAAAAGAAAAGGTTTTCTTATTCGTAACCGATGCAGCACCTTATATGATCAAATCCGCTCAGGCATTATAAATATTTTATCCGAATTTAAAACATTTAACTTGTCTAGCACATGGAATACATAGGGTGTGTGAATTCATTAGAGACTAGTTTGCAATAGTAAACAAGTTAATTTCTGCCACCAAAAAAGTAAAAATCTCTAACATATTAGATTCTCTGTTTGATTATAAGATCTGGTTTCAGGTTTTTGCGAAAGCACCATTACGGGTAAGGGCCTATAAATAAAAACTTCCAGATGTTAAACTTCCACCGGAACCTATCATAACAAGATGGGAAACTTGGTTATCTGCTTGCATTTTTTATGCCACACATTTTGAAAAAATTAAAGAAGTACAGTTCATACTATAATCTGACATTGTCTTATACATTTAATGAATTTCTAAATCTCAAAAAGCTTTTAATGGCGAAGCTGTTAAGAGAGGACTAGTTTTTATAAAAACACACTTTTCCGGCATTTCTGACAAAGTGAAGAAGGTAGAAAAAAGCGAAACCGCAATGAGCGAATCTTTCGCTACATTCGAAAGAATAAGAGGAATTATAAAAGCATGTCCAGGGACTATACGAAGAAAAATTAATCAAAAATTGGATTCCGTTATATCAAAAAACCCTTCCTTTGAGCTCTTTAAACAACTGACTGAAATTCAAAAAGGAGAGGTCATGAAGCATCAACAGAAAATATCTTTAACAATAACAGAAACATCGGCATTAAAATTTGCTCCACTAACATCTTGTGATGTCGAAAAAACTTTTTCCTTCTATAAAAATATTTTAAATGATAAAAGCAACAGCGTCTTGGTCAAAATATTGAAAAATATTTGATTTGTGCTTGGGAAAATAATAGCACTTAATAAACATTGCAAAACAAAAAAATAAACTGTAAATTTTAATAGATATTTGTGCCTTTTTTATTGCATTTTTGGCAGGTTTAATATGCCTTTTATGCCACTTTTTTTGGTATTTTTTCTTGCCTTACTATCCGCTCTTTATTCATCATCATTCGTCTCATTTAATTTTTTTTTTGTAAAAAAAAATGTTATAGTCGTATAAATTTTAAATCAAGAATACAAAATTTGTAATTTTCAAAAGCTAAAGAAAAAAAAAGCACTTACATTTTTTGATGTACTGCTCTTTCAATTCGCCAATAATACTTTTTAATCCTCGCTTTCGATCCGAATTTGATATAGAAAACTGCGCCACTTGTTCTATACAAAGTTGGTTTTTATTAACCGAATTGTTATTAAGATTGTTTATAACACCATCACTATTTTCACTTACACTATTCACTTTCATCACTGCACTTTCGTCGACTAAATGTTTTTGGCTATCCAAAGCTTGATCTTTCCTTAACTCGATCGAAACGTGAGTTTTTGAACTATCTTGATTGTAATTTTCTAGAGTTTCTTCGCACTGAACACTCATAGCTGACTACCTGAAATTCAAAAAACGAAAATTAGCTATATCCGCTAATAGTTATTGTAATCGTTTTTATTTAATACACCCAACAAAATAATAATAAACAAAAACTGATTAATACGATATCGATGAAAACAAATTTAAAATAGAATTATACGAAACGAATTGGATCGAAGTCGTACGATACATTCAAACAGATTTTGAATGTGGCTTAAAACAGAGGTTAAAGTTAATGGTATGACCTGGCACGACCCCGATGTCTAAAAATGTTTTAGTTTAAAATAACTGACACCTTTGAACAGAAATAAAACATATTTTCAACGGCCAAAAATAATTATATACGTTTACCCTAATTTTTGTTTTGGTGTAAAAGTTATTGGCATTTATGTATTAGCGTATAAAATTCTTCGTAAAGAACGCGTTGACAAAAACAAAACCGTTTTCTATTTGCAACGCCAAGCTGACTGGTACTATTTTTCTTTCAGAAAATTCGCTAATGAAGCAGTTGCATAATCGCATTGATAAATGTTAAGCAGTTTTCTTTTTAATTTTCCACAAAATTTTTTGGCAACGATTTTCAGACTAATTAGTCATTGTATCGTCAAACTTGCAAAATGACCAATGCACATATTTAAACATCAGTTTATTTAAAAAACATTCTTGTTTTTGGCGTTCTTGATAATGTTTATTATCACTACATTATTAACTAATAAAATTATCAAACAATATAGGTAGTTATTTAATCATCGATAAAATCGTGTGTTATAAAATGGAAGCATTTTAGTATTTTGGAATCACAAATAATTAGCAGGTATTTGATTAATTCGAAACAAAATCTTGTTTAACCTAATTTATCGGTAAGATTGTTTTTAGTATTGTAACGAATTTTAAAACTAATTTTTTTATACTCAAAATATTCACAAGTTTATAACTACACGAACTAATTAAATCAAACAACGTTTAAGAAAAACACTTACACTAATTTATATAGTACAATCACTCAAAAGATAATATCAGCGGATAACTTTTGTTTATCTCAAAACTGACACTTGTTTACATTAAAGGCACGTAAATTTATATATATATATATAAGTTTAACTTTATGTGTTGCTTAAGCTTACAAACTGTTTTTTTTACATTTTTTTTTAAATACACTTCATTATCCCTCCTCTCCTCTTAACTTTTTCCTCTTTCTCCATACTTCTATCCACTCCGCTCCATTTCCGTTTTCGTCTAAGATTTCCTCTATTTTCATAACATCTTCTCTTAATTCTCTGCATTTATCTCTCATGTGGATAAGGTCCTCCGTCTCTTCTCCACATAGTCTGCACATCTTTTCTTCTTCTTTTTTCCAGTATTTGTTACCTAACTTCTCGTTCCCACATCTGAACCATGCTATCATTTTTTTTCTTTTTGTTGCGTTTATTCTCTATATCCTTTAAATATTCTGGTACTCCTTCACACTCGATATCCTTATAATTCCTATTATATCTGCCCTCTTTTATCTTTGTCCATCTTTCTTGTTTTTCGATGTCCCTATCCTTATTATTTCTTCCCTTACCCCTACTCCCTCTTATCTTAATCTCTCCACTTCTTCTCTCGCGTACCCGTTTCTTCTCTGCCTTCCAGCCCGTACTTCACTTTTTCTCCCTTTATCTATTTCCAACATTCTTGCAGTCATTTGTATTCTGTTCTTTCCCTCAGTTCTTCCTCGTATTTTATGGTCATTTTTTCTGTCTCTATTGTTATTTTTGCTACCTGAACCTGCCATCTCACAATATACCCCGGTGTATCTCTATCCTGTCCCAAAACCAATCTCCAGTATTTTTCCTGTAGCCCCTCTACCTCCCTCCACTCCTTCCAGTCCCATATTTCCGCCCCATACATCACCGCACCCTTTATTAACTTTTCAAACAACAATTTTCACTTTTCTATATCCATCTCGAATACCCCTTCCCCACACCCCACACTTGTCCTATTAACCTGTTTCCTTTCCTCACTCTTTCCTTTATGTGTTCTCTCTCCTTATTATCCTGTTTCATCGTGTAGCTTAGCTATGTAAGTTCCTTCACTTGCTGCACTTCCTCATCCCTCCATTTTCACTCCTCTCTTTTTCTTTTCCCCCCTCCTTTTCTAAATACCATTATTTTTGTTTGCTCCGTGCTTACTTGTATTTCTTTTTTTTTCATGTATTTTTCCAGCGTTTTCGTCATCTTTTTCATTTCCCTTTCCCCCTTAGCCACCAACCCTATATCATCTACGCAACGACCATACCTTCGCTTTCCCTACCACTATACCTCTTGTCTGTTGTCCTCTCATTGTCACCTCCAAATCCCCCGTATATACTGCGAACAGGCTTAGGCTCAATGAGCATCCCTGTCTCAACCCTCTCTTTGTAATGAATTTCTCGCTCTCTTCCCCCATTCACTTTGACCCTGCTTCTCGTGTCTTCGTAGATTTCCTCTATTATTTCTATTAATCTTTCATTGTTTTTTTTTCTCTTCATGTATTCCCACAGTTTTTCCTGTTCACTCTTTCAAAAGCAGCTTTTAGATCTTCCCTGTATACTCACTCTTCGCCTTGTATCCTATCTTCTCCTGTCGCCTTTCCTTTTTTTATCTTCTTTATTGCCTTTAATACTTCGTCTTCACATATTCTATCACTATCTCCTTCTTCCCGTCTTACTACTGCGTCTATTCTTTTTTCTTTCTTTATCCTGATTTTGTTCTTTCCTCCCAGCAGGTTCCTAAAATATATCTCCCATTCTTTAATTTGTATTCCCTTTGTCGTCATGTTTTTTTCTTTCTTTCTTTAGGTACTTCTATACATCTTCCGTTTTTATTCCTTTGATCTGTTCCTCTTGTTTCTTTTTGTTTTCTTCCTTCTTTCTCTCGCATGTTTTCTTGTATATTTTTACTGCTTCTTTGTATTCTTCTTTTTCTGTCCTTCCTTTTTTCCACTGTCTTAATGCTCTCCTTGCATTTTTCTTTGCTTCCTTGCATTCTCTATCCCATTTCTTCCATCATGTTTTCTCCCACTTTCACTTTCTAAATCTGACTCTTTCTGTTGCTTTCTCCATCATCTCTCTCATTTCCTCCACGCTCTCTTCTAATCTCCATACCGTTTTCCCTATTTTCTCTTTATATCTTTTTATAGCGTCTTCTGTCCACCTTTTTTTCGTTATGTACTCTTCATCTTCTTCTCTCTCTTCTCTTTCTCTTCCTTCCATTGTCAATTCCAGTAGTTGGTAGTCTGACTCTACCCTTTCTCCCACTTTAAATGTCTTCACCTTTTCTCCAGCCTCTTCACTTGTCATTACAAAATCTATTATTGATTCTCTCCTTCCTCCTATGTACGTATGTATATTCCCCCATTCCTTCTTCTTCTCTGTTCCCAATCATTATTTCCCACCTTTTTTCGTTGCACATTTCCAGCAATTTCTCTCCCTCTTTATTTATCACTTTGTCCTTTGCTTGTCTCTTTCCCGTGTTGCGTTGAAGTCCCCTCCTACTATTATTAATCCCTCCTCTCTCTCTTCCATCATCTCTTTTATGTTTTTCCTTGTCTCTTTCATTCTACTGCTATAAACCGTCACTACTTTTAATTTTTGTTTTCCCCCATTGTATGGTCCTTTCTACAACTCCTCTTCTTTGTTGCATTTTCTCTTCCTTTACCTGACTTAACAATTTTTTTCTTATTCCCGTTATTATACCCCCCTTTGCTCTCTTTTTATTCTTCTCTCCTTCTGCATGTTGCACCACCTACTCAAATTCCTCCGGCAACTCTTTTTCCCACGACCCCCATTCTTTTTCTTCCATCCATGTCTCCTGTACTTCTGATGTACTTCCAAAAATCCTGTTCCTTGTTTTTTATTCCCGCTACGTTCCAAAACAATGCTCTCAGCTCATTCACCTCCCCCTGTGCTTCTTCCTTACATTTCTTTTTTCTTCTTTTTCTTTTCCTTTTTCATCACTTTATTCCTTTTCTTTGCCATTTCGTCAACCTTCTTTCCTTTATCGCCCCCCTTCGTCTTTTGGTTACCTATTTTCTCTTTCCTTTCTCTGCTCAGACTCCTATCCCTGTCGTTTCATATGTATCTGTTTCCGTCTATCTCCATTTTCCTGTATCCTACCCATAATCTTTTCCCTTCCGCTATTTTTTCTACTGCTATGTTCACTATTTTTCTTTGCAGTCTTCTTTCTTTCCATGTCAAATCGTGACTTATATATATTCTTGTATTCCTTAATTTCTTCTTCTCCGCCATCACCTTATGCTTTTGATCCCATCCTCCCATTTCAGCCACAACCATCTCATTTTTCTTCTCTTTGTTTATTACTGTCACATTTTTCACTTTTACTTTTACATTTAATTTTTCTTCAAGCATCAATGCTAAATCTTTTTGTGGTTCTTCACTTCTCCACCCCTTTATCACAATATTATTCTTCCTTTTCCTTCTTTCCTCATCTTTCGCTATTTCCTCCAGTTTTTCTATTCTTTTCACCTATTTTTTTATTTCTTCGATTTCTTGCCTTATTCCTTGCATATTTTTTTCCATCTGTTTCATTATTTCTCTCATTAATTCTTTTAACTCCTCCATTTCTTTCCTTCCTCCTTCTGTTCTTGAGGTTTTTCCTTCGATTTTCTCTTTATCTTTTTGATGTCCGGTGATCTTATTGTTTTCTTTCCTCTTTCAAATATTTGTTGTCTTTTCTTTTCCTCTTCCTCTCTCTCTCTTTTATTTATTCCTTTTCCCTTTTTTTTATTCCTCCTTACCTTCTTTTCTTACTTTTTCGTGTTTTAAAACGTCCCACTTGTAGGGATTTCGCTTTAATTTCGATTTAAATGCAATAATTTCTATTAATGTAGGAGGTTATCTTTTATCGCTGACCTCGATTATACTGTTTATTTTATCTTAATCTCACTTGTTCGACACAGTTTTATACTTTTCCACTACGGTTTCTATTTTTCATTTAATTTATTTATTTTTTTACACCCTTTCTCCTTTACCCACCTCTTTTTCTCTCCTTCTTCGCTCTTACTACCACTACTAACTCCAGTTCCTTCACTCACTATCTTCTCCAACTTCTACACTTGTATTTCACTTTTACGTTTTCTGAAATGTAAATACGAATGGTCCACGTAAATTTATACTCCGTTATATTTATCTCAAACACTCGCTAATCACTTATTTGTTTAAACATCTTTTTAACACTGACGACTTCAAATAACTGGCCTACGTTCACTTTAAATCGTTTTTAAATACTTCTGTTATCGATTTCGAGATTTTCTACATTCTTCCAAACGTTCTAGAAGTGGAAAATAACTTCGTAAACGCTAAAAACAACTTCGCAAATGTTTCAGTATTCAGAAGCAGTATACTGCCACAACCTAGTTCTAATCGTAAAAGCTGTTTTTGTTCAATCCTTGTGCTCCAATTCTACTTGCCAGTAACCAATCTTTAAATCTAACGGAAGAACCACTGGGATCTTGACAGGATGTCGAACGTATCGTCAATTCTTGGTAAAAAGTATCTGTTCATTGATCTATCTTTCTTCTTTACGATTACCACTGGGGACGCCCATGGGCTATTTGAAGGTTCAAGCACACCTTCTTTCTCTATATCCATAATTATTTGTTCGGTTTCTTCTCTTTTTGCGAAAAGAAGTCGGCGTGGATGTTGTCGTATCGGCCGAGCGTCTCTGGTATTAATTTTAAGTTTTACCACTTTAGTTCTTTCTTTGGAACCACTCTCTAGCGCAAACACAATTTAGTACTGCTGGATCAACACTTTAACTTTATCCAGCTGGTCTTGGTTGAGGTTTTGGCATTTGGAGGTAAGAATGTCCAATATATGTTGTGAGCACTTCTTCGAAGACGTATCTCTGTTAGAATTCATGCATTTCACAATTTAAGATACTGGCGTGCATTGGCCTACCACAGCCTTCTTTTTCAACGTTACGGGATCTAAGTTGACGTTTAAGATCCTTACTGGCATCGTATTTTTCACTCGTACTAAGGTTCTGCTAACAAGTAGTCCTTTTTCAACTAAGTCGCCCTCCATTGGTTCAATCGCGCGAATGTAGCCTTCCCCGAGATTTCCATCCAGGCGTGCCATCACCACACTTTCAGTCCTAGCAGGCAAAGTCACGTTATCACTCAATAAGACTTGCACGGCTACTTTCTCTGACGAATGAAAAAGAATTTCTTCATTGTCAATCTTCAGGACATCGTTTTTCATATCTAAACAGAACCCATACTTCCTCATCACGTCCATTCCCAGGATAACTTCTTCCGTGATGTCGGCTACATGTACTTGATGATCGAGTACTCCATTTCCCAAACCAATGGTTACTTTAATTTGTGCGTGAGTAGGTATTTCGTCGCTTGCCGCCGTTCAAAGTCGTACTGTTGATGTCTTCTCATTTTTCCGTAATATGTTTAGACGAATGATGGCCTTCGTTGCTTCCGTGTCAACCAGTAACTGGACATTTCTTCCATTGATCTTCCGTCGACATAAATGCTATGCAATTGCTCCCTAGGCGATGCCAATTGAATAGTAATCTCCAGACCATAACTAGATGAGATTAATTTTTGTCTGTTTTGGTCAACTTGTTCCAAATTTTAGAGCGTTCTTCTTATCTTCTTCTTCGGTTTCAAGTGCCTGCGCGGTTACTTCTGCAGCACAGTGGAATTTATGTTCGTCTCGTTGCAATGCTTGTTTTGCTGCTTCAAACTCCAAAGCATGCACTAAAGCATCATGCAACGTCTTGGGTCGAGCTAACCGGAGAGTCTGCTGCGTTTCGCTGTCTCGGAAATCGTCTACAAAGGTTTGAATAGATAACTGCTCCAAGAGGGTATCCGGTGCTGTAGGATACGCAAGCCGTGTTAATCTAGCTATCTATGTCAGCCTCAAACTCTTAAAGACTTTCGGCAGCTTTTTGAACCCGACTTTAAATTTGAGCTTGGTACAGTTGTTAAAGATGAGCATCTCTATATCTCATTTTTAAACGTAAAATTAAGACTTCTTAATTTTTTTGTAAGTAGTCAGGAACAGCCTGCAAGATTCCAAGGGCTTCTCCACGTAAGAACACTATTAAAGACGTCGCTTTCTACTTGTTACTCCAACCATTAGCTGTAGCTGCGGCTTCAAACTGCTTGCTGTAAGTCGACCATAGAATTTTACCATCAAAACTTGAAGGTACAACTTTAAACTTGTGAGTGGTTTCTTCCTGATGGTCCATTATTAAATCTTTACTCGTGACGCTTCCTTTACCGTGACAATTCATTTGGTTCATTCTTTCTTCAAGAAGTTTCATTCTGTCTTCTAATTTGTCTTCTATTGCTTCTATTTTGTCATCCACAAATTCGCAAATTTCTTCTTTTAAATTAAACATATTTGCTTGAATTTCCTCTTGAACAATTTTTTTTCTATACTGGTTCGTATTTCTTCTTTTAAACTTTTAGAATAGTTTCCTCCATTTTCTGGGAATGTTCGGACAGTTTTTCTTCCATTTCTCTAAAATTATCTTCCATATTCTGAGAATTTTCCATTTTTTTGTCTATTGATTCAAGAATTTCAAATATTTTCGCGTCCATTTTAACTTGATAATGAGTTACCGGCATAAGTTATAACACGGATAAACAACACTACGTTTTAATAACGCCCGACACTAGTTTAACGAAATGGAATACCTAGAATTACACGCTAGAAACAAACACACAAATCGCTAACTAAACAGTTAATTAGTTACGGAATCAATGTTCATATTGCAGGAGCGATATTAAATTAATTGATATTTACACTAAAATCGCAAATTTCACACTGACACCAATGTAACGAATTTTAAAACTAATTTATTTATTCTCAAAATATTCACACGTTTATAACTACACGAACTAATTAAATCTAACGATATTTAAGAACAACACACTTATTATTTTATTTTATTTATTAATTTTCTTTTTTAAATCTCAAAACCCTCCCATTAAGTATATTTTTAATTATTTATTTTAATAAACGCTACATGTTTCGACCTAAGGCGTATAGGTACTATAAAATTAAAATTATAAAATCGAATTTTAAACATAAACTTACTACATTAGAATTGAAAAATAAAACTTCAAATATTGAATATTAAACCATAAAATAATAATTATCGAAACTTCATCCACTCTCACACAAATTAGCAGCTTTTAGATTTTTCTTTTTCTTTCTTGATCATGACAGTTTTAATAAAGAAATAAATATTATTTATTATCTAGCTAATATTAATAATAATAATATTATTAAAAATTTACAAAAAAAATTTTGTCTTCTATTAAAATTAAAAATTGTTCATGTCTTACACCTGTCTCTAATCAATCAAAAATATATTTTGCTCTTCCTTATATAGGTCCTTCTTCATTTCAATTTCAAAATCTATTAAAACATTTTGACATAAAATTTCTTTTTTGTCAAAAAATAATAGTAAATCTTTATTAGTTAATACTAAAAATAAAATTAATATTTTAGATAAATCCGGTGTTTATAAATTAAAATGTGGTGATTGCAACACATTCTATATAGGACAAACAGATCGCAAGTTTTCTATTAGATTTGCTGAACATCTGTTTTGTATTAAAAATAATATTTCATTTAAATCATCATTTGCTAATTATATATTAAATTCCCATAATTCATTTAATTCTAAAAAAGATTTTGAAATTTTACACATTTGTAATAAAGGTTTGAAACTATTTTTTTTAGAAATAAAAAAAAATTAAAAATCTACAATTTGAAATTGTCAAACTTCAAATATTTAATTTCATTAATAAATGTTGGTAAGTTTTTTAATAATAATTTTTTGGTTTTATTTTAATTTATATAATTATTTTATAGTTTAATATTCAATATTTGAAGTTGGATTTTTCAATTCTAATGTCGTTAAGTATATGTTTAAAATAAGATTGGATTTTATAATTTTAATTTAATAGTACATATGGTTTATCAAACCTAACACGTTAAAGACTGAGCTAGGTCACCTAACGAACGCCTTAATAAAAAGCGGTTTCAGAAAAGCAGATATATATCGAGCAATTAACAAACACAGTAAAGAAAAACCAAAGAAGGAGAAACCCGTGGCAACTTCCTTCCTTACATAAAAAGCTGCACGGATAAAATAGCCAGGACACTTAGAGAGAAAAATATCAAAGTGATCTTCACTGCAACAAATAAAATAGCAGCCAATCTCTCAAAATCAAAAAAAACAAAAGCACCACTCGAGGAACCAGGGGTCTACCACATCCCTTGTTCGTGTAGGCTGGCTTACATAGGTTAAACGGGACGCAACATAACTACGAGATTAAAAAAACATAAGATGGATACAAAGAAACATAACACAAGATCTGCTGTTGCGGAACATTTTTTAGACACCGGTCACATAATAAAATTTGAAGAGGCAACAATGTTGGCTAAATCTCAAAACTTCTGGCCTAGACTATACAAGGAAGCCATTGAAATCCAAAAGTACAACAATTTTAATACGGATAATGGAATCGATCTAGCGCCAATATGGAAAAACATGTTCCGGAAAACTAATGAATCGGAACCGTCACGAACCACTGACCCAAACGGCGTAATATAAAGGCTTGTCAGGATCCTATATCTTCAGTTTCAGTTTTTTTCTGAAGTAGACAGCGACATGACTGTCGAAACGTCAAACATTGTTAATTTTTCAAAGTTTGTAAATTTTATAAATTTTGTGAAAAGTGTAAATATGGAACGCGGTTCAAAACCCGAAAATAATTATTTGTTAAAAAATTTATCTTTGAGTGTTTGAATGTATTTCAAATCTTTATCTGTTTTATCAGGGTGACATCTTCTCAGATGATCCTGCAGCTTAGATGATTTCATAGCGTCATTGCCCAAAACTTTGTTGCATAAAAGGCACATAGGCAATTGTTTGTCCGACAATGATGGAATGAAGCCAAGTTTCAAATAATCAACACTGTACTGTCTACATTTCTTTTTAGATTCGGACATGGCATCAGTCATCTGTAGGCAAAATTAATCTATTTAAATAAGACATAAAGTCCAGCAGCTGTATATTAAAAAATCAAAGTCAAATTTAAATCGTATGGTCTTAGATTTTATGGCAGTCATAGGCGTACAGCCATTATAAATAAATGTGAGAAGGGAAATGTTATGAATATTACTTAAGGTTTTGATATGATGGAACTTTAGGGAAATTTAAAAGTAACATGACAAAAAATGTTATCATAAAATAAAATATTATACAACAAATAATCATAACAAATTGTTATGCGATTTATCTCTACGCACATTCGACTGTCATGTGTAAAAATTCACTGGTTCCACTTTAGCAACAATACAAAATTTTAATTTTAATATAGAGAAGTATGTACAGTGCAATATCCATAATCCGAACTTCCGTAATCCAAACATTCCAGTAATCCGAACTGGTCCACAGTGTAACGACCAATGGACAAAAGTAGAATTTTTTTACTTTTTTGTGAAATTATTTGGTAAGATATATGTATTTATAAAAGAATAATAAATGTCTAGCAAAGTGGTAAATAAGTAAATATTGACACATATACAAATTTATTTATGTGACCGGCCCAAATATGTAGTTTAATTCCAAAATAATGTTTTTTTAAATATGTTTCCTATATGTAAACATTTAAATCTATGGAAAAAAACAAACAAATGAGAATGTGTATTAGAAATTCTTCAAAAAACACGCAGGTGTACAGTTGTGGATTTCTTATTTTTTTAATTTATCTTTCAAAGTGGTAACATATTGGTAACTACAAGTACAAAACTAAAATTTAATAAAAAATAATGTACTTACTTTTCTCCGGCACTCTCAAACAAAATAACACTGATCCACTATAATTTGTGTGATAAACTACCAGTTTATATTTTTTTAAACATTTTCTTAGCATTTTCCTTTTCAAGATTCAGGAAACGAATAAACGTATTTGTCTCATATTCGTATTTATAGAGTGACGAATTGAACAAGTCAGTGCAAGTTCGCGAAGCTCTGAGACTGCGCGTATGCTTGTAACAAGATGATACTGGTATATCATTATGTGCAAGTTTTTACAAGTTTAAAATGTATTGCGGCCACAAAGCGAATGCCTACATCCTACAACTTACACAATTTTATAAACATATACAGTGTGTCCGAAAAGTATGGAATATATTATACAGGTCGATAAATATGCACTTTACACGAAAAAGTTGTAAATAAAAGTTGTTTATCACTTAGTTATCTACCACCTGGGAGATATCAATTTAAATTTTTGCTGTAAACAAAATCGCAACGAATAACACTTACATTTTTTTAAATGGCAAAGCACGTCTTTATTATACTCATTTGATAGAGTATTTTTTTCTCTTTTCAACCATATGAAACTTGAATACCTTTACATCAAAAAATTTTCAAGAAAAACAAGAACATGTCTAACAAATTTATTTTACTGAGCAGTATTAATCAGGTACGTAATATGTAGCATTGAAACAATTGAATGCACTTTAGAACACTGTCACACTTTGCTATTTGTTAGTGCTTGAAATATGGCTCAATTATCTGAGAAACATAGAATTGAAATTTTAATGATTCTGGGATATGGAGATAGAAGCAAAACGGTAAGCAAAATTTGGCGGAAATTTCAAGAGACAGGTTCGGTGAAAGATGCGAGTAGAACTGGTAGACCTTTGTCATTAAGTAATGTGGAACGAGAAAATGTGTTCTTGTCTGTTGAGGAAAATCCACAAATTTCTGTTCGGCAAATTGCTAGAGACCATAATTTGAATAAATCGGCTGTACATGACGTTTTAAAAAAAGAAAAATTTCATCCTTATAAAGCTTGTGTAGTTCAAGAATTATTTAAAGACGATTTGGACAGAAAGCTGGAGTTTTGTGAAACAATAACAAACAAACTTGAACGAGATGCACATTTTCATAAAAATATCCTTTTTACTGATGAGGCCACGTTTTGTTTAAACGGCACAATTAACAAACAAAACACACGTTACTGGTCTTCACAAAATCCTCACTGGTATCTAGAAGGACACACCTAATACCAGCAGAAAGTCAACGTCTGGGTAGGAATGATTGGAAGTCAAATTTTGGGGCCATATTTTTTTGAAGGTAGTTTAACGGCGAATATTTATCTCGATTTCTTAAGATTTGAGTTAGTTCCTGCTTTGGCCGAGTTATTTCCACATGAAGTAGATCCAGATATACCTCATAACAGAATATGGCTTCAACAAGACGGGACACCTCCACATTTTGGAATTAATGTTCGCCACTTTCTTAATAATACCTTTCAAAATACATGGATAGGCAGAAGAGGTACGATAGAATAGCCTACTCGCTCGCCGGATTTAAGTCCACTAGATTTTTTTCTTTGGGGCTATATTAAAACAAAATTTATGTAAATAGACCTGATAATGTTGAAGATTTGAAAAATCGCATTAGAGTTGAGATAAGAGCTATAACTCGAGATATGATTTCAAAAGCAATCGATGGTTTTAAAAATCGAATTTACCACTGTCAAATTATGAATGGTTTACATTTTGAACATTTATTGTAAGTTTAGTTTAAATACATTTTTTTGTTATAACAATTTTATGTAAAGATATTTAAAGTTTAATATTTGCTATTGTGACAGTGCATTCAATTGTTTCAATACTACATATTACGTACCCGATTAATACTGCTCAGTAAAATAAATTTGTTAGACATGTCCTTGTTTTTCTTGAAAATTTTTTGATGTAAAGGTATTCAAGTTTCATATGGTTGAAAAGAGAAAAAAAGACTCTATCAGATGAGTATAATAAAGACGTGCCTTGCCATTTAAAAAAATGTAAGTGTTATTCGTTGCGATTTTGTTTACAGCAAAAATTTAAATTGATATCTCCCAGGTGGTAGATAACTAAGTGATAAACAACTTTTATTTACAACTTTTTCGTGTAAAGTGCATATTTATCGACCTGTATAATATATTCCATACTTTTCGGACACACTGTATAATAAAATTTTTACTTGATAAGTAGTACTTTAATAAATAATGTGTATGTCTTTATATTATAAGATAGTATAATGTAAGCAAATAGGTACTATCAGTGCATTTTGACATCCACTATCCCATCCCCATTTTCATTTCATAGACCCTTTGCAGGTTGTCATAGACCCCAGGGGATCGATATAGACCACGTTGAAAATCACTGCTTTAGACCTTCGAGCAAATGCTGTAGCTAAAGAAACTTACGCCAATTATCTAGTTCCCTTATAGTTATTATTTTTAGTTACTATAGTTTTAAAATTGTCAAAATTATTTAATTTATACTGCCTGACGAAGAATTTTGCTAAAGTTCGAAAGCTTGCAATTAAATTGTATTAAATAAATACACCATTTACCCTAAAAAAAATCTTTAATTTTTTATAAAACTCATAAAAAGTCAAAATGAATGCTTATAATCCCAGTGTCCAATAAAATTAACTTCTCAAAAATTGACGAAAACAAAAACAAACTTTTCTTTAGACTGAATATGTTTGTTTTAGTACCTTTTTTTTGAGTTCGGATGTCAGAAGGTGATACAAAAAAATGAGAATAAAAGGAAAATATTTAAAACGCCATTGGTTAAATTGCAATTTTAAAACCTGATGAAAGAAGAACAAAGACTCTTTCTCTTGGCTTGTCTCACAAAATCTCCAACATAAAAACAGACTACTAAAAAATTTGCTTAAAGAATATATTGAATTCTTCCTTTTTAAGTAATTTAATAAAATGCGAATTTTAGATTGTGTTATCAGCAGTGCAATGAGTGTTACATATATTACCCGAATAAAAGAAAACTGTAAATTTAGGGGAAATTCTTGTACGATACAACTAAGACACAATTTCAACAAAAAAAGCCTCTATCGTCAGAATTTTATTAAAAAGTTTTTGCTATATTATGATACAGAGGGGCAAAGAGAAACGTACAAAGGTTATGTACATATAGATAAACGTGGTGACACGGCAAGTGATAATTGACGTGTTTTTTAAACACACATGCATAATGCATTTACCTTAACGTTACAATATTCAAGTGAGTTAAAAACACATATTTCAAAACGAAAAAGGAAGCTTAAAAATGTAGAGCTTTTATCATATAGTTTTGGAGTAACGAAAATTTAAAAGAACAATAAATCTAATACAAGTCAAACCAAAAGCAAAATGTGTGTCATGCAACCAAAATACATTGTATATTATTTTTTTACAAAAATAAAAAACTCGACTTTTGAGTTACAAAAATAAATTTAGAAAAAAAAATGCGGTGAACTCTAAACTTTTTTTCCGCCTATGAAATGAGTAATTAACTTTTGATTAAACTTATCATTGAACAAACTATATACAAACAAGCGTTATCAAATGTAAAACCAAATTTATAATCTAATTAAAAATATGGCTTAGTCAGTCATTTTATAGATCGAATTGTTGAGATTAAGGCTGTTAACATTCCATATCTACTACAACTCTTTGAGTATTTAAATTAAAAGATAGTTACTAATTGTCATGAAACAAAATTGGGACTTCTAAAAATACCAGTTAAAGCAAAAAAAATACAAAGATTGTTATCGAAGAAACTTCAACTCTCACAGCCAGCAACCTCATTCGTTCTGTTAGGACAGTTATACTTAGTGCAGAATTTGACACGATGTTTCCAAAGAAATAATTTAAAAAAAAATTACAAAAAAACGAAAATTCAATTCCTACCAAAAATGTTCTATAGCAAATAACACAAAAATGTAACTGACATAGAGCTAAAAAAGCTTTAACCAAATTACTATACAAATCGTAATTGGATGCTTAAAAAAATTAAATGGTACAGTAATGGACAGGTAGAATTTGAAGGACGTGGTCACAGTCCAAAAAAAAACTTCTTCCAGGTAAGCAAATAAACTACATTACATTTTTAGGTTACGCCTTCTTATTTACTTTTCACGTACTGAAAACTCATAACTACTTTAGTTCAATTATATACATATCATTTATTACTGCCTCTATATGTGATTCATAAAGAGCGGACAGTCAGGCAAATGCCTGAAGCTTGCCCATTTTGCCTTTTTGTGTAACTTTTTGTCTTTTTTGCCTTTTTAAAGAGTATTATTTTATATTGCCTTTTTACATATAAATTTTGAAAAGTTTGTGCAAACAGTGTTTTAATAGGTAGATGACAATAACGCATTACAGAATTTTACTCAAATTACGTACAATAATATAATTAACATTTTTTGCTCAAAAGGTCTTACCACGAACCTCTAAATAACAACAGAGATTTCTATGTTTTGTTAAACAATGGTATCCAGAAAACATTAATTACAAAAGCCGCTTGTAGAGAAGAACTATTGTAAGAATTTATACTAGGATTATGTACAGGACAGGACATGACAGGCTTAACAGAGTACTATTTACAAAACCGGAAAGATTTCGGAATGAATCATTCTTTATAGGTCTATTCAGTACCTAAGTAAAGCAAACAAATATAGATAATTTTAATTCTGTCCGGTGGGATTCCTTTAATGACTGAAACACATAACTAATTATTCTTTGTTTGTTATAAATACCTGTGATATTGTCACACTGTGATAGTCGATTGCTGTTGTGCTGTGAGTAAGTTTTAAAAAATGCCATTTAATAAACAATCAAAATTTTAAAATTATTACAAGTGGAGTAAATTGGACAATAATTTAACAACCGACGGGGAAAACCTTTTTTGTCAAGTTTGTTCAAAATCAGTAAGTTAGTATTATCTTAATTTAAATGCTTTTAATTACTAGTATATGTATTATTTTAGATCGGTGCTACTAAAAAGTACCATGTAAAACAACACTTAGGTAGTGGTTTACATTTAAAAAATATTAAAAAAACTATGAAACAACCATTGTTAAAAAACGTTTAAGAAGATCAACAGAATAAACCTGGCCCATCAAAAACAACTTTTGCTCTAGATTTGTGTCGGCTCAAATTCCTCTTAAAAACTTGATAATATCATTTTCGCAATTTCCTCGAAACATACACCGAACAAGTTGTTCCAGATGAATCAACTTTGAGAAAATATTATTTAGACATATGTTACCAATCGGTAAGCTGTTTAATTAAAGTATTAATAGTTTTCAAAATGCTGGTTTACCTTTTATAGAAAATACAGACAATAATGAATGACATTTTGGAATTGTCTGAACTAGAACCAGGAAAAGCTCATTTGCTAGCATCCAAAGAAATTCCACAGACCAATCACAAAACAGTTGCAAATTTTTTCGATGATTGTTTACGTAAGTTTTTTTTTAAATGATTGATTAATATATTCTAATATATTAATTACAATTATATAATTTTATGTTTGTAGGACTTCTGTATCCCAATGGCGTAAAACAAGAAAAGGTTCTCTTATTCGTAACCGATGCAGCACCTTGTCTGATCAAAGAACTTTTTCCTTCTATCAAAATATTTTAAATTATGAAAGGCAACAGCTTCTTGGTCAAAATATTGAAAAATTCATTGTTCAGGAAATGTAAATATTGAAAAATGCATTGGTTTCCGCCCTTATTCTGACAGGTACGAAAAATATGATAAAGCAAAACCATACCGGATTACTCAAGCTATCAAATTATGTTTTCAAAGGTATAGCTCATCGCCTAACTTTCCGAAGTACCGTGAATTTTGTTTCTTTGTAGCAGTTACGCCCTCTAACGAAGGATTTAAACTTCAAAATAATTTCTAGCTATTTCTCTAGCCGATTTTATTTATAAAACCTTTATACCTTAGCATTGTCGAGATACAGCCGCTCCGTGCCCTCATACAGACACCCGGTACTATCAAATATTGTAAAACCTTTAAATAAATACATTGTTGCAAGTACTGAACATTAAAAAAAGACCTTCCCCCAAAATTAAAATACAGAAAACAGCTTTGCAAGGAATCATATGGAATAATGAACTTAGACATATATATGACAATATAGTACAAAATATAACATTCTACAAAAAAGAAACAGCCAATTATGACAACAAATATAAACGGTTGAACTTCTTCTTCTTAAGAAGATGCTTTTAACTCATCAGAAAAAACAATGACAAACCGATAAAAGTTAACAAGAAATGAAAACTATTTCACCCATTACAAAGAATCTAGAAAATAAAAAATTAAGATAGTATAAGCATATTGAGAGGATGTCTGAAAAACGATAGCCAAAAACCATACCTTAGTGAAAACTACAAGAAAAAAGAACCAGCCATTAAGTGAAAAACATACGTCAATAGTCTAATGGAAAAAAAACAACTGGAACAAGAAGATAAAAAAATCCGAAAATTGTTGAAACGAAAGACGGCGAATCCGTAGGGAAAAAGTCGAAGAAAAAATACCAGCTAGAACTCTATCAAATCAAGAGATATGTAATTAAATTTATTTTATATTTTTTGTAAAGAGTTACTAAGGTAAGCTTCTACATTTTTTGTAAACGCTATTTTAATTACAAAAATTTTAGTTATTATAGGAGACGACGCGACGCCGACGGCTGCTTAAAAATTACTAAAAGCAAGGCAATAAAGTTGATTAACCTCGTCCCAATTAATTCGTTTTAGTTTTTAATTCAAATTCGTTCATTTTAATTTAGTTATTGTAATTTACAATTCATTTTTTTTTAAATTATTTGTTAACCCTATTTAGCCCTTAGTTTCTAATAAACGATTTTAAATTCTCGTTACACTGGTGTCAGAAGTGGAATTATTTTTAACGCGATAGAAGCTAATAAACAATTTGTGTGTACTTTTATTTCGCGAGTGAATGCCGGTTACGCGTTCCCAAAACGCAATTGCAAAATTCTAGAACGTTGGAAAGAAAATTAATATAACATACGAGTAAAATGGAAGAAAACTCTAAAATTCTAGATGAAAAGTTAACGGAAAATTCCAATAAGCCCGAGAAAAAATAGAATAAGAACGCTTGAAGAGATCATAAAATAACTATAAAAAAATTCCATTAACTTAAAAGTGATAATTGAAAAGAAACTAGTAATGGAAGAGAAATTGATGGAGATGGAGACTTCCATGATTATGGAAGAAAAAATATTAGAAAATTCCAGAAGGTTAGGAAGAAACAAAAAAAATTTAAGTTAATGGAAAAAAGACTACAAGGCGAAAGACATGTGACTTCAAGAACGATTATAATACCCGAAAATAAAAGTGAAGTAACATCAGGAATACGCACCGCCGAGATTCGATGGCAAGACACCGTAGTCGACGTACTACAAACAATTTCAAGCTGCTGCAATGACTAATGGATGGAACGACCAAGAAAAAGTCACTTCGTTGATTGTAGCCCTCCGAGGAGAAGCGATAAACATCTTGCAGACCATCCCTGATTAACAGCAAATAGATTATCAGTTGCTGACCTCACGTCTAGAGATTCAATGTGGAGACACCCATCTTCAACAAGTGAACCACGCGAAGGTAAAGAATCGTTTTCAAAAGACGACAGAAGCCTTCAAGAGTTTGAAGCGAATATTGAACGTTTGGTGAGAATAGCTTACCCTACAGCTCCATGTAGTTTTCAGAAACAACTGACAATACAAACTTTTATCAGTGGTTTAAGAGACAACGATACACAATAAACACTACGACTAGCTCGACCAAAGATGCTCAACGACGCGCGTTAGAGTTTGAAGCGGAAAAGAAGGCGTCTCATCGAGGTAATCATCGTGTTCGTAATATAGTAAAAGATCAGATAGAAAAGCAAAGAAGCAATGAAGAGCTACTTCGACGAGTATTACGTGACCAAACAAGTCGTGTACGTCAACGCCCTAGAAGTTGGAAGTGCGGTGAACTGGGTCATATTCGACGCTGACGTCCCAAGCCAAGAACATAAGAGCCATCGGAAAACCAGTGGTCCTCCGAAAGGGGCAAAAGTCAACCTCCAATAGCCATTCCCGGAGATTACCATCCACGCTGTATCGCCAACTAACTACCTAAACAGCATCTATGTTGATGGCACCATCAATGAACGAGGAATTAAACTATTGGTTGACACAAGAGCTGGAGACGATCTTGCAAGGACTGTCTTGGAAGACGTGCCTGGTGTATTTGGACAACGTGATTGTGGTTGGAAAATCGTTCGAAGAGCACTTGAAACTTGAAATTTTGAAGAAAGTGTTCCAACAATTGTGAAGTGCAAACATGAAATTAACTCCAAAGGAGCACCATATCAGAAAAGAAGTGAAGTATTTATGACACGTTGTATCCAGGACGGGAGTGATGCCCGACCCTGATAAAACTAAGGCAGTCCAAGATTCGCTAATACCAAGGAATAAACAAAAACTTGGCAGTTTTTTTGGATTGCGCACGTATTATCGCAGATTCGTGCTGAGATTTGCCAACATTGTAAAACCGTTGACAAGACTTACTGAAGAAGGACGTGATTTTACTTGGAACGACGACTGTAATGAAGTCTTTCAAAGGTTGAGTCTCTAGTTACGGCACCAATACAACAATATCCACGCCGACTTCCTTTGGCAAAAAGAGAAGAAGTCAAACAAATAATTATGGGGGTCCGCAGTGGCACTAGTAAAGAACAAAGATGGATCAACGAAGTTTTGCGTAAACTACAGACAGCTTAACGACGTAACCAAAAAGAACAGCTACCCTTTACCCTGTCAGGATCCTTGAGATTTTGCACGTTAGATTAAAAGAGTGGTTACTGGCAGGTGGAATTGGATCCCAATAATCGTAAAAAAACGACTTTGTGGTTTGTGGCAGTTCACTGTGATGCCTGTGTAACGCTCCTGCAGCGTTCAAGCGTTTAATGGAGACCATCTTGCGCAGGCTGTTTTGGAAAACGTGCTTGGTTTACCTAGACGACGTGATCGTGGTTGGAAAGTCGTTTGAAGAACACTTAAACAACTTAAAAAAATTGTTCCAGCGACTACGTGGGGAAAATCTAAAACTGAGCCCAAATAAGTGCCACGTATTTAAGAAGGAAGTGCAATATCTTGATCACGTAGTATCTAAAGATGAAGTAAAGGCTGACCCAGACAAAATCCGAGCAGTGCAAGCATGGAGCTGTTAGCAGTCCTCAAGTCCATAAAACACTTATACAAAGATTTGTATGGACAAAAATTTTTACTAAGGACGGATCACGCTGCTTTTTAAATAGCTATTGCAGTTTCGTAACCCGAAAGGACAAGTAGCAAGATAGATCAAGAGACTGTAAGAGTATAACTATGACACAGAACACCGTGCCGGAAGCAGTCATCACACTGATGCCTTGTCTAGAAGACCATGTCTGGCGAACTGCAGCCTTTGTTCGCGACTTAAAGTATAAGTATAAGACGATCTCCTAAAGCGATCCCTAAAGAGTGTCGAAGACACAGGAAACATACTACAGTTGGTAGTGCCAAAGAGCCGGGTGTCACCAGTGGTGAAGCATCTCCACGATGGTACATCAGGAAGACACTTTCGCATAAAAAAAACATTGGGGAAAGTTCGAGAAAGATTCTACTGGATGAACTGCAAAGAGGACGTCATGAAATGGTGCCGTAAGTGCACGGTCTGCGCATTAGAAAATGATCCAGCAAGAAAACGCAAAGCAGCGATGAAGCGATACAACGTAGGATGCCCTTTAGAAAGACTAGCGATTGGCATCGCAGAGCCGTTGCCAGAATCTGATTAGGGAAACAAATACATCTTGGTGGCGATGGATTACTTCACAAAACAGACGGAGACTGACGCCATACCCAATCAGTCGCAGACTTATTACTTAAAGAGTTTTTCTGCCGGTTTGGAGTTCCGTTGGAATTACACTCCAACGAAAGCCGTCTGGACCGCCATTGACGACAGTATGTTTACCGCAATCTGGCGGAAATTGCTTGCAACATCACTTACAGAAGCCGTTGCAGTCAGGGCATCCAGTATTGTTACAAAGCTAGCAGGCATAACGTCAGCAGATTCAAGTATTTAATTTTTGTGACATTAATATAAGGTGAACCGGCTTTTTTACTAACACTCATAAAAAATATCGAGCAGCAGAAAGACAGTCTTCTCTGATAAACCGGAAGAAGAATTGGTAAATTATATTTTGGACATGGAAGTGAGAATGTACGGTTTAACTACCCATGATGTTCGAAGTTTAGCATATCAACTAGCTGAACGAAATGGACTTGCTAATCACCCATTTTCACTTAAAAAGAAAATTGCTGGTCGAGACTGGTTATTTGGTTTCCAACAGAGACATCTAGGATTATCCTTGCGTGTCCTAGAAGCAACATCGGTTGCCCGAGCAAAAGCTATTAATGAACCCGTTGTTTCAAAATTCTTTGATTTATCAAAAGCTGAATACGAAAAGCACAACTATCCAGCCAATGTGGACCAGACATCATTGTCCACCGTTCCCGGACGCAATTCAAAAACATTTGCAAAAAAAGGACGGAAACACGTTGGCCGTGTTACTTCCGCGGAACGTGGACAATCATCAACTGCAGTGCTATGTATGTCAACTGGTGGCACTTTTGTTCCGCCAATGATTATTTTCAGTAGAAAGAGAATGAAATCCGAGATAAAAGATGGAGCTCCTCCAGGTACCATCTTCGCATGCAATGAAACTGGCTGGATGAAAGAAGAAGTGTTTTCCTTATGGTCTGATCACTTTTTGTCTTTTGCAAAATCTTCGGAAAAAATCCAGTTCTTTTAATTTTAGATGGGCATCTGTCCCATACAAAAAATTTAAATGTCATCGTTAAAGCAAAGAAAAATTGTGTTTCTATCTTATGTTTACCTCCACACTGTACTCATAAGCTCCAGCCACTAGATGTGGGAATTATGTTTCCACTTAGTATAGCCGTAGATCATACTCTTGAAAGATGGCTAAACAACAACCCTGACAGGGCTATAACAACTTTTCAAATAAACCAAATTTTTTGTGAGGGGTATCTAAAGGCTTGCACTCCAGCCAATGCGATTAATGCATTTAAGAAAACAGGATTTGTGCCTTACAAGAGTGACATTTTTAATGATTTAGGTTTTATAGCGGCTGATACCACGGACGAAAAAGAACCAACTGAGATGGCGTTATCTGACAAAGTTGAAGCAAATGCCACTGATTTAGGTGAGGCCAAATAGGAAGACTAAAGATGATGAAACTGATGAGACTTGCGATATGTCGTTTACAAAAGTCGGTCCTGCCACACTTCGGCCCTTACCAAAAATAAGTGGACACCGGAACACAGAAGAAAAGGAAATCTGTAGGTACTGTAGTGTTAACCAGTACATCTTATAAAGGTAATTTAGCAGAAGAAAAAACAAAAAGCTGCTAAGGAAGAAACAAAAAAAAACAAAAAAGGAAAATCCAACCCAAAAAAATTAAAAAAAATGCATCTTAAAAAGTTTGCAGAAAGTAGCAGCGAAGAATCAGGACAAGACAATGACGCGCTCTGTATTTACTGTTCTGAACCCTATGGAAATTCTGTCGAAGAGGAAGGATGGATAAAGTGCTCACGGTGTCATCACTGGGCCCGTGATGCTTGTGCAGGAATAGATGAAAACGCCTGGGATGACTTCATTTGCGACTATTGTCTATCACATTAATTTCATAACGCTAATTCATCTAAACGTCAATTAGAATATTGATGCTTTTTTGTAATTTTTATTCATCCAATATAATTTTTTTGTGAATTTATAAGTGTGGGATCATTTTACCCAAGCCCTTGTACAAAATGATCCTTTTGCAACTACCCAATTATTTATATAAATTTTTAAATTCATAAGCTTGAGGGCATCAATAAAAATATTCTTGAGTAGCTAAATGATTGCCAAAGCAATGTATATATAGTTACGTACAACTTTACCCAACACTTTAAAAAAAATAATTATTCTTTCTTAGAGGAATCATTTTACCCCTCTCGCCCCTATTCCGGATTTGTTGTCAAGAGTTCCAATGAAAACTACTCAACCGACGATTATTTGAATGATTTTTGTGTAAGGTCAATCATTTGGTGTCTGATCAAAAAAGAGAAGATTTAAAAAATAGCGTAAACACGGATGAAGAACTCTAAGCTTTACGTTGCTATATAAGAAACCGCTGGCCTTATTACGCATATAAAGATGAGATCTTTGAATCTTTTGAATTAGTAGACTTCTTATTTAGAGGACATCAACTCATAATCACAAGAGATCACAGAGCAGAAATGGTAAATAAAATAAATCAAACTCATCAAGGAATTTATTCGTGCCAAAGAAAAGCTCAACAAACCGTATTTTGGCCGGGTATAAATGAACACATAACAAATGCAGTATCCTCTTGTATGACTTGTGCAACTTATAACCGTTCTAATACAAAGCAACCACTCCACTCACATCCGGTACCTAAATTGCCTTGGTAGAAGATTGGCATCGATTTTGTACAAGTTAGGCATGCAAACTATTTAGTTGTGTGTGACTACTATTCTAAATTTGTAGAACTAATTACCGTAACACGCAAAGATGCTCTAGCCGTTACTGAAGCGTTGATGATGATATTTAAGTCGCATGGATTACCAAGAATCATAATGTCGGACAACGGACCACCATTCGACTAAACTAGGTTTAAACAGTTTCTGAAAGATTTAGACATAGATCAAGCTACTTCAAGTCCTGTTTATTCGCGGTCTAATGGTTTGATCAAGAGGCAGATTTAAACAATAAAAGCAATGCTTATGAAATCTCCAAACAAACATCCATATCTAGTAACAATGGAGTATAACAGTACTCCTAAACAAAATCTACCCTTTCCAGCAAAGATGTTAATGAGTAGGAAGTTCAAAACCCAGTTACCACAGTTAAGAATGGCCTAAAACAGTCGATATACTACAAAACATGCAAAAGACCATGGTTCGTTATTATGGCAGAAACAAAAGACCCCTAAGCAACATATCAGCTCTGGAACCAGTCCTGCTACAAAAATCAATCAGAAACTGAACACAGTTTAAGCGCTACAGCGGTCGCGATTTCGTTTGTTGCCTTATGCCCGATCGATAATTAACTCAGCGAAGTAAAAAGGTGCATGGGGTAAAATATATCTGCTTTTGAAACTTTAGTTTTTTGTAGTTTTACAGACTTTATAGTGATGTGTTTTGTGTTGTGAATTAAGGTAAGTTCATCTAAAATTTATTTTTTATTTTATATTATTAAAACATTAATAGCCAAAAACTTGCACCTCAAAAATCCTTTTATATTTGATTATAAAAACATTATTGTTAATTAAAGTCAATTCAAACAGAATAATTGAAGAGCATTAATATTACTATTTATAAAAATTTATAAATTTTGAAATAACTTGAAACAACCAATGTTGAGAAAAAATACTTTCGAGTTTGAGTTTGAGACGTCGAAACATTTCCATTTTTAATGAATAATGTGTCAATCAGTTTACTTACCTATTAATTTCTTTACAGTATACAGGATGTCAGAAAAAAAGAAGAAATTGTCTGGATACCAAAATTTGCTGAATAAAAGAAAAAGAGAGGAAGAACTGGAAAATGATGTCAAAATTACGCATTGTTTTTCAATACCCGAGTCTACTTTGCCAAATATTAATAAGAACAATATTACAGCTGAATCGCAATATTCTGAACTTGTACTTGAAACAAGTATTAGCAGCAGACAAGAAACTGATCTAGAAAGCAATCAACATCTTTCGCTGATAATGAGAAATCACTACCTTTAAAAATTACCAGAACGAAAAATATGGGTCAACTTTCAAAAGATGCTGCACTATAGCCAAAGAAATTACGTCCTAATAATAATCAAGAATTAGTAGAACGTGGCCCTTCTCATTATCAAAACAAAAAGGATATTTATCCGAGAGATAGTTCGGAGTCGGCATAAAGCAGCACCATGGATCAAAAAGGATCAATTGGACTCTTTCAAATTACACTTTAAAACACACTTTAAAGACGTGATGACGAGTACCAGTGCTTCTGCAGCTCATGTTACCAATCCACCTGGCAATCTACTTAAAAACTCAAACTTGCTGTCTTTTATTTCAGTAGAAAAAAAGACAAAACCAACCTTAAGCGAACAACCTGTTCTGTGGCAAAAAAACATCGAAACTATTGAGTTTGACAAAGAACTTGACAATCAAGGAAGTTCGACAAATAATCCAGATTTGAAGGAAGATTTAGAATTTCTCTCGGAGGAAACAGCTGATAAGACGATTATTGGTCAAGTGACTTGTGTTGATGAAGTTGTTACCAATTCTTCAGTTACCGATCCGCATACAACAAGCAAAAAAACCAAATCAATTAATAGAACTGAACGACAACACAATAAATTGTCATTCGCAGCCTTGGATCCAGCGCAAACTAAAATTACAGAGTTTTACAAAATATGCGAAAGAGTGCGACTAGAAATCGACAAAGATCCTGTTATCACAGAAACTTTTAATCGGTACCATCAGACTATTGGCTTAAACCCAGAACACGTTACCGCGAGCCTTCCATTCTTAGAAATATTGAAAGAAACTGCAATTGCAAATTCCAAACATAGGAAACATGGTAGCAGGCTTAGCAAACCATTGAAACTGTTCAGCCTTTATTTGTTCATAGTTGGTGGACGTTTGACTTACGAACTGCTTTATTATAACTTATCAAGTGCATTACCGTCAATTACCACGCTAAATCGGCTATTAGATGAAGGATCAAAAATAGTGGCAGGAGTTCCACGATTTCTAGAATTAAAAAACTATTTAATCAAAAGGAATTACAAACTTCAGGTGTTCATTAGGGAGGATCAAACGGCAATTATACGCAAGATATATTACGATCCGAAAATAAATGAAATGGTTGGATTCGTACTACCTGTATCTGAGAAAACGGGATTCCCAATCACAAAAAAATTCTCTGTTTGTTCTTTGGCCGACATCAAAAATGCTTTTGATGTCGGCCCAACCTCTGCACGATAAATCTCCCGCTTTTTGTTTGGTCATTTTTGGCAGCGAAAACAGCTTTAACAACATAGACGTTTCGAATCGTTGTAGATATGTACAGAAAGAGCTTAACAAAAGTGAAATTACAATTTTTGGATTTTCCTCTGACGCCGACCCAAGATTCTTAAAGCAATGCGGATTCAATCTGGATTATTGTCGTCCACCTCGCTCAAAAACAAGGACTCCCCGTATGGGCCGTATTTTCAAGTAAGTATATTAAAAGGTACCTACTCTGCGAGGTGTAAACCAGTCAAAGGAAAGTCTACACCATAATCCCACTTTACTTCAAATAATCCCAAAACATCCTGAATATTCCTATATAAATCCAGATAATCCTAAATAAATCCAAATAATCCTAAATAAATCCAAATAATCCCAAATACGTAAATCCATAAACCTACATCCATATACATCTTGATACATCCATAAATCCATATATAACTCCAAATAACTCCAATAAATCCTGTAACTCTTTATTTGTCTACACTATAAATCCTGACCGGTTTACCCCTCGGTACTCTGTTAAATTAAAAATTTTCCGCAACTTTTTTTCACAGTGCAAAGTATGATATCCATTCGCCTGTATATATTCAGGATGCGGTACATATTGGTACTAAAATGAAGACGAGATTACTAAAACCGAATGTTGTATTGCCAATGGGGCGTTTTTTTTTCTCTCAAAAGACTTTATTGAGAAATTGATTCAAACTTATCCAAAGGACCAGCACTTTTTGTGTATGACGTATCTCAAAAGTAGGTTCACTGTTTCAAATGTTATTCACAGTTACTAATTTCTCGATTAATATATTATTATATTAGCTTAACTTCTTATAATTTTAAACGCTTTGTAGGCCAAGACAAGATGAACTTCGAGGCAATTAACAAAATGACTGCCAACTGTGTGACTGATCTTTTGCAAGAGCTCCCCGGAAGTGAAGCTACCAGATTATACCTGATTTTAACAAGATATTGCTTGGATGCATACCTTGATAAAAATATCAGCATAGTTGAACGGATTTATTATATATGGTTTGTAATATTTTTTCTCAGATATTGGCGAAAGTGGCTGAAGCTCAACAAATATAGCATCACGAAAAATGGAATAACTTCCGCTACCTACTCTTGTATTGAGCTCAACGCTCATGGACATATCCTCCTTACCGAGAAATGTAAAGAGACTCCTGATCGAGCTCCTGATAGCTTTTTACCTTGGCTTTACAGTAGCCAGCCCTATGAAAAAATTTTCCGAAAAACCCAGTCTATGACTTCAACATATTCAACCGTGGTTAATTATGGAATGAGCGATATTTTACGAAGACTAAATAGAATTCAAAAATTGACTGAAATCAGTTCAGATATGGGTACGGTGTTATTTGAATAAACCTACATATATGAATTGGTAGTGATACCTAGTTGCGGTTTTAGATACCAGTTTTAGATTCTCACGTGAAGAGTCTCGGCGATTAGGGGGTGGCAATGCGTCACTAAATCAGAATTTCCCGTCACATTCTGAAATAAATGATGTTCTCGAAAAGGCGCGTAGTGCTGGAGTGCGAAAAACTGGGAATGGTGTTGAACAATGCAGAACAAGCTTTTCAAGAAATCAGTCTTCGAAATGTCGATGCCAAAAACAATGAAGTAGAAGATTTAGATTCGGATCAGAAAGACTATAAAGAAAGTCAAAATTTTGGACAGCCTTGTGATTCAGATCCAGAGTGTGATGGAATAAAGAACGATTTATCTATATTGTCACATCAATCATTGAATTTGAAAGATTATGCAAAAACAAATATTTCAAAAAATGGTTATCTATATTGTCACATCAATCATTGAATTTGAAAGATTATGCAAAAACAAATATTTCAAAAAATGGTCCGTTTTTGAGAATCTCAATAAATAAAAATAAACAAAGTACTGTTCGAAAGTCGTCTCTCTGCTGGCTTTTCTCCGAAAAGCATCACATGTCCACTGACAGAACATTGCGCGTACGAAATATGGGTTCTGCTTCAAAACCACCAAAACGGAAAAACAGGATAATTTTTTCAGAACCAGAAACGTCTGAAGAAGGTATCTATAGTGAAAAAAGCGACACATTAACAGAAGAGTTTTCGTAAAGCAAAGAGGAAAAAGAGATTTCTACATCCGACATCGCTGTTAAGTATGAAGCATACTATGCACTCTGCTTTGACCAACAATGGTACATCGGGAGGGTCCTAACCTCCAGTGATGACAGTTGCACAATTCAGTTTCTAAAAAAAGATCTCGATAAATATATATGGCCAACTAGAGAAGACATACAAACTGTAGAAAAACAGTTTGTAATTCATGGACCATTAGATCTAACAGGAAATGGCCCTTTTAAGCTAAACCGATATGAAAAAAGTGTTATTAATAAAAAATACAAGCAATTCAGGAAAATGTGAATTATTTGTCGATAATTTCTATACACATCAACAAATTTCATTATAAACGTTCAATAAACATTGTTTCTGTCTTTTATTCCATTTCTGTATGTTTTCAAGGATTTTTAAAAAGTTTTCCTCCGATATGATGCGCAGGAAACCATTGCAGCTATCCAAAAGCAATGAAGATCATTTCTGATGGGCTACAACACTTTCCTTGTTTTTTCTCGTCTTGTATCGAACGAAAATTAGAAAAATCGAGCCATATAAAACTCAAAATTCATGTCATTTTTTTTGCGATACCTACCGTAAATGACTGCATATTTTCAAAGTCTTTACCGTAAGTGCGAATGCGAGTTTGCAATGTCATTTTAGCAGGCCTTTAAATAATGAGTTAAGACCGAAGCTGTCATTTATGGTTCTTTTAATATATTTTAAACAACGTCCGATGCGCTTCGCAAGACCACGACCACCCCATATTGTCGGGCAAGTATTTATCAGTACTTATATTATTCGTCAATACTACCCAATACTACGGAGTTCTTGTTAATTGTTGTCAATAATTTGCAATACGTGTCAGCACCTTCAATAGTGACATTTTTTGTCAATTTTTCAATACCTGTACGTGATTTTCAACAGTGGATGACCCCTCGTATAAACGAGTATTTTTAATGTTTTAAATATTTTTTTTATTTCTTGTGCATTTGTATCATAGTGAAACGTTCGAGAAATTACTTGCAAATGCAAGAGCCTTCTAGAAGCTGTTATCTATTTTTCTAGAACTTATAGCAAAAAGTAGGGAACACTCGAGAAGGATTTCCGTATGTCTTTATATAGCGACGAGACAGATCGTAGGTCAGTTATTGTCGAAACGCGAATGCAGCTGTATTAAGAAGATTATTCAAGTGAAGATAAATAAGTGATTAGCACGTGCGAAGTTTTAAATAAATAACAGTGTACACCGAATCGAGTGGACGTGACTTATAGTGTAAACAAACAATTGTGAAGCTACCTGCGGACGTTATCTTATCTCGTGTTAGTGATAGTGTTATACAACGGTCATATATCAATTATAGTGTGTTTTTTTTAATTAAATATTATTAGATTTTAATTAGTTCGGTTAATTTAAAAGTGTACATATTTCTAGAATAAGTAAACATAATTTTTAGTCGTTTTAAATAAAGTAGTTTTTAAGTAATAAAAACGCAACAGTGGTGTCAGGTGTGGGGTATCGAATAGAACAAACCGTTCGCGATTTTTAGTGTGAATACCATTAAGTTATTTGATATCGCTCCCGTAATTGATTGCGCGATACGCGTGTTTATTTATAAAGTATAAAATAGTGTTTATAAAACTTTTTCTTTTAACAAGTGCGTGATCGCGTTATTAATTAAATTCGTTTTCGTACACTAGTGGTTTAATATTAACAAGTGGATCGTTATTAAAATTTTGTGTTATACAAGAACTGCATTTTAAAAAGTAGTGTATTTAAACTTTATATTCGTGTTATATTTAAATTTATGCCGGTGACGCGTTTGCAAGCAGTTAAAATGGATTCAAAGATACTTGAAATTCTCGAATCGATGAATAAAAATATGGAAGAAAATAATAGAAAAATGGGCGAAAATTCACTGAAACTCGAAGCAAAACTGGAAGAAAAGTTTTACGAAAATTCGCAGAAAATGGAAGAAAATTCTCAGAAAATTGAAGAAAAGTTGATGGAAAATTCTAGACGATTAAAAGAAGAAATACAAACGAGCATAGAAAATCAAATCAAAATTGTGCAAGAAGAAACCCAAGCAGATATGTTAGACTTAAAAGAAGAAATTTGCGAATCTGTGAATGACAAAATAAAAGAAGTACAAGACAAATTAGAACAGAAATTAAATGAAAAATCAAGAACCATAGAAGACAAGCTAGAGAAAAAAATGAGAGAAAGAATACAACTGCTTGAAGAAAGAATGGCCCAAATGAGTTGTCACAGTGAAGGAAGCGTCACGAGTGAAGATTTAATAATGGACCATCGTGAAGAAACCACACACAAGTTTAAAGTTCTTCCACCAAATTTTGATGGTAAAGTTCCATGGTCAACCTACTACAAGCAGTTTGAAGCCGCAGCTATAGCTAACGGTTGGAGCAACAAGCAGAAAGCGACGTCTTTAATAGTGTCCTTACGTGGAGAAGCGCTGGGAATTTTACAAACTGTTCCGGACCATCTTCAAGAAAATTACGAACTCTTAATATCACGATTAGAAATGAGATATGGAGATGCCCATCTTCAACAAGTCTATCAAGCTCAAATTAAAAGTCGGGTTCAGAAAGCTGCCGAAAGTCTTCAAGAGTTTGAGGCTGACATCGCCAGACTAACATGGCTTGCGTATCCTACAGCGCCAGATACCTTCTTAGAGCAATTGGCTATTCAAACTTTTGTAGACGGCCTTCGAGACAACGAAACGCAGCAGACTCTCCGGTTAGCTCGACCGAAAACATTGGATGACGCTTTGGTGCATGCTTTGGAGTTTGAAGCAGCAAAACAAGCATCGCAACGAGATGGTCATAGACTCTGCTGTGCTACAGAAGTACCCGCGCAGACACTGGAAAGCATCGAGGAGATAGCGCGACGAATACTTCGGGAAAGAGGAGTGACAGCTTTGAACTGCGATTTTATTTATTCGTGTCAGAAGCATCGAAAAAAGGGTAAAATTATATATTTCTATGCTCATTGGTGATGCTTCTGGTTTTGGAAGGATTAGCCGATAATTCGCTTATCGTTTCCAGGGGACACCCGAAAGCCAGTGATTAGTCGCTTTCTACTCGCTTTCTTCTTGGAGGTTCCTTCCTTGTCCCCCTGAACTGCGATGAAATAGGCCATGTACAACGGCATCGTACTAAACCTAAGAAGAGGACAAGAAGAGCGCTCGATAATTTGGAACAAGGCAAGCAAAAGAAACAAAAAGTAATCTCATCTAGTCAGACTCCGGAGATTACAATCCAAATGGCATCGCCTAAAGAGCAATTGCATAGCATTTATCTCGATGGCAAGATCAATGGGAGAAGCGTCCAGTTACTGGTTGACACGGGAGCGACGAAGACCATCATTCGTCCTGACATGTTATTGGAAAACGAGAAGACATCACCAGTAACAGTACGACTTCGAACGGCGACGGGCGAAGAAATACCTACTCACGGACAAGTCAAAGTAACCATTGGTTTGGGAAATGGAGTACTCGACCATCAAGTACTGGTAGCCGACATCACGGAAGAAGTTATCCTGGGAATAGACGTGATAAAGAAGTATGGGTTCCATTTGGATATGAAGAACGATGTCCTGAAGATCGACAATGAAGAAATTTCTTTTCATTCGTCAGAGAAGGCAGCCGTGCGAGTCTTATTGAGTGAAGACGTGACTCTGCCTGCAAGGACTGAAAGTGTGGTGATGGCACGCCTGGATGGAAGTCTCCGGGAAGGCTATATACGCGCGGTTGAACTAATGGAGGGCGGTTTAGTTGAAAAGGGACTACTCGTTGGCAGAGCTTTAGTACGAGTAAAGAACACGATCCCAGTAAGGATCTTAAACATCAACTCAGATCCTGTAACGTTGAAAAAGAAGACCGTGGTAGGCCAATGCACGCCAGTATCACAAATTGTGAGATGCGTGAAGTCGAACGAAGATACGTCGCCGAAGAAGTGTCCACAACATCTATTGGACATTCTTACCACCAAATGCCAAAACTTCAGCCAAGACCAGTTGGCTAAAGTTAAAGTGTTGATCCAAGAGTACCAAGATGTGTTCGCGCTGGAGAGTGGCTCCAAAGGAAGAACTAAGGTGGTGAAACATAAAATTAATACTAGAGACGCTCGGCCGATACGACAACATCCACACAGACTTCCTTTGGCGAAAAGAGAAGAAGCCGAACAAATAATTACGGATATGGAGAGGGAAGGCGTGATTGAACCTTCAAGTAGTCCATGGGCATCCCCAGTGGTACTCGTAAAGAAGAAGATGGATCAACGAGGTTTTGTGTAGACTACAGACAGCTAAACGACGTGACCAAAAAAGACAGCTACCCTTTACCCAGAATTGACGATACGCTAGACACCCTGTCAGGATCCCAGTGGTTTTCTACGTTAGATTTAAAGAGTGGATACTGGCAGGTAGAATTAGAACCCAAGGATCGTGAAAAAACAGCTTTTACGATCGGAACTGGTTTGTGGCAGTTCACTGTAATGCCATTCGGCCTGTGTAACGCTCCTGCAACGTTCGAGCGTTTGATGGAGACCATCTTGCGCGGATTGTCTTGGAAGACGTGCTTGGTTTACCTGGACGACGTGATCGTGGTTCGAAGGTCGTTTGAAGAGCACTTGAACAACTTGAAGGAAGTGTTCCAGAGATTACGTGGGCTAACCTCAAACTGAGCCCAAAGAAGTGCCACGTATTTAAGAAGGAAGTCCAATACCTTGGCCACGTCGTATCTAGAGATGGAGTAAGGGCTGACCCAGACAAAATCCGAGCAGTGCAAATATGGCCAAGACCGATCGACAAACATCAGGTCCGAAGTTTCCTTGGGTTGTGCACTTATTATAGAAGATTTGTCCCCGGATTTGCCAATATTGCCAAACCATTGACAAAACTAACCGAACAAAAAGCAGAATTTAGATGGAATGAAGACTGCGAAAATTCTTTTAATCAACTAAAACAGGCCCTAGTCACTTCGCCGATTTTGAGTTATCCACAAGAAGATGGAAAGTTTGTTTTGGATATCGACGCAAGCAATATGGCCATAGGCGCGGTCCTTTCGCAGGTTCAAGATGGACAAGAAAAGGTTATCGCGTACTTTAGCAAGGTTTTGTCTAGGCCAGAAAGGAATTATTGCGTGACTAGGAGGGAGCTGTTAGCAGTCGTTAAGTCCATCAAACATTTCTACAAGTATTTGTATGGACGAAAATTCTTACTGAGAACAGACCACGCCGCTTTAAAATGGCTACTGCAGTTCCGTAACCCAGAAGGACAAGTAGCAAGATGAATCGAGAGACTGCAAGAGTATGACTACGACACAGAACACCGTGCCGGAAGCATTCATCGGAACGCTGATGCCGTGTTTAAAAAGAAGTTTGAGCAGCTAGATGAATTACGAAGACAGCAACCGGCAGTCGGAAAAGTTTTAGGACTACGTGGTGACGGACGCTTCGTTTTCTATCTGGTCACCAAAAAATACTCACGGGTCAAGCTGTTATACAAAGATCTGTGGCGAACATTATGGAGTCTCAAGAGAGAAATGGAGTTCCATCATGTTAAGAAATTGGCAGTACCCAAGCTTGGTTGTGGCTTAGATCAACTGAATTGGAGGACAGTTCGAAACATGTTGGAGGTCGTCTTCCGAGGAACAGGCATTCAAGTGTTGGTCTGTAGTTACCAACCAAGGAGAGTATTGGGTCAGGAAAAGTCCATTGACTGTTACTTTTATGGTCAAGGAAGTTGCCGAAATGGAGGAAGCTGCCGCTATCGCCACGATCCCTTTTACCGGTGTCGCATCCAGTCTCCTGTTCTGGGACAGAACAGTCCTAAGAAGGGGGCAGTGAAACGTTCGAGAAATTACTTGCAAATGCAAGAGCCTTCTAGAAGCTGTTATCTATTTTTCTAGAAGTTATAGCGAAAAGTAGGGAACGCTCGAGAAGGATTTCCGTATGTCTTTATATAGCGACGAGACAGATCGTAGGTCAGTTATTATCGAAACGCGAATGCAGCTGTATTAAGAAGATTATTCAAGTGAAGATAAATAAGTGATTAGCACCTGCGAAGTTTTAAATAAATAACAGTGTACACCGAATCGAGTGGACGTGACTTATAGTGTAAACAAACAATTGTGAAGCTACCTGCGGACGTTATTTTATCTCGTGTTAGTGATAGTGTTATACAACGGTCATATATAAATTATAGTGTAAGTGTTTTTTTTTTATTAAATATTATTAGATTTTAATTAGTTCGGTTAATTTAAAAGTGTACATATTTCTAGAATAAGTAAACATAATTTTTAGTCGTTTTAAATAAAGTAGTTTTTAAGTAATAAAAACGCAACAATATATTACATTTGAAACTAAAAGACAAAAATGTTGAGTTCTAATACTGTTAAAATATATTTCTGTTTTCTATGAGTTTATATTTATGGTATGTACCTCAATAAAAAAATACTTGTATGGCTTATGGCTCAGGCTTTTACGACACTACCAAATGAAACTCCCAATACTTCAGGTGCTGACAACCAACCTACAACCATGATTTTTGCAAGTGAACACGTGTTAAAAATACCATAAAAAATGAAGGACTATGTTAGATATTACAGGGGGGGGCATGTCACAGGACGTTGGTCCTATGAGTATTGTATTTAGTGCATAGTTAGATATACAGCAATCGAAAAATAACATGGCAACCAAAAGAATGTATTTTTACAATATGTCATTAAAATGAAAATTAATTAATAAATATATAACAACTATTACCACCTTTAATAACTTAGATAAAAATTTTAAGATTTAAATTTTGTCTTAGTTTTACACCATCCGTCCCATTTTCTATATAATAAAAACACGACATAGTTTTATACGAATTGAAAGCTAATGAAGAGGAAAAAAAGTAATTTTTCAGAAAAGTGATTTATTTGTGGATTTTAATCGAGCTATAGTAAAACAATCATTTTTCAAAATTTCAAGCATCTTAAAGAGTGCTAATAAACTGCATATATTCAAGGTCCTATTCTAATGTAGGCATCTGCAACTCTCATACGTTTACGTAAGAAACGATCCAATTAATGCGCAAAGTAAATAAATATTGATTGCATTCGCAATTACATCATTTCATTTCTTGGTTGTATCATTTTGTGAATAAATTAAGAATTCGTGCCAGAAAAGAAAAACTGCTGGGCAAGGCGATCGAAGTTATCGCCACAACTTCAAAAAAATACGGGAGAAAAGAAACTACAGTTGCACTGTAACACTGCCAGTAAAAGTGATAAGTAACTTTAGTAAACTATGGAAAATCAAGGTCAATCCAAGTTGACGTGAACAGATCCTTACATTTTTTTTTATAAATAAAAATTCGTTTAAAGATAGAGAAGCAATAACGTACCAGTTGTTAACGCAGTAAAAACTATGTACTCACCGTATTTTTGTACACTTTAAAATTTGTTTTTAAAAACCCAAAAACGATTTTTTTTATGAAATCATAACGCGTTACTCTCTAGTAATTGAGGGCAAACTTATCTACACCGCTAACCTCGAACACAATACGTAGTAACTGCAGGTATAGGTAGTGGTCGCGGCTGCCTTATCACAGGTCACACCTTATCACAAACTATTGTGACACAAACGTTATAAGAACGCATTATAACCAACCATACCGAAAATATAAACATGATAACGTGCCTACCTGCGCACTTAAATCATTTCTCCGACGACCAGAAATTAGGTCGAACTTATTAAATTATAATCAACGAAAAAATGTTAATGATCTCTATTTATCCTGTAATTGATCATCGGATTGATAAAGTATGAATCTGGTGAACGCAAATAATTAAAGAAGACGCGTTACAATTAAACTAATTTGATTCAAACTTTTCACAGTGAGTTGTGTGGGAAAAGATAAATCAAATCATATGCACAAAAGTAATCTGCCTACAAACAAGCGAAATTATCTACAAACGACCCATTTATGTTTTTATCAAATTTTGTATTGATACGTTTTTTATGGTTATATTTTAGCATTGCGCAATACATTTCCTGTATTATACCAAAAAATTACCAAATTCTGGGCCCACGCCCAACTCAAATTTAAAAGCTTTTTTTTCTATTTCCGATCGATTGATTAAATCTATAAATCATTTAGATTATTATAATCAAGCCGTTTTGAAAATTAGACAAAACTAGACAATCGTTTAAAACGTCAAAATTTTAGGGAAGGGAAAAAATAAGAATTTTTTTAGGTTTAAATCAAACAAGCGAAAAATTAAGACATTCAATCGATTCATTTTTTTAAAATCTAATTTGACAAATTTAGTAATAAAAGAAGTACCAACATTATATTTCTGGTAATTTGTAATTTGTATTTTCAAAAAATTTTACAAAAACTAACACAAAAATAATGTACGTTACTATTGTCAAAAGTTTCATAGCATAACTCACGCACATGCAACGTTCGGCCGTGCTTTACTATCGACGCTTGTTACTGAAACGTTATTGTCAAATTCGAGACAATAATCGAAGAATGTTGAACATTCTAGAAACAGATAATAAAAATATATAAAAACGGTTCAAAAGAAGCATAGGTGAGTGTTATCGAATTGAATCGAGTAGATTTTGTCGGTTTAAAATAAATAAATGATTAACGCGTGTAAAGATAATTAAATAAAGTGCCGGTGCTAGTAAAACATAAATACGTCGCGTATACGTATTGTTAACATAAACAAGTACTAAAGAAAAGTTTATTCTAATTATTTTTAACGTCGACATAAAAAGTACGTTAATAGTTGTTTTCTTATCCATGTCGATCTTATTACCATTCGGCAATTCTGTTTTCTAACCTCATATTTTGGACAATTAATTCTTTTTATAAAAAATATATTTATTATAGTACATAATAAGTACTTTATTAGCAAAATAAACAAATTTTAATTTTTATAGATCAGTACGCTTTTATGATCGGTAGTATTACAACAACGTCATCAGAGCGATTGGAGGTACCACTAATACAATAATAATAACTGTACAATAATAAGTAAAATATGTTACTACCTGTCATATACCGTCTAACGTAATGTTAGTCTTTGGGCATTTAATTATTTTTATAGCAAGTTTTTCAATAAGTTTATTTGAATTAACAGGTTCATAAAAAACTTTTCTTATCCGTCACTCGGTATATTTCGCATCCTTCACTTTAATTTCAGTTTATGTTAAAAAATTGGTATATTAAAATTTTTTGAGTATAAAATTTGTCCTCGACACGCCCACTTTTCGTGGTTTACTGTCAAATTTTAAAAGCACGATTTCATTTGCTTCCGGTAACATTTGTGCAACACAGACCTCCGTTAAGCGGTGTCTACGCCCAACAAGGCTTTCATCATTAAATTATTTCACGCAATTCCACGTGAATATGCAATCGAATTTTGTCTCGATCTGAGCAAAAGCTTTTTTGGGATACGCGGTTATAATTTTTTTTGTATTGGGGATTTTAATTGATTCTTTTATAATTGTCTATAGCGGATTTCCATACCCCCCCACACACAAGCAGATTGCATATTTGGGAAAATTTCCATGAAGTCACGTTGTTGCAATTAAACGATTTACACCGTCAAGGGGTTAGAGGCATTTACGATTTAGATTTCTTTTGGAACAAACGTTTACCACCAATTACGATATCAAGTCGAGAGAAAATGCTGCGCATTCGCTGTCTTCAATGATTGTATGATTTAAAAACGAAATTTACTTGTGATAACACCGTATGCACGTTTTTGTGTTAACAAAGAAGTTAATAATTTGATCAATAACCGTGTAGTAGTTACGTAATCACCGGTAACTGGTTTTCAATTTTTATTAGTCGCTGATATTTTAGTGATCAATAAGTAACAGCAACAGTCACCGGTAACGATATTTCGCCCATCATTAACTGTAAATATTACAATTTCTATTTGTATGAGTACTACTTCATTGGTCATGTCGATTGGTAGAATGACCGTACGTACATGTTACGCTGTTAACACAATTAACTATTAGATCATTTTGTGCGTCACAAAGTCTTATGTAGTGCGCGTTGAGTCTCTAAGTTCATTTTTTATATACTTTGGGGATTTTGAATTTCGAATATAAAGTCATTCCTTCTTTGAATGTAAAAGTTAGACCGACTAGGTTATTTTACTGTACGACGTGTTGCCCAGTATGGGGCGTAACTTATATTTTTTTTTTTTTTATAATTATACTTATATTCCTTCTTTGTCCTCGTTGAACTACATTGTGATAAAATAAATATATATTCTGTGTTATCACTTCTGTCGTGTTATTTGTTCTTTTTCAGCTGCGGGTAGATTTAAACGATGTCTCCCTAATTTAGTGTTTCACCGTTTTGGTGCTTTTTTAGATTTAGTTTATAATCTAGCAGCACGAAGCCTGCGACTCAATCTCCGGGAACAACTCTGTTAGCCGTCGCTTACTTTTTTGTGTTACATGAAAACCAGCGAAACAAGCAGCGTTGGTGTTAGCAACTTTTTTATACCGGACTCACGCTTTTGTCACTACTGCAAAGTGAACACATGTAATTTAATGCTCAGCGGAGTTTCTAAAACAATAGTCATCCAGTCGATTTATATTGAAATTCGAATGTGAAATGAACCGATTTTTCTGCAAAGAGTCGCTGATGTATGTTACGCCAAGACGTTTGGTGGTTAGATTTAATTTTCTATATTTATTTCAAGCATTTTTTACCGTATATATTAAATCACGTATTCGACCTCTCTACTAATTCTCTCGTAGAGTCTATTAGAGACGTAATATTTTAAAGTATTATTTGCGTTTCACTAATCGTGTTTGTTTTAATTCGACATTAGATTTCATTATCCTTTATTAGAGATGTATGATTTTGATGTATTATTTGTGTGTTCATCGTGTTTGTTTTAACGTATTATTAAGGTTGCGTCATCCTCTATTAGAAACGTATGATTTTAACGTATTATTCACATGTTAATAAAAGTGTTAGTTTTGATCCATCAGTAACGTTTCGCGATCCTCTATTAGAGACGTATGATATTAACGTATTGTGTGCGCGTTTATTTTAATTCATCATTAATTAGAGACGTATGATTTTAATGTATTATTTATTTATTTTAATTTCGTTTCGATATCCTCTATTAGAATGAATAATTTTAATGTATTATACGTGTGTTAATAAACGTGTTTGTTTTAATTACTCATTACTTTTCATTTTCCTCTATTAGATATGTATGATTTTAATGTATTGAAACGTTTGAGAAGTTATCCGCAAATTCAAGAGCCTTCTCGAAGTTGTTATCCATCTTCTAGAAGATATACCGAAAGATACGGAACACTCGAGAAGGATTTCCAAATGTGTATAAATACCGAAGGAACAAATCGTAGGTCAGTTATTGCCGTAATGCGAAAACAGCAGTGTTAAGAAGATTATATATATATTATATATTATATAAGTCTAAATTAATAAGTCGTTAGCGCGTGTGTGTAGATAAATATACCGAGAATAATCTTGTACGTGACTTTAGTGTAAACAAGTGTGTGAAACTATCCGCGGACTTTATCTTATCTTCGCGTAAGTGATATAAATTAATTGTAAGTGTTTTTATTAAATATTATTAGATTTAATTAGTTCGGTTAATTTAAAGGTGTACATATTTCTAGTATAAGTAAAAATAGTTTTAGTAGTTTAAATAAATTAGTAATAATAATAAAACTCGTTACAGTGGTGTCACGGTGCGCGGTTCGCGATTTTTTTTAGTGTAAATACCATTAAGTAAATTAATATCGCTGCCGTAATAAAAACATTGATTGCGTAAATAAATAACACTTTAGTTCGCATTTAACCTTACCTGTTCGTTTCGTTAAACCAATTTATTAAAATTTAGTGTTATTAAATTTTGTTTTAAATTATTATTCGTGTTAAAAATTTATGCCGGTGACGCGTTCGCAAGCAGTTAAAATGGATGCAAAACTATTTGAATTTCTTGAATCAATAAAAAATGGTCAAGAATCGATGAATAGAAAAATGGAAGAAAATTCTCAGAAGATGGAAGAAAATTCTAGAAAAATGGAAGAAAATGCTAGAAGTTTAAAAGGAGAAATACGAGCGAGCATGGAAAATCAAATAAAGACTATTGAGGAACAAATACAAGTTAGTGTAGGAAATCAAATCAAAATTGCGCAAGAGAAAACCCAAGCAGATATGCTAAATTTGAAAGAAGAAATTTGCGAATCTGTGAATGAGAAAATAGAAGCAATAGAGGACAAATTAGAAGACAGAATAAAACTGATTGAAGAAAGAATGAAGCAAATGAATTGCCACGGCGAAGAAACCGTCACGAGTGAAGATTTAACAATGGACCATAGGGAAGAAACCACTTACAAGTTTAAAGTTGTACCGCCAAATCTTGATCGTAAAGTTCCATGGTCAATCTACTACAAGCAGTTTGAAGCCGCAGCTACAGCTAATGGTTGGAGCAACAAGCGGAAAGCGACGTCTTTAATAGTGTCCTTACGTGGGAAAGCGCTTGGAATTTTACAAACTGTTCCTGACCACCTACAAGAAAATTACGAACTTTTAATTTCACGTTTAGAAATGAGATATGGAGATGCTCATCTTCAACAAGTATACCAGGCTCAAATTAAAAATCGGGTTCAAAAAGCTGCCGAAAGTCTTCAAGAGTTTGAGGCTGACATCGCCAGATTAACACGGCTTGCGTATCCTACATCGCCATTAACCTTGTTGGAGCAATTGGCTATTCAACCATTTGTAGACGGCCTCCGAGACAACGAAACGCAGCAGACGAAACAAGCGTTGCACCGAAGCAGCCATAAGCTCCGTTGTGCTGCAGAAATACCCTCGTACTCAGAAGAAAGCATTGAAGACATAGTGCGACGTGTATTTCGGGAACAAGTACTTTGGGAAAGAAAAGTGACGACTTTAAACTGCGATGAAATAGGCTATGTACGACGGCATCGTACTAAACCTAAGAAGAGGACAAGAGGAGCGATCGAAAATTTGGAACGAGGCGAGCAAAAGAGACAAAAAGTAATCTCATCTAGTCAGACTCCGGAGATTACCTTTCAAATGGCGTCGCCTAGAGAGCAATTGCATAGCATTTATCTCAATAGCAAGATCAATAGAAGAAGTGTTCAGTTACTGGTTGACACGGGAGCGACGAAGACCATCATTCGTCCTGACATCTTATTGGAAAACGAGAATACATCACAAGTAACAGTACGATTTCGAACGGTGACGGGCGACAAAATACCTACTCACGGACAAGTCAAAGTAACCATTGGTTTGGGAAATGAAATACTCGACTATCAAGTACTGGAAGCCGACATCACGGAAGAAGTTATCCTGGGAATAGACGTGATAAAGAAGTATGGGTTCCATTTGGAAATGAAGAACGATGTCCTGAAGATCGACAATGAAGAAATTCCTATTCATTCGTCAGAAAAGACAGCCGTGCGAGTCTTATTGAGTGAGGACGTGACTCTGCCTGCAAAGACTGAAAGTGTGGTGATGGCACGCCTGGATCGAAGTCTCCGGGAAGGCTACATACGCGCGATTGAACTAATCGAGGGCGGTTTAGTTAAAAAGAGACTACTCGTTGGCAGAACTTTAGTACGAGTAACAAACACGATTCCAGTAAGGATCTTAAACATCATCTCAGATCCTGTAACGTTGAAGAAGAAGACCGTGGTAGGCGAATGCACGCCAGTATCTCAAATTGTGAGATGCGTGAAGTCTGACAAAGATAGGTCGCCAAAGAAGTGTCCACAACATCTATTGAACATTCTTACTACCAAATGCCAAAACCTCAGCAAAGACCAGCTGGCTAAAGTTAAAGTATTGATCAAAGAGTATCAAGATGTGTTCGCGTTGGAGAGTGGTTCCAAAGGAAGAACTAACGTTGTGAAACATAAAATTAACACCGGAGACGCTCGGCCGATACGACAACATCCACGCAGACTTCCTTTGACGAAAAGAGAAGAAGCCGAACAAATAATTACGGATATGGACACAGAAGGCGTGATTGAATCTTCAAGTGGCCCATGGGCATCCCCAGTGGTACTCGTAAAGAAGAAGGATGGATCAACGAGGTTTTGTGTAAACTACAGACAGCTAAACGACGTGACCAAAAAGGACACCTACCCTTTACCCAGAATTGACGATACGCTAGACACCCTGTCAGGATCCCAGTGGTTTTCTACGTTAGATTTAAAGAGTGGATACTGGCGGATTATCTTAGAAGACGTGCTTGGTTTACCTTGACGACGTGATCGTCGTTGGAAAGTCGTTTGAAGAACACTTGAACAACTTGAAGGAAGTGTTCCAGCGATTACGTGAGACTAACCTCAAACTGAGCCCAAAGAAGTGCCACGTATTTAAGAAGGAAGTCCAATACCTTGGCCACGTCGTATCTAGAGATGGAGTAAGGGCTGACCCAGACAAAATCTGAGCAGTGCAAGCATGGCCAAGACCAATCGACAAACATCAGGCCCGAAGTTTCCTTGGGTTGTGCACTTATTATAGAAGATTTGTACCCGGATTTGCCAATGTTGCCAAACCATTGACAAAATTAACCGAAGAAAAAGCAGAATTTAGATGGAATGAAGACTGCGAAAATTCTTTTAATCAACTAAAACAGGCCCTAGTCACTTCGCCGATTTTAAGTTATCCAAGAGAAGATGGAAAATTTGTTTTAGATACCGACGCAAGCAATCTGACCATAGGCGCGGGCCTTTTGCAGGTTCAAGATGGCAAGAAAAAGTTATCGCGTATTTTAGCAAAGTTTTGTTCAGGCCAGAAAGGAATTATTGCCTGACTAGGAGAGAGCTGTTAGCAGTCGTCAAGTCCATCGAACATTTCTACAAAGATTTGTATGGACGAAATTTTTTACTGAGAACAGACCACGCTGCTTTAAAATGGCTACTGCAGTTCCGTAACCCGGAAGGACAAGTGGCAAGATGGATCGAGAGACTGCAAGAGTATGACTATGACACAGAACACCGTGCCGGAAGCAGTCATCGGAACGTTGATGCCTTATCTAGAAGACCATGTCCGGCGGACTGCAGCCATTGTTCGCGACTGGACGAAAAAGTTGAATACCTCCGAAGAACTGCTATGGTTGATGATGAGTGGGAACCTGAGCAGTTACGTCGCGAACAAGTAGACGATCCTGAAATAAGACTACTCCTGGACTGGAAAGAAAGCGACTGACGACCAACTTGAGAAGAAGTGAGTGCTTTGGGCGGAAACATAAAAGCGTAATGGGCGCAGTGGGACTCCTTGATAGTAGAAGACGGTCTTCTTAAGCGATCCCTAGAAAGTGCCGGGGGCACGGGAAACAGACTACAGTTGATAGTGCCGAAGAGCAGGGTGTCAGAAGTGTTGAAGCATCTCCACAATGGAACATCAGGAGGACACTTTGGCATTAATAAGACGTTTGACATCGCAGGGCCGTTCCCAGAATCCGATTCGGGAAATAAATACATCCTGGTGGCGATGGATTATTTCACGAAATGAACGGAGGCTTTTGCCATACCCAATCAGGAAGCAGCTACAGTGGCAGACGTATTAGTAAAAGAGTTTTTCTGCTGGTTTGGAGTTCCGTTGGAATTACAGTCCGATCAAGGCCGCAATTTTGAGTCTGGGCTGTTTCAAGAAGTTTGCCGACTGTTGGGAATTAAGAAAACTAGGACAACGCCTCTCCATCCTCAATCTGATGGCATGGTTGAACGGATGAATCGAACAATAGACAAGTACTTAGCCAAGATAGTGTCCGAACACCAAAGAGACTGGGATCAGTACCTGCACCTTTTCTTAATGGCATACCGATCATCCGTTCACGAAAGCACAGGCCAAACACCATCCTGTGAAATGCTCGGTCGTGAAATACAATTGCCATGCGACCTTCAATTTGGACGAAGACCGGAAGAAGAAGTCGCTGGAGAAGATTACGTCAGCACGCTGGCCAAGAGGCTAGACGAAGTACATGAAAAGGTCCGTAAAACCACACAAATTGCCAGCGGCAGGATGAAGACCAGATATTATGTCAAGGCGCAAAATGGTGGGTTTCAACCTGACGATATGGTCTGGTTGTATAATACTCAAAGGAACGTGGTTTGTCGCCGAAGCTGCAAAGGTAAGGCAATGGGAGGGCCCCTATGAAGTCGTGCAGTGTATTAATGACGCCATATATCGCATCCGAAAACCGCCCAAAGGCAAGCCAAGAGTGGTCCACGTCGATCGTCTAGCTCCGTTTGCTGGTGATAACTACAATACGCAAGTTCAGATCCGAACCAGAGTAGTAAGCAGCACAACCAGGAATCAAATCGAAGGAATGGAATTCGAGAAGTTTATGAACTTATACGGAGGTTCTGGAAAAGCTAGGTTCGGAGTTACCACCGAGGAACAACAAGACCTGTTCCACACAAAAAGATTACGCCATCGCACATTGCGTGAGTGAGGATCTTGACATGTCCAGAGGGGTTGCAGTCGTGTTAAAAAAGAAGTTTGGGCAGCTAGATGAATTACGAAGGCAGCAACCGGCAGTCGGAAAAGTTTTAAGACTACGTGCTGACAGAGGCTTCGTTTTTTATCTGGTCACCAAGAAATACTCACGTATCAAGCCGTTATACAAAAATCTGTGGCGAACATTATGGAGTCTCAAGAGACAAATGGAGTTCCATCATGTTAAGAAATTGGCAGTACCCAAGCTTGGTTGTGGCTTAGATCAACTGAATTGGAGGACAGTTCAAAACATGTTGGAGGTCGTCTTCCGAGGAACAGGCGTTCAAGTGTTGGTCTGTAGTTACCAACCAAGAAGAATATCAGGCCAGGAAAAGTCCATTGACTGTTACTCTTATGGTCAAGAAAGTTGCCGAAATGGAGGAAGCTGTCGCTATCGCCACGATCCTTTTTACCGGTGTCGCATCCAGTCTCCTGTTCTGGGACAGAACAGTCTTAAGAAGGGGGCAGTGAAACGTTCGAGAAGTTATCCGCAAATTCAAGAGCCTTCTCGAAGTTATCCATCTTCTAGAAGATATACCGAAAGATAGGGAACACTCGAGAAGAGTTTCCAAATGTGTATAAATAGCGAAGAAACAAATCGTAGGTCAGTTATTGCCGTAATACGAAAACAGCAGTGTTAAGATTATTCAAGTCTAAATAAATAAGTAGTTAGCGCGTGTGTGTAGATAAATATACCGAGAATAATCTTGTACGTGACTTTAGTGTAAACAATTGTGTGAAACTATCCGCGGCCTTTATCTTATCTTCGCGTAAGTGATATAAATTATTTGTAAGTGTTTTTATTAAATATTATTAGATTTAATTAGTTCGGTTATATTAAAACAGTACATATTTCTAGTATAAGTACAAATATTTTTAGTAGTTTAAATAAATTAGTAATAATAATAAAATTCGTTACAGTATTATTTGTGTGTTTATCGTGTTTGTTTTAGTGCATCATTGACGTTTCATTATGCTTTATTACAGACGAATGATTTTAACGTATTATTCGCATGTTATTAATTATGTTTGTAGTTCATCATTAACGTTTCGCTGTCCAATATTAAAGAAGTATGATTTTAACTGATTATTTCGCCGGCATCTATTAGGAACGTTTGATTTTAGCGCATTATCATCATGTTAATAAACATGTTTGTCTTAGTTCATTAATTACATTTCCTTACACTCTATTAGAGATGTTTGCTTTTAATTCATCATTAACGTTTCGATGTTCTCTATTAAAAACGTTTGATTTTAACGAATTTTTCGCGTGTTAATGAACGTGTTTATTTTAATTCATCGTTAACCTTTCATTATTCTCCATTAAAGACATATAATTTTAACGTATTATTTGCGTGTTAATACACGTATTTGTTTTAATTCATGATTAACGCTTCGTTACTGTCTATTAAATACGTATGATTTTAACGTATCATTCGCATGTTAATAATGGTATTTTTAATTCATTATTAACGTTTCGTTATTTTCTATCAAAGACGTTTAATTTTAACATATTATTCGCCTGTTAATCAACGTGTTTGTTTTAATTCATCATTAACGTTTCGTTATCCTCCATTAGAAAATTATGATTTTAACGTATTATTTGCGTGTTAATAAACGTGTTTGTTTTAATTCATCATTAACGTTTTGTTATCCTCTATTGCAGGCATATAATTTTAACGTTTCTTTATCCCCTATTAGGCACGTTTAAGTTTAACGTATTAATCGCGTGATAATGAACGTGTTTGTTTTAATAAATTATTAACGTCTCATTATACTCATTAGAAACGTTTATTATTTAACGCGATATTCGCGTGTAAATAACCGTGTTTGTTTTAATTCATCATTAACTTTTCGATATTCTCTATTAGGAACGAATGATTTTAATGTATTATTTGTTTATTAGTTTTAATTCATCATAAACGTTTCTTGATCCCCTATTAAAGACGTATAATTTTAACGTATTATTTGCGTGTTAATAAATTTATTTTTTAATTCATCCTTAACGTTTCATTATTCTCCATTAAAAACGTATAATTTTAACGTATCATTTGCGTGTTAATACACGTGTTTGTTTTAATTCATCATTATCGTTTCGTTACCCTTTATTAGAGACGTATGGTTTTAACATTTTTGTTTTAATTCATTAATACATTTCATTCTACTCTATTAGAGACCTGATTTTGATATATTATTGGTGTGTTCATCGTGTTTGTTTTACTACATCATTAACTTTTCGTTGTCCTCTATTAGAAACCTATGATTTTAACTTACTATTTGCGTGTTAACACACGTGTTAATTTTAATTCATCGTTAACATTTAGTTATTCTCCATTAGAAATGAATGATTTTAACGTATTATTTGCGTGTTAATAAACGTATTTGATTTAATTCATCATAAACTTTTCGTTATCCTAGAGACCTATGATGTTAACGTATTATTCGCATGTTAATAATCTTGTTTTTAAAAAACTACAAATTATTATGAATTAAAATATTTAAACATATTTATAGGATATAAATAAAAATAAATATGGTCGTCATTCAAAGAAACGTATTTTAAATAGGTAATTTCTTAATGTTGGGGCTACAATTATTTGAACCCATAAGATTTCATATGCAGCTTTAACATATGAAAGGGCTCTCGCGTTTGTAGCTCGCGATAGTTTCAATTCAGTAGTCACGAAGCGAGTTGTACGACGTAGTGTAAGTGAAGCCGTATATTTGTCGTACGTAATTTTCGAAAATTATCGAACGTTGAAATAATGTATTTCAGAGAGCTATAAAAATAGCGCATTACATTTTATTTCATTCATTCATTCATCATTAACGTTTCACTGTCCTCTATTACAGAAGTATGATTATAACGTATTATTTGGGTGTTAATAAATGTTTTTGTTTTAATTCCTCATTAACGTTTCGCTGTCATCTATTAGAGACGTATGATTTAAGCGTTTTATTCGCGTGTTTGTTTTAATGCATCATTAACGTTTCGCTATCCTTTATTAGGAACGAATGATTTTATCGTATTATTCGCGTATTAGTTTTAAGTCATCATAAACGTTTTTTTATCCCCTATTAGAGACGTATAATTTTAACGTATTATTCGCGTGTTAATAAACGTGTTTGTTTTAATTCAATCGTTAACGTTTTGTTGTCCTCTATTAGAAACGTTTGATTTTAACATGTTATTCGCGTGTTAATAGATAAACGTAATAATTTCAACATATGTATGTGTAATTAAAAATTTGATCTTTGCGTTGCAGCGTAAACAGATTAACTAAAATATGTTAGCTGTGATTTGTTATAACTAAATTTTTAACTTTTCTTAAGTTGGTCAATATTACGGTTTGGTTCAAGTCTCTATAAAACATAAGAAAGTCGAGGGCAGTTACACACAATTTTCCTCTTTAAATGAGCCTATAACAAACTAAATATTATTTAATATAATATACAATTATTGTTGCTTTATTTTGTTATAACTTAGTGCATATTCTAAGCGCAGGTGTATATTAACAAGGTAAACCTGTATTTTTATCTAAGTTTAAAATAAAGCTTAAAATTTTAATGATGCGTTTTAATTTTACCTCCTAATTGTTAAGTCTAATTTATTATTTTGTACTTTTGAGTACTGTTTATTAAACAGGTAAGCAAATAAACTAAGTATGTTTTCGTATAATGTTACATTAAAAACGACAAGGTAACTATCATAAGTTTAAGGTTAAAACAATAATAATATTTTAGAGTAAATAAACGTTAATAAGACGTTATGTCAAAATCAAATATATACACTTGTTTTCGTGTGTTTTTACGTTAAAAATTACGTGAAAATTACGTATTGGTTATACGTAAAGTTTTCCTAATAAGGTTTCTTTTATGAAAGTTGGTGGGACACTTTATCGTAAATATTACTACCTAATTCTATAGTTTTTGCTAATATTCTTACGCAAGTAAAACGTTTATTGTAAACAAACATTAATAAAAAAACAAATCGCAAAAAATTATTCCAAAAAATATTTTAAGTACAGAAATAACTAGAACTTTTTTGCCAATTTAGTTAAAAAAAATTATAATTCAATTGAGCGATTTGAATTTCACAAAAAGCGCTTGAAACGCTTGCGTGAGAAAGTAATCATCAAAGCGAAAACTAAGCATAAAACCACCCGGTGCGAATGAAACGATAACCAAGGTACAGTCGTCCAGCTATGCCCTTTATTGATTATCCTGCTTCGAAACAGAATTGTAGTAAAGATTTAATCAGAGACGCAGTAGCAACGCAAAAATGCTAAACACAAAACTAAAATTAGAGTAACTGTTAAGACTGTGATTTCATATTAATATTATATTTAATTAATGATACAAGAAACAATGACTGAAGAGAACGAAACAAGAAAAGATACAATTAATGGAACATCAAATGAAGGTTATACAATTCCAGCTTTGTTGTTCATAATTGCTATTGTATTTATATCGTGTTCAGTATTTTATGTTAATACCAGCTCTGCCGCTAAATCTGAAAACTTTTCGAATTTGGAAGAAGTTACGTTACCAAGAAGCGTATCCCAGAAAAACGTACGCATAAAAGCGCAGCCAAATTGTACAATGCAAGAGCACATCACTAAAAAATTACAAGATATATCGACAGAACTCTACACGAAAAATGTCCTGTGTATGCCCGAGGATGTGAATAACGTAAAAAAACACAACGTGCCAAATGCTAACATTAAAAAAGCCGCAAAACCGCGCGGTAATTTTGTAATCTATTTTGCCGTTGGTTTACTGATGGCATCTTTAGTCGCAGCTTTTCTCGACGTGTATAAAGTGAAGGGAAAACCGTCGAAGAGGAAACCACCGTTAACCAAAAGATGCTCTTTGGCCGACCTTACAGTTTTAAGGCACAACAGACGCGAATCCATGAAAAAAGACTACGTCGTTGAGGATCATCGAGTTCCTCTCAAACTACTTGGTAGGAATAAGTCACAAACGCATTTATGTGTAGATTTAAGTAGTTTTTTATCAATATGAATAAATGTGAAGAGTGAATGGACTTGTTTGTACGAATACTTAGTGTCAATAGTACTGGGGTTGTCTTTTAACCAAATAGGTCCTAATTAACTGCACCTGCACTTTTTATCTTTTAGTACGTAGTCGTTTTTGGTCGATGGTTGTAAATGCATGTAAGAGCTAAGACTAATTGTAAAAGATATATAAAAACGAGATTATCTTATTCCAGATACACTCCCTATACGCGAGTAAATATTTAAGAGCAACGAAGAACCCATCTGCAACCCGCCACTTCACCAATGGATGTTCAAACCTACTGTACCACATTTTCGTCAGTACCAATGTTCTGTATCCATTGTTACGTGTACAAATAAATTATTTTCCGAAAACTCGCTCCCTTTTAAAGACAACCCCGCTAACGTTAACAAAGATAATAAACACGCTTTTTTGTCCAGGTGCTAGACCACCACCTGACAACAGGCGATTCTCCGTACCAATCTACACCGGAGAAATGAGTTACGGGAACGTAAGTCCGCGTCAGAGTTCAAGGAAGTGTTCTCTTGACTACAATGACACGCAGTCGTATGACTTTTATCACACCAGGGTGCGGTTGATGCGTAGATTCTAAACGCAAACGTGGACCATGTAATTTGCTCTGTAAAATTACATATCATTTTACCCTGAAAAAGTTTTTACCGCTACTTTTTGTAAACGCGTATATATACACAAAAATTTTATGGTATTGCTTACGTACCGTCGTACCTGAAGTGTATTTTTTTGGCTACACCAAAATCTAAATTAACGCTTAACTAATGTTTTGAGATGTTTATGCTACTGTACAACTTTTGATTATTATTAAATATATTTGTGATATTTGGTAATTTTATGAACTGGCTTAGATGAAAATTCCACGTTCCTGTGTCCTACGACTAAAATCGGTCCTAGGCACCTTACTTTGGATTAGGTTTAGATTTAGATTAGTTTAGCAACCGATTTAATGTGAGATGCAAAAATTAGAAGTTTGTTAAGGATAACGAAGATGATTAGTCCAAGGAATAAAAAAAAAGTCCACGTCTTCAGATAAATCCTCTCCACGGCGAAGCATACCTGCAACGGAGAACAATGGACAAAGTAAAAGTGTTAGTGAATTGGACACAGTTAATAGAATTTTAGTGATAGAGACGCTTAAGTAATAGAGACATGTCACAACAGGACTTTTCAAGGTCCACTAAGACACCACGATCCCCGAGGCAAGAAAAAATGAAAATCAAAATTTACTTTACGGGAGCAAATATTTAAGGAGTAACTGAAACTCCAGTGAGAACATCGAATTTATATAAAAGAACAACCCAAAATAGTAAGATTGAAGAAGACCAAAAAATACAAGAATAATACGAAGAGCTACAAAGCTTTATGGACAATGACATGGCCACGGCAAATAGAATGACTAAAATAGCTAAAAGATAACTAAGAGATAAAATAACAGAATGGGTACTATATCAAGCTCAAATAATTGGAGAGTTAAAAGCATTAAGAAAAAAGAATAAAGAATTAACCGAACAAGTTGAGAATATAAAGAAAGAACAACCTCAAATGCAAGAGATACAGTATTTTGCTAATGTGGTAAAATCATAAAATAGAAAGACAAAGACGATAAATAAAATTACAACATAAAAGACAAACACATTATTTTTAACGGCCATAAAATGCAATAAGGCAAAAAAGACACAGGTAACATTTACAAAGATAATAAATCCAACAACAGAAAAAATAAAAAGTATGAGAGCAACAAAAAAGTGTTAATAGTTGAAGTGGATTCCGAAAAAGACGTACAAAAACTCATAGAACACGCAGAGCTTAATAAAACAATAAAATGTGAAAGACCGAGAAAAAATAATTTGTGATGTGCCAACACACTTAAAAGGTAAAACAGTAAAAGAAATTATATATAAACAAAACATAGAAGAGGAAATAGAAATAACAGAAATTGAGAGGGATTTCAACATAAGGTTCAAAACTGGACCTAAAGACAAAACAACACACCACAAAGTGGCGGAAGTCAGTCCGAAGATAAAAATACAAATGCTACAAAAAGGCACTTTAATTACCGCAGTCGCGGTAAAGGACTACTTAGCTGTTCCAAAATGTTTGAAATGCCAAGATTTAAGACGTGGCAAAGCATTGCACAAAAAAAACCTGTAGACATTGTACACAAAAAACAGAAAAAGATGCGGGGCATAAAAAAGCCCACAAAAAGAAAATGCAGAGGAAAAAATGCACTGGAGAAAAAACATGCCCAACACACAAATTTATGATGGAAAGAATGATAAGCAAAATAAACTATAGAGAGTAACATAGTAGTAGAAATACAAATATGGAATAAAAACACATCAAAAGAGGAAGAATTAGGAAATAAGGGCAATAAAGAAATGATAAAAGTAAACACATCAACCAAAAAAGACAATAAACTTCCATCACAAATCAAAAGAGACAAACAAAGAGCCCAAAACTATTGGACTCGAAACGTAAAAAACAAAAAAAAACAACTTGTGATGCACATACTCAAACAACAAAAAACAAAGAAAAAGAGAAAGGAAATAAGTCGTTATGGTCGCGAATCCGTAAGGCTGCTAGGAATATAAAGAAAACAACTAAAAATATGAAAACATTAAATAATAGTCTAGAAACAGCGCGCGAGCCATATAATAATGTACCGTTAACGGAATCGGAAGTAGAAAAGACAGAAGAATAAATAGAAAGTGCAATAACGAGTAACGAATTATATACCAGAATAGAGAACAGCATGATGCTGGCATCATTAGAGGATATATCAGACTTAACAGTAGCACTGAGACATAAAATAAGAACCAGACATAAAAATGGAAATAAAATACTTTTTCCGATTCCCGAGGCGCGATAGACATGATGAACTTGAAAAGACACAACCTCCCAACAGATGTAAGACAATTAACACACCTGCTGAATCTTGTGTTCACTAGAAGGGAGGAAGAGCTAGAAAAACTGTACGAGCAATTCGTAATGCCACACGGAAGGATTACTTTTGATTATTCAAAACCATGGAAAGAAGGAGCAAAACTAACAAAAAATCCATATGTTTGACAATAATATAAAAATAGAACAAATTAACATGATGAATAATAAAACAGTAATCCACGAAATAGCAGAAGAAAATAAGATTCAATTATTATTGACCCAAGAACCATACACAAAAAAGGGAAGTGTGATTGGAATGCCAATAACAGCTAGAAAAATTGCTCTTACAGGGAAACCAGGTGCGACCATAGTGATATTCGATGAAAGAATCGAGAGGAATTAGTCGAAGAACTAATAGAAGAACATTATTTGGAAATACAAAACAAACCCAATAATCCCCCAACATTTCAAGGGAGGAACGGGACAGATACGAACATAGATATCACTATGAGCAACGCGAAAGCATGGAATAGTAAAGTGGAAAGTACTAGAAGGTGCTACGGACTCGGACCACAACTTTATATGTTACAAGTTAACAATAGAAATAGCTCAAAGCTCTGAAGATACAAATAAGAGATATAACCTTAAAAAAGCAAATGGCTTGAATTATACAATACATACAATCCTTCAGCAATAATTAAACCAGGAGAAGACATAGACAATTAAGTAAAAAATACAAATACAAAAATGCATGAAACAAAATTTACCAAAAAGAACTAACAAAAAACCTCCTTAAGCATTTGTATGGTCAGAGGAACTAAAAGAAATGAAAACTGCAACAAGAAAATTAAGGAGAACGAACCAAAAAAACGGTATCAGATGAGGCTAAACAATTTCACTTGCAAAAATATAGACAAGCAAGAACAAAATACAAGAAGAAAATTAATGACATAAGAACGGAAACTTTGTAAGGCAAAACCTACAACTCGGTGCGTAGGGAATGCCATACAAAATAGTAAGAGTCAAAATAAAACCTCCTCAAGTAATGCACACTGTAAGAACAGTACAAGGGGAAACAACTAAATGGCAAGACACAACAGAAAACATCTTACAAACCCTACTACTAGATGATAAAAGGGAAGGAGAAGCAGATGTACAAAAACAAAAAAGGCAAAAGATGATGAAAAAGAGAACAATTAAGCAAGTACAAGGGTTCTCGGAAGCAGAAGTGGTAGACGCAATTAAGAAAGGGAAAAAGAAAAAAGCGCTGGGACCGGATGGCATTCATTCTGAAATCGTTCAAACAGTAGTAGGGAAAATAAAAACGTCTCTCACAGCACTATATAACGAGTGTCTGAGACAAGGAAAAATACCAAAATGTTGGAAACAAGCAGAAGTGATAATAATAATACAAAAAGGCAAGGATAAAGATCTGACAGATCCAGAGTCATACAGGCCGATATGCCTTTTAAATAATCTAGGAAAAAAACTTCTATGCAAAAAATGAAAAGCACACAGAATGAAAATAGGCATGAATGAAAACCAATTCGAATTCAGAGAAGAGAAATCGGCAGAAAATGCAATAAACAAAGTGATCTCAGACATAAACAAAATTACAGAGAAGTATTGCGTCATAGTGTTTATAGACATCAAAGGAGCGTACAACAACTTGTGGTTGCCAACTTTGCTTGGAGAGCTAGATAATATAAAATGTCCAACAGAACTATACAAATCATTTAGAAATTACTTCCAAGACAGATATGTAACCATAACTAGCGGGCAGAAGAAAGTCGAGAAAAAACTAACAAAAGGATGCCCACAAGAATCGATATATGGTCCGATGTTGTAGGACATCCTCGCAGAAAAAATGCTAGCAATTCTGGAAGAGGAAGAAAGACTAAAAACAGTAACAGCTTATGCATATGATTTTCTGATATTGATAGCAGCACATTCCGCAAGAAAACTACAAAGCAATGCAACGGAAGCGTTAACAAAATTAGAAAAGTGGTGCAATGAGAATAAATTACAAATCTCGAAAAAAAAGACAACATACACCTTGGTGAAAGGAAAATTAAAACAAGTACCTAGGAATCACCACAGACGAAAAAGAGTGGAAAGAAACGTTCTAATAAGGTTGTCAAATGCTTATAGAACGTCACCTTTGGATGCTCTAGGAGTAATTTTGAGAATAACACCACTGGACTTAGAAATAAAATCAAGAGCAGCGATGTACTAGTTAAAAAATTACAATATAGGTAACATTGAAAAAATAATAATAGTCAGGGCAAAAATAAGACAAAAAATATTAGAAATTTGGCAAAACAGATAGGAAAACTCGAGTACAGGAAGAAGAGTATACGAAGTATATCCAAACATCGAAGAACGATTGCAAATAAAACACTTTGAGCCAACGGAGAGACTAATTCAATTTCTAACACACATGGTCCATACCCCAGTTGCAGACATAGAATGAAACATAGCGAGACACCTGAATGTACCTCCTAAATATATCACGTTTGAATGCGAAGAGATAATCCTAAAAAGGAAAGAACACCGAAGTTGACTAAATGGTAAAACTGGTCGGTCAATCTATCAGGGACAAGCAATCATACAAGGAACTGAATAGCTTGACTCAACTTATCTCTAATATAGCGCGTAAAAGTTTTATAGAGATCAAAAAAAAAGTTAATTTGTAAAAGCAGACCAAGAAATACAACGAAGCAAAGGAAGAAGAGAGGTCTCTACTATGGATACCAAGGAGATCACAGTACTCTCTTGAAGCCGAGAAGAGACAAACAACCGGATTGGAAGCATAACACAAATATGTTTGTATGTAAATAATATATGTATTATTGGTGATGGAAAAAAAATCGTAGTTTAGTTTAGTATGTAAGGAAGCTTAGCTGAGTAAGGCTTATCCCACTAACATTAACCCTACCCATTGTAAAAAAAGAACACGCAATGTTTAAGACAGAGAGCACAGCACTCATAAGGACAAATACAAGATCTATTAGATTCTATATAATAGATCAAGTCAAAATGAGTAAAAAAAAACTCGTCAGATATAGTCCTAAAACTGAAAAGTTGAGCAAACTGTAAAATACACAACCGCCCTGAAAGACAAGCTTGGCTTGTAAAATTACTGGCTTTTATGAAGGAACGTCGTACTTCCATAACGTGTCCTACAATTTCTAAAAATCCTCTCGATTATAAGTATTTATTAAAGCTGAAGGTGATAAAAAATATGACCTGGAATGATATTTCTGGAATGTTGAGAATAGAAGCTTAGTCTATTGCCTCTTATACATTACGAAAGCATTAGAGTTTGATCGCGGTTGCATGGATCCGCAACCTATTATAAATCAAGATAAAGCTAGTTCAAAAAAGAAGCGACATAATCCAGCTTCTGATCCATCCCCAGGTTCGTCAACTTCTTAAGATTCATTTCGAGCAACTGTATATGGTGGTGCGCCGAAGGACGATTATGGTGAGTACGGTTCATCCTCCTGTAACTTTCTACTCGTAGCCGGGTGTAGGCTAGATATTGCAAGTCTTCCGGTTGTAAGAACGCCAATCTTACGTTAAATTTGATGCTAGTCGAAAGTTTAAAAACAGCACTCGGTAAGTGTAGAATTTTCTTCCATCCACATCCACCTTATGTCAATTTTTTAAGGGAAATTTTTCTTGATGCAGAAAGTATAAACCTCTGCCGAGGCCGCGCGTTGTTAATTTTCGTGTTACAATTGAGATCTACTTAAGCTTCTTATTTGTTACCGTCATTATTATTTATTACTGAAGTTCTAAAAAAGGCGTTACTAACTGATCTACAGATACTACCGTTTGGGGTATGTCGATCGTGAGCGAGGCTGAACAATCTATCTCAAGTATACTATCCTTTGTATATTATACCTGCACTTCAAGGTATCGAATAAGACAGTCAGTGCAGAAAGTAATCCAATAGTTTATCGGGGTTTCGCTATAAATAGTTTCGGGGTATTCGGTACCTGAAAATTTAAGTGATAATCGTTTGCTACGAGGTCAGCGAACGCATGATAACGTGATTGGGCAATATCCCACCTTTTTTTATGTCATTTAATTACAACTGCTATCCTAAAATTTTTTGTAAGGAGATTGGGAAGTACGTTGCTTACGTAACGTTATTAGAGTGATTAATTGAACCAAATTTCATCTCGCTAACATCACTAGATCCAATAAGATTACTATCAGAAAAATGATAGCACGCGTGTGCGTTTAAACCACTTCAATTTAGCTCTTTAACTCGGAACGTGTGGGGTTAATTATTTTTTTCTTGCGTATCTCAATCTAGGACATTGTTTTAATTACTACCAGATCTACAATAAACTTGAATTATTAACTGTAATTTTAATTCAATATATGTTATATACTGTAACGATTATTATTTATTTATACTAAAAATATGTACACGTTTATAGCTAACTGAACTGATTAAATCTAAGGATATTTAATAAAAACGCTTACACTAATTTATATAGCACTATCACTTATACGAAAGATAAAGTCCGCGGATAACTTCAGTTTAACACTTTAACACATTAAAGTCACGCACGATTTTAATTCGTCGTATTTATCTCGATATGCGTTATTCACTTATTTATTTAAACTTGATTAATCTTCTTAACACTGCTGTCTAACATCGAAATCCTGACAGTGGAACTGGACAGCATCTCTATCATCTCGGTCTATAAGCCACCCGGGGAACGGTTTGATTTCGCTAAACCGCTAAACTTCGATCGGAACAAGACTCACATCATCATCGGTGACTTTAACAGTCACCACGTCAACTGGGACTATGCCAAAACAGATGAAAATGGCGACTTGGTTGAGACGTGGAGCGATGCAAACCACCTCAGTCTAATCCACGACCCCAAACTCCCGAAGTCCTTCAACAGTTCTAGATGGAAACGGGGGTACAACCCAGACCTAGCCTTCGTAAGCAACAACATCGCTGACCTCTGCAGTAAAGCCGTGCTGGAACCCATACCACACACACAGCACAGGCCGATATCCATTAGCGCATCACCAGCAGCCACACCAATCACGGCCCCATTCCGCCGCCGTTTCAACTTCAAAAAAGCAGACTGGACAGGATTTGCAGAGGACCTGGACACGAAAGTGGCAAACATCGAACCGTCACAGACCAACTACAACCTGTTCGTTGACGCCGTACGTACTGCATCCAGAAAGAACATACCACGAGGATGTAGAACCAGCTACGTGCCAGGACTCTCCCATGAGATGATAGACGAATATCAGAAGTACCAACAGCTATTCCAAGCAAACCCGTTCTCGGATAGCACCATTGCATCTGGTACAGAACTAGCACTAAAGATACAGGAAGAAAGACAGAAGTCATGGCAAAACATGATTGAAAGTGTGGACATGACCCACAGCAGTAGGAAAGCCTGGCTCACCATCAAGAAGCTAAGCAACGACCCCAAAAAGGCTGAACAACACCATAATGTCACTGCAAACCAGGTTGCAAGCCAACTCCTTCTAAACGGGAAAGCACCAACTAAACAACATAAGATGAGGATCAAGCGACAACCTGGCAAAGAAAACAACAGCTTCAATACCACCTTCACCATGGAAGAGCTCAACATCTGTATTAAGAACCTGAAAAATGGTAAAGCGGCTGGAATGGACGACATTCGCTCAGAACAAATAAAACACTTCGGACCGAGGACAAGAGAGTGGATATTAGAGCTGTTTAAAAACTGCTCTTCTTCATATAACATCCCGAAGCTATGGCGGCAGGCACGCGTCATTGCCCTTCTAAAACCGGTCAAAGACGCCTCGGACCCCAAAAACTTCAGACCAATAGCACTTCTCTGCCACCTCCACAAACTCTATGAACGTCTCATCCTGAACCATCTGTCTCCCCTGATCGAAGAACACCTAATCCCAGAACAAGCTGGCTTCCGCCCGGGCAAATCCTGCACGGGACAGACACTCAACCTCACCCAGCACATAGAAGTTGGTTTTGAAAAAGGGAAAATCACAGGCGCAGTATTTGTAGATCTCTCAGCTGCATACGATACTGTGAACCATAGGATGCTCCTCTCGAAGATCTACGACATGACACACGACTACCACCTAGTGCAAGTCATCAAATCGCTATTGGAAAACAGACGATTCTATGTAGAACTCTGCAAGCAGAAGATCCGCTGGAGACGGCAACAGAACGGCCTCCCTCAGGGTAGTGTGCTAGCTAGCACCGACCCTCTTCAATATCTACACCAACGATCAGCCCATCCACCCTAATTGCAGGAGTTTCTTATATGCTGACGATCTGTGCGTCACAGCACAGGAGAAAGAGTTCACCACCATCGAGAGAGTCCTTACATCTGCTCTATCGAACCTCTCAACCTACTACAGCAAGAACTACCTGAGACCAAATCCGACCAAAACACAGGTAACTGCTTTCCATCTGCGCCATCGGGAAGCAAACCGGAAGTTACGCATCACCTAGAATGGTACGGAAATAGAACACCACCAGAACCCAGTGTACCTCGGAGTCGTCCTCGACCGGACCCTGACCTATAGAGCCCACGTGGAAAAGACGAAGGGGAAAGTCAGCGCTCGGAACAATATCCTCAGAAAACTGGCCAACACCAAGTGGGGCGCCAACCCGACCACCCCGCGCTCTACTGCACTCGCACTCTGCTACTCCACAGCAGAATTTGCGTGCCCAGTGTGGGAGCGGTCATCTCATGCCAAAAAACTCGACCCGGTGCTCAACGAGAGCTGTCGACACATCACGGGATGCCTGAAACCGACACCCATCAACAGCCTCTACCTATTAGCCGGTATTGCTCCACCAGACATAAGAAGAAATGTAGCAAGTAGGCGGGAAAAACTGAGGCAACTAGAGGACCCCAGACATCCATTGTACGACCATACCAACGTCGACAAACGCCTAAAATCCCAAAAAAGCTTCATACCCGCGAAACCCCTGGACTCAACAGCTAAAGCAGCGAGGTTGGATTCATGGCGCGAACGCGTTAAAAACACCGACGCAATCGACGGTACCAGCCTAGAAGTGGGAGAACACCTACCCGCTGGCGGTGATCTGGACTGGACTACGTGGAAAAGCCTAAACCGCCTACGCACTAGAACTGGCAGATCCAAAGTCAACATGACCAAGTGGAAGTACTCTAGCGACAGCGATTTATGCGACTGCGGGGAAAGACAGACCATGGAACATCTTCCGATCTGCCGACTCCTCGACGAAAAATGCACCATGGAGAACCTCACCGCAGCCACCGACAGGGCCATAGCCTGTGCCCGCCACTGGAAGGACATATGAAACTTTTGGTTTAAGGACTCGAGAAGAAGAAGAAAAAGTTAAGACAGGTCGCTGAATAGCGTTTTTTTTTTCATCGGTCGATGTCGAAATTGAGTAGTCGCCACGAGTTTATCTTTAAATAACCACTTCCTTTACTTCGAATTGCAGAAGAAGTTTTTCGTCGTCTCTTCCTGTAAAACATTTTTCACTAATTACCAGAACAAAAATAAGCGGAGTTGTTCTAAGATTAGAATTAGTAAATGCAAGTTTTAATAGTATCAAGGTCAAAATAGCCAGTTTCAGGTCAAAATAAGCACAAAAAATATTTACTAATCAAACGAATTGATTTTGTTAGTTATTGCTGAACATAAATTTAAACTTTGTACCTGAAGCAGCAATAAATATAATAACTAAGCCAAGGAAATAAGTTGTAATAAACATTAATAATTACATTATATTTTCTAGGAGTAATCATAAAATGTGCACACAAGAAAAATACCTATAATTACTTCCAAAAAGATCTGATAGAAAACAAAATTTATTTGAGTTAGTTAGTTCGCGAAAAATATTCGATACATTAACACTAAAACTCCGCAAAAAACATTCGGTAAATTAACACTAAAAGTCCGCGTATTGCAAAACAATGATGCGAAGATAAATCGTCGTCGTTAGACCAAGAGTCCGCGGTGTTCTTACCTTACTTACTACTTTTATTTTATTCATCGCAAATTAAATAATTAATTTAACAAATTTATGAATGTTAATACACGCAATAAGTTATTTATAAGTTACTTTCAAACTATAGTTAAATTCTACTACTACTACTGCGGACGTATAATTTTAATTAAACGCGATTTCGACGCGGACTTCAGTGTTAATTTACCGAATGTTTTTTGCTGACTCCTAGTGATGATTTATGTAATGTTTCTTGGTTTTTTGGGAGTGATTACACGTGTTTTATATAAAAACTTGGCTTACTTATCATAGTTATTGGTGCAAAGTTTGAATTTATGTTAAGCAAGAACTATTGCCTCATTTTATTAAATGACAAATCAATATATCTAAATTTCAGTAATTTAGAATTACAGAATACATTAATATTTTAAATATGTAATTTTAATTTAAAATTTGGTTGTTTGGTTACTAGTCGTTTTCCTACTTACCAATCCCCCTTTTGACCGTGTTCCAATCACAATTGAGACAATTCTTCTTTTTAGTCTCTACATGAATTTATATCTCTTGCACTGAAGTCCAATAAAAAATTATACGAGATCAAAACTGCGTGCCATCTTCCATTCTGATATTCGAAAATCGCCTCCTATAATTTTACCTTAAAAAATAAATTCAGTTTTTAATTCTAAATAAAAGTCATTGTAAAAATTAAAAAAATATAGATTTTATTGATCGAAGAATTGTATAATATTAAGCCGCAAACAAAGTTCTATAAAAATATATTCAAATCTAAAATGTGGAATGAGAAATACCCTAATATACAATAAAAATCCTACGTTCCACAAGAACTTCATTAAAATTATCAAACATCGCACAATTAAAAAAATGCAAAAAATATCACAAAAATAATTTATGTTTAATCGGTCGGTACTTTCCAATTAAGAGCCTTCCCCGTTTCGTATAACTCGCTTAATGCCTCGGCCAACTTAGATTCGGCTTCCAAAATTTTGTAGCGTCTATAAAGTTGTAAAGCCGCTCTTGCATCTTCGATGGAATCGTGAGTTTCCGATTGAATTTTAATACCTAAATCAAAACTGTTATTTGTATGGTGATTGTTAACCAAAGCACGTACCTAAGAAATGCCACGCTAGGAAACGTAAAGACACCATTCTATGGTGTGGTATGTGGAATAAAAGTACAGTATCGACAACTTGTTGCGGCGGAACAATTAAATTTATGACACTGCAATAACAAAACAATAATATTGTCACAATAGTCATTTGTGGTAATACCGAAAATCGTTTTTGAGCCCATGTCCCACAAACACAACTCCACTATCTTGCAAGAATCTCAATTTAGTATACGTAGATTTTAACGTAGTAAGATGTTTCGAGCTAAAATTAGCGTCCAAATCTCCAGGTTTAATGCCAGAAAATTTTGTTAAATAGTCAACGACTTGCTCTTGTGTCGAGATGTAGTCGTCAATGAATGGGGTGCCTTCTAAAGAACCTTGGCTAAATAGCAAAAGAAAGCATAATGTTATGATTAGGTAAAAAGCAATGTCTAGTATTAAAACCAAGCCTCGATACTAATGACAATGTCACTGTTATATACAAAAAAAAATATAAAGACTAATATTTCTAAACATCTTATGCTGCATCTTCTTCAAACCCCATCATCTCTAGTGCTTTGAAATTTTGCACGAAAAAGTCTATAACTAGGAGAAGAAAAAACTCTTCCATATCCAAGGACAAAAATACGGGCTCTTAAGTCATGTATTCTACCAATGCCGAGGAATAAACGTGCTTCTACGTTCGGATTTTCACACCCTAGCCAAGTAATTGGGTAAAACTAGAAAGCACTACGAATCCATCCTCAAATGATTAAGCGGAAGCCAGCCTCCCAAGTCCCCCATAATACCGTAAGTCACGCTGAGACTATCTAAACCAAAACCTCAACGAAGAAATGCCTTCCTGTTCTCTGATGCGCAATTGTGCCCTCACAGAGGTACTGTTAGCAAGTGTCGCCCTCACAAAGGTACCGTTAGCAAAGATTCGATCCACTACCACGCTACGTGTTCGATAAGACTAACCTCCCAAAAACTGTGATCGTTCTACGGGCAAAGCACTAGAAATCTACAAAACCTCGGCCGTTAACTTAAATACTCGTATGCGTCGGGAATTGAGTAGTAATTGAGCTGATGTTAAATTAAATGTGCAGACCGCATTGTGAAACCAACATCTTCCCATATAAATGCCTTGACATCTACTAACGGTACACCGTTGCAGAGGATACCGTGAAGAACCGACTACTCCACAACTACGTCGGAATGCGGTACTCCTCTCCAGACTAGCAGAATTTTGATCTATAAAAGCAAGGTCCATGCTCCTTTTGAAGATGAGCAACGTAGAAAGCTAAATACATAGGTTAAAATATGAAGGATAGAATCTATCAAAACAAGTCGAACATGAATGAATCGAACAGATAGATGCGTCAAAACTGTTCAAAAGTACCATAATTTGAATTTAAAAACCTGTTTAGAATGAGTCATGCATTTGTTAATGGTTAAGATGGCGACTTCCGTAAGAAAATGTAGTTTATTCATTTAACGTAATGCCTCCTTGATGTTTTATATTTAGACTAAAAACTCGAAAGTGCTACTACTACTAATTCCTGACCCTCGCACCACAGATTACCGTTACACACTACAGAATCATGTAATCTAAATGTATTGCGACCAAATTCAAAAAGGACGTCGGCAGGTTCGACACTGTTAACTCATTATATTTGTTATCAGATTCATACGGTACCCCGCTAAACGCTCATCTCCCCCTCCCGACAGCCCCCAAAAGTTATTACAAAGCAACTCATATTTGCGACAACTGAGAGCTCTTACTCGGATGCCTTTTCCATACGACCCTTTATGTTAAAAATATTTCGATAGAGGTCGCGTATTGTATGCATTTCGTCCCGCACCGCCCCCTTACATAAATATATTACGCGCGCGTCCAGAGAGAACTTCATTTCTAAATATTCGCCTTCATCCACGTTATTAATGGGTGCATCATTTTTACTGCATTTGTGACACTTGTGAGGGTCTTCCTGGGGTAAGAATTAATTTCTATTTTTGTGACATAACTTGATTTTCCCGTAATTATAATAGCTTGGAATGGTACATGTCAATTAAATTTCATAATATAATCTGGGGGTCAAGTGGTTGACGTACTTCGTAAAAGTGAAAATCACTCGAAAGCTTGACGAATTCGGTTATAAAGATGCATTGGTTGAATTATGAGGAACTTATTTGTAATATCATCTTATATCTAATTACTCCTTTCTTTATACTTTTAACCAGTGGCGGCTGGTGGTCAATGCCGCAGAAAGGTCATTTCAATATTAAAACTTAAAACAAGTTTACTAGTTTTTTGACATGTAGTGCGTTGGTTGAGAATTTAAACGTTACATATTTGCAATTTTAAATAACGATCAAACAATTTTTAGTATTTTTTTTTTTGGAGGGTCATTGACCAAATTACCTAACGGAGAAGCCGCTACTGCTTTTAACAATTTTCGGAGACAATTTAAGTATGCCGATAGCTATTAGCATGACTGATCAGCACACCAGAACATGTGACTCTCTCGGCTAATTATATTGAGCTAGTCGCCTGCCTTTAAGTTACGAATAGAAAGCCACGTAACACGTTGACTTAAGACCTCCAAGCGATGTTCTGGGTATTACATCATAATGTATCTCAAGTTAATTAGTTTTTCATTTAAATTTTTGGATGTGGTGACTGTTACTCGTCGACTAACTATCTAAGTTCTGTTTATGATACGTCTCCACCAATTCTACTGTGAACTTGGTCAACGGTCGAGACGTACCAAAATCCAAACTAGTAGTAGTCGTGTGGTAGTACGTCCGTAGTTGGTGGGCTTAATTGTGTACAATCCAAACGGTTGGAAACGGTTTCCTATGTGTTCATGCTCGTAGAACAATAACCACACTGTCTAATTCCGAAAGTCGCCGTTGGGCAGGAACTGGAGGCACGGTTATGGGCCATCGTCTCCCTATTCGTAACACCAAGCCGGTAAATGTGGACCTAATTCCAACTACAAAAAGCCCGGTTCGAACTTTAAACCAGTACCAGTAAATAGAGACCTAATTTTGGGGAGAGAGAAAAATCTAGTATTATTGCAGAGAAACATTGTAGGGAAGATTTAAAAAGACTAGGGCTGTACGAACATTGCAAGGTAGTAGAAGAATCCATTTTGTAGGATAGAGGAGACTGCGACGCTGACACGTCAAACGTGGCCCGGCAGTAACGAGACTATCTAAAGGAGATAGAGAGCCCCACCGGGGACCTCCGCTAACCGTCGGCCGCTCGGGAACTTGGGAACTAATTTAGACACAGCTTGGACGTCGACTTAGTCCGTCGTCAGACATTAAAATCCCTTAACAAAAAGAAGGGTGCTTAGGCACTCTATCCCTGCTTCGATACAACTGGGCGAAAGGTACTGAACTGACCAGCAAAAATCGACCAGAAATAAAGAGCCTTCCTCCACCTCAACCACCCGATCATGTAAGTATACCTTGACACAGAACTGACGCCCTTTTAATTATTTTTTATCTCTCCACGACCACTTTTCAACATGAGTGATATAGACGTTGTTGTCTGTCTTCGATGGCCCGTAACAACTAATGCAAAAATTATGAATTTACAAAAGATTTTATGGGACAAAGACCTACAACAAATAAGACAAATACACTATGCGAAATACTGTTCCCGATTATTCTAATCCGGTGTTTAACGAAAGATTTCTGATTCTGTGACTTTACGTTTCTGCCAATATCGTCCGTTTTAACTGTAATGGTTGATCGAATGTCTTCTATCTTCGTGATTACGTACAGATATAATTCAATATTTAACTTCGACTTGACAAGCAACATGAAAATAGTATTTAACCTGAAGAAAAAACCTGAAACTACTTACGCAATACCGTTTCGTATTAGTAAAGATTACACATAAAAAAAACCAAACCCAGTAACTTACCCTCTAATACACGTAATCCTAGCCACTGACATTTGAGAAGGTTTTATAGTCGACATTTTCCCATCGCTCCTCAACTCCGATTCCTCTTGGTTCAATGTTACAAACTCAGCATCCATCGCCACCAATTCACCCGGTTTAGGCATTTCGTGTTGAGCCAGAGGCGTAAAAGTAACACCGCGAGTTCCACCACTCCTAGCTATACACTGATCTTGAGTAAAAACATCCTACAATCGACTAAATAAAAACCAAATCGCGCGCAATTAAAACAAAACAACTTTAGTTAATCCGGAAATTATTTCGCTGCGTTTCTCCGTTATCTCCTTGGTGGAATAATACAGAATACAAGGAATTTTCCAATCTAAACTAAACCACACTACTTCTTGGGGAGGAATGGGATAAATGCTAAAATCGTTAAATAAAAACCATTGTTGCAAATCGCCCGTCTTTTCTTTAGCCTCGTTCAGATACGACTCCGGAACTTTTATAAGTACAATAAGATTTTGTTTTTCCGGCGAAACTTGATCGTTGATAAAACAGACAACTGCCGTTAAACTATACTCCTTTGTTTCAATTACATCAGATTTATTTTGATCTCCATCGCCACCCTTGCTTTCGTCTTTCTAAATATTAAAACACATCACAAAAAAGTTGCGATATTTTCCGTTATTTACCTCGCGATCTAAATTCTCAATGATTAAATCTTCTTCTTTTAGGGACATTTTAATTTGGTGCGGAAGCCAGTTATTGCTACAATATAAATTATTCACTGGGGTTTGAGGTAGAATTGCGTTATCGAAGCTATGACGGAAGCGACAACCAGGTCTTGAACAATTGTCTCCATATCGACATGGTTTTGATGAAGTTACTAACAAATTTGGAGTGGATGAACGCACATTGTCAGTGTTAATTACCTTAAAAAGTTAAAGCTTTCGAATTATTTACAATCATTACGCATGTTTAGTACCTTAGCTACAACTTTGTCCATTTGATTTTGCCAAAACTGCTTATGTTGAGGATTGTGAAGCCCAGTATTCACCGATAACAGTTTAGGAAGGGCCTAAATGTGACAAAATCAGTAAAATAATTGCATTCGTACAAAAATTTACTTGTAAAATTCTAGCCTGGGACGTTGGCGTGAACTTGGTGCATTGATCGCACCAAGCCGGTGTAGTTTGTTGAGGGCACAAAGATCTTTTCAAAATATCGCAAAACGACCATTCTTCTTTTTCAGGTTCGTTAGTGGGGTACATTAAATTGCACGCCAACAAAAACGATTCCTTTCTAACCTAACGTTAAAAAGCATGACGACATTCAAAACAAAACCTCAAAACTTACTTCGTAACTACATTTCAAACAACAATTCATTTGAAGCTGACGTGTGCCGAACAATTGACTAATTTCGCTTTCTTCTTCCTGCTTTTCATCTTCTATCTTAGTAACTACATCTTTAGAAAAAAAAATTAGTACGAATTTTCACAAAAGTATGCGTCTTACCTGCCGCTCTTTTTCTTTCCCCACCAAGTATGGTTGGAAAATCAGTTTCTTTGTAGATGAACGGTTTTCTCATAGGTTTGATTTCGTCTCTTCTTTTCTTGGTTTCGAGTAGTTCTACGTGCATTTGGTGCAATATAAAACGATTCCAGTTCTAACAATTTAAAATCGGTACTGGTATAGTTAGAAAATAATGAGTTTTAACGTGTTTTATAGTGTTTTAAGCCACCTATCGAACACGGCTCCAAGTGGTCAACGTGAATGATTGGGATCGCGCGTGAAAACCTATATAATATATCCTGACAAAAGCCAGTACTAAGAAGAACAATGTAGGTGGCGTTCCACGAACTTTGGCAAGTGACACGACAGTGAAATCCAATATTGTTTGCTACCGTAGACATATCTCAAAACCAAAAGACTTTAGATTTTTTCATTCAACTAATTATTAATTCCAACTTCAGGCACCAGGCAAATCTACTGGTAACAGAACACTTATGTATGGTCAAACATGTTTGCATTCTCCAACTTAAAAATAAACTGATGCAAACAGCTCTAAAAAGAACCAAAAAACTTTCTACTAATACTGGACGGAAACCTGAAACCTAGTGGAACCCCCCACCGCAAATACGAATAAAAGTTGATTGAGAATAAAAACAAACGAACTGATTTTAGTTTGGCTATATTGATATAATGAAGCTGTGCTATCCTATCATTTTGGGACACCAAAATATAAGTAAAACACTGACCTGTATCAATCCAGCCAAATCAATTTTCATTTTCGCCTCTGGGTTAAGATCGCTTATTATCAAACCAAGAGCAGATGCTTCAGGTACAGTTCGAAAAGCTCGAAGAAAATTACCAGGTTGACACGGTAATCCTTGAGAAGTCGACAGCATGTGAAATAAGAAACCAAGTTCGCACGACAAGCAAAATTCCTTCACGCACAAATGAGACAACAAATTCGCCCTCAACGGCTCTGTATAATACAATACCTAAACAAACAGAAAACAAATTTAGAAAAAAAATCAACAAAACTGATTTTTCTTACCTGCAGCATCGTATTGCAGTAAGAATTCGGCAATGTGGCTTCTAGACCAGGTAACGACGTTTTGTTAAACTGGTCGAATTGAAACTCTTCGTTCCCCAATTTTGGATATTTTAAATCAACTTTGCGATATCTCTTTGGAATTGCAACGAAATTACTACTATCGTCTGATGCTTGTTTAGACGAGCGATTTTCTTGAGAATTCTTCACTAGTTGTCGAGATCCATTATTTTCCAAATTATATGGAACCTGAAAACAACAAATATAACAAACCATGAAAACGCATTTTAAAATGCGTTGGAAATAAGACAAGCTTAAACTAAACAAACTGCTGTATTTATTTGATCAAAATACTTACAAAAAACTAAAAAAAATACAAACTCAGACTCATATTCTTCCAATAAACACAACAATAAGAAAAATATAAATGGCCATTTAAAGCAGGACATTAAATAACTATGCTAAAGAAAAATATCACAAATAAAGCATTGAACTCTAAAAAAAACATTTAAATGAGAGCGGCGATTAGTTAAGGCCTATCTACATTACTCGTTTAACAATAGTATACAGAAGGTAATTGATTAGATCTCACTTGATTACGCCGAGTCGCCTTTGGATTTGGTGCGTAGCCGATAGGTCCCTGCATTTTCATTGTACGCAATATTTCAAGGTCAATAGGTTGCGGTTTACTAAAAACTCAAAATTAGTGGAATTCGTACAACCTAATCTAAAATTGGATAGTATAATAAAATAAGAACATTTTCCGAGATATACGAAAAGTTTCATATTATTACAACTGGACTTAAAATTTTAGTAAAAGAAAAGTAATAGATTAAGTTAATTCGTAGAGAAATCCTTTTCTCGTAAAAGGGAGAATGTCCGGTTAAGGAATCGTTCAGTAAGTGCAAATTTTTCTTCTGCAAACATCTGCCTTATTTAAATCTTTATAGGAAAAATTCTTCTGGATCTTCAACATTTAGCAAGATCTCTCGATGTCAATTTTTATTAGAGGCAGATATATTAAAGATTTGTGAGAATCTTGATTCACACGTGGGTTTGAGTGTACATGTTTCATAATTTTCACTCCCAGCTTGGATACCTCTGTTATTTATCTTCGGTGAGTACATTTTAACTGTGCTACCGTTGGTTTCCGTGCAAATAATCAGTAATGAAAAGCTCATCGGATTTCTATCTCGAGTAAATTAGCAGCGAAAACATTTTACTCACCTGAAATTAAGGTATTTATACCGCCTTGATTTAATCACTGATTCGCGGAGTCGCGATACAGGTTACGGTTATGTCAATCGGGAGAACGGAACACACTAGTAGTGGAGAGTCTCACGCTAATAAACCATTTTTTTCGTTACACGGTGCAATCAAAGAGCTATTTCTATTTTTCTCAACCATCACAATTAGCGTGTTAAAAACTGCTTTCCAACTGCCAAGGTCTGCACCGAGAACGCTAATGTCGAGAAAGTTTAAATAAGAAAACTATACGTCGAATAAGTCAAAAGCTTTTCGCATAAAAACCTTGTGCTTAAGGAAGTTCTAGAAAGTCTATGGCAACAGACACAAGACCAAAAAAGTAAAATTTACAATATTAAAAAAAACTAAAACTCTAAAGATCGAAGAAAAACTCAAGGAAAGTACGGGTAAAAAAATCAAAATTGAAAAACTTCGGATTGAAAAAATTGAGATCAAAAAAGTTAAAGATTAAAAAGGTCCAGCTCAAGAAAGCATGGCTGAAGAAAATGTTATTCTAGAAAGTCAAGCGCGACAAATACAAGGTCCAAGACAAGAAATTCATAGTCAAAATCCGGTTAAAAAAATCAATATTACAACAATACAGTTCGGCATTGACTAAAGTTCAATCAACAACTTTAAAACCAACGCGAAAAAAATGACCAAAATAGAAAAACAATTTTCATAATTTGAGTATCATAAAACTATCGCTCTTCAATAGAACTTTACAAACAGCAACTGCGACGATTAAAAGTTCTAACTAAGATGTCCTTTTTCAGACGACGGTTAATTTAGATTCCAAACAAAACCCTAGGTTGTACGTACCATAGAGTAGCGGAGTGTAACTAAAATTTGTATAACTTTTGGAATTGTTGTAGGTACTGTCAAGAACGCTAATTAAGGTATACGCGGATTAAAACGTCACCTCAACTCCTCGACCAGGTAATTCTACCTTGACATAAAACTGGCACCCTTTTAGTTATTATTAGTCTACAAGCACTCTCCACAAAGTTTAAATTAGCTATTGTTTTTTTTTTCGTTTTTCTGAAGGTTGTAAAACCGGCAAGTAAATTTCCACAGAATTAAGTCTGGCACCCACATTGACGCCCAACGTGAGGACCACGTTGTTTACAATACTAATAATTCATGAAAACATTTTAACTTTTCAGCTTCAGTTCACTTGGCTTTTATCATGGGTTTTCGTCTTTGTCGTTAATCCCCTATCTTATTCTTTCACCGATTCTCTAGAATTATTATGGTTCTTGATTCTGTACTGTGCCAAACTCATTTATTGTACCATACTATTTTGGGTATCACTTCTCGCGTTTTTGAAACAATTGTTTCATTTTATATCTACGTTTCTCTTTCAAATTATCTCTGGAAGTATTTATGGCATTACTGGTCAGCTTTATAAAGAGTTGTTACACCCACCCAAACAGACAGGCTAACAAAATCCATAATCCCACCCACCCTCGGCCACTACAGACATTGTATATCTGTAGTTATATAGATGACTACATGCTATGTGGAAGAGTGATATTAATATCCCCGCTGAGCGAAACACTGACATACTCGATAAAACATGAGTGCCCGCAAAGTGTTGTTCGTTCTTTCTACTCTGAAACCTTGTCATGAACACGCTGCTACTAAAACTCAGCAACGAATGATTCTGCCCTTTGGGATGCAAACATATTTTATTCATCTCAGTTGAACGGACATTATCCGAAACAAATTAAAAAAATATCCACAATGCTTTACTATTACCCAAAAACATATCAGTGAGTTCTAAAAGTATTTTCGGTCGACAAATTTAGTCTAAAGCCCTAAAAAACTCAAGACGCCGACAGATTTAATGTAATCAAAAATGTTGACCCACAACCTCCACTGTGAGTATCAAAACCCAGAAAACGTTCTTATTTCACTAGCCTATATTTTTACTTACCGATAACATTTCTGCATAAGCTGTTCTGGCCAATCAGACGCTAACGGCATATCGGTATTAACAATCGGTAACGGAACGATTGATAACGGCGTATGGTAATCGTTAATTGCAAAACTTGGAAACGGGGTTACTTGATCGGCATGTTCAGTCATCCGTGAGAAGCTATTAAATATTGGATCACTGGTTGCCGAAAATAAATGGATAGAACCTGCATTATCGCCAAAAGCCATTGCCTGACTAGTTGAGCAAACATCAAAAGCAAGACACATAGCACCTAAAATTAATTTTTGTTGTTTTGTTTTAGTCCCGCAAAAAATACGTTACCGGGATTTTCCATTTGAAGCAAACACAAACGTGGTTCGGATAAAGCAACTGTGTCGACTAATTGTACTTGCCCCATGGGCGAAACTACTGAAAGTCTAGATGATACCGAAGGAAGAAATCTAAGATAAAGAGGGTCTAGAACCGTTTGAATAGGCGACACCGCACGCATCATCCTTAGATCATACACCATCAAGAATCTATCCACCGATAAATTCCCTTGCCTAAAAAATTAAATGAAACTACCATACAGTTCGTTCTTTTACTAATTAATTTATTATTAAAGTTACTTAGCATAGTGTGAGCCAAAAAAATAATGTAACGCTAGTAGTGGTAATAGGAAGCGACAAAAAAAATTTTCAAAAATAAGTCAAAAGAAGGAACCAAGGAATCGACGAAACGAGACGTATTTGTGTTTAATTTCTAGTTTTTACGTTTTCTTATGTAAAAATGTGTGTAGAATACGATACTAGTATAAAAATTTAAATGAAAAGTGATCTTTTTAGAAAAACTTGAGAAAAACCACCTGTCGAGTCGAGAATAAATCGACGAAACGAGACGTATTTGTGTGTTTAATTTGAAAAAATGGGGGGCTGCCAATTAGTTTTTGCGTTTTATTGCAAAATTTGTATGTTAAAATCTGTTTTCTTATTTTAATACATAATTTTTAAAATAAAAACAGATACCGTTACGCGTTCTAATGTATCGGTCCGGTGTTAAAGTTTTCAAAATCTATTGCTGGAAAGTTATGGCTAACTTCTCTCCGGTTTATTTGTAACGACATGTGATATCGTCCGAGGCCCATAGTTTCCAAAACTTTGAACTCGATTTAAACTATAAATGCAGCAATTAATTTATACAAAATTTATACACATAGAGAACAAGTTATGTACAGCATATCAAAAAATTAAAAAACAACTGCGTTTGCATAAAATGTTATTTTACACTAAGGCGTAATGTCGTCTACGAGGAACGAAACTACCATAGGTAACTTTGAACTCGACTTAAAGTATGAGTGCATCAATTATATCGCACACAAATAGAAGAGGTTACTTCATAGTAACATAAATGAAAAGAAAAGTGTATTATTGTAGAAAAAATTATTTATTTCGAACGACAGGTGGTGTCGTCGAGTGCCTGTAACTTCCAACAGTAACTTTGTACTCGGCTTTAAACTATAAATGCGGCAATTCATTTTTACGGAATTTAGTACACATCAAGAACAACATACTATGTAACACAATATATCAAAAAATTCAAAAACGCAACACACAAGTTGCGATTGTTTAATTCGGAAAAATAGGGTAACTGCCTTCTGATTCTTATGTTTTCTTATGTAAAAATCTCGGTAAAAATGTGTGTAGAATACGATTCAAAAGTTAAAATGCAAATAAAAAGTGATCTTGAAATTTGATAAAAACAGTGCAGAGTCGAGAAAAAATCAACGTAATCAAGAACTTGTGATTGTTTAAATCGGAAAAACGGGGGTGACTGCAGTCTATTTTCCGTTTTCTTATGTAAAAATGTGTATAGAATACGATCCAAAAATTAAAATGCAAATAAAAAGTGACCTTTTTAATGAAATTTGATAAAAACCACGTCGAGTCGAGAAAAAATCAGCGCAACAAAGAATATGCGATTGTTTAATTCGGAAAAATTGGGGGACTGTCTTGTAATTTTTGTTTTTTCTTATGTAAATATGTGTATAGAATACGATTCAAAACTTAAAATGCAAATAAAATGTAATCTTTTTAGTGAAATTTCATAAAAACCGTGCAAAGCCGAGAAAAAATCAACGCAACGAAGAACTTGTGATTGTTTAATTCGGAAAAATTAGGGGATTGCCTTGTAATTTTTGTTTTTTCTTATGTAAAAATGTACGTAGAATACGATTCAGAAATTAAAATGCAAATCAAAAGTGATCTTGTTAGTAAAATTTCATAAAAACCATGCAGAGTCGAGAAAAAATCAAGGCAACGAAGAATTTGCAATTGTTTAATTCGGGAAAATAGGGGGGCTGCAATCTAATTTTCGTGTTTTCTTATGTAAAATGTATGTAAAATAAGATTCAGAAGACAAAATGCAAATAAAATGTGATCTTTTTAGTGAAATTTGATAAAAACCGTGCAGTCGAAAAAAAATGAATGCAACGAAGAACTTGCGATACTTCGGAAAAATTGCAGGACTGTCCTAATTTTTGTGTTTTCTTATGTAGAAATGTGTATAGAATACGATCCAAAAATTCAAATGCAAATAAAAAGTGATCTTGTTAGTGAAATTTTATAAAAAACCGTGCAGAATCGAAAAAAAAAAATCAACGCAACGACGAACTTGTGATTGTTTAATTCGGAAAAATTGGGGGAACTGCCTTGTAATTTTTGTTATTTAAAGTTAATATGCAAATAAAAAGTGACGTTTTTAGTAAAATTTGATAAAAACCATGCAGTCGAAAAAAAATGAACGCAACGAAGAACTTGCGATTGTTTACTTCGGGAAAATGGAGAACGGCTTTCTAATTTTTGTGTTTTCTTATGTAAAAATGTGTCTAATTTTTGTTTTTTCTTATGTAAAAATGTGTCTAATTTTTGTTTTTTCTTATGTAAAATGTGTGTAGAATACGATACAGAAGACAAAATGCAAATAAAATGTGATATTTTTAGTGAAATTTGATAAAAACCGTGCAGTCGAAAAAAATGAATGCAACGAAGAACTTGCGATTGTTTACTTCGAGAAAATGGAGGACAGCCATCTACTTTTTGTGTTTTCTTATGTAAAAATGTATGTAGAATACGATTTAAAAGTTAAAATGTAAATAAAAATTGATCTTTGTAGTGAAATTTCATAAAAAAAAACGGGCGGAATCGTATAAAAAACAACGTAACGAAGAATTTGCGATTGTTTAATTCGGAAAAATGAGAGGACTGTCTTCTGATTTTTGTGTTTTATTATGTAAAAATATGTATAAAATACGATGCAAATATTAAAATGCAAATTAAAAGTGATCTTTGTAGTGAAATTTATAAAAACCGACTAGTGGAGAAAAAATCAAAGCAACGAAGAATTTACGACTGTTGAATTCGGAAAAATCGGGTGACTGCCTTCTAATTTTTGTGTTTTCTTATGTAAAAATGTGTCTAGAATACGATTTAAAAGTTAAAAGGCAAATAAAAAGTGATCTTGCTAGTGAAAGTTGATAAAATACCGTACAGAGTCGAGTGAAAATCAACGCAACGAAGAATTTGCGATTGTTTAATTCGGGAAAAAGGGGAGACTGGTTTCTAATTTTTATGTTTTCTTATGTAAAAATGTGTGTAGAATACGATCCAAAAATTAAAATGCAAATAAAAAGTGATCTTGTTAGTGAAATTTTATAAAAACCAGAATCGAAAAAAAAATCAACGCAACGAATAATTTCCGATTGTTTAATTCGGAAAAATGAGGGGACTGTCTTCTGATTTTTGTGTTTTATTATGTAAAAATGTGTGTAAAATACGATGCAAAAGTTAAAATGCAAATTAAAGGTGATCTTTGTAGTGAAATTTATAAAAACCGTACATAGTCGAGAAAAAATTACAGCAACGAAGAATTTACGATTGTTTAATTCAGAAAAATCGGGGGACTGCCTTCTAATTTTTGTGTTTTCTTATGCAAAAATGTATGTAGAATACGATTTAAAAGTTAAAATGTAAATAAAAATTGATCTTTGTAGTGAAATTTAATAAAAACCGTGCAGAGTCGAGTAACAATCAACGTAACCAAGAATTTGCGATTGTTTAATTCGGAAAAATGGGGGGACTGTCTTCTGATTTTTGTGTTTTATTATGTAAAAAATGTTTGTAAAATACGATGCAAAGATTAAAATGCAAATAAAAAGTGATCTTTGTAGTGAAATTTGATAAAAACAGTGCAGAGTCTAGTAAAAATCAACGCAACGAAGAACTTGTGATAGTTTAATTCAGAAAAATTGCAGGACTGTCCTGATGTTTGTGTTTTCTTATGTAAAAATGTGTCCAGAATACGATGCAAAAGTTAAAATGCAAATTAAAGGTGATCTTTGTTTTGAAATTTATAAAAACCGTACATAGTCGAGAATAGATCAACGTAACCAAGAACTTGCGATTGTTTAATTCGGAAAATCGGGAGACTGCCTTCTAATTTTTGTGTTTTCTTATGTAAAAATGTATGAAGAATACGATTCAAAAGTTAAAATGCAAATAAAAATTGATTTTTTGTAGTGAAATTGGATAAAAAACCGGGCAGAATCGAATAAAAATCAACATAACGAAGAATTTGCGATTGTTTACTTCGGAAAAATGAGAGGACTGTCTTCTGATTTTTGTGTTTTATTATGTAAAAATATGTGTAAACTACGATGCAAATATTAAAATGCAAATTAAAAGTGATCTTTGTAGTGAAATTTATAAAAACCGACTAGTGGAGAAAAAATCAAGGCAACGAAGAATTTACGACTGTTTAATTCGGAAAAATCGGGTGACTGCCTTCTGATTTTTATGTTTTCTTATGCAAAAGTGTATGTAGAATACGATTCAAAAGTTCAAATGCAAATAAAAATTGATCTTTGTAGTGAAATTTAATAAAAAACCGTGCAGAGTCGGGAAAAAATCAACGTATCCAAGAACTTGCGTTTGTTTAAGTCGGAAAAACGAAGGGACTACGGTCTAATTTCTGTTTTCTTATGTAAAAATGAGTGTAGAATAGGATTTAAAAGTTACAGAGCAAACAAAAACTGATCTTGTTAGTAAAATTTGATAATAACCGTGCAGAGTCTAGTAAAAATCAACGCAACGAAGAACTTGTGATAGTTTAAATCGAAAAAATTGCAGGACTGTCCTAATTTTTGTGTTTTCTTATGTAAAAATGTATGTAGAATACGATTCAAAAGTTAAAATGCAAATCAAAATTGATCTTTGTAGTGAAATTTGATAAAAAAAAACGGCCAGAATCGAATAAAAATCAAAGTAACGAAGAATTTGCGAATGTTTAATTCGGAAAAATGGGAGGACGGTCTTCTGATTTTTGTGTTTTATTATGTAAAAGTGTTTGTAAAATACGATGCAAAGATTAAAATGCAAATAAAAAGTGATCTTTGTAGTGAAATTTGATAAAAACCGTGCAGAGTCTTATAAAAATCAACGCAACGAAGAACTTGTGATAGTTTAATTTGGAAAAATTGCAGGACTGTCCTAATTTCTGTGTTTTCTTATGTAAAAATGTGTCTAGAAAACGATGCAAAAGTTAAAATGCAAATTAAAGGTGATCTTTGTAGTGAAATTTATAAAAACCGTACATAGTCGAGAATAGATCAACATAACCAAGAACTTGCGATTGTTTAATTCGGAAAAATCGGGAGACTGCCTTCTAATTTTTGTGTTTTCTTATGTAAAAATGTATGTATAATACGATTCAAAAGTTAAAATGCAAATAAAAATTGATTTTTTGTAGTGAAATTTTATTAAAAAAAACCGGGCAGAATCGAATAAAAATCAACATAACGAAGAATTTGCGATTGTTTAATTCGGAAAAATGGGGGGACTGTCTTCTGATTTTTGTTTTTTATTATGTAAAAAAGTGTGTAAAATACGATGCAAAAGTTAAAATACAAATAAAAATTGTTTTTTTGTAGTGAAATTTGATAAAAAAACCGGGCTGAATCAAATAAAAATCAACATAACGAAGAATTTGCGATTGTTTAATTCGGAAAAATGGGGGGACTGTCTTCTGATTTTTGTGTTTTATTATGTAAAAAAGTGTGTAAAATACGATGCAAAGATTAAAATGCAAATTAAAAGTGATCTTTGTAGTGAAATTTATAAAAACCGTACATAGTCGAGAAAAAAAAGAGCAACGAAGAATTTACGATTGTTTAATACAGAAAAATCGGGAGACTGCCTTCTAAATTTTGTATTTTCTTATGTAAAAATGTATGTAGAATACGATTCAAAAGTTAAAATGCAAATAAAAATTGATCTTTGTAGTGAAATTTAATAAAAACCGTGAAGAGTCGAGTAAAAATCAAGGTAAACGAAGAATTTGCGATTGTTTAATTCGGAAAAATGGGGGGACTGTCTTTTAATTTTTGTATTTTCTTATGTAAAAATGTATGTAAAATACGATGCAAAGATTACAATGCAAATAAAAAGTGATCTTTGTAATAAAATTTGATAAAAACCGTGCAGAATCTAGTAAAAATCAACGCAACGAAGAATTTGCGATTGTTTAATTCGGAAAAATGGGAGGACTGTCTTCTGATTTTTGTGTTTTATCATGTAAAAAAGTGTGTAAAATACGATGCAAAGATTAAAATGCAAATTAAAAGTGATCTTTGTAGTGAAATTTATAAAAACCGTACATAGTCGAGAAAAAATTACAGCAACGAAGAATTTACGATTGCTTAATTCAGAAAAATCGGGGGACTGCCTTCTAAATTTTGTATTTTCTTATGTAAAAATGTATGTAGAATACGATTTAAAAGTTAAAACGCAAATAAAAATTGATCTTTGTAGTGAAGTTTAATAAAAAACCGTGCAGAGTCAAGAAAAGATTAACGTAACCAAGAACTTGCGATTGTTTAATTCGGAAAAATCGGGTGACTGCCTTCAAATTTTTGTGTTTTCTTATGTAAAAATATATGTAGAATACGATTCAAAAGTTAAAATGCAAATATAAATTGATCTTTGCAGTGAAATTTTATAAAAAACCGTGCAGAGTCGAGAAAAGATCAACGTAACCCAGAACTTGCGATTGTTTAATTCGTAAAAATCGGGAGACTGCCTTCTAATTTTTGTGTTTTCTTATGTAAAAATGTATGTAGAATACGATTCAAAAGTTAAAATGCAAATTAAAATTGATCTTTGTAGTGAAATTTGATTAAAAAAACGGGCAGAATCGAATAAAAATCAATGTAACGAAGAATTTGCGAATGTTTAATTCGGAAAAATGGGGGGACTGTCTTCTGATTTTTGTGTTTTCTTATGTAAAAATGTATGTAGAATACGATTCAGAAGTTAAAATGCAAATAAAAATTGATCTTTGCAGTGAAATTTAATAAAAAAACCGTGCAGAGTCGAGAAAAGATCAACGTAACCCAGAACTTGCGATTGTTTAATTCGTAAAAATCGGGAGACTGCCTTCTAATTTTTGTGTTTTCTTATGTAAAAATGTATGTAGAAAACGATTCAAAAGTTAAAATGTAAATAAAAATTGATCTTTGTAGTGAAATTTAATAAAAACCGTGCAGAGTCTAGTAAAAATCAACGCAACGAAGAACTTGTGATAGTTTAATTCGGAAAAATTGCAGGACTGTCCTAATTTTTGTGTTTTCTTATGTAAAAATGTGTCTAAAATACGATGCAAAAGTTAAAATGCAAATTAAAGGTGATCTTTGTAGTGAAATTTATAAAAACCGTACATAGTCGAGAAAAAATTACAGCAACGAAGAATTTACGATTGTTTAAAATTCAGAAAAATCGGGGGACTGCCTTCTAATTTTTGTGTTTTCTTATGCAAAAATGTATGTAGAATACGATTTAAAAGTTAAAATCTAAATAAAAATTGATCTTTGTAGTGAAATTTAATAAAAACCGTAAAGAGTCGAGTAAAAATCAACGCAACGAAGAACTTGTGATAGTTTAATACGGAAAAATTGCAGGACTGTCCTAATTTTTGTGTTTTCTTATGTAAAAATGTGTGTAAAATACGATGCGAAGATTAAAATGCAAATAAAAAGTGATCTTTGTAGTAAAATTTGATAAAACCGTGCAGAGTCTAGTAAAAATCAACGCAACGAAGAACTTGTGATAGTTTAATTCGGAAAAATTGCAGGACTGTCCTAATTTTTGTGTTTTCTTATGTAAAAATGTGTCTAAAATACGATGCAAAAGTTAAAATGCAAATTAAAGGTGATCTTTGTAGTGAAATTTATAAAACCGTACATAGTCGAGAAAAAATTACAGCAACGAAGAATTTACGATTGTTTAATTCAGAAAAATCGGGGGACTGCCTTCTAATTTTTGTGTTTTCTTATGCAAAAATGTATGTAGAATACGATTTAAAAGTTAAAATGTAAATAAAAATTGATCTTTGTAGTGAAATTTAATAAAAACCGTAAAGAGTCGAGTAAAAATCAACGCAACGAAGAACTTGTGATAGTTTAATTCGGAAAAATTGCAGGACTGTCCTAATTTTTGTGTTTTCTTATGTAAAAATGTGTGTAAAATACGATGCGAAGATTAAAATGCAAATAAAAAGTGATCTTTGTAGTAAAATTTGATAAAAACCGTGCAGAGTCTAGTAAAAATCAACGCAACGAAGAACTTGTGATAGTTTAATTCGGAAAAATTGCAGGACTGTCCTAATTTTTGTGTTTTGTTATGTAAAAATGTGTTTAAAATACGATGCAAAAGTTAAAATGCAAATTAAAGGTGATCTTTGTAGTGAAATTTATAAAACCGTACATAGTCGAGAAAAATTACAGCAACGAAGAATTTACGATTGTTTAATTCAGAAAAATCGGGGACTGCCTTCTAATTTTTGTGTTTTCTTATGCAAAAATATATATATATAATATATAAATAAGAAAACACAAAAATCAGAAGACAGTCCCCCTATTTTTCCGAATTAAACATTCCCAAATTCTTCGTTACATTGATTTTTATTCGATTCTGTCCGTTTTTTTTATCAAATTTCACTAGAAAGATCAATTTTTATTTGCATTTTAACTTTTGAATCGTATTCTACATCATACATTTTTACACAAGAAAACACAAAAATTTGAAGGCAGTCTCCCGATTTTTCCGAATTAAACAATCGCAAGTTCTTGGTTACATTGATCTTTTTTCGACTATGTACGGTTTTTATAAATTTCACTACAAAGATCACCTTTAATTTGCATTTTAATCTTTGTATCGTATTTTAGACACATTTTTACATAAGAAAACACAAAAATTAGGACAGTGCTGCAATTTTTCCGAATTAAGTTATCAGTGAAATTTAATAAAAAACCGTGCAGAGGCGAGAAAAGATCAACGTAACCCAGAACTTGCGATTGTTTAATTCGTAAAAATCGGGAGACTGCCTTCTAATTTTTGTGTTTTCTTATGTAAAAATGTATGCAGAATACGATTCAAAAGTTAAACTGTAAATAAAAATTGATCTTTGTAGTGAAATTTGATAAAAAAAAACCGGGCAGAATCGAATAAAAATCAACGTAACGAAGAATTTGCGATTGTTTAATTCGGAAAAATGGGGTGACTGCCTTCTGATTTTTATGTTTTCTTATGCAAAAGTGTATGTAGAATACGATTCAAAAGTTCAAATGCAAATAAAAATTGATCTTTGTAGTGAAATTTAATAAAAAAACCGTGCAGAGTCGGGAAAAAATCAACGTAACCAAGAACTTGCGTTTGTTTAAGTCGGAAAAACGAAGGGACTACGGTCTAATTTCTGTTTTCTTATGTAAAAATGAGTGTAGAATAGGATTTAAAAGTTACAGAGCAAACAAAAACTGATCTTGTTAGTAAAATTTGATAATAACCGTGCAGAGTCTAGTAAAAATCAACGCAACGAAAGAACTTGTGATAGTTTAAATCGAAAAAATTGCAGGACTGTCCTAATTTTTGTGTTTTCTTATGTAAAAATGTATGTAGAATACGATTCAAACGTTAAAATGCAAATCAAAATTGATCTTTGTAGTGAAATTTGATAAAAAAAACGGGCAGAATCGAATAAAAATCAAAGTAACGAAGAATTTGCGAATGTTTAATTCGGAAAAATGGGGGGACGGTCTTGTGATTTTTGTGTTTTATTATGTAAAAGTGTGTGTAAAATACGATGCAAAGATTAAAATGCAAATTAAAAGTGATCTTTGTAGTGAAATTTAATAAAAACCGTGCAGAGTCGAGTAACAATCAACGTAACCAAGAATTTGCGATTGTTTAATTCGGAAAAATGGGGGGACGGTCTTCTGATTTTTGTGTTTTATTATGTAAAAGTGTGTGTAAAATACGATGCAAAGATTAAAATGCAAATAAAAAGTGATCTTTGTAGTGAAATTTGATAAAAACCGTGCAGAGTCTAGTAAAAATCAACGCAACGAAGAACTTGTGATAGTTTAATTCAGAAAAATTGCAGGACTGTCCTGATGTTTGTGTTTTCTTATGTAAAAATGTGTCCAGAATACGATGCAAAAGTTAAAATGCAAATTAAAGGTGATCTTTGTGTTGAAATTTATAAAAACCGTACATAGTCGAGAATAGATCAACGTAACCAAGAACTTGCGATTGTTTAATTCGAAAATCAGGAGACTGCCTTCTAATTTTTGTGTTTTCTTATGTAAAAATGTATGAAGAATACGATTCAAAAGTTAAAATGCAAATAAAAATTGATTTTTTGTAGTGAAATTGGATAAAAAACCGGGCAGAATCGAATGAAAATCAACATAACGAAGAATTTGCGATTGTTTACTTCGGAAAAATGAGAGGACTGTCTTCTGATTTTTGTGTTTTATTATGTAAAAATATGTGTAAACTACGATGCAAATATTAAAATGCAAATTAAAAGTGATCTTTGTAGTGAAATTTATAAAAACCGACTAGTGGAGAAAAAATCAAGGCAACGAAGAATTTACGACTGTTTAATTCGGAAAAATCGGGTGACTGCCTTCTGATTTTTATGTTTTCTTATGCAAAAGTGTATGTAGAATACGATTCAAAAGTTCAAATGCAAATAAAAATTGATCTTTGTAGTGAAATTTAATAAAAAAACCGTGCAGAGTCGGGAAAAAATCAACGTAACCAAGAACTTGCGTTTGTTTAAGTCGGAAAAACGAAGGGACTACGGTCTAATTTCTGTTTTCTTATGTAAAAATGAGTGTAGAATAGGATTTAAAAGTTACAGAGCAAACAAAAACTGATCTTGTTAGTAAAATTTGATAATAACCGTGCAGAGTCTAGTAAAAATCAACGCAACGAAGAACTTGTGATAGTTTAAATCGAAAAAATTGCAGGACTGTCCTAATTTTTGTGTTTTCTTATGTAAAAATGTATGTAGAATACGATTCAAAAGTTAAAATGCAAATCAAAATTGATCTTTGTAGTGAAATTTGATAAAAAAAAACGGCCAGAATCGAATAAAAATCAAAGTAACGAAGAATTTGCGAATGTTTAATTCGGAAAAATGGGAGGACGGTCTTCTGATTTTTGTGTTTTATTATGTAAAAGTGTTTGTAAAATACGATGCAAAGATTAAAATGCAAATAAAAAGTGATCTTTGTAGTGAAATTTGATAAAAACCGTGCAGAGTCTTGTAAAAATCAACGCAACGAAGAACTTGTGATAGTTTAATTCGGAAAAATTGCAGGACTGTCCTAATTTTTGTGTTTTCTTATGTAAAAATGTGTCTAGAATACGATGCAAAAGTTAAAATGCAAATTAAATGTGATCTTTGTAGTGAAATTTATAAAAACCGTACATAGTCGAAAAAAGATCAACGTAACCAAGAAGTTGCGATTGTTTAATTCGGAAAAATCAGGAGACTGCCTTCTAGTTTTTGTGTTTTCTTATGTAAAAATGTATGTAGAATACGATTCAAAAGTTAAAATGCAAATAAAAATTGATTTTTTGTAGTGAAATTTGATAAAAAAAACCGGGCAGAATCGAATAAAAATCAACGTAACGAAGAATTTGCGATTGTTTAATTCGGAAAAATGGGGGGACTGTCTTTTAATTTTTCTATTTTCTTATGTAAAAATGTGTGTAAAATACGATGGAAAAAATAAATTGCAAATTAAAAGTGATCTTTGTAGTGAAATTTGATAAAAACCGTGCAGAGTATAGTAAAAATCAACGCAACGAAGAACTTGTGATAGTTTAATTCGGAAAAATTGCAGGACTGTCCTAGTTTTTGTGTTTTCTTATGTAAAAAAGTGTCTAGAATACGATGAAAAAGTTAAAATGCAAATAAAAATTGATATTTGTAGTGAAATTTGATAAAAAAAAACGGGCAGAATCGAATAAAAATCAACGTAACGAAGAATTTGCAATTGTTTAATTCGGAAAAATTGGGGGACTGTCTTCTGATTTTTGTGTTTTATTATGTAAAAATATGTGCAAAACACAATGCAAAGATTAAAATGCAAATTAAAAGTGATCTTTGTAGTGAAATTTATAAAAACCGTCTAGTGGAGAAAAAATCAAGACAACGAAGAATTTACGATTGTTTAATTATGGAAAATGAGGAAACTGTCTTCTAGTTTTTGTGTGTTCTTATGTAAAAATGTGTGTAAAAAACGATTCAAAAATTAAGATGCAAATAAAAAGTGATCTTTTAAGTGAAATTTGATAAAAACGGTGCAGAGCCGAGAGAAAATCAACGCAACGACGAACTTGTGATTGTTTAATTCGGAAAAATTGGAGGACCCTCTTGTAATTTTTGTTTTTTCTTATGTAAATATGTGTGTAGAATACGATTTAAAAGTTAAAATGCATATAAAATGTGATCTTTTAGTGAAATTAATAAAAACCGTGCAAAGCCAAGAAAAAATCAAGGCAACGAAGAGCTTGCGAATCTTTAAGTCGGAAAAATGGGGGGACTGCAGTCTGATTTCTGTGTTTTCTTATGTAAAAATGTGTGTAGAATTTGATCCAAAAGTTAAAATGTAAATAAAAAGTGATCTTGTTAGTAAAATTTGATAAAAACCGTGCAGCCGAGAAAAAATCAAAGCAACGAACAATTTGCAATTGTTTAATTCGGGAAAATGGGGGGACTGCCGTCTAAGTTTCGTGTTTTCTTATGTAAAAATGTGTGTAGAATACGATGCAAAAGTTAAAATGCAAATAAAAAATGATCTTGTTAGTAAAATTTGATAAAAACCGTGCAGTCGAGAAAAATCAAGGCAACGAAGAACTTGCGATTGTTTAATTCGGAAAAATGACGGGACTGCCGTCAAAATTTTTGTTTTTTCTAATGTACAGTGTGTGTAGAATACGATTCAAGAATTAAAATGCAATTAAAATGTAAGCTTGTTAGTGAAATTTGATAAAAACCATGCAGAGTCGAGAAAAAATCAACGCAACGAAGAACTTGCGATTGTTTACTTCGGGAAAACGGAGGACAGCCTTCTAATTTTTATATTTTCTTATGTAAAAGTGTGTCTAGAATACGATTCAAAAATTAGAAGGCAAATAAAAAGTGATCTTGTTAGTAAAAGTTGATAAAAAACCGTACAGAGTCGAGTGAAAATCACGCAACGAAGAATTGGCGATTGTTTAATGCAGAAAAATGGGGGGACTGTCTTCTGATTTTTGTGTTTTCTTATGTAAAAATGTGTGCAAAATACGATGCAAAGAATAAAATGCAAATTAAAAGTGATGTTTGTAGTGAAATTTATAAAAACCATCTAGTGGAGAAAAAATCAAAGCAACGAAGAACTTGCGATTGTTTAATTCGTAAAAATCGGGAGACTGCCTTCTAATTTTTGTGTTTTCTTATGTAAAAATGTATGTAGAATACGATTCAAAAGTTAAAATGCAAATAAAAATTGATCTTTGTAGTGAAATTTGATAAAAAAACCGGGCAGAATCGAATAAAAATCAATGTAACGAAGAATTTGCGATTGTTTAATTCGGAAAAATGGGGGGACTGTCTTCTAATTTTTGTATTTTCTTATGTAAAAATGTGTGTAAAATACGATGCAAAGATTAAAATGCAAATAAAAAGTGATCTTTGTAGTGAAATTTGATAAAAACCGTGCAGAGTCTAGTAAAAATCAACGCAACGAAGAACTTGCGATTGTTTAATTCGTAAAAATCGGAGGCTGCCTTCTAATTTTTGTGTTTTCTTATGTAAAAATGTATGTAGAATACGATTCAAAAGTTAAAATGCAAATTAAAATTGATCTTTGTAGTGAAATTTGATTAAAAAAACGGGCAGAATCGAATAAAAATCAATGTAACGAAGAATTTGCGAATGTTTAATTCGGAAAAATGGGGGGACTGTCTTCTGATTTTTGTGTTTTCTTATGTAAAAATGTATGTAGAATACGATTCAGAAGTTAAAATGCAAATAAAAATTGATCTTTGCAGTGAAATTTAATAAAAAAACCGTGCAGAGTCGAGAAAAGATCAACGTAACCCAGAACTTGCGATTGTTTAATTCGTAAAAATCGGGAGACTGCCTTCTAATTTTTGTGTTTTCTTATGTAAAAATGTATGTAGAAAACGATTCAAAAGTTAAAATGTAAATAAAAATTGATCTTTGTAGTGAAATTTAATAAAAACCGTGCAGAGTCTAGTAAAAATCAACGCAACGAAGAACTTGTGATAGTTTAATTCGGAAAAATTGCAGGACTGTCCTAATTTTTGTGTTTTCTTATGTAAAAATGTGTCTAAAATACGATGCAAAAGTTAAAATGCAAATTAAAGGTGATCTTTGTAGTGAAATTTATAAAAACCGTACATAGTCGAGAAAAAATTACAGCAACGAAGAATTTACGATTGTTTAAAATTCAGAAAAATCGGGGGACTGCCTTCTAATTTTTGTGTTTTCTTATGCAAAAATGTATGTAGAATACGATTTAAAAGTTAAAATCTAAATAAAAATTGATCTTTGTAGTGAAATTTAATAAAAACCGTAAAGAGTCGAGTAAAAATCAACGCAACGAAGAACTTGTGATAGTTTAATACGGAAAAATTGCAGGACTGTCCTAATTTTTGTGTTTTCTTATGTAAAAATGTGTGTAAAATACGATGCGAAGATTAAAATGCAAATAAAAAGTGATCTTTGTAGTAAAATTTGATAAAAACCGTGCAGAGTCTAGTAAAAATCAACGCAACGAAGAACTTGTGATAGTTTAATTCGGAAAAATTGCAGGACTGTCCTAATTTTTGTGTTTTCTTATGTAAAAATGTGTCTAAAATACGATGCAAAAGTTAAAATGCAAATTAAAGGTGATCTTTGTAGTGAAATTTATAAAAACCGTACATAGTCGAGAAAAAATTACAGCAACGAAGAATTTACGATTGTTTAATTCAGAAAAATCGGGGGACTGCCTTCTAATTTTTGTGTTTTCTTATGCAAAAATGTATGTAGAATACGATTTAAAAGTTAAAATGTAAATAAAAATTGATCTTTGTAGTGAAATTTAATAAAAACCGTAAAGAGTCGAGTAAAAATCAACGCAACGAAGAACTTGTGATAGTTTAATTCGGAAAAATTGCAGGACTGTCCTAATTTTTGTGTTTTCTTATGTAAAAATGTGTGTAAAATACGATGCGAAGATTAAAATGCAAATAAAAAGTGATCTTTGTAGTAAAATTTGATAAAAACCGTGCAGAGTCTAGTAAAAATCAACGCAACGAAGAACTTGTGATAGTTTAATTCGGAAAAATTGCAGGACTGTCCTAATTTTTGTGTTTTGTTATGTAAAGATGTGTTTAAAATACGATGCAAAAGTTAAAATGCAAATTAAAGGTGATCTTTGTAGTGAAATTTATAAAAACCGTACATAGTCGAGAAAAAATTACAGCAACGAAGAATTTACGATTGTTTAATTCAGAAAAATCGGGGGACTGCCTTCTAATTTTTGTGTTTTCTTATGCAAAAATATATATATATAATATATAAATAAGAAAACACAAAAATCAGAAGACAGTCCCCCTATTTTTCCGAATTAAACATTCCCAAATTCTTCGTTACATTGATTTTTATTCGATTCTGTCCGTTTTTTTTATCAAATTTCACTAGAAAGATCAATTTTTATTTGCATTTTAACTTTTGAATCGTATTCTACATCATACATTTTTACACAAGAAAACACAAAAATTTGAAGGCAGTCTCCCGATTTTTCCGAATTAAACAATCGCAAGTTCTTGGTTACATTGATCTTTTTTCGACTATGTACGGTTTTTATAAATTTCACTACAAAGATCACCTTTAATTTGCATTTTAATCTTTGTATCGTATTTTAGACACATTTTTACATAAGAAAACACAAAAATTAGGACAGTGCTGCAATTTTTCCGAATTAAGTTATCAGTGAAATTTAATAAAAAACCGTGCAGAGGCGAGAAAAGATCAACGTAACCCAGAACTTGCGATTGTTTAATTCGTAAAAATCAGGAGACTGCCTTCTAATTTTTGTGTTTTCTTATGTAAAAATGTATGCAGAATACGATTCAAAAGTTAAACTGTAAATAAAAATTGATCTTTGTAGTGAAATTTGATAAAAAAAAACCGGGCAGAATCGAATAAAAATCAACGTAACGAAGAATTTGCGATTGTTTAATTCGGAAAAATGGGGTGACTGCCTTCTGATTTTTATGTTTTCTTATGCAAAAGTGTATGTAGAATACGATTCAAAAGTTCAAATGCAAATAAAAATTGATCTTTGTAGTGAAATTTAATAAAAAAACCGTGCAGAGTCCGGGAAAAAATCAACGTAACCAAGAACTTGCGTTTGTTTAAGTCGGAAAAACGAAGGGACTACGGTCTAATTTCTGTTTTCTTATGTAAAAATGAGTGTAGAATAGGATTTAAAAGTTACAGAGCAAACAAAAACTGATCTTGTTAGTAAAATTTGATAATAACCGTGCAGAGTCTAGTAAAAATCAACGCAACGAAGAACTTGTGATAGTTTAAATCGAAAAAATTGCAGGACTGTCCTAATTTTTGTGTTTTCTTATGTAAAAATGTATGTAGAATACGATTCAAACGTTAAAATGCAAATCAAAATTGATCTTTGTAGTGAAATTTGATAAAAAAAACGGGCAGAATCGAATAAAAATCAAAGTAACGAAGAATTTGCGAATGTTTAATTCGGAAAAATGGGGGGACGGTCTTGTGATTTTTGTGTTTTATTATGTAAAAGTGTGTGTAAAATACGATGCAAAGATTAAAATGCAAATTAAAAGTGATCTTTGTAGTGAAATTTAATAAAAACCGTGCAGAGTCGAGTAACAATCAACGTAACCAAGAATTTGCGATTGTTTAATTCGGAAAAATGGGGGGACGGTCTTCTGATTTTTGTGTTTTATTATGTAAAAGTGTGTGTAAAATACGATGCAAAGATTAAAATGCAAATAAAAAGTGATCTTTGTAGTGAAATTTGATAAAAACCGTGCAGAGTCTAGTAAAAATCAACGCAACGAAGAACTTGTGATAGTTTAATTCAGAAAAATTGCAGGACTGTCCTGATGTTTGTGTTTTCTTATGTAAAAATGTGTCCAGAATACGATGCAAAAGTTAAAATGCAAATTAAAGGTGATCTTTGTGTTGAAATTTATAAAAACCGTACATAGTCGAGAATAGATCAACGTAACCAAGAACTTGCGATTGTTTAATTCGGAAAATCGGGAGACTGCCTTCTAATTTTTGTGTTTTCTTATGTAAAAATGTATGAAGAATACGATTCAAAAGTTAAAATGCAAATAAAAATTGATTTTTTGTAGTGAAATTGGATAAAAAACCGGGCAGAATCGAATGAAAATCAACATAACGAAGAATTTGCGATTGTTTACTTCGGAAAAATGAGAGGACTGTCTTCTGATTTTTGTGTTTTATTATGTAAAAATATGTGTAAACTACGATGCAAATATTAAAATGCAAATTAAAAGTGATCTTTGTAGTGAAATTTATAAAAACCGACTAGTGGAGAAAAAATCAAGGCAACGAAGAATTTACGACTGTTTAATTCGGAAAAATCGGGTGACTGCCTTCTGATTTTTATGTTTTCTTATGCAAAAGTGTATGTAGAATACGATTCAAAAGTTCAAATGCAAATAAAAATTGATCTTTGTAGTGAAATTTAATAAAAAAACCGTGCAGAGTCGGGAAAAAATCAACGTAACCAAGAACTTGCGTTTGTTTAAGTCGGAAAAACGAAGGGACTACGGTCTAATTTCTGTTTTCTTATGTAAAAATGAGTGTAGAATAGGATTTAAAAGTTACAGAGCAAACAAAAACTGATCTTGTTAGTAAAATTTGATAATAACCGTGCAGAGTCTAGTAAAAATCAACGCAACGAAGAACTTGTGATAGTTTAAATCGAAAAAATTGCAGGACTGTCCTAATTTTTGTGTTTTCTTATGTAAAAATGTATGTAGAATACGATTCAAAAGTTAAAATGCAAATCAAAATTGATCTTTGTAGTGAAATTTGATAAAAAAAACGGGCAGAATCGAATAAAAATCAAAGTAACGAAGAATTTGCGAATGTTTAATTCGGAAAAATGGGAGGACGGTCTTCTGATTTTTGTGTTTTATTATGTAAAAGTGTTTGTAAAATACGATGCAAAGATTAAAATGCAAATAAAAAGTGATCTTTGTAGTGAAATTTGATAAAAACCGTGCAGAGTCTTGTAAAAATCAACGCAACGAAGAACTTGTGATAGTTTAATTCGGAAAAATTGCAGGACTGTCCTAATTTTTGTGTTTTCTTATGTAAAAATGTGTCTAGAATACGATGCAAAAGTTAAAATGCAAATTAAATGTGATCTTTGTAGTGAAATTTATAAAAACCGTACATAGTCGAAAAAAGATCAACGTAACCAAGAAGTTGCGATTGTTTAATTCGGAAAAATCGGGAGACTGCCTTCTAGTTTTTGTGTTTTCTTATGTAAAAATGTATGTAGAATACGATTCAAAAGTTAAAATGCAAATAAAAATTGATTTTTTGTAGTGAAATTTGATAAAAAAAACCGGGCAGAATCGAATAAAAATCAACGTAACGAAGAATTTGCGATTGTTTAATTCGGAAAAATGGGGGGACTGTCTTTTAATTTTTCTATTTTCTTATGTAAAAATGTGTGTAAAATACGATGGAAAAAATAAATTGCAAATTAAAAGTGATCTTTGTAGTGAAATTTGATAAAAACCGTGCAGAGTATAGTAAAAATCAACGCAACGAAGAACTTGTGATAGTTTAATTCGGAAAAATTGCAGGACTGTCCTAGTTTTTGTGTTTTCTTATGTAAAAAAGTGTCTAGAATACGATGAAAAAGTTAAAATGCAAATAAAAATTGATATTTGTAGTGAAATTTGATAAAAAAACGGGCAGAATCGAATAAAAATCAACGTAACGAAGAATTTGCAATTGTTTAATTCGGAAAAATTGGGGGACTGTCTTCTGATTTTTGTGTTTTATTATGTAAAAATATGTGCAAAACACAATGCAAAGATTAAAATGCAAATTAAAAGTGATCTTTGTAGTGAAATTTATAAAAACCGTCTAGTGGAGAAAAAATCAAGACAACGAAGAATTTACGATTGTTTAATTATGGAAAATGAGGAAACTGTCTTCTAGTTTTTGTGTGTTCTTATGTAAAAATGTGTGTAAAAAACGATTCAAAAATTAAGATGCAAATAAAAAGTGATCTTTTAAGTGAAATTTGATAAAAACGGTGCAGAGCCGAGAGAAAATCAACGCAACGACGAACTTGTGATTGTTTAATTCGGAAAAATTGGAGGACCCTCTTGTAATTTTTGTTTTTCTTATGTAAATATGTGTGTAGAATACGATTTAAAAGTTAAAATGCATATAAAATGTGATCTTTTAGTGAAATTAATAAAAACCGTGCAAAGCCAAGAAAAAATCAAGGCAACGAAGAGCTTGCGAATCTTTAAGTCGGAAAAATGGGGGGACTGCAGTCTGATTTCTGTGTTTTCTTATGTAAAAATGTGTGTAGAATTTGATCCAAAAGTTAAAATGTAAATAAAAAGTGATCTTGTTAGTAAAATTTGATAAAAACCGTGCAGCCGAGAAAAAATCAAAGCAACGAACAATTTGCAATTGTTTAATTCGGGAAAATGGGGGGACTGCCGTCTAAGTTTCGTGTTTTCTTATGTAAAAATGTGTGTAGAATACGATGCAAAAGTTAAAATGCAAATAAAAAATGATCTTGTTAGTAAAATTTGATAAAAACCGTGCAGTCGAGAAAAAATCAAGGCAACGAAGAACTTGCGATTGTTTAATTCGGAAAAATGACGGGACTGCCGTCAAAATTTTTGTTTTTTCTAATGTACAGTGTGTGTAGAATACGATTCAAGAATTAAAATGCAATTAAAATGTAAGCTTGTTAGTGAAATTTGATAAAAACCATGCAGAGTCGAGAAAAAATCAACGCAACGAAGAACTTGCGATTGTTTACTTCGGGAAAACGGAGGACAGCCTTCTAATTTTTATATTTTCTTATGTAAAAGTGTGTCTAGAATACGATTCAAAAATTAGAAGGCAAATAAAAAGTGATCTTGTTAGTAAAAGTTGATAAAAAACCGTACAGAGTCGAGTGAAAATCACGCAACGAAGAATTGGCGATTGTTTAATGCAGAAAAATGGGGGGACTGTCTTCTGATTTTTGTGTTTTCTTATGTAAAAATGTGTGCAAAATACGATGCAAAGAATAAAATGCAAATTAAAAGTGATGTTTGTAGTGAAATTTATAAAAACCATCTAGTGGAGAAAAAATCAAAGCAACGAAGAACTTGCGATTGTTTAATTCGTAAAAATCGGGAGACTGCCTTCTAATTTTTGTGTTTTCTTATGTAAAAATGTATGTAGAATACGATTCAAAAGTTAAAATGCAAATAAAAATTGATCTTTGTAGTGAAATTTGATAAAAAAACCGGGCAGAATCGAATAAAAATCAATGTAACGAAGAATTTGCGATTGTTTAATTCGGAAAAATGGGGGGACTGTCTTCTAATTTTTGTATTTTCTTATGTAAAAATGTGTGTAAAATACGATGCAAAGATTAAAATGCAAATAAAAAGTGATCTTTGTAGTGAAATTTGATAAAAACCGTGCAGAGTCTAGTAAAAATCAACGCAACGAAGAACTTGCGATTGTTTAATTCGTAAAAATCGGAGGCTGCCTTCTAATTTTTGTGTTTTCTTATGTAAAAATGTATGTAGAATACGATTCAAAAGTTAAAATGCAAATAAAAATTGATCTTTGTAGTGAAATTTGATAAAAAAACCGGGCAGAATCGAATAAAAATCAATGTAACGAAGAATTTGCGATTGTTTAATTCGGAAAAATGGGGGGACTGTCTTCTGATTTTGTGTTTTATTATGTAAAAAAGTGTGTAAAATACGATGCCAAATTAAAATGCAAATTAAAAGTGATCTTTGTAGTAAAATTTATAAAAACCGCACATAGTCGAGAAAAAATTACAGCAACGAAGAATTTACGATTGTTTAATTCAGAAAAATCGGGGGACTGCCTTCTAAATTTTGTATTTTCTTATGTAAAAATGTATGTAGAATACGATTCAAAAGTTAAAATGCAAATAAAAATTGATCTTTGTAGTGAAATTTGATAAAAAAACCGGGCAGAATCGAATAAAAATCAATGTAACGAAGAATTTGCGATTGTTTAATTCGGAAAAATGGGGGGACTGTCTTCTGATTTTGTGTTTTATTATGTAAAAAAGTGTGTAAAATACGATGCCAAATTAAAATGCAAATTAAAAGTGATCTTTGTAGTAAAATTTATAAAAACCGCACATAGTCGAGAAAAAATTACAGCAACGAAGAATTTACGATTGTTTAATTCAGAAAAATCGGGGGACTGCCTTCTAAATTTTGTATTTTCTTATGTAAAAATGTATGTAGAATACGATTCAAAAGTTAAAATGCCAATAAAAATTGATCTTTGTAGTGAAATTTAATGAAAACCGTGCAGTCAAGTAAAAAATCAACAATTTGTTCATTGCAAACAGTTGCATAGAATAACTTGGTAAGTCTCATAATTCTCATTATAAAAATAATAAAATATAAATTTCTGATGTTTTTAAATTAGTTATAAGAGAGATCATATATATATATATATATATATAGACATTTTTATTTACAATTTTTTCAATTTGTGATATAATTTAATAATTTTATGATTGTTACTAAAAAATGTATTTACCGTGCTATGTTTTCTCACAATAAACAATAGGCCCGAAGAAGCAGACACAGGCATAGTCTGCGAAACGTCGCCAACATTCAAAAACAAATTAATTAATTTGTAACCTTTCCACACGACCTCCTATTGGGATACAACAACATTTTACTAATAAAAAATCAACGTACCGAAGAATATGCGATTGTTTAATTCGCAAAAATGGGAGGACTGTCTTCTAATTTTTGTATTTTCTTATGTAAAAATGTGTGTAAAATACGATGCAAAGATTAAAATGCAAATAAAAAGTGATCTTTGTAGTGAAATTTAATAAAAACCGTGCAGAGTCTAGTAAAAATCAACGCAACGAAGAACTTGTGATAGTTTAATTCGGAAAAATTGCAGGACTGTCCTAATTTTTGTGTTTTCTTATGTAAAAATGTGTCTAAAATACGATGCAAAAGTTAAAATGCAAATTAAAGGTGATCTTTGTAGTGAAATTTATAAAAACCGTACATAGTCGAGAAAAAATTACAGCAACGAAGAATTTACGATTGTTTAAAATTCAGAAAAATCGGGGGACTGCCTTCTAATTTTTGTGTTTTCTTATGCAAAAATGTATGTAGAATACGATTTAAAAGTTAAAATCTAAATAAAAATTGATCTTTGTAGTGAAATTTAATAAAAACCGTAAAGAGTCGAGTAAAAATCAACGCAACGAAGAACTTGTGATAGTTTAATACGGAAAAATTGCAGGACTGTCCTAATTTTTGTGTTTTCTTATGTAAAAATGTGTGTAAAATACGATGCGAAGATTAAAATGCAAATAAAAAGTGATCTTTGTAGTAAAATTTGATAAAAACCGTGCAGAGTCTAGTAAAAATCAACGCAACGAAGAACTTGTGATAGTTTAATTCGGAAAAAATTGCAGGACTGTCCTAATTTTTGTGTTTTCTTATGTAAAAATGTGTCTAAAATACGATGCAAAAGTTAAAATGCAAATTAAAGGTGATCTTTGTAGTGAAATTTATAAAAACCGTACATAGTCGAGAAAAATTACAGCAACGAAGAATTTACGATTGTTTAATTCAGAAAACTCGGGGGACTGCCTTCTAATTTTTGTGTTTTCTTATGCAAAAATGTATGTAGAATACGATTTAAAAGTTAAAATGTAAATAAAAATTGATCTTTGTAGTGAAATTTAATAAAAACCGTAAAGAGTCGAGTAAAAATCAACGCAACGAAGAACTTGTGATAGTTTAATTCGGAAAAATTGCAGGACTGTCCTAATTTTTGTGTTTTCTTATGTAAAAATGTGTGTAAAATACGATGCGAAGATTAAAATGCAAATAAAAAGTGATCTTTGTAGTAAAATTTGATAAAAACCGTGCAGAGTCTAGTAAAAATCAACGCAACGAAGAACTTGTGATAGTTTAATTCGGAAAAATTGCAGGACTGTCCTAATTTTTGTGTTTTGTTATGTAAAAATGTGTTTAAAATACGATGCAAAAGTTAAAATGCAAATTAAAGGTGATCTTTGTAGTGAAATTTATAAAAACCGTACATAGTCGAGAAAAAATTACAGCAACGAAGAATTTACGATTGTTTAATTCAGAAAAATCGGGGGACTGCCTTCTAATTTTTGTGTTTTCTTATGCAAAAATATATATATATAATATATAAATAAGAAAACACAAAAATCAGAAGACAGTCCCCCTATTTTTCCGAATTAAACATTCCCAAATTCTTCGTTACATTGATTTTTATTCGATTCTGTCCGTTTTTTTTATCAAATTTCACTAGAAAGATCAATTTTTATTTGCATTTTAACTTTTGAATCGTATTCTACATCATACATTTTTACACAAGAAAACACAAAATTTGAAGGCAGTCTCCCGATTTTTCCGAATTAAACTAATCGCAAGATTCTTGGTTACATTGATCTTTTTCGACTATGTACGGTTTTTATAAATTTCACTACAAAGATCACCTTTAATTTGCATTTTAATCTTTGTATCGTATTTTAGACACATTTTTACATAAGAAAACACAAAAATTAGGACAGTGCTGCAATTTTTCCGAATTAAGTTATCAGTGAAATTTAATAAAAAACCGTGCAGAGGCGAGAAAAGATCAACGTAACCCAGAACTTGCGATTGTTTAATTCGTAAAAATCAGGAGACTGCCTTCTAATTTTTGTGTTTTCTTATGTAAAAATGTATGCAGAATACGATTCAAAAGTTAAACTGTAAATAAAAATTGATCTTTGTAGTGAAATTTGATAAAAAAAAACCGGGCAGAATCGAATAAAAATCAACGTAACGAAGAATTTGCGATTGTTTAATTCGGAAAAATGGGGTGACTGCCTTCTGATTTTTATGTTTTCTTATGCAAAAGTGTATGTAGAATACGATTCAAAAGTTCAAATGCAAATAAAAATTGATCTTTGTAGTGAAATTTAATAAAAAAACCGTGCAGAGTCGGGAAAAAATCAACGTAACCAAGAACTTGCGTTTGTTTAAGTCGGAAAAACGAAGGGACTACGGTCTAATTTCTGTTTTCTTATGTAAAAATGAGTGTAGAATAGGATTTAAAAGTTACAGAGCAAACAAAAACTGATCTTGTTAGTAAAATTTGATAATAACCGTGCAGAGTCTAGTAAAAATCAACGCAACGAAAGAACTTGTGATAGTTTAAATCAGAAAACATTGCAGGACTGTCCTAATTTTTGTGTTTTCTTATGTAAAAATGTATGTAGAATACGATTCAAACGTTAAAATGCAAATCAAAATTGATCTTTGTAGTGAAATTTGATAAAAAAAACGGGCAGAATCGAATAAAAATCAAAGTAACGAAGAATTTGCGAATGTTTAATTCGGAAAAATGGGGGGACGGTCTTGTGATTTTTGTGTTTTATTATGTAAAAGTGTGTGTAAAATACGATGCAAAGATTAAAATGCAAATTAAAAGTGATCTTTGTAGTGAAATTTAATAAAAACCGTGCAGAGTCGAGTAACAATCAACGTAACCAAGAATTTGCGATTGTTTAATTCGGAAAAATGGGGGGACGGTCTTCTGATTTTTGTGTTTTATTATGTAAAAGTGTGTGTAAAATACGATGCAAAGATTAAAATGCAAATAAAAAGTGATCTTTGTAGTGAAATTTGATAAAAACCGTGCAGAGTCTAGTAAAAATCAACGCAACGAAGAACTTGTGATAGTTTAATTCAGAAAAATTGCAGGACTGTCCTGATGTTTGTGTTTTCTTATGTAAAAATGTGTCCAGAATACGATGCAAAAGTTAAAATGCAAATTAAAGGTGATCTTTGTGTTGAAATTTATAAAAACCGTACATAGTCGAGAATAGATCAACGTAACCAAGAACTTGCGATTGTTTAATTCGGAAAATCGGGAGACTGCCTTCTAATTTTTGTGTTTTCTTATGTAAAAATGTATGAAGAATACGATTCAAAAGTTAAAATGCAAATAAAAATTGATTTTTTGTAGTGAAATTGGATAAAAAACCGGGCAGAATCGAATAAAAATCAACATAACGAAGAATTTGCGATTGTTTACTTCGGAAAAATGAGAGGACTGTCTTCTGATTTTTGTGTTTTATTATGTAAAAATATGTGTAAACTACGATGCAAATATTAAAATGCAAATTAAAAGTGATCTTTGTAGTAAAATTTATAAAAACCGACTAGTGGAGAAAAAATCAAGGCAACGAAGAATTTACGACTGTTTAATTCGGAAAAATCGGGTGACTGCCTTCTGATTTTTATGTTTTCTTATGCAAAAGTGTATGTAGAATACGATTCAAAAGTTCAAATGCAAATAAAAATTGATCTTTGTAGTGAAATTTAATAAAAAAACCGTGCAGAGTCGGGAAAAAATCAACGTAACCAAGAACTTGCGTTTGTTTAAGTCGGAAAAACGAAGGGACTACGGTCTAATTTCTGTTTTCTTATGTAAAAATGAGTGTAGAATAGGATTTAAAAGTTACAGAGCAAACAAAAACTGATCTTGTTAGTAAAATTTGATAATAACCGTGCAGAGTCTAGTAAAAATCAACGCAACGAAGAACTTGTGATAGTTTAAATCGAAAAAATTGCAGGACTGTCCTAATTTTTGTGTTTTCTTATGTAAAAATGTATGTAGAATACGATTCAAAAGTTAAAATGCAAATCAAAATTGATCTTTGTAGTGAAATTTGATAAAAAAAACGGGCAGAATCGAATAAAAATCAAAGTAACGAAGAATTTGCGAATGTTTAATTCGGAAAAATGGGAGGACGGTCTTCTGATTTTTGTGTTTTATTATGTAAAAGTGTTTGTAAAATACGATGCAAAGATTAAAATGCAAATAAAAAGTGATCTTTGTAGTGAAATTTGATAAAAACCGTGCAGAGTCTTGTAAAAATCAACGCAACGAAGAACTTGTGATAGTTTAATTCGGAAAAATTGCAGGACTGTCCTAATTTTTGTGTTTTCTTATGTAAAAATGTGTCTAGAATACGATGCAAAAGTTAAAATGCAAATTAAATGTGATCTTTGTAGTGAAATTTATAAAACCGTACATAGTCGAAAAAAGATCAACGTAACCAAGAAGTTGCGATTGTTTAATTCGGAAAAATCGAGACTGCCTTCTAGTTTTTGTGTTTTCTTATGTAAAAATGTATGTAGAATACGATTCAAAAGTTAAAATGCAAATAAAAATTGATTTTTTGTAGTGAAATTTGATAAAAAAAACCGGGCAGAATCGAATAAAAATCAACGTAACGAAGAATTTGCGATTGTTTAATTCGGAAAAATGGGGGGACTGTCTTTTAATTTTTCTATTTTCTTATGTAAAAATGTGTGTAAAATACGATGGAAAAAATAAATTGCAAATTAAAAGTGATCTTTGTAGTGAAATTTGATAAAAACCGTGCAGAGTATAGTAAAAATCAACGCAACGAAGAACTTGTGATAGTTTAATTCGGAAAAATTGCAGGACTGTCCTAGTTTTTGTGTTTTCTTATGTAAAAAAGTGTCTAGAATACGATGAAAAAGTTAAAATGCAAATAAAAATTGATATTTGTAGTGAAATTTGATAAAAAAAAACGGGCAGAATCGAATAAAAATCAACGTAACGAAGAATTTGCAATTGTTTAATTCGGAAAAATTGGGGGACTGTCTTCTGATTTTTGTGTTTTATTATGTAAAAATATGTGCAAAACACAATGCAAAGATTAAAATGCAAATTAAAAGTGATCTTTGTAGTGAAATTTATAAAAACCGTCTAGTGGAGAAAAAATCAAGACAACAGAAGAATTTACGATTGTTTAATTATGGAAAATGAGGAAACTGTCTTCTAGTTTTTGTGTGTTCTTATGTAAAAATGTGTGTAAAAAACGATTCAAAAATTAAGATGCAAATAAAAAGTGATCTTTTAAGTGAAATTTGATAAAAACGGTGCAGAGCCGAGAGAAAATCAACGCAACGACGAACTTGTGATTGTTTAATTCGGAAAAATTGGAGGACCCTCTTGTAATTTTTGTTTTTTCTTATGTAAATATGTGTGTAGAATACGATTTAAAAGTTAAAATGCATATAAAATGTGATCTTTTAGTGAAATTAATAAAACCGTGCAAAGCCAAGAAAAAATCAAGGCAACGAAGAGCTTGCGAATCTTTAAGTCGGAAAAATGGGGGGACTGCAGTCTGATTTCTGTGTTTTCTTATGTAAAAATGTGTGTAGAATTTGATCCAAAAGTTAAAATGTAAATAAAAAGTGATCTTGTTAGTAAAATTTGATAAAAACCGTGCAGCCGAGAAAAAATCAAAGCAACGAACAATTTGCAATTGTTTAATTCGGGAAAATGGGGGGACTGCCGTCTAAGTTTCGTGTTTTCTTATGTAAAAATGTGTGTAGAATACGATGCAAAAGTTAAAATGCAAATAAAAAATGATCTTGTTAGTAAAATTTGATAAAAACCGTGCAGTCGAGAAAAAATCAAGGCAACGAAGAACTTGCGATTGTTTAATTCGGAAAAATGACGGGACTGCCGTCAAAATTTTTGTTTTTTCTAATGTACAGTGTGTGTAGAATACGATTCAAGAATTAAAATGCAATTAAAATGTAAGCTTGTTAGTGAAATTTGATAAAAACCATGCAGAGTCGAGAAAAAATCAACGCAACGAAGAACTTGCGATTGTTTACTTCGGGAAAACGGAGGACAGCCTTCTAATTTTTATATTTTCTTATGTAAAAGTGTGTCTAGAATACGATTCAAAAATTAGAAGGCAAATAAAAAGTGATCTTGTTAGTAAAAGTTGATAAAAAACCGTACAGAGTCGAGTGAAAATCACGCAACGAAGAATTGGCGATTGTTTAATGCAGAAAAATGGGGACTGTCTTCTGATTTTTGTGTTTTCTTATGTAAAAATGTGTGCAAAATACGATGCAAAGAATAAAATGCAAATTAAAAGTGATGTTTGTAGTGAAATTTATAAAACCATCTAGTGGAGAAAAATCAAAGCAACGAAAGAACTTGCGATTGTTTAATTCGTAAAAATCGGGAGACTGCCTTCTAATTTTTGTGTTTTCTTATGTAAAAATGTATGTAGAATACGATTCAAAAGTTAAAATGCAAATAAAAATTGATCTTTGTAGTGAAATTTGATAAAAAAACCGGGCAGAATCGAATAAAAATCAATGTAACGAAGAATTTGCGATTGTTTAATTCGGAAAAATGGGGGGACTGTCTTCTAATTTTTGTATTTTCTTATGTAAAAATGTGTGTAAAATACGATGCAAAGATTAAAATGCAAATAAAAAGTGATCTTTGTAGTGAAATTTGATAAAAACCGTGCAGAGTCTAGTAAAAATCAACGCAACGAAGAACTTGCGATTGTTTAATTCGTAAAAATCGGAGGCTGCCTTCTAATTTTTGTGTTTTCTTATGTAAAAATGTATGTAGAATACGATTCAAAAGTTAAAATGCAAATAAAAATTGATCTTTGTAGTGAAATTTGATAAAAAAACCGGGCAGAATCGAATAAAAATCAATGTAACGAAGAATTTGCGATTGTTATATTCGGAAAAATGGGGGGACTGTCTTCTGATTTTGTGTTTTATTATGTAAAAAAGTGTGTAAAATACGATGCCAAATTAAAATGCAAATTAAAAGTGATCTTTGTAGTAAAATTTATAAAAACCGCACATAGTCGAGAAAAAATTACAGCAACGAAGAATTTACGATTGTTTAATTCAGAAAAATCGGGGGACTGCCTTCTAAATTTTGTATTTTCTTATGTAAAAATGTATGTAGAATACGATTCAAAAGTTAAAATGCAAATAAAAATTGATCTTTGTAGTGAAATTTGATAAAAACCGGGCAGAATCGAATAAAAATCAATGTAACGAAGAATTTGCGATTGTTTAATTCGGAAAAATGGGGGGACTGTCTTCTGATTTTGTGTTTTATTATGTAAAAAAGTGTGTAAAATACGATGCCAAATTAAAATGCAAATTAAAAGTGATCTTTGTAGTAAAATTTATAAAAACCGCACATAGTCGAGAAAAAATTACAGCAACGAAGAATTTACGATTGTTTAATTCAGAAAAATCGGGGGACTGCCTTCTAAATTTTGTATTTTCTTATGTAAAAATGTATGTAGAATACGATTCAAAAGTTAAAATGCCAATAAAAATTGATCTTTGTAGTGAAATTTAATGAAAACCGTGCAGTCAAGTAAAAAATCAACAATTTGTTCATTGCAAACAGTTGCATAGAATAACTTGGTAAGTCTCATAATTCTCATTATAAAAATAATAAAATATAAATTTCTGATGTTTTTAAATTAGTTATAAGAGAGATCATATATATATATATATATATATATAGACATTTTTATTTACAATTTTTTCAATTTGTGATATAATTTAATAATTTTATGATTGTTACTAAAAAATGTATTTACCGTGCTATGTTTTCTCACAATAAACAATAGGCCCGAAGAAGCAGACACAGGCATAGTCTGCGAAACGTCGCCAACATTCAAAAACAAATTAATTAATTTGTAACCTTTCCACACGACCTCCTATTGGGATACAACAACATTTTACTAATAAAAAATCAACGTACCGAAGAATATGCGATTGTTTAATTCGCAAAAATGGGAGGACTGTCTTCTAATTTTTGTATTTTCTTATGTAAAAATGTGTGTAAAATACGATGCAAAGATTAAAATGCAAATAAAAAGTGATCTTTGTAGTGAAATTTGATAAAAACCGTGCAGAGTCTAGTAAAAATCAACGCAACGAAGAACTTGCGATTGTTTAATTCGTAAAAATCGGGAGGCTGCCTTCTAATTTTTGTGTTTTCTTATGTAAAAATGTATGTAGAATACGATTCAAAAGTTAAAATGCAAATAAAAATTGATCTTTGTAGTGAAATTTGATAAACAAACCGGGCAGAATCGAATAAAAATCAATGTAACGAAGAATTTGCGATTGTTTAATTCGGAAAAATGGGGGGACTGTCTTCTGATTTTTGTGTTTTATTATGTAAAAATGTATGTAGAATACGATTCAAAAGTTAAAATGCAAATCAAGATTGATCTTTGTAGTGAAATTTAATAAAAACCGTGCAGAGTAAAATAAATAAAAATTGATCTTTGTAGTGAAATTTGATTTAAAAAAAAAACCGGCAGAATCGAATAAAAATCAACGTAACGAAAAATTTGTGATTGTTTAATTCGGAAAAATGAGAGGACTGTCTTCTGATTTTTGTGTTTTATTATGTAAAAATATGTGTAATACGATGCAAATATTAAAATGCAAATTAAAAGTGATCTTTGTAGTGAAATTTATACAAACCGACTAGTGGAGAAAAAATTAAAGCAACGAAGAATTTACGATTGTTTAATTCGGAAAAATCGTGTGACTGCCTTCTAATTTTTGTGTTTTCTTGTAATAAAAGTTATCAGGCATTTAAAAACATGATCAAGTGATAAAAGATAAAATCATAACACAACTCACCTACTGCTGAATCCACAAGTAACAAGTAAATTTCCTTGTACATCAAAATCACTGAGACTTCCACTATGCGTTTCAAGAGTATGTTCAACATTTAAAGTGTTGGGATCCCGCAAGTCAATACGTCCCAAAGGATCTCCAGCACAAACAAACCTGCCATGACCTCTCAACATAACACAACCAGATTCACCAACATCAACCTAACATTTTAAAAAGGCATTAAGTTTTAAAGTCTTTGCCTGATGAATACACTTACCAAACCGGTTTCCTTCCAAATTGCTACATTAAAATCAATCATTTTATCTTGATGGCCAGCTAGAAGAAATCTAGTCGGCGATACTTGAAGTATACATTGCATTTCTGTTAAATTTGAAGACCTGAAGATGCAAAACTTAATTAACTACAAATACATTAAATTTAAATTTACGTACGTATGAGTAAATAATGGTATGCCTCTCCTCATTTGACAGCGAAGTAAACCTGGTGTTAAAATTAATAAACCCTCATCTATTGTTAAAATTTGCCTGACATCTTGAGTTGGATGAACTTGAAACGACGTATATTTTTGCATGCCCCCTCCGTAATACGAAGTAACATGACCCTGTAATTAATTGTTACAAATCCACATATTTAGAAATCAGAATTAACAAACGTACACCCTGATTTCCCATCCAGAGTAGTTCCTCATTTTGATCAAACGCTAATGCACATACCCCAAATCTATCGCCCCCATCAGCGAGCACGCATTGAGTTTGAATGTATTCGCCGTCCATTCCAATTTCTGTTGCTTCTGCATTCCCAACTACTGCCAACTGAAAGCATTTATTTTAATGCAGGATAAGAACATAATCTAAGGTTACTTACACCAGATTGATCAAAATACATTTTTGTTTAATGGAATTGTTACTGATAATTCTTGTTGCATTCCCACATGTGTGACATTTATAGACAGATTTATAAAAACAAATTGATAAACAATCATAAACAAAAAAGGTTATATAACGGCAACACAAAAATACATATTTCTAACCTCAAAATTTGTTGATTTTCTCGATTTTCTTATGTTCAATGACAGACTAGATTTCTGCGTAATCGTACTCTTTTAAGTTACGTTAGAACTACTCACAAAATGTACAGGGCGTTTTGCCGAAGTTTGTTTTTTTTTCAAATTTTTTCACTTACGATTTTCTTAATGTAGGTTTTCTTGTTAATATTTTTTCTTTCTACTCTTACCTATATCGTATTACTAAATTTGTTGTAGATGCTGGTTCTATTGCATCAAGTTTTCTATCTTAATTTTCTTGATTACCTATTATATTTTTATACAAAAATTGTATGTTATCTATAAGTTTATTTTATCCAAAATCTTTGCTGTTTTTCTTGTTTTCTGGTTTCTAATTGAATAATATTTCTGATAAAGGATGTCCTCTATTTACTACCTATAAAGAGTTCCGTTCATTCCTTTTTTATACTGAAGTATAAAAGTATCTTATCAGCAAGCAAATGAATGTTTAAGACACGTTTTTAGAGGTTCTCTTATGTAAATTAAGTAAGATTGAGATATCACCATCAGTGTAAAGGCGATACTGATGAACCTGATCACCTTTAACAGTATTTCGTATACGTATTTTCTGATGCCAAAATCATTATCTTAACCAACATTAAGCTTATACGAAAAATTCATGATTTATATAAAGAAAAAAACATTGTCAAAAATGCAAACCATATTCCAAAAATTCAAAAATCTCGCAAAGTGGCATTAAACAGTAGCCGCTTCTCTAGAAAACGTTCAAAGCGTTGACAGATTAAGTTTTTGGCATAATCCAAACTTTGCTTATGTCTTTTCTTGCGAAAAGGCAACAGCTACCAAACAAACTCAAGGTATGGTAATGTATGAAGAAGCTGTGACTGTTGCTCTTAGATTTACAAAAGACGAAACTAAAACTAGCTTAATAATAATTATAAATTATAACCCTCAGCTTTAAGATTAGACAGTGTGATTAAGACAGAAAAAATTGCTTAACATGGAATGCGTTGTTGGAAGCCTGATAACTGGATCAACTTTGGCGTCTTTAGGTTTGTAATGTGGTGCTTTGACTTTGTCGTCGGATTTGGTTAAATATAGCTGGGGTGCAACCCAATTGTCTTTTTATTGTATTTTGCTTTACTGATATTTTTCTTTAGTTTCTAGTAAAATTCTTTAATTTCTTAAAATCATTAGTAGGACTCTTACTTTGGTTTTAGTTTTTTTCAAAACAGATATCTACATTTAGTCTTATCTTTCTTCTTCTGCCTCTTTTTTTTTCTTATCTTTTTTACCTTTCTTTGTTTCTTCTTATCTTTTATTGCTTAAACACTCTTTCTTTTCTTTTTAGTAACTTTTTTCTTTCATGTTCACTGCAATATCGCTTCTTTTTCTTTTCTTTATTCTCTTGCTTTGTCGGATTTAGTTTGTCTATGTTTTGTTGTTTTTAGGTAGAAATTGAGGATGATCCAGTTTAACCTCTCTGATTGATGGGTCATAATGAATTCCAGTGATTTGTCAAATCGGGTTGGTAACAAATATAGACAAAAAGATTTGGTTGTTATCATGAGGTTATTGTTGCTACCAACCCGATTTGACAAATCACTGGAATTCATTATGACCCATCAATCAGAGAGGTCGTTGTTGACAACCAATAAAAGTTTTTATTTTTTGAGGGCGATTTAAAATTCATCAGTTTTACCAACCCAAAAATGTTAAACCTGAAGTCCAAAAAAACGCTTGAATATGGTCAATTCAAAACCCAGAAAATTACTTAAGCATCGTGCCGAAAGAACGATAACTACAAAAATGCGATATTTTATGAGGAGGTTGCGCATGCTGTGAATTGAACGTCGATGTTGTAATGTTCTTACCCCAGATTCTACGCTAACTTCACATTACAGTTACAAAAATTCAAATCAAAGCGGGAAAACTTACAAATGGCGGCTAAAACCAACTTTCCCGCCAAAACAAACCCGCCCCAAATTTAGAAAACGCGGTAAAGTTTAAAATTACCCGGCAAAACCCACACAAACGTGATCGTCTAATAAGGCCCTCTGTTGTCTTAAGGAGACACGAATACACTTGCAGAGAACTGTAATCGGAAGGGAAGATCAAAACACACAGTACACAAAAAGATATTTATTTGAAAGCTTCCTAAAATTTTGTAATTATTAATTTATTAATTAGCAACACAAGACCAAAAAGGAGAATGGGCAGTTCAACGTCGATTTGCGAGCAGAAAAGAACTCCCAAGAAAAACTACTCGCTTAAATACACATTAATTACGCTGAACAAATTTAAGTATACAAATCACACAAAACTGTTGAAAAATATGCACATTTAACATAAGACAAGAAAATTTGAACAGGACTTCGATCAATCTCAAAGCCTGTCGTTAAAAATACACAAGTTTAAATGACGATACCAAAACTTACATAAACAAAGAAACCCAACAAACCCTGTACCCCTGATTTGATCAAATATTCAAAAACACAAATAATTACACAAATAAAACAAGTCAAGTGATAAAATAGCAATTGGCAACACAAATTAAATCCAAAACAGACATAAAATCACGAAATAGATACATAAAACATGTTGTACAGTTATAATGTTATAAACGCAAACAAAAAGAACCACAAAGTTGCAAAGGTAGACACTTGTTCCCTGCTTAGGCAAAAGGGATGGAAAAATAACTGTCGATCATGAATCGTTATACTAAACCATAGCTCTGTCGATTTGGCCCGTAAAACCAAAGTAAGAAAATGAACACAAGGGTTGATATCTGGCATCTCTAGCAATTAACACACATTTAACATCTCAAAACATATAAAATTAAAACAGAAGTAGTATTAGTCTTAATACGGCCCCCCGCATAGGTACCAATATCACGCTCTCGTGCGAACGTGGGCTAGAGATGATTTGCTACCAAGCAATACGGACTTTAATTAAGTATATTTGGATAGTTACCACCGTATTGAAAGGTAGTCTTCAAGGCGGAAAATTGTTAGTACAAAACATAACAGGTCAGTTCACACTTTGTTCATTGTTAGAAATGCCGCATTCAATCCCCAATTTAAAATTAAAGCAAACCGCAAATCGACAGATCTACAGCAAATAAGTAACAATATTAACGCGGCCAAACAAAAGCAGCTAACAAATGTTACACCGTAGAAAGAAATTGCATGTACAACATATTTTAAAAATAAACAAATTAAGAATGAATTAAATAGTTAGCTAAATCAGATATACATTAAAATAAAAACAGTACTACCTTGAAATAAAACACGTGGTGATATTACACACAAAGAGCAATAAAACAAGAATACTCAGAACAAAAAAATATGGTGTTAACACTTCGAAGGTACGAACAAAGATGATGCTTTCCAGCCGAAAAAAATGCATCCCGCGCAAAAATGTCGCAGAGCGATGTTGCCACTTGTTGCAGAATCGTGTGGTATGTTGCCAAAGCTTGCAAAATTTCGTAAACAGCTACTCTTTGGTTACCTCAATGTAGAAGGAGGTCAGCCTGCGTGTCTTCGGTATTTTCTTTGTTTTGTGAAATTTTATCGATTCGTAACTAAAGGTATATTAGTTAGCTCAGTAGAGTGATAACATTTACTAAGATTTTTGTAAACTTTTTGTATTAAAATTCCGGCGATATAGAAACACCAGCTGTTTTCTTTGTGTCAGTAAAACAAAATGCGTTGGCGGAGATTTCAATTTTGTCGATTCGATTGTTTTGTGTGTATGGTGCATTTCAAAATCAATTTATCTGGAAATATTAAACGATATTTTTTACAAATTATTAATTAAAACTTAAAATTACTAAATCGAAATGTGTGAAATGTAGCTTAGATTCGTTGTTTTTCTTTATTTCAGGGTTTCATTTATATGTAATTTTGAACACAACATTAAGCGTCGTAAATTTTACTTGTATCTATTTTCTGTACAATTGCCTATTTTATATATTAAAGTCGCAGTAGATTGCTTTCTGAATAGACCCTACATCGTTATAACTTTTGTTTGATATATTATTGTGTGTTTATTATATATGTGTATTTTTGGTCTTTGTTTGTTTGTATCGACCATTCAACTAATAGCTGGATTTCTTCCGTAACTAGGACCTCAGTACCCACTGTGACAGGCTCTCAGGTAACTAACTCTTCTTCTGATTAATATAATGATGTTTATGTACGTGTTTATATCTGTTGAGATTTAAGCCTGTTATATAATTAATTATTCGTTTAAATGACCTAAATTTAGGATGTTTTAACTTTCCGATGTTTATTGATATCTTTGATTATAAAGTGATAACTTAATAAAAAGTAGGGAGGGTAACTCGACGATCACAGCCATACTGAGAAGTCGGTATTTTTTCGGTTCGTGTGTTTTAATTTTCAAACGTGAGTGGTCACAAAACTTGGGATAGACTACAACATTGTTTCTTGACTCTACGTATTTCCGCTTAATCTGCTTTTTGATGTTGTTGGTCACTATTGGAATATTTCTTCTCTTTGGATTTATTTTGATTTTGAGATATTCTGATCCGTTCTTCAGTTTTGTAGATGAGTGACATTCCAACGCAATGAACAAAAGCTAAGAAAATTCGATTAGTAATTGAAGTTTCTTTTTTTTCTTATTTACTATTACTTCTTCTCTTTTATTCTTTTGGTTTTGTTTAGGACTTTACTGTTTGGTACACTCAGGTAGTGTTTTGGATTTTATTGCGTGACCTTTAGATTACTGATTGGTTTCTTTGTCTTTTAAGTAACCCGACTTATGTCGACGTGCAATCAAAATCGTTTTCTTTGAGATGTCTTCATTGGTTTTTTTTTTGGATCTTTGAGATCTTCTTGTATGCTTTGGTAGGAAGAATCTCATTCCGTTCGTTGACCACTTTTTGGCACAACTAACCTAATCTTTCGTCTTGATTTTTCTCTTTCTGATTCCGCATATTATGCACATTCAACTTCCGATATATACTTAGGTTTCTTCTTTCTTCAGTGTCTTAGTTTTGGGGATTATACTCAAGATGGATGTTTTATTTGATTTTTAGAACTTTTAGTTCTTGACGCTTGCCAAAACTTTTTGCTTCTTATTCTTGCCGTTGTGGGTTCGTTAAGTGTTGAGTGTCTTCTGAGAAGGACACTTTTTTTCGTTCTCTGGTGCTTAAGCATCTTCGCTTCATGCGATTAGTGAAAAGGATGTCCTCTTTTTAGAAGTACCTTTACTCTCTTGGGATGACTTAGTTGTGTTGTGTAGGTCTTCTAGGTGCTTTGGCGACTATTTTTGTCAAAGACCTCAGTACTTGGTGTTCTTCACGTCGGCAAGTTCTTTCTCTTTATCAGGGTTAGGTTTTTCTAAAAAAATTGGATTGGTTGTGGTTTTTAGAGTTTGATCCTTGTCACATGCCTAAATTTCTGTCTTCTTTTAAGCTTTTTCTCATCGTCTCCAAGTTTTAATTTTGCTGAGGAAGATTTGTAATAATTCCAAGTAAAATGCAGGTTGTCACTGGTTTGTCGACTTTATTTACAAACAGTAGAGTCGGCAAACCAGAACGGCTTAAATTTTACTTGAGATTATTACTTATAGCAAACACACAAACAATGATATGTAACAACTGCACTCCAAGAAGTCCTTGCGACTGGGCGAACATCTTTTTTATCTTGTCGACTTCCACTTTTCCAGCGCTCTCATGGTAATTTGCGGTACAGTTTTTCTTATGGCTCTGCTTTTACTATTTATATTCAGAAGTTTCTTCCTTCCGACGCTCGTTCTCCGCTGCACGATTTGTCTCAATTTCTTTATGCACTGTCTTTTGTTGGTTCAATGAAAACACTCTTTCCGCTGCGGTACAAACGTTGCTAAGAAAATTTTAATACATTGTGTTGCTGAGAGTATTTTTCATATTCATCAAAAACAAAAAAATCTTCATAATTTGCAGCCCCATTCGTAATACGAAAAAAGCGAACATAAGGCAGTTCACGTTCGATTTGAAGCCGATGCAAGTTTCAGTTGTGCGTCCGAATCTTACCTTTATTCCACATGCTTTGCGAGCCAGCTGTTCACTCAGAAAGTTGAACACAGTCAAAAAAATCAGAAGCAAATAACTAATGCCCACGTCAATGCTTATATCGTCGTAATTCGCTGAGCGTAACTATCACGTGGAAGAGCATACAAACTGCGCATTATCCTTCAAGCGCTCGCGTCCTACATAAAGGCAAAGTCGTGTGGTGCACGACGGCGCCGAGGCGCTGAAAAGTCTCAAAACTCAAAAAAAAAAAGATAAAGCAACAAACAACATTGTCAAAACAAAATTTATAATGATAAAAAAACCAGTAAGGAATTGCGAGCTATTACATTGTTTTTTGTTTGTTTATTTGTTTATTTTTACTCTTTGAGACGAGAAAACCGAATTACGTCTCGAAAATAATTTATTTTCTAAATGAGAGTACTCAATAATAGCATTTATTCGATCGAATACGTAACATGAATTGTGTGAACTCAAACAAATCTGATTTTATTCATGTTTGAGCTTGAAATTTGGCTTGCAACGAGCCAACGTACGAACAAGCGTTTTTTTCCTGTCTGAGCTTGCAATGTACGAAACTTTATATATTTAAGCGCTGCATCGGTTGCGATTTCATTTGTTGCCTGATGCCCGATCGATAATTAACTTAGCGAAGTGAAAAGGTGCATGGGGTAAAAGATATCTGCTTTTGAAACTTTAGTTTTTTGTAGTTTTACAGACTTTATAGTGATGTGTTTTGTGTTATGAATTAAGGTGAGTTTTTTAGATCTATTAAAATATTAAAAGCCAAAAACTTGCATCCCAAAAATCCTTTTATATTTGATTATATAAACATTATTGTTAATTGAAGTAAATTCAAACAGAATAATTGATAAACACTAATATAACTAAAACCTTGTACGTGACTTTAGTGTAAACAAACAAGTGTATGACTTTATCTTATCTTCGTGTAAGTAATAGTGTTATAGGTACATAAACTATAGTGTAAGTGTTTTTATTAAATTTCCTTAGATTTAATTAGTTCGGTTAGTTTAAACGTGTATATATTTGTAGTATAAACAAATTAATTAGTTTTAATAATAATAAAACTCGTTACAAGTGGCGTCAGTGCGAGGTATCGTTCGCGAACTTTAGTGTAAATATCATTCAGTAATATCGCTCCCGTAATAAAAACATTGATTGCGTAAATAACTGTTAAGTTTGCGATACGCGTATTTATTTATAAATTGTAATCGTAGCTATATCAGTTCATTAAAGTAATGTTATTAAATTTTTTTTTTAATTATTATTCGTGGTTAAATTTATGGCGGTGACGCGTTTGCAAGCAGTTAAAATGGATTCAAAAATAATTGAAATTCTCGAACCGTTGAATAAAAATATGGACGAAAATAATAGAAAAATAGGCAAAAATTCTCAGAAAATTGAAAACAAATTATTTGAAAATACCCAGAAGATAGAAGAAAAATTGATGAAAATTCTAGACGTTTAAAAGAAGAAATATAAATGAGCATAGAAAATCAAATTAAAATTGTTCAAGAGAAAACTCAAACAGATATGTTAAATTTAAAAGAAGAAATTTGCGAAACTATAAATGACAAAATAGAAGCAGTAGAGGATAGAATGAAAATGCTTGATAAAAGAATGAACCAAATGATTTGCCATGGTGAAGGAAGCGTTACAAGCGAAAATTTAATAATGGACTATCTGGAAGAAACCACTCACAAGTTTAAAGTTGTACCTCCAAATTTTTATGGTAACGTTCCATGGTCCACCTACTACAAGCAGTTTCAAGCCGCAGCTACAGCTAATGGTTGAAGCAACAAGCAGAAAGCGACGTCTTTAAAAGTGTCCTTAGGCGGAGAAGCGCTTGGAATTTTACAAACTGTTCCTGACCACCTACAAGAAAATTACGAACTCTTAATTTCACGATTAGAAATGAGATATGGAGATGCTCATCTTCAACAAGTCTATCAAGCTCAAAATAAAAGACGGGTTCAGAAAGCTGCCAAAAGTCTTCTAGAGTTTGAGGCTGACATCGCCAGATTAACACGGCTTGCGTATCCTACAGCACCAGACACCTTCTTGGAACAGTTGGATATTCAAACCTTTGTAGACGGCCTCCGAGACAACGAAACGCAGCAGACTCTTCGGTTAGCTCGACCGAAGACGTTGGATGACGCTTTAACTCATGCTTTGGAGATCGAGGCGGCGAAACAAGCGATGCACGGAAGCAGCCATAAGCTCCGTTGTGCTGCAGAAATACCCACGCACTCAGAAGAAAGCATTGAAGACATAGTGCGACGTGTATTTCGGGAACAAGTAGCTCGAGGAAGAGAAGTGACGTGTTGGAACTGCGGAGAAGTGGGCCACGTACGACGACGTTGTACTAAGCCCAAAAGAAGACCAGAAGAGCGTCCGGAAAACTAGAACAGGTCGACCGAATGGGGCGAAAGTCGACCTCAACGAGCCATGCCCCGGAGATTACCATTCAAATGGCATCGCCTAGGGAGCAATTGCATAGCATTTATCTCGATGGCAAGATTAATGGAAGAAGCGTCCAGTTACTGGTTGACACGGAAGCGACAAAGACTATCATTCGTCCTGACATCTTATTGGAAAACGAGAAGACATCACCAGTAACAGTACGACTTCGAACGGCGACGGGCGAAGAAATACCTACTCACGGACATGTCAAAGTAAACATTGGTTTGGGAAATGGAGTACTCGACCATCAAGTACTGAAAGCCGACATCACGAAAGAAGTTATCCTGGGAATGGACGTGATAAAGAAGTATGGGTTCCATTTTAATATGAAGAACAATGTCCTGAAGATTGACAATGAAGAAATTCCTTTTCATTCGTCAGAGAAGGCAGCCGTGCGAGACTTATTGAGTGAAGACGTGATTCTGCTTGCAAGGATCCAGTGTAGTGATGGCACGCCTGGATGGAAATCTCCGGGAAGGCTACATACGCGCGATTGAACCAATGAAGGGCGACTTAGTTGAAAAGGGACTACTCGTTGGCAGAACTTTAGTACGAGTGAAAAACACGATGCCAGTAAGGATCTTAAACATCAACTCAGATCCTGTAACGTTGAAAAAGAAGACCGTGGTAGGCCAATGCACGCCAGCATCACAAATTGTGAGATGCGTGAAGTCGAACGAAGACACGTCGCCGAAGAAGTGTCCACAACATCTATTGGACATTCTTACCACCAAATACTAAAACCTCAGTCAAGACCAGCTGGCTAAAGTTAAAGTGTTGATCCAAGAGTATCAAGATGTGTTGGCGCTGGAGAGTGGTTCCAAAGGAAGAACTAACGTGGTGAAACATAAAATTAATACCGGAGACGCTCGGCCGATACGACAACATCCACGCAGACTTCCTTTTTGCAAAAAGAGAAGAAGCCGAACAAATAATTACGGATATGGAGAGAGAAGGCGTGATTGAACCTTCAAGTAGCCCATGGGCATCCCCAGTGGTACTCGTAAAGAAGAAGGATGGATCAACGAGGTTTTGCGTAGAGTACAGGCAGCTAAACGACGTCACCAAAAAGGACAGCTACCCTTTACCCAGAATTGACGATACGTTAGACACCCTGTCGGGATCCTAGTGGTTTTCTACGTTAGATTTAAAGAGTGGATACTGTCAGGTAGATTTAGAACCCAAGGATCGTGAAAAAACAGCTTTTACGATTGGAACTGGTTTGTGGCAGTTCACTGTAATGCCCTTCGGCCTGTGTAACGCTCCAGCAATGTTCGAGCGTTTGATGGAAACAATCTTGTGCGGATTGTATTGGAAGACGTACTTGGTTTACCTGGACGACGTGATCGTGGTTGGAAGGTGGTTTGAAAAATACTTGAACAACTTGAAGGAAGTGTTCCAGCGATTACGTGGGGCTAACCTCAAACTGAGCCCAAAGAAGTGCCACGTATTTAAGAAGGAAGTGCAATACCTTGGCCACGTCGTATCTAGAGATGGAGTAAGGGCTGACCCAGACAAAATCCGAGCAGTGCAAGCATGGCCAAGACCAATCGAAAAACATCAGGTCCGCAGTTTCCTTGGGTTGTGCACTTATTATAGAAGATATGTACCCGGATTTGCCAATATTGCCAAACCATTGATAAAATTAACGGAAGAAAAAGCAGAATTTAGATGGAATGAAGACTGCAAAAATTCTTTTAATCAACTAAAACAGACCCGAGTCACTTCGCCGATTTTGAGTTATCCAAGAGAAGATGAGAAATTTGTTTTGGATACAAACGCAAGCAATCTGGCCATAGGCGCGGTCCTTTCGCAGGTTCAAGATGGACAAGAAAAAGTTATCGCGTATTTTAGCAAGGTTTTGTCCAGACCAGAAAGGAATTATTGCGTGACTTGGAGGGAGCTGTTAGCAGTCGTCAAGTCCATGGAGCATTTCTACAAATATTTGTATGGACGAAAATTTTTACTGAAAACAGACCACGCCACTGTAAATGGCTACTTCAATTCCGTAACCCAAAAGGACAAGAGGCAAGATGGATCGAGAGACTGCAAGAGTATGACTATGACACAGAACATCGTGCCGGAAGCAGTAATCGGAACGCTGATGCCTTGTTCAAAAGACCATGTCCGGCGGACTGCAGCCATTGTTCGCAACTGGAAGAAAAAGTTGAATGCCTCCAGAAAACTGCTATGGTTGATGATGAGTGGGAACTTGAGCAGTTGCGTCGCGACAAGAACACGATCCTAAAATAAGACTACTCCTGGACTGGAAAGAAAGCGGTCGACGACCAACCTGGGAAGAAGTGAGTGCTTTGGGCAGAAATATCAAAGCGTACTGGGCGCAGTGGGACTCCTTGATAGTAGAAGACGATCTTCTTAAGCGATCCCTAGAAAGTGCCGAGGGCACGGGAAACAGACTACAGCTGGTAGTGCCGAAGAGCAGGGTAACAGAAGTGTTGAAGCATCTCCACGATGGGACATCAGGAGGACACTTTGGCATTAAGAAGACGTTGGGTAAAGTGCGAGAACGATTCTACTGGATGAACTGCAAAGAGGACGTCATGAAATGGTGCCGTAAATGCATAGTCTGCGCATCAAGAAATGGTCCAGCGAGAAAGCGCAAAGCACTCATGAAACAATACAACGTAGGAAGCCCTTTGGAGAGAGTAGCGATTGACATCGCAGGGCCGTTCCCAGAATCCGATTCGGGAAATAAATACATCCTGGTGGCGATGGATTATTTCACGAAATAGACGGAGGCTTACGCCATACCCAATCAGAAAGCAGCTACAGTCGCAGACGTATTGGTAAAAGAGTTTTTTTTGCCGGTTTGGAGTTCCGTTGGAATTACACTCCGATCAAGGCCGCAATTTTGAGTCTGGGCTGTTTCAAGAAGTTTGCCGACTGTTGGGAATTAAGAAAACTAGGACAACGTCTCTCCATCTTCAATCTGATGGCATGGTTGAACGGATGAATCGAACAATGGGCAAGTACTTAGCCAAGGTAGTGTCCGAACACCAAAGAGACTGGGATCAGTACTTGCACCTTTTCTTAATGGCATACCGATCATCCGTTCACGAAAACACAGGCCAAACACCATCCTGTGTCATGCTCGGTCGTGAAATACGATTGCCATGCGACCTTCAATTTGGACAAAGACCGGAAGAGGAAGTTGCTGGAGAAGATTACGTCAGCAAGCTGGCCAAGAGGCTAGACGAAGTACATGAAGAGATCCGTAAAAACACCAAAATTGCCAGCGACAGGATGAAAACAAGATATGACGTCAAGGCACAAAATGGTGGGTTTTAACCTGGCGATATGGTCTGGTTGTATAACCCTCAAAGAAGACGTGGTTTGTCGCCGAAGCTGCAAAGGCAATGGGAGAGCCCCTATGAAATCGTGCAGCGTATTAACGACATCATATACCGCATCCGAAAACCGTCCAGATGCAAGCCAAAAGTGGTCCATGTCGATCGTCTAGCTCCGTTTGCTGGCGATAACCACAATACGCAAGTTCAGGTCCGAACCAGAGTAATAAGTAGCAGAACCAAGAATCCAATCGAAGAAATGGAGTTTGAAAAGTTTATGAACCTATACGGAGGTTCTGGAAAAGCTAGGTTCGGAGTTACCACCGAGGAACAACAAGACCTGTTCCAGACACAACAAGATTACGCCATCGCACATTGCGTGAGCGAGGATCTTGACATGTCCAGAGGGGTTGCAGTCGTGTTTAACAAGAAGTTTGGGCAGCTAGATGAATTACGAAGACAGCAAACGGCAGTCGGAAAAGTTTTAGGACTACGTGGTGACCGACGCTTCGTTTTCTATCTGGTCACCAAGAAATACTCACGTGTCAAACCGTTATACAAAGATCTGTGGCGAACATTATGGAGTCTCAAGAGAGAAATGGAGTTCCATCATGTTAAAAAATTGGCAGTACCCAAGCTTGGTTGTGGCGTAGATCAACTGAATTAGAGGACAGTTCGAAACATGTTGGAGGTCGTTTTCCGAGGAACAGGCATTTAAGTGTTGGTCTGTAGTTATCAACCAAGGAGAATATTGGGTCCGGAAAAGTCCATTTACTGTTACTTTTATGGTCAAGGAAGTTGCCGAAATGGAAGAAGCTGCCGCTATCGCCACGATCCCTTTTACCGGTGTCGCATCCAGTCTCCTGTTCTGGGACAGAACAGTCCTAAGAAGGGGACAGTGAAACGTTCGAGAAATTATTTACAAATGCAAGAGCCTTCTAGAAGCTGTTGTCCATTTTCTGGAAGATATAGCGAAAAGTAGGGAACACTCGAGAAGGATTCGCCGATGTGTATAAATACCGAAGAGAGAAATCGTAGGTCAGTTATTGCTGGAATGCGAATACAACAGTGTTAAGAAGATTATCAAGTTGAAATAAATAAGTCGTTAGCACGCGTGTGAGATAAACCTACCGAGAATAATCGTGTACGTGATTTTTAGTGTAAACAAGTGTGAAATCCGAGGACGTTATCTTATCTTAAGTGTTATACAACGGTTATACATAAATTAGTGTAAGTGTTTTCATTAAATATTATTAGATTTAGTTTGGTTAATTTAAAAGTGTATATATTTCTAGAATAAGTAAACGTATTTATAGTCGTTTAAATAAAGTAGTTTTTAATAATAAATACGCAACAGTACATTATCTTGCACGATTCATACATTGACATTAACAACTATTTATTTTGTAATTTTGAAAATCTAATTAGTTGAAGTGCCTACACAGCAAAACTATGCCTAAGTAAAAATGCTTAATTGAAAAAGAGGAAATTCACGACTTTTTGAGCAGTTGAAAGTGGCAAACCTCGATACACGTGATTTAGAGTTCTTTTTGAAGAGTATTTAAGTCATGGAGCTTTTACCTTACTCTTTAAATAAACGTGTTGAGTAAGTAATAACTTTAAAATAAAGTCGCATAAGATTCTAATGTGGACCGCGTTGAATAAAAACGCTCTTATATAATTCTAAAAATCGATGTAAATTTTCTCATGATTATGACAACCTGTCAAATAGTATAATTAACAAAACAAAATTGCTTATTTTTAGATTTGGATTTGTTGCACTTACAATTACAAAAAGTACTGAGCAAACTGTTTAAAATATTGGAGCCCGTTGAAACCCAAATTTTTTCAAAAGAAAAAAACTGCTTGCGTTTGTTTAAAAGACCTAAAAGCTGATTCTTTAAGTGCTTGGTGCTGTAAGTTGCTCAAAGTTTAAAATACAATAAATGTTTGAGGATTAGTTGTTGTTTTGTAAAAAAATTGCTTAAAACATCGCACTACAAATGATAACTTAAATTTAAAAACAAGAAGCAATAATTCAGAGAGTTTGATTAACGGCTATGAGCGATAATTTTTATAATCTTTTAGGTTCAAACGTCGATATCAAAGCCAGATTTTTCTTAACTGTGACTAAGAAAAACTAATTCAGTTTACTAGACACTTCCCCATTTGTGAAAAAAATTATTGATTAAACACATCAATTTCTGCGCTAATTGAAATACGTCCTGATTAGTGATGGAGAATAAGTAACTATTCGTTACTTGAGTACTCGTTACTCGCTAAGATCCGAAGTAACGATTACTCGAAAGGCAAAGTATTCGTTACATAGTTACATTCGTACCATTCGATTACAGTATTCACATCTGCAAAAACGGTTCCAGTACCCGTTTGTACTCAGTACACATAGTACATCATTACTCGTTTTATGAATTGTAATTTTGTAGGGACAATATTGAATACAGAGCGCATAAACGACGCAGAACCTTAACTTTTTAAACACATTATTATACGGATAATAGTGATCTCTGTTCTTATCTTAGATTTCTTAAATTAAATTCCTTAAATTGTGCAATTTATAAAACCAAAATTATCAACGTTTTGAGGTATAAGTGCACTTATTCGTATTCACACATATACAAATGTTAATTCTGTTATTTTTTGGATAACATCTTTTTCAAAATTTAGCAAAAAACAAAATTGATTTTTATCGAAAATGTATAATTTTATACTTTAGAATATTTTTTGAAGCTTTTACATTATATATTGTGCGTATTTCCATTTCTTAAAATTAATATTAAAAACGTTAACAAAAAATATTAACAATCCAAAGTAGATATGTTCTGTTTTGTATTTAAAATGATAAGTTTCTCCGGTATCAGCTACTGTCAAAAATGTTTACATAAATTAGAATTTTACAACACGTTCTAGTAATTTATGCACATACGTCTAAGGTAATCAAATCCCTATCGCGAAACGATTCAAGGAATTATATTCCGGTACCCGTATTTATTACCACAAAAACACAGTTGTCAAAGTAGTCATAGTATCCAAAGTAATCAAAGTAACGAATTAAAGTAACGAATACAAAAAGTGTAAGTAACGAATAGTAACGATTACTCAAAAGTAACGAAATTCACCATCACTAGTCCTGATAGTCCAAGTTTTGCTTAACAATGAAAATTTTGAAAGAACCATATTGTATCAAGAAATTTGTTTCATATTTTACAATAGTAGGTCATTAAAATCAATGAAATTTCTGTCATGTTTTTTCGATTTTTATTTTTTTTATTGGTTTTTCAGTTTTTTAATTAGTAAATTTAATAAACAATGAATTGGTATTTATTCTGTTGTGAGATTATATTGTACATTTACGTATATGACGATAATTAAATGGTAACAATCAATAAAAATTATTACCTGTTTGTACCTATTTGATAGAATCATCTATCGTATTATTTACGTAAATTATAGATTATCTTATCTATTATCTAGATAAATTCTTCAACTTGTATCTAAATCGTTATCTAGATAAAAAAATTGGTAGTTATCTATTATCTCATCTAAATAAAAATTAAACTATCTATGCACAACACTAGTGGTGACAGACGCTTCGTTTTTATCTGGTCACCAAGAAATACTCACATATCAAGCCGTTATACAAAAATCTGTGGCGAACATTATGGAATCTCAAGAGAGAAATGGAGTTCCACCATGTTAAGAAATTGACAGTACTTAAGCTTGGTTGTGGGTTAGATCAACTGAATTGGAGGACGGTTCGAAACATGTTAGATGTCGTCTTCCGAGGAACAGGCGTCCAAGTGTTGGTCTGTAGTTACCAACCAAGGAGAATATTGGGTCAGGAAAAGTCCATTGAGTGTTACTTTTATACCGAAATGGAGGAAGCTGCCGTTATAGCCACGATCCTTTTTACCGGTGTCGCATCCAGTCTACTACTATGAGAACGATATAAGTCTCCTGTTCTGGGACAGAACAGTCCTAAAAAGGGGACAGTGAAACGTTCGAGAAGTTATCCACAAATTTAAGAGCCTTCTCGAACTGGTTATCCATCTTCTAGAAGATATACCGAAAGATAGGGAACACTCGAGAAGGATTTCCAAATGTGTATAAATACCGAAGAAACAAATCGTAGGTTAGTTATTGCCGTTATGCGAAAACAGCAGTGTTAAGAAGATTATTCAAGTCTAAATAAATAAGTCGTTAGCGCGTGTTATAAACAAATCTAGGAAGTACGTGACTTTAGTGTAAACAACTGTGAAGCTATCCGCGGACTTTATCTTATCTTCGTGTTTTCATTAAATATTATTAGATTTAATTAGTTTGGTTAATTTAAAAGTGTACATATTTCTAGTACGAGTAAAAATATTTTTAGTAGTTTAAATAAATTAGTTTTAATTTTTAATAATAATTTCGTTACATTATGTTATGTGCCTCAATGAAAAAATACTTGTATGGCTTATGGCTTGTACTTGTAAAATATAAAAATATTTTTCAGTAGTGGATAAATACCTAACTTAAACCGTATCTGTACTCACATATGAACGTAATACAATTTTGGAGCGTTACTTTAAATTTGCACAAAGACGCCAAAAGTGCTAGGCGCGGGCCTGGGAGTGTAGTATCCAGTGGCGGCTTCTCTATTAGGTCATTTGGTCAATGACCCTCCAAAAATGAATAAGAAAGGTATTTTATTTGCTTTAAAATTACAGAAAATTTGCGTTTAAATCAAATTATAAGCGTTTAAATTTCTTGCGTTTAAATAATCGTCAATTTAAACGCAACAGATACGAAAGCTTGCGAATTTTTCCGAGGCTGACACGAACTTTTGTCCGCACTTATTATATTACGATGATAGTTATCCTAATCAAGAGTGAGACACACATAATACAATTTTATGCGAGTTAGAAAAGAAGATAAGTAAATGTTAAAATTCGTTCGTTGGGTTCTCAGCCGGCCGCCTACGCCAAAGATAATACTCAGTGCAATTATCTTTGAGTGCAATGCTATCATTGCTTACGTGACTTACGTCATCTATCGTTATCTTCGCAGCACGTGTGTGTTAAATACAGATTTCTTATCACATATGACAGTAGTTTTTGTTTCATGATAACTGTGGTACAAGACGTTAAAAAATGAATAGCTAATAATTGTTTACACATCTAAAATTTATATTTAATGCTTGTCCTCGGCCTTTACTTCAAATTCGACCAACCAGTAAACATAAAAATAAAGAAGTTTACAGTAATTCAAGGAATCTGTGTATGATTCGTTAGATTGGATTTGTGGAATTGAAATAAATAATAGATTTTAGTGTTTTATATTTACTGTTTTCAGATGATGTATTAATCATTATGTTGTAAAAATAATGTTACAGATTTATAGCATTTAAAAGAAAAAGTAAAAATCAATTGTGAAGTCAATTAAAGACTATAATCAAAAAGTTTGTAAAAACTAAAAATAGATACATATGTATATTAAATAAAACAATTGATTGACTTTACATATGACTACAGTGGAAAGAGAGCGATATTTCTCTATGTTAAAAATTCAAACATTTCTACGCAATTGGCAATACTATGAGACAAGAAAGATGTGCATTTCTATGCTAAGCATTGGAAAATCATTGTAAATTTTAATGAGCTTACTATTGATTATTTTGGTAATTGTAATTAAAGACTAATATCTTAAATCTTACACATAATTGATCTTAAATATAAATCACGTTACTGTAAGAATGTTTTTTAGCCTTTTTGCGATCATTGCGTTTTTTTTAAATGACCCTCTTGTATGATTGACCACCAGCCGCCACTGGTAGTATCTATGTATAATTGACTGTAAGGGTTCAAATAATTTTCTAATCGATTTATTTCTTTAGCCACATATTCTACACAGGTGTAGCATCCTTAAACTTGAGCCGAAAACGACCAATTGAGCAAAAATTTTCAGAAATTCTACTAAAAAAAACATTCTGGCACGTCTGGTCACTAAGTAGCTGCAAAAACCGTAAGCTTATATAGGCGAGGCTCACACGTTTAATTTTTTGTTTGTTTTAAATTAAAGTTCTTTAACCACAAAAGTGTAGGATTTGAAAATGTATTCAGACCCCGTAATATTTGTGAACCCGGCCCCGCAAAGGTCACGCCGGCCCTGACCCCAACACATAAGATTCTTGCTTTTAAAGAATTCAAAAATCAAAAAAACTTACTGCAAGAAAGAATATTTATTTTAGTCAAATTAAATGGAGTAAAACCATTCAATTAAAATTTATAATGTAAACACGTTGTCCACACTTACAACCGTCGCTCTCATTTTTAAAAGCATTGTTAATTGATGTTTCTATATTATCATTTAAGTAAGGTTCGACGACTTCTTGTTTAGAAACTTCTGATTTAGTATTTTCTGCGAGAACGTTATGTAAATCAAAATCGCTTGTAATTAATACAGTTCTTGATGGAGTGTTATGTGTAGTTAAGGTATTCTTTGATTTAGGTTTAGAAACAACTTCTACCGTTGCTGCTGTTGTATCGACCGGTTCTGCCGTTGTAATATTTGTAGGGAGTTGATCAGAAGCATTATCATTTGGTAAACTACAAACGAGTATTTCATAAAATTTGAGTCTAAGTGATTGACCATTTTGAGTAGTATGTAACAAGGGTAGATCGCTTGAGTCAAGAACAACTTTTCCTACCAATAACTGGTCATTGTTGTTACCTCTACCAATGAAAACCGAATAATTTGGTTCGTATCCACCGATAATATTCCGATCGTTTTTTGGAAACCTACAAGAGTCGGTTTTCTGCCACTTCAAAAGTTCTGGATGATTGGTGCAAAGTATCTACAAGAATAATCAAACTACAAATAAAACAAATTGAGTTAGTTTACTTTAAAATTCTCAGATGAGTGCAACTGTTTGGTTCCATATTCAAAAACTGCGCGTTTTTTGTCCTTGTCTAGCATTCCTGGAATTAAGAGTTCTTTATGTAGTACTTGAACTATATAGATGATTTCTCCATCAGTATCCACACCGGCAGAAAATGCGTCGAATGGAATGGTACCTCTAAAATCTCTCCAATAATAAACTGAAAGTGTTTGTATTAATTGGTAAATTAAGACACTTGTGGCAACTACCGTTATTGTAATAAAGAAGATCGGTCGGTGTGCTAGGTGTAGACTTAAGATTAGAAATGGTAAAATCGTTAACATACAAAGGTGTAAATGACAATATTTCGTAATTACTTAATCTCAGTGATCGCTCTTGATGAGTGGTGTGTAAATATATAGATTTACTATTATCATAGACCACCTTTCCTATTAATAAATCTTGTCCCTCAACTCCTTTACCGATATAAACAGTGTATTGTGGTTCATATCCACCAATAACATAATTTTTGTCGTTTAGAAAACCTGTCGCGTTAGTTTCGTACCATTCAAACAAATGTGGAAAGTTGGTGCAAAATATCTACGAAACCAACAATTCTTAAAACGCAATGTTAATAGCTTTTACCTTAATATTTTTATTTGTTGACCATGCTGTAGTAGCGTACTCATATACGGCGTTTTTGAGAGTGTGGTCTAATCTTCCAGGAATTAGTAAAGTCTTATGGAGCACTTGCACTATGTAAATGGGCTCGTTCTCAATGTGTTTTCCAACCATATATGCGTCCGGTGGTATTATTCCATCGTAATCTCTCCAATAATATGCTAAATCGTAACGAATTCAGTAGTAACTAGAAACGATCTATCTAAAGATTTATTACCTTCATAATCATGAAGTTTGTACACTTTGCTTGCGTCTAAACGTAAGCATATTGATAACAAAACTAATATTAGCTTATACATTTTTTTAAAGTCTGAGCTAACATAATTTTTTTGAGTTTTTATACAAGTCATTCCCAAAGATAATAATAACCCAGAGTCGTCTTCGGGATAAATTTGTGTTAATTAAAACGAACACAATTTTTAATCGTTGTAAAGTATCATTTAACAAACGGAAGCAGTTTACAAGTAGAAGTGTCAAATGATCAAGAAACAAAATTTTTTTTTTCGTTTTGAGAAAATGTTAAAAATTCGTTTAGTCCGTACCTTAATTTCCTCTGCAATATCGGCATTACATTCCAAGGTAATTTATATTTATAACACTGTTTTTGTTGATAATCCAAGAGCATCTTCCTGTTTTGATTAAATTCGTATTTCGAATCCGAAACTATTTGCTAAATTTATACTGATCGTATTTATACTTTCCTATAAGGAAAGTATAGCGATCGAAAAATTTTTTTAATTGCATAATTTCACGTTTCCAGGTCTTCTGAATCAGAAAAAACTGGTATGGTCACCAAACGAGTTTCTTATAAAGAATGATGAAGGAATGTCTATATATTTTTTTAAAGTTATGTTGAAGTGATATGTACACGTTTGTATTAATTTTCTAACATGCTATAATTTTTTTGAAATTATTCCCCTTGATTTCATTAAACTCATATTGACTAACTCTTATGTTTGTGCGCCTCGATATTACTTACCTCTTTAGTAAATCAGTAAAAAAAAATCGCCGCAGGCAGGATTCGAAACTACTATATTATATTTGTGAATTCATTTTAAATTACAAATTAAATATCTGATAAACTGTTAATGTTAGAAATTTTTTTATTTTAATAAATTGTAAGGAAGAATTATTTCTATAAGAAACTGTAAAAATAATTCGAATAATCTACATACGTACAAAATTATATAAGAAAAACTGTTAAAAATGACGGATACACCCACTTCCGGTGTCTTTATCAAACTCATCTTTTGCTAAAACCGCGAAAATATGAAAAGTCAGCTCCATACCAAATTTCAAGTTACTAGGATTTTTGGTTGGAGAGTTATCGCGGGCACATCGTTACACAATGACACAGCCAACATTTTTTTGTCAAAAATAATTTTTGAAGTGAAACTTCTTTATCGGCGTTGGAAAAAAATTTACCGTCACATTTTTTTCGTTACGCGTCACATTTAAATTATTCCGTTACGCGCCATCTTTTTTTTTTTTAAATTTTTAAGGTTAACCTCAATTTCTGATTGAACGATGACAATGACAGTAATAATTCTATTTCAATTAATGAAATGCTGTAATAATCTTAGTAGCAAAAAGTTAAAGTGAAACACGGTTGGTTTTTCGTTACGCGCCATCTTTTTTATTTCTGAAACGCAATAGCGACGTGATAAATAATATATCAATACTAAAGTGATCAACAAATCAAAGGTTTTATTTTAATTTTAATTCCAGTGGATTTTTAACAAAAGTAAGTAATTATATCTCTTTTTCTAATACTTGGGTGGGATTGTGGTATTTATTTTTTTAAATTTAAGATATTTAAGGTTAACCTCAGTTTCTGATTGTAACTATCGGTCAATGTATATGATTTCATTAAAATAGTATTTATTAATTAATACGACTGCTAATTTAATGAACATCAATTAATTGACATAGAGTATAAATTCTGAAATATGTTATTAATTTTTAAATTTAAGATATTTAAGGTTAACCTCAATTTCTGATTGAACGATGACAATGATAGTAATAATTCTATTTCAATTAATGAAATGCTGTAATAATCTTAGTAGCAAAAAGTTAAAGTGAAACACGGTTGGTTCAGACGAAGAGTACTTTCAGTTTCTCCAACGCAGTAGGGATAGCATGTCGCTTATTTCGTTACGCGTCACATTTTTAATTAATACGACTGCTAATTTAATGAACATCAATTAATTGGCATAGAGTATAAATTCTGAAATATGTTATTAATTTTTGTAAATCAATTAACTAATTTTTGTAGATTCAATTTCATATTTCAGTTACCATAAGCCATTAATTACAAAAATATATAATAACGATGACAATGATAGTAATAATTCTATTACAATTAATGAAATGCTGTAATAATCTTAGTAGCAAAAAGTTAAAGTGAAATAATTGTATTATTTGTATTCATGTCTATGATAATAAAATCCTTTTGTTTAAAATTTATCTAATTTAACTTTATTTAACCAATTTCTGAAAAGTTGCATGTAGATCATTTTGCGAAAAATAAGGCCATAAAGAAGTTTCACTTCTTACATGTGTACACTAGTACACGCCCATGTTTTTTTTATTCAGACCTTAAAAACGTAAAATTATGCAATAAATTTTTTTTGAAAAAAAATTGCGATCGCTATACTTTCCTTATAGGAAACTAAAAATGTATTTTTGAGAAAAAAAATTGGATGTCAGTGTGTCTGTGTGTAACGATGTACCCACGTAACTATCGAACCAAAAGTCTTAGTACTTTGAAATTTGGTATGGAGATACGTTAAAAAATAACAATTTTACTCTATATTCTTTTGACTTGTTTATATACGGAGTGCTGCATCTTATTTAAATTATCTTTGAATATACCTACAATAAATCTCGAACCAAAAGCCCAAGTAACTTAAAATTTGGTATGGCGCTGGCTTTTTATATTCTCTCGGTTCTATCAAAAGTCTAATAAAAAAATCGGAAGTGGGTATATCAACCATTTTTAACAGTTTTTCTTATATAATTTTGTACGTATGTAAATTATTCGAATTATTTTTACAGTTTCGTATAGAGTTACTTTTTCCTAACAATTTATTTAAATTAATTTTTTTTCTAACCTTAACAGTTTATCAGATATTTGATTTATAATTTAAACTGAATTCCGTATATAATCCCAGGTTCGAATCGTGCCTATGGCGATATTTTTAAGATATACTCACAATAACTCTCGAACCAAAAGCCCTAGTAATTTGAAATTTGATATGGAGCTGGCTTTTTGTATTCTCTCGGTTCTATCAAAAGATGGGTCCAATAAAGATACCGAAAGTGTATCCGCCATTTTTAAAAGTTTTTCTTATATAATTTTGTACGTATGTAAATTATTCGAATTATTTTTACAGTTTCTTATTGAGATCATTTTTCCTAACAATTTATTCAAATAAAAAAAAATTTAAAACAGTTTATCAGATATTTAATTTGTAATTTAAGATGAATGGATAAATATAATATAGTTTTGAGCAACGATTTTTTTTACTAATTTACTAAAGGGGTAAGTAATATCGAGGCGCACAAATATAAGAGTTAGCCAATATGATCTTAATTAAATCGAGGAAAAAATTTCAAAAAAATCATAGCGTGCCACAGTGGGAGGAATGACCAGCAAACGTGGACAAAATTATTTATCGATAGAAAAATATTTCTACAAGGTTGTAAATGATACAAAAACGTTTTATATTGACTTTGTAAATAATTTTAATCAGAAATTTGTAAGTTAAATGACGTTTAATCACAGTGACGACACTGCTGACATCGTTTTGCTTGACTCGTCAGAAACATCTTGTGACATAGCGGTCACTAAAACTTCCTCTTCTTCATTTGGAGGAGCTAAAAGCTGTAAAACTTCATGAGAAAGATTTTGTCTAAATTTCGAAGGAAACTTCCTCACAGATGTTATATAAGGATCCAACGAAACAAGTAACAAATTTAGTAAATCCTGATTGGTTGTTTCTCTCGAAGTTTTTCGAGTATGACTCCTTCTATAAAATTTTAAATCTTTATTGCGACATTCTTGCGCTTCTTCGGACAGCTGTCCCATTGGCAGTAAAGCATGAGCAATAGTATCAGAACCATGAATTAAAATCTTATGCATCGAAGCAGGCATGTAATACCACAGATATAAATCTACGTATAATTTAGATGTTTGGAATGCATAAGTTTTAAAAGCTTCTCTATCTATAAGAAAAGTCGATGAAATGGCTTCCAATATTACTGAGCATCTTTTGATCAGCCCTTCATCAATTCCCGTAATTTTGGATAAGACTTCGAAGTTCTTAAAAAACCGCCGAGTCGTGTTGCCATCGTTTGAAGTACCACTACCTCCAGGTTTAACGTGGTCAACTAACAGCCCTAACTGATTTTTGAAATCTTGCTGCAGCGTCTTTTTTCGATTTTCAAAAATTCTTTTTTCTTCGGGCTGTCTGACTTGCCACTTTTTAAATTCCATGCGATAGGAAATATGAATAAAACATTGAAAAAATCTTATCCACGCATGCAATGGTCACAAGCCAAAACGATATGCACTCTCATTTACGGTTCTTGCACTTACTGCCTCCAGGTCGTTGCGTTGCAAATATAACACTTTTGCGCTGATGTTGTTGAAGTGACAGCATTACAAATTTTTCCATCCAACATTGTAAGTGCCATTTGCTGTGTTACAAAAAACGTTCTCCCTGCAACACAAACCTCAGTCTTTTGTAAATTGTTAATTTGTTCTTGGATATTATCAATCTCCTGTGTTGATAATTCTGTCGTTTCTTTTTTAAAATGTAACCTAATTGGTCTACAATATCTCACTGAAGAAGACCGTGGATTTTGCCACAAAATTATTTTATTTTTTAATTTTGACATAGAAGACAATTGAAGCGGCACAAAAGAACTTATGAACTTATCACTATCCCGAAAATTGTCTGTAGATTTTTGTTTATATTCACTGTGTCTAGTGCTTCCGTCACAACCCCATTTGGAAATCAGAACAAGTTCTTGTGAAATGTCATTAGCCATGGTTGTAAATACTTCCTCCTGCGACAATACAAGTCTTCTTATATATAAGGAGCTTGAAGTTGTACCTCCATTAGAGCTTCAGTAATTGTGATAGCTTCGTCTGGAGGATAGCATGCCTTTTTTGCAGCTTGTATTTTGTGGTAACTTGGATAGATATCCGCCATCCTTGTTTTCGCTTGAACTCTAATTTTTATGTATTGACTCTTTGTCAATTTGGTATCTATGAATAAAGCCAGTGCTTCATCGGATGAATATGGCTTTATTTTTTTCTTCCGCTTTTTTCCATGCTTCTCTTATTCTGGAAGGCCTACTTGGTGTTGTCTCAACTGCCTCGTAAATCAATTTAGCAGCGCCCTTTTGGCCAGCACTTCGCAAACTCATTTGAGCAGCATATGCTAGTTCACCGGAACCGTACTGTTCGCGAAGCTCCTTAGTTTTGCATCTTTTTGAGCGGTCGCCCAATTCACCAAATGAAGTAGAAGGTCGGCGACTACTTGTTGATGGTAAGCTTTCATCCACAACTTCATCGGCTATAGCTTCAGATGGCAATTCAAGTAGATCTTCATCCAGCCAATCTGAATTCCTATCTAGAAATATGCTTTCCGTGTTATTGCACTTTTTCCACCGTGTTTCTAATTTATTGCAAAATCGACGAATAGTTTTTTTAAATATTTTTTATACCTTGTTCATCTTCAAAAGCACTAGTAATAGTATCCATTACATGTTTTCGTTTCACGGCAATGTTCTGACCTTTCTTTTTGAGCCATATTTGAAATAAATCTCTTCTAGTCTTTTGAAGAACAACCCCTAAGGAAAAAAAACATTGCTTTAGTCGTCCTTTTATACAAATTGCATTTTAAATTTTTATAATAGGTTTACAGAATTTAACAATGTTTTCAAGATAATATTATAAAATATGATGTTATACAGTTAATTTTAAATAAATCTTAAAATTTCCACCATTACATACACGTGAAAAAGTTTTCTGCATTGAAAATGAAGTTTAACGAAGAGCGCGCCGCGCTGCAGTGTAGGGATTAATAGGTCATAACTTTTAAACTTGAACATTTTTGAGGCTAATTTTTTTTAAACATCAATAAGAATAGTGTCCTTTATATTTTAAAAAAAGAAAGAGAGTGGGATATTGTGGGACTTTTTTGTAGGTCAACTTAAAGTCGACAGTGTTAACTTATTGTACTTGAACTCGCAAATTATATAAATTCCTATATTTATATACAAAATATATATTTAAACACTATCACAATAACAAGTACTTACCTTGATTTAATTGATCCATGATGTTTTAAGCAAATAAAGTAAATGTAAAAGTCTTAGTACCACTTTGAAGTAGGGACACAACACTAAAGCGTGCAACTGAAGTCGATGAATACGAAACTTTGAGTACCTGTAAAAGAACCGTTTAAGGGTTTGGAACCCTTATTTATGAGTCATTGGGAAGCTGAAACATTCCTGTACGTATTACTCATATTTTAAGCCGCTTAGAAAAAAGTGAAAATTTCGCATTTTGTCCACAAATGCAGATAGTTTGTCCCACTGTGCGTGCTAGGAAGTCAATACAAACGTGTACATATCACTTCAAAGTGGTTTTATGACAACAAACTTAAAAACATATGTAGACATTCCTTCATGATTCCTTATAGAGAGTCGTGTGGTGACCACACCAGTTTTATTTAATGCAGTTATTATCTCTTTTCATGTTTTCCGATAAGTTCTATCGGGTTAGCGGCAGTCTCTTGTTGTAAAACAACCGTTGAGGTTATGTTAAAATTATTATTTGTCATTTTGATGCTGGAGAGCGAACATCATCTCCATGTTCCGTAGTAGCGTTGAAGTGAAGACATCGTATCAATGTTTGGTGGTTGTGGAGATATTAGAATTGGCATCTTGGATTATGGAATTTCAAAATTTTCGATCATATTTTTCGATTTAGACTACAATTTTGTTTTTCTGTGAAAAATAAACGAACGTTGCGTCAGCTTTTGAAACACCCAACTTCTACCTTCTTTTCTTTTAATTGTAACGGTTATAACACACTTTGCTATAGCTGATCTCATATTTTTTCGTCCTCCGAGAATCCAATAATTTTCTCTCAAAAGACTAAGAAACCGTTAAACCCTATCCTGACAAAAACAATTGTGTAAATAAAAAATCAGTCTCATCGCCAATAACACAATTGCAAATCTTCCATATCGTCTCGTCTCAAGACATAACTTGTCAATCAAGGAGTTCATTATCGTTTTTGAAAGTAACGAAGTCCCTCAGTGCTTGTTCATTTTCTTTAGCAAAACTTTCTGCTTGTATCACCGTGTGAATGAAATGCTCAGCATCAGTCAGTTCACTAACGGTCAGCTCTCATGCGTTTTTCTTCTTTTCTGAAATCTCTGCTTCATCACACCTAAAATGCTTTAACGACCTTCTAAAAGGGTCTTCCAGCAGCCACGCAGAACCCTCCAACCATTCTAGTCTAATAGTAATAGAGCGAACATCATCTCCATGTTCGATAGTAGCGTTGAAGTAAAGACATCGTATCCATGTTTGGTGTAAAGATATTAGAATTTGCATCTTGGATTATAAGATCTCGGAAATTTCGATAATATTCTTCGGTTTAGACTACAATTTTGTTTCTCTCTGAGAAATAAACAAACGTTGCGTTGGCTTTTGAAACTCCCAACGTCTACCCACTCTTTTCTTTAATTGTAACGGTTGTAACTTGCACAAAACACACTTTGCATAGCTGATCTAACAGTTCTTTGTTCTCCAAAAATCCAATAATTTTCTCGCAAATTACTAACAAACCGTTAAACCCCATCGTGACAAAAACAATTGTGTAAATCAAAAATCAGTCTCATCACCACAAGGTGTTTCGCCAATAACACAACTGCAAATTTTACATATCGTCTCGTCTCGAGACATAACTTGTCAATCAATGAGTTCATTATCGTTTTTGAAAGTAAGGAAGTCCCTCAGTGCTTGTTCATTTTCTTTAGCAAAACTTTCTGCTTGTATAACCGTGTGAATGAAATGCTCAGCATCAGTGAGTTCACTAGCGATCAGCTCTCTTGCGTTTTTCTTCTTTTCTGAAATCTCTGCTTCATCACACATGACGACCTTCTGAAAGGGTCTTCCGACAGCCACGCAGAACCCTCCAACCGTTCCACTTCTAATAGTTAGTTTCTTAGGCAACCTTTGAAAGGCAGGTCTGCTGGATTATATATACTTTTGCGTTTTTTAGTTTGCGTATCGCATTTACCCGATTCCTCCTTTTGTATCCAACGAACAACTGTGAAAGAATCACTCCAAAAATACGATTCAATCTCCTCTTTTAGATTCCGCATTATGAAATCATACAAATTTTTGTTGCCATCAATTATAGTTTAGGCAAAGTAAGTAAACGAAAATGAAATCCAAGGATAAAGTATCATTATTTACATTTCTTAGGAAAATGACACAGGCAAAAGCGTGTTTACTGACATCGCAAAATACATGCAAATTTTTGTGCTGTAATTTACCAGTTCCAGCGTGCACTCATCTGGATATTTGATCCTCCATATACAGTTCAACTCACTCAAGTATGTTCAAACCAAATGCTCAACTTCAGCATCTACAAGTTGGTCCCAATTGAGCTTAGTCTTCCACAAACGCTGCAGCAGTAGTTTGGAGATTAGTGTAACTGGGCTAAAAACAGTACCAGCCTCTTAGTCACTGAGTTTATAACCTTTCAAAAATGTATTACTGAGAAACAATACATCCCTCACTAGAAACCAAGCAACAAAAATTACTTCTAATTGAGCCTCAGAGTTTCGGGAAAACTTCCACTCTCTTAAATCGAATTTAACCTGCTACATGATGGAATTGGCTTCCTTCATGAATCGTTTGAGCAAAATCTCATTCTCTACACAAGTCACACAGTTAACAAAATGCGTTGCTCATTTTCCACTCCATTATTTCAAAATTGCATTAAGCCTTTAAAATGATTCTTCAGACTAATACTTGCTTCATAACATTGCTCAGCTTATGTTACAGAAACTCCGTGCATTCCATCGGCCTTGCAATATTGTGTAAATCCCATGCACAAATCCTCGAAGGATCGTTGCCACACGCGTAGCAATTGTTCAGGAAGACACAAACAACGGAAAAAGCATGGATGAATATTTGTCTGAATTTATTCCCGACGACTCCAAAACTCCAAACTACGTTTCAAACTAATCGTACAAGTAACAAATATCTGCTTTTCCCCTAGTCGCAACATTCAATATTCAAAAATAATTTTAAAAGTTTTCGCACATAAACTTGCAATTTGCAAGTCCTCGCGCCTGAACCGTGACTTTAAAGTATCTATTATACGCGAGTAAATTCCCCCGGTGGCTGAAAAACTGTCAACCGGTTGTCGCGCCCGGCAGCACGGTACCGTAGCTTGTATCAAATAGTCGACGTGAACTGTTGCAACGCATCTTTCAACACCTGGAGTTTTTCTGCCTACCTATCTTAGCTTGCACGCGTTGAGATAGTTCGACCTCCAATTCTTTCATAAACCTTGTAAGCGAGGTACGAAAAACTATTCTTAGCCTTCTTTTTTTTCAAACTCGGCATCCATTTCAAAACCGCACAACTAATCGTTCAAGTTTGTCTTCAAAACGAAAACCGCTTCACAACAACCAACAATTAACCACTAAGTCCTGTCACGGTCGTTACAAATGTCGTGATTCGGGAACATAAATAGCTACCCGCTATTGTCAGGGCACTAGGGTTTTATAAAAAAAAGAATATTTCACAACTGCTTTATTTCTACGTAGGCGGATAATTAATTTAAGTAAATTATAGGTAGACATGAACCACTCGAAGTATTTTGCATCGTCCTTATCTGTCACTCTATTGACTACTCTCGTGTCTTCATCGTCGTCCGTGTTGTTGCCAGCGTAGGGGCCAGCCGATTGATGTGTACTACCTTCGGTTTGCTTCTTGGTAACTTTCGGACGCGGCAGATGAAGTCATTTATTTTTGCGAAAATGGCATAAAGAGTTTCCCATTGTCTCTGTTACTTTGGTGCCAACCCTCGTTTTAGTTGTGGGTTGTACAACCAAACCAGGTCACCAGGTTGAAACTGTCCTTCTTTGGCTCTTACGTCATATTGGTCTTTCATTCGGTCACTGACGATTTGGATGTTCTTTCGGACGTTATCGTGGATGATTTGCATTCTCTTCTCAACAACTTCTCCAGGCTTGCATCCAAAGTGAAGATCGCATGGTAACCTTATCTCACGTCCAAACATCGTACAAGCCGGAGTTTGCCCGGTAGTCTCATGAACGGATGATCAATTCGCCATTAGGAATAAATATAAATATTGATCGCAGTCTCGTTGGTGTTCGGAGACCGCTTTGGCAAGATACTTTCCCATCGTACTATTCATCCGTTCCACCATGCCATCTGATTGACGATGAAGAGGTGTAGTCCCGGTCTTCTTAATTCCTAGAATCAAGCTCCAACGGAACCCTAAAGCGACAGAAAAGTTTTTTTACCAACACATCTGCAACAGTTGTACTTGTTGTCTTGTTACGTTTCTGGGAATAGACCTGTGATTTCAATTGCTACCCTTTCCCGTCGCGCATAAATTACATTTGCAGCACCACTCCTTTACATCTTCTTTGCAGATCACCTAATAGAACCTTTCCATGACCTTTTTAAGCGTCCTTCAGAAGTTCCATCATGCAAATGCTGCAACACTTCTGATACACGGCTTCTCGGTACCACGAACTGCAGTTTTGTCTCGATGCCATCGTCGCTTTCCAGGGATCGCTTTAGAAGACCATTTTCCTATTTCAAGGAGTCCCACGCATCTCTTACGTGGGGATTCAAGAAAAAAGCGACCGCTCACGTCTACCAAGGAGCTATCTAACCCGCAATTTCGTACGCTACCGAACTTTGGCAGGAAGGATGTAACGTGAAGAACACCAGAAAGCTAATAAATGCCAAACGCCCGTTAACGGTAGAGGCCGCAATGGCCTATAGCACGGTGTCTACGGAGGCCGCCCTTGTTATAAGTAATTTACTGCCGCTTGGTTTGTTTTTGCAGAAAACGACTAATGTTCAAAAAATGCGCAGAAAGGTCCCGGACGATAAAACACGCGCCGCGATCGACGACATCGGTTACCGGGGGCGCTTAGTAGAAGCGAAAATTGACACTTTCGAGATGGGTCACCCAGCAAGTCTGGAGAATTTCCGATTCCAATGGAAGAAGAAGGAACACCGCCCTGGCGTTACTACACCGATAGTTCGACGTTGGACGATGGGAAAGTTGGAGCAGTGTTCATGCAGTTTTTCAACAAAAAAGAAGTCATCGCGTTGCGCCATGTGCTCGCGATGGAAGATCCTCCAACGAGCGTAGCAATCTTCACAGATTCGAGAGCCCTGCTAGAAGCACTGGATAGTCCGAAATCGCCAACCCACCTAGTTTTTCAGGCTCAACGACTCATCAAAAGCGCGAAAAACGTAACAAGGCAGGAATTCCGCTAGAATAAAGCCCACGTTGGGACGGCGGGTAACGTGTGAGCCGACGCGTTAGCTAAGGAAGCACCCCAAGCCACAGATATCGACGTGGATTATGACCGTTGACGGCGGTGAAAAGAGGCATACGCAAACTAACCATCCGGAAATGGAACGCGAGATGGGAAAACGCCGAAAGCGGAAGACGGACTTTTCGGTTTATTCCCTCCATAGAAACAAGACACGGAATACCGCTAAAACTTGACCGCTTCACGGTGCAGATCGTCATCGGGCACGGGAATTTTAAAGCACGCCTAAACGGGATAGGTAGATCGGAAACGGCCGAATGCGAGTGCGGTGGAAGAGATGAAGTTGAACACGTCTTGTTCGATTGTCGCTTGATTCATCGCGAACGCGGTGTAGCGGATGCCAGGTTAGCAAGCGTCGGGCTGGCCTGGCCCACGAAAGACAGAGAAGTGACGATCGTCGCGAATAACGGCGAGTGGTGGATAGAATTAACTCGATTCGCGAATTCTCTAGACCGTCTAAAACCAGACACGGCGGAGGTGCTTTGCGAAAGAAAATTAGAAAGACGCAGAATAGCTGTACGTTAAGGAAACTGTATGAAGTCGTTTGCAGAAAACCCAGCTGGGTGAAAGATGACAAGCCACGGCACGACAACAGAGAGGATACGAACGTTTAGTGCGATAGTGTTTTGAACGCGATAGTGCGAGGAAAAGGTAAAAGCCATGCTGCTCGAAAATGAACTAGAGTGCCGTGTAGACATCGTAAAGTAACCCACGTGCCAGGTAACGAGCATAGTGACCCTTCTCGAGAAGTTCGGACTAAATCACAAGCCAAATGGACGAGATCGGTATTCACTGTTCTGTTGAAACATTAAATTCGGAAATGAACGAATAAACGACCGAGTATACAAAAATTTTATTATGTAAGTTTTAGAATTGTAACAAAAGGCAGACGAGAATTTAACTCTAATAGCCACCTAGGATTTTAATTTAGAATTGAATGTTGTAGAAATGTTTTATGTTTATCTTTTGCATGTTATTTTTTAAGTTGTAATTGATTTATAAATTTCGTATTGTTAAAATTTGTATGTAATTCCCGTCTGGAGCGAGCATCGACAGTTACGCTAAACGCACGGTGCTATACTCGAGACTGCGGCCGAACTTTGTAAAACTGTTTGTTTGTTTTGTATTTAGACAATTTTGTGTGCCTAAACTTATTTCCATGTAGGTATTACCTTTTGCATTCCCAATTACCCGCAACATTTCATCTGTACCAAAATCGTAATATCTTCACCGGAAAATACTTTTTCCATTTTGCATTTTATTCACAAGCGACATATAGGAGAGGAGGGGCCTTTTGCCTCGAACTCACCACCGGGTGCCGCCTAGAATCTTTCAAATTGGAGTCAATTATTTGCAAATTTCATCATTAAAAACCCTGATATGGCCTCAAACTAGTTAACCAAAATTTTAAGCACTCCATGCGAGACCCTGCTTAGCAGTCAAAAACTGGAAAACCGAAAGGAGCGCTGCCTCAAAAGAGGTCGCTGTTTCAACGCACCCTGTTCGAGCGCCTGCCTAAGCCAATACCGAAAGCATAGTTAAGCGTAGCACGTAACTGGGTTGCAAGAAAACTGCATCGAAGCTTATACAGACACCTTGGTCTTTCCCAAAGGATAGGTTAGGCTTTTTTATATAAATTTAGTTATAATGCATGCAAAGTTTTTAGATTTTTATATAAATATGTCAATTGATTATATGTAACGTCGATTCGGGTAGAGGTGTTATGCCGAAAGGCGGTGCACCGCTCCGCAATCTGACAATTGTGGAAAATAAAATTCTATGTGCCCAATATGCTTTCACCGTTCTACTTTGCGCGCTGATTTCTCTCCAATTTGGTCTCTGTTCATTTGTTTTGTAATTTATTATCAACTGTTCCGAATCACTCTCTTGTTCTCGACGTAGTTGTCGTCAATCGCCGTTATTCTGCAAAACATGTTACTTATCTTTTCGAGTCTACAGTTAACCGGGCATGATTCCAATCGTAAACTAATTTTTCTCGCGGTCCTTTGGTTCCAAGTTCACTTGCCAGTAGCCACTTTTCAAATCCAAAGTGGAAAACGATTGCGAACTACATAAGGTATCTAAAGTGTCGTCAATTCGAGGTAACGGGTAACTGTATTTCTTGGTGACATTGACTTGTCTATACTCGACTCAAAGTCTTGTTGACCTATCATTTTTCTTCACCAAGACCACTAAAGATGCCCACGGACTGTTAGATGACTTGATCACACCCTGAGTTTCCATTTCGGCCACATCGTTTCGCTTGGCCAAGGGAAGTCGCCTCGGATGTTGTCGGATTGGTTGAGTATCGCCAGTATTGATTTTGTGTCTCACGACATCAGTTCTTACTTTAGAGTTATCATCCATTGCAGACGCGTCGTGGTAATGCTGGATTAGTTTCTTAACTTCACTGCGCTCGCGCTGGTCAAGATTTTGACACCATTTTCAATAACTGTTGTGGACATTTCTTCGCTGATGGGTTTTCAACAATATTTGCACATTTCAGAGTGTGAGACACCGACGTAGATTCTCATATCACAGTATACTTCTTCAAAGTTGCCCAGTTTGGACTGATATTCATTATTCTAACTGATATTACGTTTTTCACCAGAGCTTTACCAACTAGTAGTCCTTTTAAGGTCCATTCCCCTAGATAATTTCTTCAGTTTTGTCAGCTACCAGTATCTGATGATTAATTTATTTATTTTCAATACATATAGTCACCATCATTTTTCCATGAATTGGGACTGTTTCGCCAGTTGCTATCTTTAGTTGTATCGTGACTGGTGTTATTCTTCCATATTCTCAAACTACATCTGGGTTAACTATTTTCGTCGCTCCTGTGTCAATCAATAGTTCTACTCCTCGTCCATTGATAGTGTCATCAACATAGATGCTGTTCAAGGAGTTAGTTGACGATGCAACGTATATGGTAATCTCCGGGGTTGTTGAAGGTGGACTTTGCCCTTCTCAGATGACTTCCACTAGTTTTCCGATAGTTTTTGTATTCTTGGTTTGGGACAGCAGCGTCAAATGTGACCCAGTTCACCGCAGTTCCAACATCCAGGGCTTTGACGTACACGACTTGTTTAGTCACACAATACTAGTCAAAGTAGCTCTTTAATGCTTTCTTGCCTTTCTTTTTGACCCTAAACCATATTACGAACACAATGACTACCTCGATGAGGCGCCTACTTTTCCGCTTCAAATTCTAACGCATGTGTCAGCGCGTCGTCGAACGTCTTAAGAGCGCGCCTAAAGTAGTGGGGATTTGATATTTTTTATTATGTGCATCATAGATGCAAATCAACGTTAACTCTTCATTCATAGATGGCACTCAACATATAAAAACTGAAATGAAATTACAAGCGCCATTATAGTAGTTGGAATGCGATAGTTTTATAAGTATCTTAGAAGTAATACAACGTCAACCCGTCATTCACAGAGGGCATTAAAAATTTAAAAAAAAGTACACAAAATAATATGCAACCACTATAAAAACTTGAGTGCAAATTTGTTTATTATTTTAAATTTAATTCTACTGTTAGTGCTTTTTTGTATCATTTCAGCCTTATTTTATGACGAATCGTAATTTAAAAATTCAGACAGTATTTATAAAACTATGAGAAGACATTTGAAATTAGACAAATTTTGAATATGTTTTTACAGTTGGTATGTCGATAGTAATGTAATCAATTTGCAATTATACAACACGAAAGTTTCGTTTCCAAAAATTCATAAAAAATACACCACGTTTGAAGATGTTGTGTTTTTAGAATAGAATTGTTTTCGAATGATAAGCTGAATCATTAATGGGTATCATTTTACAGTCAAAACCGAATGCTGCTTAGTATCGTGGGCATACAGATAACTGAGAATTGCACAAACGTTGTTGACATAAAAGTTGCTGTAAGCACCTACTTTATTATTATCAATCTCTTTTTTAATTTATCTTTTAACGTTTTACTTAAAAACGATAGTAATAAAAATAACACTTAAAAAAATAAAATACATTTTAACTGCATAAGCGTCTTATAATCTTTGTTTTTAATTTATTTAATTTAACTAATAATCAATGGCGGCTGGTCATTTTAATATTAAATATTTTTAGAGGGTCATTGACCAAATGACCAAATGGAAAACCGCTACTGTAGATAATTAAAATTATTCAAAGTTAAAAGTTTTTTATCACAACAATAAACGCCCTGAACAGCAAATTGTAAATAGTACTTTGAGAACACTTGTTTTAAAATGTAGATAAACAGTATCAAAAACAAGTATCATATTACAGTCAGAGCCGAATGCTAAGCGTGGGCATGAGATAAGACCCAAGAATTCATGATAAGTTATTTGTATCTTTTATCCATTATTTTGCGCTCATAATACACAAATAGCTATTTCAAACGTTTGTAATTATCGTGTTTGAGTGCTTTTTTGAATATGGATGTTAGAAATTTATTGTACACCGCCTGAAATGCGGGAAGCTGCAGAGCAGTTAAACGACGGACTATCCCTGAATTCTCAAAACATTTAAATTTGTCCATTATTAACCTAGAAAAAATTATTGACCACCGCTAGAGAAATTCAGCTTCTCAGTTGGCTAGGAGACGCAATAATTGTCAACTTCATAGCTAGTAGTGGGAAAAAGTTATTGACTTTCCAACTTTCCAAAAGTTCCATGTATTACTAGGTACCTTCATGTAAAAAATAAATTAAATTAAAATTGAATATCATGTAATGTACATCAAACTTTCCTTTCATAACTTTTTACGTACCTATTATTTAGTACCTAAGTAATTTTTTTTCTAATAAATTTGTTCTTCGCAATGAACATGTATGATTTTAAGAATTAAAAAATTACACGAAATACTTATTAATTTTTTTTTTGAATCTGTATACATATACCAACTTGCAAACCAATAGCGTTAATTGAAAGAATTTCTCACGTTCGCAGCGCGCACGTAAACGGATATTTCAGTGTTTAGTGTTATCAGCATTATACAGAGATAATATAAAAAGCATAGTTGTAAGTTAAATTTATACAAGTATAAGCGACACCTCTTTAAAAATAGCTGAACTGTTGCACTCAAAATACAAGCTATGATGCAATTTAAAATTTAGTTTGTACACAATATTCTCATTTTCTCGAGAAATATTGAATGTTTTGTTCTCAAACTTTGGATAATTAATAAAATTAACATACTGAAGGCAATGATAGAATATGAAATCTATGTGATACAATTTTTTTGTAATTTAGCACGTACTTTAAGAACGAATTTACATTACAAAATCAATGAATATACACGTGAAAATGTTTCATTGCCCTCATTGGTATGTATACAAAACGTAGCCGTTGAACTTAAAGTGATATATTAATTAAAATTTAAGATAATGAGATTAACAGAAAGGTGTGTTTTTTTATTGTAGCGCCATCTTTTAACTCTTACTCTGGACGGCGCGCTCTTAAGTCGACTTAGTCACAAGGTTTGTTGTGTATTGCTATCCCTTAAACCATCGACAAAAGTTTCTGCTGCCAGTTGTTCCAGAAAACTACATAGAACTGTAGAGTAATCTAGTCTCACCAAACGCGTAATATCCGCTTCAAACTCTTGAAGACTTGTCGACTTTTGACAACGATTCTTTGCCTGCGCGTGGTACACTTCTTGAAGATTGTCGTCTCCATATCGTATCTCCAGAAGTGAGGTCAGCAGCTGATAATTCATGTATTGGCAATCAGGGACGGTCTGCAAGATGTTTATCGTTTCTCCTCGGAGGGCAACAAGCAACAAAGTGGCTTTCTCTTGGTCGTTCCATCTATTTGCCATTGCAGCAGCTTCAAATTGTTTGTAATACGTGGACCACGGTGTCTTGCCATCGAACGTCGGCGGTGCGATCCGTGTTTTTGATACTACTTCACTTTCATTGTCGGGTATTACGATCGTTGTTAGAGTCGCATGTTTTTCGCCTTATAGTCTTTCTTCCATTAGTTGATATCTTTCTTGTTTCTTGCTCTAACCTTCTGGAATTTTCTAATAATCTTTCTTCCATAATCATGGCAGTTTCCATCAATTTCTCTTCCATTACTCTAAATGTTTCTACTAGTTTCTTCAACTTTCATCTCTAAATTAATGAAATATTCTTGTAGTTATTTTATGTTCCTCAAGTTTGTTAGAATTTTCCATTAGCTTTTCTTCTAGAATTTTCTTCCGTTTTACTAGTATATAAGTTTAACTTTATTCATTGCCATTTGGATTACAAATTTGCTCGTGTTGTCTATACATATATATTACATTTTCTTATCCCTTCTCCCCCCTTAACTTTTTCCTCCTGCTCCATACTTCCTCCATCCATTCCGCTCCTTTTCCGTTTTCATCTAAGATATCCACTGTTTTCATCACCTCTTCTCTTAGTTCCCTGCATCTCTTTCTCATGTGGTTCCGATCTTCCGTTTCTTCTCCACATAGCCTGCACAACTTTTCTGGTTCTTCCTTCCAATATTTGTTCCCTAACTCCTCGTTGCCACATCTGAACCTTGCCACCATTTTTTTCCTTTTGTTGCTTTTAATCTCACTGTCTTTTAAATATTCCGGCATCCCTTCACCCTTGATATCTTTATAATTCCTATTATATCTGCTCTCTTTTATCTTTGTCCATCTTTCTTGTTTTTCGATGTCTCTATCTCTCCTAATTATTTCTTCTCTTGTCCCTACCCCCTCTTCTCTTAATCTCTCCACTTCTTCACTCGCGTACCCGTTTCTTTTGTAATACTCTTCTCTACCCTCCTGCCCTTACTTCACTTTCCCTCCCTTTATCTCTTTCCAACATTCTTGCAGAATTTTGCAATATGTTCTTTCCCTCATTTCTTCCTCGTATTTTATTGCTCTTTTTCCTGTCTCAATCCTCATTTTTTCTATCTGAACCTCCTCTCTCACAATATACCCCGGTGTATCCCTGTCCACTCCTAACACCCATCTCCAGTATTTTTCCTGTAGCCCCTCTACCTCCCTCCACTCCTTCCAGCCCCATATTTCCGCTTCATACATTACCACCCCTTTATTAATTTTTCAAACAGCAATTTTCTTTTTTATATCCATCTTAAAAATTCTTTCCCCCACACCCCATACTTGTCCTATTAGCCTGTTTCCTTTCTTCCCTCTTTCCTTTATGTGTCCTCCCTCTTTATTATCCTGTTTCATCGTGTAGCCCAGGTATGTAAATTCCTTCACTTGTTGCACTTTCTCATCACTCCATCTCCACTCCTCTCTTTTTCTTTTCCCCCCTCCTTTTCTAAATATAATTATCTTTGTTTTCTCCGTGTTTATTTCCAATTCTTTTTTTTTTTCATATATTTTTCTAGCGTTTTCATCATCTCTTTCATTTCCTTTTCCTCCTTAGCCACCAGCACTATGTCATCCGCATACGCCAACGACCATACCTTAGCTTTCCCTACCACTATCCCTGCTGTCTGTTGTCCTCTCATTGTCTCTTCCAGATTCCCCGTATATACCTAGAACAGGCTTGGGCTCAGTGGACATCCCTGCCTCAACCCTCTCTTTGTTATGAATTTCTCACTCTCTTCCCCATTCACTTTAACCCTGCTTCTCGTTTCTTCGTATATTTCCTCTGTTCTTTGTATTAATCTTTCATCGATTTTTTTTCTTTTCATATATTCCCACAGCTTTTCCCTATTCACTTTGTCAAAAGCAGCTTTTAGGTCTACGAATAGTGCTACCATTTTCCCTCTTTTTTTCTAGTTCTTTATTTGCTAAGTGTTTCATTATATATATGTTGTCTATCGCCCTTCTTCCTTTTCTGAATCCCGCTTGTCCGTCTGGTACCAAACTTCTTTCCTCTATTTCCTTCTGTAATCTTTCTTGCAGTATTGTTGCGTACAATTTGTATTCCGAGCTCAGTAATGTTACCCCTCTATAATTCTCGACTTTCTTTTTTTCGCCTTTTTTATGTATTGGGCATATTATTCCCTCTCTCCTTCTCTCTGGGAATCCTTCCCCTTTCCATATTTTGTTTATTATTTCCGTCATCCTTTTTGCTACATTTTCTCCCCCGTATATCCACTCTTCTCCTTGTATCCCATCTTCTCCTGTCGCCTTTCCTTTTTATATTCTTTATCGCCTCTATTACTTCTTCCTCCCTTATTCTATCCCTATCTCCTTCTTCTTGTCGTACTACCGCGTCTTTCCTTTTTTCCTGCTTTTGTTCTTCCCTCCCAACAGGTTCCGAAAATATATCTCCCATTCTTTAATTTTTATTCCCTTTGTCGTCCTGTTTTTTTCCTCTGCTTCTTTAGGTACTTCCATACATCTTCTTCCGTTTTTATTCCTTTAATCTGCTCCTCTTGTTTCTTTTTGTTTTCCTCCTTCTTTCTATCGCATGTTTTTTTGTATATTTTTACTGCTTCTTTGTATTCTTCTTTTTCTTTCTTCCCTTTTTTGCACTGTCTTAATGCTTTTCTTGCCTTTTTCTTTGCTTCCTTGCATTCCTTATCCCACCATTTCTTCCATCCAGTTTTCTCCCCCTTCCATTTTCTAAATCTGACTCTCTCTGTTGCTTTCTCCATCATCTCTCTCATTTCCTCTACACTTTCTTGCACTTCCTTCCCTATCCATACCGTTTTCCCTATTCTCTCTTTATATCTTTTTATACTCTCTTCTGTCCACTTTTTTTAGTTATGTACTTCTCCTCTTCCTCTCTCTCTTCTCTTTCCCTTCCTTCCATTGTCAACTCCAGTGGTTGATGGTCTGACTCTACTCTTTCTCCCACCTTAAATGTCTTTACCTTTTCTGCAGCCTCTTCATATGTCATTACAAAATGTATTATTGATTCTCCCCTTTCTCCTTTGTACGTAAAATCCCCCTTTCCATCTTCTTCTCTGTTCCCGTTCATTATTTCCCACCCTTTTTCGTTGCACAATTCCAGCAGTTCCTCTCCCTCTTTATTTATCACCTTGTCCTTTGTTTGTCTCTTTCCCGTCCCTTTTCTTTCTTGTATCCCCCCCTCTTCCCCTATTCTTGCGTTAAAGTCCCCTCCTACTATTATCAATCCCTCTTCCCTCTCATCTATCATCTCTTCTAAGTTTTTCCTTGTCTCTTTCATTCTACTGCTATAAACCGTCACCACTTTTATTTTTGTTTTTCCCCACTGCATGTTCCTTTCTACAACTCCTCTTCTCTGTTGCACTTTCTCCTTCTTTTCCTGGTTCAACCATTTTTTCTTATTCCCGTTATTATACCCCCTTTGCTCTCTCTTTTTTCTTTTCTATTTCTGCATGTTGCACCACCCACTCAAATTCCTCTGGCAACTCTTTTTCCCACCACTCCCATTCTTTTTCTTCCATCCATGTTTCCTGTAATCCCACTACATCCTGTTCCTTGATGTACTTCCAGAAATCATGTTCCTTGGCTTTTATTCCTGCTACGTTCCAAAACAATACTCTCAGCTCACCCCCCTCCCCCCGTGCTTCTTCCTTACTTTTTTTTCTCCCTTCTTTTTCTTTTTCATTTCCATCTCTCATTATTCCTTTTCTTTGCCGTTTCGTCAACTTTCCCTCCTTTACCACCCCCTTTGCCCTTTAGTTTTTTGCCTTTTGGTTCCCCACTTTCTCTTCTCTTTCTCTGCACAGTCCCCTATCCTTGTCGTTCTATATGTATCTGTCTCCGTCTATCTCCATTTTCTGTACCCTACCCATACTCTTTTTCCTTCCGCTCTTCTTTCCATCGCTATGTCCATTATTTCTCTTTGCACTCTTCTTTCCTCCCATGTTAAATCGTGACTTATATATATTCTTGTATTCTTTAATTTCTTCTTCTCCTCCATTACCTTCTGTTTTTCCTGCCATCCTCCGATTTCCGCCACCACCATCTCATTTTCTTCTCTTTGTTTATTACTGTCACTTTTTCACCTCTACTTTTACATTTAATTTTTCTTCCAGCATCACTGCTAAATCTTTTTGTGGTTTTTCACTTCTCCACCCCTTTATCACGATATTATTTTTTCTTTTCCATCTTTCCTCGTCTTCCGCTTTTTTCTCCAGTTTTTCTATTCTCTCCACCAGTTTCTCTTTTTCTTTCTCCCATTTCGTTTTACTAGTACTTTCCATTAATTCTTTTTCCAGTGTTCTAAAATTTTCTTCTAATTTAGTAAAATTTTCTTTTAATAATTCTAATATTTCGCTATCCATTTTGGTACATTGGGACCGAGATTCACTCGCGAAAGAAAAGGGCACACAAATTGTTTATTAGCCCTTCTCGCGTTATAGATAATCCCACTTCTGACACCAGTGTAACGTGAATTTAAAATCGTTTAATAAGAAACAAGGAATTAAACGAAATAAAATGAATAGTAAATTAAAACAACTAAATTAAAATGAGCGAATATGCATTAAAAACTAAAACTAACTTGCGGTACAGGATTAAACCAATTAGAAACACTAATAACTAATATTTACAAGCTAACTAAGTCACTAATAATTGATTTCGACGCTATTTATTTTTCACTATTACGCATACGATAACGTAAATGTCACTAAACTGCATTCGCACTGATTATACAATGAATCCTCTCGTTTGTTGCAGATTCTATTTATATTCGAAACGTTTTCTTCAGGAGTTTCCTTCATTTTCTTTAATCTTCGAACACATTTCGGAAACAGAACGTAACAATATTGTAAAATATTCAATTGTTTTTTCAACACCGTTTAAAAAAACTCATGCTGTCAACACTACGGTATGATCCTGGTCTATGAAGATGTAGTTTTCTTGTTTTGTCGCAGTTATTTAAAAAAAAAGTTCAATGTAATAGCGAAGGCTTCCACGGCCGGAATCTATACTAACATTAGAATGTCTTCCGGGTTTGGGCCGTGTCATAGTTGCAACCGAAGCTGCCAACGTTTCGCCCACTTTCGTAAGGGGCTTCATCAGGGCGTGAGATAAATCGCAAAACTCAAACAAGCAATCGAAATCTAACTAAGAACTTCTCAAAAGTTAGGTTATCCACTTGTAAAACAAGCCATAACCTAAACTATGAAAAGGTAAGAAAGAAAACGATAACCTGAAAAAGCAAACGAAAATCTAACAAAGAACCACTACCGAGTTAGGTAATCAACTTGTGAACCAAGCCAGATTCTAAACTCCGTAGAAGTGACTTAAGAAGAAATGGTCTCCGTATTTAAAGGAAAAGGATCGTCACGGATGATCAAGCTCGACCCTGATTGGGTTACGGTTGCTAGGGGCGTGTTTTTGATAAATGACTAATAACTGGGAACCAAAGAGGGGATAGTTCGAAACCATGATCGCGATTGAAGTTATTGGGGTGTTTGATGATTTCTATGCTTTCTCGGAATTTCCTGTTGAAAAGAATGGAGATTTGGCAATCAACGAAACATTATCAAAATCTATCTTGTGACCTGTAGTAAAATGATGTTCAGCGACCGCAGACTTGGAAGTATACCTTTTTCTTATACAACGATCATGTTCTGAAATGCGAGTAATGACGGAACGACCGGTTTCACCAATGTAGACTAAACCACAAGAACAGGGAATTTGGTATACACCTTGAGATGAAAGTGTAGGAAATTTGTCTTTGGGAGAAGGAAGAATCTGAGAGATTTTGCCTGTCGAGTTGAATATGGGTTTAATACCATTCTTACGAAGGAGTTTCCCTATTTGATCTGTAACCTTGTGAATGTAGGGTAAAAAGGCCAATTTCAGGTTGGATTCGGGAGTAGAAATGTCCTTAGGTAATCGAGTACGTGGATGTAAACGACGATTAATAACTCTATGAATATCTCGCTTTACATAACCATTGTTCACTAAGGTTCTAGTAAGATGACGGAGTTCTGAGTCTAGATTCTCAGGTTGACAAATAGAAAAGGCACGATGGACCAAAGATTCAATAACAGAACGTTTCTGTGCAGGATGATGATGAGACGAAGCATGAAGGTATCTGTCCGTATGGGTGGGTTTTCGATAAACAGAATGGCCTAGAAGTCCGTCGGGCTTACGAGTCACAAGAACGTCAAGAAATGGAAGAGAACCATTACTTTCGATTTCCATAGTAAATTTGATATCTAAGTGTTGATTGTTAAGATGATCAAGAAATTTAGACAATTCAAGATGACCATGAGACCAAACAATAAACGTGTCGTCAACATATCTAAACCATACTTTAGGTTTTGATATTGATGATTCCAAAGCAACCGTTTCAAAGGATTCCATAAAAATGTTAGCTACAACAGGTGATAGAGGAGAACCCATAGCAGCACCAGAAACTTGTTCGTAAAACTTATTATCAAATTGGAAGTAAGTAGAGGATAGACACTTTTCAATAAGAGGAACCAAACTCAAGTCCTTGCCATGTTGAGACAGAATCTGTTTGATGATAATAAGCGAATCCTTAATAGGAACTTTAGTGAAAAGTGAAGTAACATCAAAGCTCACGAGAAGATCTTGGGGTTCAAGTTTTATAGTTTCTAGACGTTGAATAAAATGCTGAGAGTTGAGGATGTGAGAAGAGGTTTTACCTGTAAACTCGCAAAGAATGTTGGACAAGAACTTGGCTAGCTTGTAAGTAGGAGATTGGATAGTACTAACGATAGGTCGAAAAGGAATACCTTGTTTGTGAATTTTGGGAAGTCCGTATAGACGAGGTGGTTTAGAATCTGATGGGGTAAGTCGACGTTTAGTTTCAGGAGGTAGATTGGAAGATTTGATGATTTGGCTAACCTCGCGTTCAATCCTCGAAGTGGGGTTATGGGTTAGAAGAGCGTAAGTTTCCTCAGACAAAATAGAATTGATTTTCGTAACATAATCAATATGGTTCAAAACTACAGTGGCGTTGCCTTTGTCGGCTGGAAGAACAATAATATCAGAGTTCTTACGAAGACTTTTTAGAGCTGACTCTTCCGACTTAGAAATGTTGGATTTAGGAATTTTAGATGATTCAAGGATTTTGCTAGTGTTAATACGAATGGGATCTGAGATGTGGCGAGGAAGATGTCTTATAGAAGACTCAACAGCACATAGAATATCTTCTTTAGGAATACGTTTGGGTGCAACCGCAAAATTCAAACCCTTAGAGAGCACCGATTCCTGTTCTGAAGTGAGAACCAAACTAGATAAATTGACAACCGTCTTTACTGAGTTAGTAGTAGAAGAAACTTTACGATTCTTGGATTCCAATAATTGAAACTTTTTGAGATGACCTTCAGTGATTAGTCGTAGAGTGGTCTCAGACTGCTGGTAAGTAATGGTGTCAAAGAATTTCCAATCATCCGGGGATAGAGTATTGGCCAACTCAAGATGAAGATAAAAGAGTTGTTTCGAAATGGTGTCTAACTCTCGCCTAGTTTGCTTAATCCGTTCGCGTATCAACGCTAGACTAGCACGGTGTAGGATGTTTTTAGAAGAACGTGTCTGAATGTGGAACTTAATTTTGAGGAATGTAGGAATGATGTTGTGGTCACGACAGCGACTAAGAAAGGTTAAATTGCACAAAAGTTTGACGAGTTTGTGGCGAAGTTTGGAAAATACGGAGGTTTTAGAAGAAATATTCTCCCAATCAGGGTCGAGCTTGATCATCCGTGACGATCCTTTTCCTTTAAATACGGAGACCATTTCTTCTTAAGTCACTTCTACGGAGTTTAGAATCTGGCTTGGTTCACAAGTTGATTACCTAACTCGGTAGTGGTTCTTTGTTAGATTTTCGTTTGCTTTTTCAGGTTATCGTTTTCTTTCTTACCTTTTCATAGTTTAGGTTATGGCTTGTTTTACAAGTGGATAACCTAACTTTTGAGAAGTTCTTAGTTAGATTTCGATTGCTTGTTTGAGTTTTGCGATTTATCTCACGCCCTGATGAAGCCCCTTACGAAAGTGGGCGAAACGTTGGCAGCTTCGGTTGCAACTATGACACGGCCCAAACCCGGAAGACATTCTAATGTTAGTATAAAAAGTTCAATGTTTTGTAATGTACTAATCTTGCAATAATGTAAAAATTTTACAAAAACTAATAAACAATTTTTAATTATTATTATTAAAAATTAGCTTTTTTTAACACTGGCCTAAAAATTTACACAAACACTACTGTAAACAAAAAGGCATAGAATAACAATTTCTTGTTTCTAAGATTGCAATTCGCTTACTAGGACAAATCGACACAACGGTTCATTGTTTGGAAATATAATCTGTAATATTATCTTACTTTGCGCCCTTAAACTATGCCGCTTAGGTGCATTGCACCCAGGCACATAACGAATCTGTATATAGAAATTATACGCTGTTGAATCTCAAAAAACTAAATTTTTGAGTTTGTGCGTGTTAAGGGAAAATCGAAATTTAAACGTGAAGATTGTGCAACGCTATAATCTTTGAAGATTATTATAATTTTCAATTTATAGCATACTCACTAACGTGGAGGTGCAGGCTTTGAAAAAGATTATGATGACTCCACTTGCAATTTCAGGCACACTTTTGTGCTAATTACGCTCGAAGTTATCACCAAAGCGTCAAGATAAACTTACCTTGCATTATTAGGCGTTGGTACTATATCGATGTCACGTAACAAATAATACGACCGTATATGTTATTACGTTTATTTATGTAAATTGCGTATGAATTTACAGAATAAACCAGTTTACGATTAATAAATAAAAATCCAACCATTATGGCTAAAACTTAACTACAACCTAAAAAAATACAAAATATATGATATAAATGACACTGCTAACGCTACTGGCAGTATGAAATGAGTTATAAACATGAATAGCCAAGTGAATTACTTAGAAAAAAAGATTGGTTTTCTCGGTGTAAAAGCGAGAGTTGTCCTAAATGGAGCATCAAAAAATTAGTTTAAGTATTGCGACAATTAAACTTAAAACATTATTACTACACAAATTACTTTAAACGTAGTAGTGACAAGCCCTTATACACAACGCTTCTCACTAATAAAAATATCACATACAATAGCTATCACAAAATAACATAGGTAAAATAAGATCCATATTACAAGTTTGCAAAATTAATTAAAAACATTACTGCATTCACCTTCGATTACATTTACAGATAACTATAAGAATATTATTCGTTATATAAACGTACCAACATCAAAATTACGAACTACTATAGAGATAGCAAAATATTACGATCAATTTTTCTTCAGTAAAACTGCACTCGAATTTTTCTTAAAGCTTTATACGCATAGTGCTAGTTTTGACGATGATTAAATGATTAAGAGAATACATGCTTTTTATATCTACTGAAACTACTGTTATATGAATGTGCCCACTTCGTAAGGTGATATAAAATAGCGTACAGTCGACAAAAATTAATTTAAAATACTACAACCCTACGCAACATGGTTCGACGTTTACATAATCTAAACGTAACTCCAAATTCCAAATTGTCTTTCGATCGTTTTAAAAAAAGGCTACAATTTTACATAAAGGATCATAAAAAATATTGTCGTTCGAAAGAGTTACCACAAAATAAGAACCACGTCTTTGTACTTACAAAATAAACTACACAACGCGACAACTCTAGCTCTTGAGAAAACCTGGCGAAACACCAATCTGTTCGTATAAATAAATTAAACTTAAAGTTACGCTGCAGTCGGTTGAACTCCAGAGTAGCATCTTGAAATTCGTGTTGAACCACTTGGAAGTCTAGGCAGCGTTTAATAAAACAAAGTGCGTGGCACTTTATTTACTGTAAAATCGATCATTTACCACAGATTTATTACCACAGATAAGTTTATTTATATTTTGAAAACCACTTAAAGCCTCTTGCAACTCTATTCTATTCTCCATTGAATTCTTTGAACGATTGCACAAAATCGAGTGAAGTAAAAGAAAATGTAAAGTATTGCGCTATTGGTGAAACACTGAAGAATCTTGAACAATCTTGCACGAATCTAACGTCTAAATCCGACAACTTTTATCAGCTACAATCCATTATTATTATTATTAATAATATTCGCGCTAATTTTTCTAATTAGATAGTCTACACAATTCTCTTTCATATTTAGACCATTTAGTAATTTCTCAAGTAGTTTCCGAAAATGTTTTTTTTTCACTCGTCAATCTTTTTGTGTGCTATTAGCGTTACGACGCCTCAAAAATTTAAACGCGTGTAGACGCCACAAAAGTTCATTTGGTTTTAAATTCATGTTCATGCAGTCCGTGCTTTGGAAAATGTTGGCTTTTAAGGCCTCAAAAGTGATTTTTGTTTAAACAACTAACACTACACGTTAGGACTTTTAACGCGATTTATGTGTTATGAAGAAAACGACCTTCGGTTTTCTGAATCTTCCCATCCATTTTCTTTGATCATATGAGCGAGTTCTATTATGAATTTGCCTTCTTTGTATTTTTGACTTGATTCAAACGCATGCTCCTGGAACAAAAAGAAATTTCGTTACAAAATCAATTATTTTAAAAATGTGCATATTAAGCCTCTTTTTCATCTTTTCTGCATCTATATAGAACTGGCAAAATCTTTAAACAAACAATAAAAATACTTCACAAACTTATTGTCAGTTTCCAGAACGCTTACTGAAGGATGTAGAAATTCTCGAAAAGATAACAGAATTCATAGGTCAGTTTTTTCGAAGTCGAAAGTATTAACAAGACTGTTTAAATAAGTAAGTGATTAACGCGTGGTTAAGATAAATATAACCGCGTTCAAGCGTACGCGCCTTTAACGAGAACAAGTATCAGTTTTACATAAACAGAAGTTATCCGCAGACGTGTAAATATTTCGTTTTAAATAAATTAGTTTTAAAATTCGTCACAATCAAAATTTAGTTATTAGACTGATTTCAAATTTAATCGTTAATTAAATTAGAGTAACAATTGTTTTAGTGATTTTGAATGATGAATAAAAAAATGATTGTTATTCGCGTTATTCAAAGCTATAACGAAAAATTTATTCATTATTGAATTAATTTCAAATGCATTCGTTATTTTACTGTTTTCGTGTGATAAATAAAAATTCAATCGTATTTTACTCATTTCATTTTTACTAAATGATGTCAAATGGCGAATAAAAATACATTTTATAGCCACTAAAACGTTTAGGATAAACTTTTTTGTACAAATAGCATGATGTTAAATAACAAATATTGTTGCTTATGTAACTCTAAATAACAAACTAAAGCAAAGTAAAACCCTGTAAGCGGGTTGTTGAGCTTAGAAGTCTTTCTTCGCTCCAGATTAAATAAATAAGTGAGAAACTGTTTGAAATGAATTTGCTGAACAATTGTAAAAGTAAAGATTTACGAAAAGTTGGATGCAGACAAAAATTTCGGCTCCTAATGTATGACGAACCAAAAACAAAAATTTTCGGAAAAAATGAATTAAATCCATCAACTGTATCAGTTGAATTATGAATAAATTTTCATTCATAAGTTGAATTAAGTTTTGTTATTCATTTAAGATAATCGAATGATAAGGAAACTAAATTGTTATGCGCCATTCAAGATCATTCGAATGACAATTGGATCTATATTCGTCACTTAATGACAATTGAATTGCTATAAATAAGTTGTCCTTCATCACTCAAGATCGTTCGAATGACAATTAATTTTCTGCTCGTCACTTAACATCATTCAAACAACAAATAAACTTTTATCAGTCACTAAAAATGGCAATTAGATTTTCATTTGTCACTTACCTAAGTCTAATAATAAATAAATTGTCATAGGTCATTGAAGATCATTCGAATTACAATTGAAACTTTACTGGTTACTTAATGACAACTGAATTATTATAAACAAATTGTAGTCTGTTACTAAAGACCATCCGAATGACAATTACTCGTCACTTAACACCATTTAAACAACAAATATATTTTCATCCATCACTAAAAATGATTCAAATGACAATTACATTTTTACTCGTCACTCACAATATACGAATAATCAATAAATAGTCATAGTCATTCAAGATCATTCGAATGACAATTGGATCTATATTCGTCAATTAATGACAATTGAAGTACAATAAATTAGTTGTCCTCTATCACTCAAGATCGCTCGAATGACAATTAAATTTTCACTCGTCACTTAACATCATTTAAATGACAAATATATTTTCATCCATCACGAAAAATAATTCAAATGACAATTACATTTTTACTCGTCACACAATATACGAATAATCAATAAATAGTCATACGTCATTCAAGATCATTCGAATGACAATTGGATCTATATTCGTCACTTAATGACAATTGAATTACAATAAATAAGTCTATCACTCAAGATCGCTTGAATGACAATTAATTTTTTACTCGTCACTTAACATCATTCAAACAACACACAACCTTTTATCAGTCACAAAAAATGATTCAAATGGTAATGAAATTTTCAATTGTCACTTACATAATTCTAATAATAAATAAATTGTCATAGGTCATTGAAGATCATTCGAATTACAGTTTAAACTTTACTGGTCACTTAATGACAACTGAATTACTATAAAGAAATTATGGTCTGTTACTAAAGACCATCCGAATGACAATTAAATTTTCACTCGTCACTTAACATCATTTAAACGAGAAATATATTTTCGTCCATCACTAAAAATGATTCAAATGACAAATTACATTTTTATTTGTCACTTACAACACACGAATAATCGATAAATAGTCATACGTCATTCAAGATCATTCGAATGACAATTGGATCTTTATTCGTCACTTAATGACAATTGAATTACGATAAATAAGTTGTCGTCTATCACTCAAGATCATTCGAATGACAATTACATTTTCACTCATCACAAACACGACAAATAAAATTTAATAAGTCACTCAAAATGATTCAAATGACAATTAAATTTTCACTCGTCACTTACATCATTTCAATAATAAATTAATTGTCCTACGTTATTCAAGATCATTTAAGTAACAATTAGATCTTCAATCGTCACCTAATGACAATTGAATTAGTATAAATAAGTTGTCGTCGGTCACTCAAAACCATTCAATGGTAATCAAATTTTCACTCGTCACTTAACATAATTAATTCTAAAACGTTGTCAAATTCAAGAGCCTTCTCGAAACTGTTATCCATCTTCTAGAACGTATACCGAAAGATGTGGAACACTCGAGAGGTATTTCCAAAACGTGTATACATACGGAACAAACAAATCGTAGGTCAGTTATTTCCGTAATGCGAATACAGCAGTGATAAGAAGATTATTCAAGTCTAAATAAATAAGTCGTTAGCGCGTGTGTGTAGATAAATATACGGAGAATAATCTTGTACGTGACTTTAGTGTAAACAAATGTGTGAAACTATCCACGGACATTATCTTATCTTCGTGTAAGTGATATAAATAATTGTAAGTGTTTTTATTAAATATTATTAGATTTAATTAGTTCGGTTAATTAAAAAGTGCACATATTTCTAGTATAAGTAAAAATATTTTTAGTAGTTTAAATAAATTAGTTTTAATACTAAAATTCGTTACAATTCGAATGACAATTGGATCTTTATTCGCCACGGAATGACAATTAAATTGCTATAAATAAAATACATTTTCATCGGTCGCTCAAAATGATTCAAATGACAATTACATCTTTACTCGTAACTTATAACATTCGAATAATTAGTTGTCTGCCACTCAAAACCATTCGAATGATAATTAAATTTTCATTTGTCACTTAACATAATTCAAACGACAAATAAATTTTCATCGGTCACTCAAAATAATTCAAATGACAATTACTTTTTACTCGTCACTTACATCATTCGAATAATAAATAAGTTGTCATGCGTCATTCAAGATCATTGGAATGACAATGGGATCTTTATTCGTCACTTAATGACAATTGGCTTAGCATAAATAAGTAGTCGTCTGTCACTCAAGATCGTTCGAATGACAATTAAATTTTCACTCGTCCCTTAACATCATTCAAACAAATAAATTTTTATCAGCCACTAAAAATGATTCAAAGAGCAACTACATTTTCATTCGTCACTTACATCATCAACAATACAATTGTCACACGTAATTCAAGATTATTCAAATGACAATTGGATCTTTATTATTCACGACAAATGAATTACTATAAATAAGTTGTCGTCTGTCACTCAAAGCCATTCCAAATGATAATTACATTTTCACTCGTCACTTAACATCATTCAAACGACAAGTAAATTTTCATCGGTCACTCAAAATGATTCAAATGACAATTACTTTTTACTCGTTATTTGCATCATTCGAATAATAAAGAAATTGTCATGCGTCACTCAAAATGATTCAAATGACAATTACATTTTCACTCGCTACTTAGATCATTGAAATGACAATTGAATGTATACTTATCACCCAAACACACTAAAATAACGATTAAATCTAATTGTAAAATCAGCTTATCCCTATGGAGTCGAGTTGCTAAAGTCCTGCATCTTAGATATTTTACTATGGCAAGCTCTATACTACTTAAATTATTTGTTATTGTCGATACTTGTTGCCCAAGAATACAAAGTACAAAGTTCTGTATTATACAGTCAGATGAACGTGAAAATAAGTTTATGTTCTGTTGCATAAAGAAAAGTTAACTAGGTTGTTAGTGGACGCCGTTGTTAACTAGATCTTAGCTATTAATTTGAAAATGTGGTCAGCCAAACAATTGATTTTGTACTAATAACAACGCTTAACGACATGAGCATGTAGTCAATACATCGTTAGAGTTAACAATGCTTTATGCAACCGAGCCTTATTAACACAATTTTTTTTACAAATAACAAGTAAAAAATTAATCGTTAATTTTAATTTATAATTGAACTAATCAATTTTAATTGCAAATATACACTTTATAATATAATCATAATCTAAGATACAAGATACGTAAACATATACCTAACAACAGGGGTATTATAAATCCATAATGCCCTCTCGTAATTAAGATACTTAAAAATGATATTTATTTTCATATTTTTGTTTAGATTTAGATGGTAACAAGTTTTCTATTTCTTTTTTTTCTTTTTCAACATATTTGAGCAATTCGTGCACATTCATTGTGATTGTAAAATTAATGTGACAAACTATTTATTATTTTGAACTACTAGATATATGTACCTACTTGTAATAGAAACTAAAGTAATAGTTCATTTTTAGTTTTTATTTTATATAAAGTGAAATAGAAAATCTTGTATCCACGACTGGCGTTACTGGATGATTACGCCCATCGAGCAACATCGTACGTACTCTAAAATATTTCTTTTCATATTTTTGTTTAGATTTAGTCGGTAACATGTTTTCTATTTCTTTTTGTGTATTTTTTTTCAACATGTTTGAGCAATTCTGGCGGATTATGTGAATCCGTAATAACCTGTCACAATAACGATACTCAAAAATAATATTTCTTCTCATGTTTTTGTTTAGATTTCGATGGTAACAAGTTTTCTATTTCTTTTTATGCACTTTTTCAACATTAGATATACTTCTAACAGAAACTTAAATAATTGTTCATTTTTAATTTAAATTTACGAGTTATTGGACGATTACACCCATCGAGCAACTTACTACCCTCGGGCTATATCACGTTGTTCTTCGGGTACAATCATATTAACGCCTTTGGCGCAGAAATAGCTATTACAGTCTTTCCAAACCACATACCTGTATAATAATATTTTGTTTGCTGTATTTTTACAAGTTGATTCTGTTTTTTTATTTATAAAGATAATGTTTATAATTTATTATACCTTTGTATGACAAATGGCTTTTAATAAACTCTTAAACAAAATTAACGTATCAGAAAAACTCCAGCAAAATGTTTCAATATTACTTGAATTTTAAATTGTACTACTTATGCTATATAATACAAATTAATAGGAATAAAACATGAATAATTAATAGAAAGAAACAATAATGTCAAATGGAATAAAAATGACAATTAAAAGCTTTAAAAACGTTTTAAAAAAGCGTGTAGATCCTCCTCTAGCTCATATATCTGCTTCCATTCGTCATGCTGTGGAACAAGTTCTGTATGGTTTCCTTAGTAATATTTTCCCATTGAACAAAACCGGCTTCTTCGTGATCCTTAATATTCATGATATATGCTCTATAGAGTTCACATATGGGTTTCTTAGAATATTTACAAATCGAATATAGTTTAGTAAATCTCTAGTAACGTGAGACCTAGTATTAATTTGCATGAATAAAAAACTGTTCCAGCTAAATGGGACAAATAGAATCACATTTTCTTATAAGATGTTTTCAAGCTGAAAATGTGCAATAATAAAGATTTCCCTCGCCAAGGAACCAAATTCGTGCGACCATCAAAACAAATTGCTCCCCAGATCATTATTGAGTCACCAAAAATGAAATCCTTGGAGCACTATTGCAAGCAGCAAAATTCTGTGGTGCCATCCGTCAGATTCGTTCACGTTCATCAAAATTAAGAGTTTTCATATGAAAACAAAATTTGCTTCCACTCCTCAATGGTCCAATTTACGTGTTCCCTTGCAAAACCCAGTCTAGTAACTCTATGTTCCCTAGCAAGGTGTGATGCAATAACTGGTCTTCAATCCTCCTTCATTAGGCCTTGTTCTGAACATTCGTGCAAAAATTTCATTCGGGACGTTGCTAGGTCTCTGCTTAACTCTAAACTGGCAGAACGCCTGTTTCTTAAGGCAACTTGCACGAGACATCGCTCATTTCTTGCATCTGTAAATCTTTTACGGCCTTGTCCTCGAATTTTACAGCTTCCAAGTTCCTTAAAACGTTTAACTGTTCCACTAATTGTTGATTATGTAACTCCTAATAAATTAGTAACATATCGCTGGTATTAAACAAAGCATTTCATTTTAGTAATATTAATTTTAAAAAATCACTAGCAAAACGTTTCAGTTTCAGCGGCGTTAAATGTTATACTGTAACAAGGGATACCCACAGCCATCTACCTAAAATAATTAGTGTTTCGAAACTTCGACAAATAACAAAAAAATTGAGAAGTCTTTCCGATGTGTTATTTTGTCCAGGAGTTTATGTTTAATTGTGAGTTAAATTACCAAACTGCCTTTTGTGTAGAGTTTGAAACCTTCTGACCAGATCCCGTTTTTTATATATCGGTTAGCTCGACGTAATTGATTTTCTGTTACTATTGATGTTAACTGTCAGTTTATTTATGTTGGTTTGTTGTATACGTTTCCTAGTCTCCTTTTCTAATATTGTATTTAAGTATCTTTATTACCACGGCGGACTTTTAATCATTTGATTTTGTTGTGACACTCACTTATATGGGTTTGACAAGTTGCTAAGTGACAGAACCTGGCGCCCATTTATTCTTTTTATAAATTTACCCCATCGCATAGGTTTTAACTTTTTTCCATAACAAAAGTTTATTGACACAAGTTCTCTCCCAAGTTGCTTAAACGAAAGGAACCATCGCCAGTACGAACAATATAATGAAAACGATAAATCCGTTTATGGTTAATATTGTCTCTACAGAGGAAGACTGTGGTAAAACAAAAAACTTATAATTAAATTAGCAAAAAATTCTTAGTATTTTGGTAATTTAGCAAGTTGATTAACAACCGGAACTTCCAATTGCCAAAAATAAGATAATTAAATAGTGAAATTATGTGTTCATCATCATGTGTCTTATCGTCTTGTACATCTTTAGCGTAAAATATTTTATCATAACTATGATCAAGATAAAAGCTATTAATTGTTTTTACGACCGTTCCACCGTAATTAATAATGCAATGAATTGCTCTTGGGTAACCACATTAGGCAGATGCCATATTCGAATAGATTGACAAAGGATAAAAATTTCTTAATCTTCATTGTTAAATAAAACTTCTGCTGGTCAATTTGATTTCTATCTATAATACCAAAAATCTATATTTATACCAGATTATCTCGTGAAGAAGTACGTGAGTGATATAATTGTAAAAGTGACGCTTAGGCCTTTTTATAGTCGATTGAGTTCATTGTTAAAAACGCAGCTGGGATATTTGACAATCACTACAAATTTTCCACATTATAAAAACGTTAATGTGAATCTACATCAACGCCCCCGAGACTTTAACTTAAAGAACTTTTATATATTTTAAAAGAAGCAATAGAATTAAACGCTGGAACTTCGAAAGAAAGTTAATCGTTAGTTTTGTTTTCGACTGTCTACAAAGTTTGTGTAAATTAAGAAGTAGCAACGAAAAAAAATATATAATTAAGAAAATGGAATAGTTACGAAATGCTTGTATCAGAATAGAATAAATGTGAAGCAAGTTTTACTGCGCTTGATGCTATCAAAACTTGACAGCCGTGAAAATACCTACAGTTGAGAAATTTCTTGCCAGTCGAATCACATTTCGTTAGATGGAATTTGTGTAACGTAATAGAACTTTTTTCCCCATTTGCATTCCGCTAGTGTAAAGCGAGAAATATTACTTTGCGGGTAATTGTTCATACTCGGTCAACAGAAAATACTTACATATTTCCAACCTAGAGTGGTTTTGCAACATTCGCAGTATATGTCGGCTACGGCATGAAGGCCTGTTAATAAGATTCGCTCTTCTGCCGGACCGCAACCAACATTCACCCTGTAAAAAGAACAGACATGTTTAAACGACGCTATTGAATAATGAACGACTATTAGGAAGTTTGTAAGTGCATTAAAAACTAATAAAATAAAATCAATACCATTGCCAGTGATCATTAATAATAATTGTTTTAATGCACTAGAAATACTTCTCCGGTAAATATATGTATCATGTCATTCGTTATTAGTATCACAGTATATTATTTATTGACAAGATATAAAGTGTACTTACACTGAATTGAACAAATAAGCGCGCCCTTGACTGCCCTGGAATGACTGCAAAAAATTTTATGGATACAGTAAAGTATGCATTTAAATTTTAGAATTATAATTAAACGTACAAATTTGTATTTGTCAAAATAAAGACAACTTTAAATACAGTCACTTTCAATAACAAATAATATGCAAAGAAGGAAAAAAGGATAGATTATAAGGAAGTATCTGTAATAACATCTTTATATCTGCGCTGTGGCAAATAAGAATTTCTTTTCTTACTATGTGGCCACCATAAAAATGGCAGCGGGAAATAATAGTAAGCGTGTTACGCGTGCGGTAATCGGTATCTGCAATCGTCATAAAGTGAATACTGAGAAACTTAGATACTACTGGTGGTAAAAGAGTACTACCGGAAGCACCAACTGGAACCCAGTCAGAAGATTTACGACGCGGAAATAAAACCATATCAGAAGCGTGATGCTTTAGCACATCTGATACTTGTAAGCACGATGAATGATATAAATGTAGATTTCCGCTACTTGCACTTCGGCAAATGAAATTTGGACCAAGTGGTTTTCGATATATGAACAAAGTTCGAGGCAGCGTTGATAGACTCAGGAAAAAGTTTTTTAGCTGTGAAAGACGTCTCGGAAGACATTGCAACCCACATTGCAAGACTGCAGCGTAATTTCAGTGAGTTATAAAGATTGGTCAATATAGAGTTACCGGATCTGCTATTGATGAGCCGCATTATGTCCACTTTGCCACAAGCATACTTTGGCTGAACGGACGGTTAACAAGCTAACAGAAAGGCTTCGTTACGATTACCTGAAAACCAAGGTGACAAAAGAGGAAAAGAACATGTTACCTGAGAAAGCAAATAGGCGAAAGTGTCACAAAGTAGGCCATTATACAAGAAATTGCAGAAACAAAAGCAAAAGAAATAGTTCAAATGAAGCGGGAGGCTCAAAACAAGCCTCAAAACCTACTGGTGAAGCTTTTGTATTACTAAAAAAGATAGTGATAAATTGCTTGCAGATTCAAGTGCAACAGTACACATGACTTGTAGGAAAAAGTATTTCTGCACATATGAAACCTTTGGTACTACTCGTAAGATTCATGTAGATAACAATGAGTTGGTCTATGCTTATAGTCAAGGTACCATTGATGTGAAAATGAAAGTGAGAGCTCTATGAACACAAAACCATTTGAAAAATGTGTGGTTTGTACCTAAAATACGAAAAAAATTATTTTCGCTTAGTCAGACAACGGATATCGGTTATCAATTTAGTGCTAATCGTTTTGGTTGCCCATTTAATAAGAATAGTTTTAAGGAACTTTTTGTACTGCAAATGCGTGTGTGCTTGCCAAATATAGCTGCAGATAGACACAGTCCACAATTATGGCATGAAAGGCTATGCCATCAAAACAAAAAACATGTACGACCAGTGTTAGAAAGACAAGGAATCAGTGTTGAACCAGAAAAAAAATTCTGCGAGGGTTGTGCTTATGGGAAGCAACAACGGAAAAGCTTTGGTATACATGAAAATAAGCCAAATACAGATGGTGAACAAATTCATGCTGATCTCTGTAGGCCTATGCAAGAAGAGTTGCTTAGAGGTGCAAGATACTTTTTGTGTGTAAAGGACGATTACTCAAAATTCCGCCGAGAGAAGTGAAGTAGCCAACTGCATTAAAGTGTTTTTAAATATAGTTAAAACTATTGGACATGTTATGAAAGAATTCGTTAGTGATGGTGGAACAGAATTTGACAATTCATTGGTTAAAGACATTTTAAGTTCTAATGGAATTAATTTTAGAATTAGTATGCCATACACCCATGAACAAAATGGCGTTGCAGAGGTGAAAACAGGACGCTGGTAGAGTTAGCACGATCGATGATACATTCGAAAACATTACCAATAAAACTGTGAGCTGAAGCAGTTAATACGGCTGCGTATACACTCGATCGAACCGGTCCTACAACAGTTAAGGATAAAACACCAGCAGAACTGTGGTTTGGTAGAGGTATTATAAGATTTGATCATTTTTGGTACTAACTGTTTCATACACATCTCCAAAGAAAAACGAAGAAAATGGGATAGAAAATGTTGCAGCGAAGTTTGTTGGTTACTGTGGAGAAAGGGACGGTTACAAAGTATGGGTTGAAGCTGATCGAAAGGTAATCCTAAGCAAGGATGGTAATTTTTAAAGAAAAGAAATTACAAAGGAAAAGGACAGTGCTGTTACAAAGAGAAAGTCGTGAAGTTGAACTTGAAAAACCATGTTTGAGTCTTACGAAACAAAATGCACATAAAACTGACTGCTTCAGTTTTGGAGGAAATTGTCTTAGCATTAGACGGAACCTCAACTGCAAGAAACAAACGTGACATTAGAAAACCCGAATAGTTGAAAGATTATATTTGTATTGCAAAAAGTGAGAGTCTAACCTCCTGAAGAGTGGCAGAAGGCGATGGAAGACGAAATGAAATCGTTATATGCAAACGATACTTGGGAAGTAGTTGACTTGCCACCAAATCAAAAGGTCATTGGTAACAGATGGGTTCTGTGACTAAAATATAATCCTAATGGATCCGTACAAAGATTCAAAGCTAGGTTAGTGACAAAAGAATACCTGCAGAAACTAGGATTCGACCATAACGAAACGTTTAGTGCTGTTGTACGTTTTGACACAGTAAGGACTATCCTTGGTATAGCTGTGGCCAAGAATATGCTTTCCTTATGGTGTGCTAACCGAGAATGTGCACATGAAGCAGCCGGAAAGCTTTGATGATGGAAGCAAACGAGTGTGTAAACTAAAGAAGAGTTTGTACGGTATTAAACAAGCACCGGTGTTGGAATTAGCGCTTTGTGTTTTTTCTGCAAAAATTACTTTTTGTACAAAGTGTGGCAGACCCTTGTGTATTTGATAAAAACTGTGACAAATCAAAAATTGTGATTGCTCTGTATGTAGACGATGTACTTGTGCATAGATAATGTAAAACTAAAAACAGTTTTTTAAACGAACTTCAAGATGAATTTAAGGTTAGAATTAGTGATATGAACTATTTCGTAGGTGTAAAAGTTAAAACAGTTGACTATTCTATTTTTATAAGTCAAAGTTGTTACGCTAGAAGAATTTTAACAAAGTGTAAGATGCACGAATCAAATCCTGTATCAACTCCAGCTGAGGAAGGTGGAACTCTGAGGATGACTTACTAGCAGATAGTGTTCCCTATCGGGAGGCTATTGGTAGCTTGATGTATTTGGCCATTGCAACAAAGCCTGATATATCATGTGCAGTTGGTGTTGTATCTGAGGCTATATCAAATCCAAAAGTATCAGACTGGAAAACTGTTAAACGAATATTTCGTTATCTGCAAAGAACAATTGAGTACGGACTGACTTTTCTCAAAACCTACATGCTGATTTTGCAGGAGACGTTACTACACAAAAGCCAAGAAGTGGAATCGTATGCTTCAAGGTGCTGCAAAAAGTTGGCACAGTCTAAAACAGAAATGTATAGCCTTGTCGACAATTGAAGCCGAATACATAGCTGCATGCGAAGCTGTAAAAGAAGTCATTTGGCTCAAAGCGTCTTCTTTATAAAATATCGGGGCTGTCCTTAACACCAACTCTATTAATCGACAATGCCAGTGCCAGTAGCTTGTAAAAAATCCCGAGTTTCATAAACACTCGAAACATATAGACACTAAGTTCCATTTTATTAGAGCAACATTTTCTTCCGGTGAAATAGATATTAAATATGTAAGTGGTGAAGATCAAGTTGCTGATGTCCTCACGAAAGTGTTGGTTGATACCAGATTTATTAAGTTAAAGCAATTACTTGGTGTTGCACTTGGGTTAAATAATTAACTTAAGGTGTTGCATAATCGTTTACTTGAGTTTTTTTTTGTAACAAGTAATAGGGGGTGCTGTTACCTGTATACAGTGTAGTGCATAAGTTATACTTTGGAGGAAGTATTGGAAACTAAATGTTGACAGATGTAACTAAGTAACAGATTGATGTTTAACAGTTAAAAAAAATGTAAGATCTTTGCCTCAGACCATTTCATTCTATGTTGTTCTTTCCGAGAGGAAGAGAGACTACGAGAAGACGTTGATCAAGATTACGAGGAAAGAGACATAAAGTTTTTGCGAATGGCTCGCCGATACGAAAACAAGAGCTCACAAGATACTAGAACGAGCCAGCTTCGCACTGATCCGTTTTCATATCAACCACCATCGTTGGAAGACTACATAACTCCAGGACGCCGCACAAAAATTTGAGAAAATAAAAAAAATCACACTGGAAGATTACGCACCAATATTCCGGAAAATAGACGCCACTTTCCATAAGATACGGCAACTACATCAACAAACACACCTAATCCGAAACCAACAGAAAACAACCGAGATCCAAAAAGAACTATGGAGAACCATCATCAACATCTCATCATCACACCCATTGTCATCTACAGAATATTACCAAAAGACGTTCCTTTACTGGAAATCAACACGGTTAGAACTAGTGCAAGGAAAAGAATTCAAGTAGGAAGTCAAGTACCTATGTATTAGAGAAAAAAATAAACCTTTTTGTAGAAATATCACTAAACAGAAGGTTTTGTTAGTATACTCGGTTGAATGTATGCACGCTGTTTGGGCTAAGAAGGTGCAGTAAAAATGATCACTTTTGGTCTTACCCGAAAAATAGTACAGAAAATATTATTTTCACTCGGAATGCTGTATACCATTTGAAAGCTACCACCTTCAGCTACAAAACGCATATGGTTTGATGGTATATATCCCCACTCATACGGGCGCAATCCAGCTCAGAGTGCACCAACCTTGAAATCGAAAATCTCAAGATAAGTGGGGCGAAAATGGCCAGGAGGTGGGGCAAAAATGGCCAGCCACATTTCGACGCAGCAAACAATCAGACATGACCAACTATTGGGTGCAAATGAAATTTTAATGCTTTATTGATATATTTTGAACTGTTTCGTACATGAAAAATCTTATTTCATCTTAAAATTACTGATTTTGTTAGAGAAATATAAAAAATGCTGTGAAAAAAAACTTTTCACTCTTCTTCTGAATCGGTCTCTGGTTCAGAAAAGCATTTTTGAAAATGTTGTCGCTGGTGCGAACACAGTCCACGTGAGCCTTCCGACTGCACTCGATATAAACTTTGGATCGCTGATTTTTGAGCAATTTGTCACAGCATACGCAGCAAGTTTGATCCAAATCGTGGTTCGATAGCTCAGAATCGATGCTCATCTTTTGTGCTGCCATGCTCTTACGTGTTGTGCGCGGTACGATGCTGGCATACTTTGTCGTGTTGCACGCTGTTGGATTTTTACTGGCTTCACAGTTTTTTCGTCACTCTGCCAGTTTTCTTCACCATCGGCACCTTTGCTGTTTTGGCTGCTTTAGCTTCTTTCTCCTTAGCACTCTTGTTCTTCACGCAACTGGCGACCATGTTAAAATTTCTGATTTTCGTTTCTTTCGACCACGGGTCGATACTTTTCTTTCCGATGCCTTTGGTAATGGCCGAATAGTTTCCAAGGTAGAACTCAAAAACTCAGGATTCAAATTGGATATCGAAGAACTTGCTGACATACTTTCTTCATTTTCCCTTTAAAGCGGTGTAGATTGATCGATACTTGCAGTTTCGATATCTTCAAACGCTGCCACAACACTGAATGAATCATTCAAAAAACCTTTATCGCCGTTTACCATATTAAATGAGTCTACAGTGACAAATAGAGTGGCCATTTTCGACCCACCAAAAAGTGGCCATTTTCGCCCCATCTCGTCGTTTCGATTTTGCGAAGTCATAACACAAACAAAAAATATATTATCATAAAAACCACTAGTAGCATTCGATTCAGCGCGTCTTAATTAGCTAAAAACACTCAACGAATATTATTTGTCCTTGGAAATATATTCTACAACCCAAAAATTGCAGAAAAAAATTTTTACTTTTGATGAAAAAATCGACACGTTCGCACTCTCCGACGACTGACGTTCAACTGAGTGGACGACATGTCAAATGAACTTATGCCAATTGTAGCTGATGCTGGGGCGCACGTATAGAGTGCTTACCCGATGCTATGTGACATTTGGTGTTCGAATTATTTCGAGTGGCCATTTCCGCCCCACCTTCCCCCATAGAGAAATATTTCAAATTTAAATACGGATCAACAAGGAATTATAGTGGAATACAAACTAGTGGAAGTGCAAATGATGTATTGAATAGAAGAGCTTCAAAATTCAAGAGATAATGAAAGCGGAATTAAAAACGACAACAAAACCGCGCCGTGAAGGCGAGGTTCTCAATAAACAACTGAGAAAAATCACCATCGGAAAAATATCACGACAAGACAATGAGGAGACAAATAGAGTACAAAGTAGATTTAATGTCTATGCAAGAAATAAGAAGGCAAGAAAAAGGGAGGATTGATAGCGAAAAATATGTTCTATAGAAAAGAAGAAAAACACCAGTGTGAAGTTACCCATAAATCCAGCCATAAAAATTCTACCGCAGTTCAAGTAACTCAAACAAAGATTTAAAGCGTCCATTTGGTAATAATAACTTAAATATAAATATTACGAGTATATTAGAGTCTTATCTATTATAATTTGTCAATAATTAAATTATTTGTTTCTAAACTACATACATAAGTATAACTTTGTACTCGATTTAAAGTATAAAAAGTGTGCGGTTTAATTTTTATTCAAATTGGCACACTTACAAGAGGGACCATGCATAAGAACATATCAAAAAACAAAAGTGTAAGCAAAACACGACACACGCATCCTTTTGATAGATTTCAAATGCAAAGATAGGAAAAGAAGAATACTGGAGAGGAGTAGCTAAAAAAAACTACACAACAAAACAAACAGCAATGGAACGAGACTGAAAAATTTGGCAACAGCAATGGAGATGTATATAGTAAGCACCAAATACCACTATAAACTAAAGCATGAAGTAACATGGCTAATCCCAGAGAGAACGACGAGAAACTAGATACACCATATCCTGATAGACAAAAAATGATACACAATGTAAGGAGGGAGGAGCAGACGTAAGTATAGGCCACGTCTTAATTATAGCAAAACTTAAGAATGATAGATGGAATTGTAGCAGGAATGAATTAAAAAACAAACAGAAATAGATGGATAACAAAAGTCATTATACGAAGAAATCAAATAACAGTTAGCAGATAATCCAGAAGACCAGAGCATAAAAAAGAATGGGGTAATCTAAAAAGATGAATTGCGTGTGCGTGTGCGTGGAAAAAACGTAGAGAAAATGAAGGAATCGTTTGATGCAAAATGCAAAGAAATTAGACAGAGAAGGAAGACGGTTAGAACAAAATGGTTATAAACAGGGAAGAAAATAAGCAAAATCGTAGAACATACCAAGAAGTTAGAAAGGATAGCACTAAACTAATAAAGGTGAAGAAGACTGGGTGGATTGAGAAAATAATCAATTTTATAGAAAAAGTTATTAGAAATAATACAACACTATATAGATATATCAAAAAACAAAATACAAAAAAAATAAAGTATACATGAGCAGCACCAAATTGATGAATTATTTTATGGAACCATTAACACGACGACAATGAAAAGCGAAAAAGATAAAAAACTAGAAATTACAGCAGAAGAAGAGCTGGACATAATTACGGAAGAAGAAGTTGATGACGTTATAACAAAACGTAAGAGAAAGAAAGCAGGAGGGATAGATAATATTGTGAATGTGCAATAGGAAAAAGAAAAATGACAAGGGAGTGAGAAAAAGGGATAGTAACACTGGATGCAGTAATTAAAGAAAGGCAAAAGCAGATATATGGAAATAAAGAATGAAAACAGGAGAGGATTAAACAAAGCTGTAACAATAAGAAACTTCAAATTTAAAGTAGTAGAAAACTTTAAAAATTTAGGAGTCATAATAAATAGCAAAAGTGATAGAAGTATGAAAATCAATCACGGAATCCACGTGGGACATAGAACTTATCATACATACAAAAACATCCTAAAATGCAAAAACATAAGCACACAGACTAAAATGACAGTATACAAAGCAGCTATTAGAGCGGTAGAGGATTAAAAAACGTAGAAGATGAATACAGAAGGCTAATGAACTCTGAAATAAAGACAATTTTAAAACGAGAAGATATAGTGAAAATAGTAAAACTGCAAAGACTCCGCTGGTTTGGTCATACCAGAAGAGATGCGTAGAAGAAAATAACGAAAGACGCAAAGAAAAACAATAGGATAGATTAAGTTAAGAATAGAGGAACGAGGACTAACTCGCCACAAAGTTCCTAACGGAATGTATAGCCATATGAAACATGAATGCCCCTAAAAACCTACGAGAAAAAAATTCATCAAAATCCTCCTAGTCGACAAAGGAACCTTGATTATCGAGGACTCTATTATGTACAACCCAAAAATCGAAGAGTTTTTACAACAACGAAACTATCGAAGATTGAACAAAGATCCAATAACAAGTCTGGAGAAAAAGATCTACCAAACCTTAAAATTATACGAACCGGACCACAGCAAACCTCCATATCTACAGAGTGTCACTGAAACAAGTGCGAATATTTTTAGGGTTGTAAAAAGATTCATTTTTTGTGCACTTGGTACTACTACAGATTTATGATGGCATCACAAATATAAGATTTATAGATGTCAAATAATTGTCTTTTTGCTTGTTTTTCAGAACTGTTCGGTGATTTACTTGTAAACTCATCTTGCTGTTGTGTTGCTGTCGAGTTGTGTTATATTTGCAGCTTGTAGTCGGAGAAGCCCATACATTAGGCTCCTCACACCAATTTATACCATGGGAAATGACCAAATAAGCAACTTTCAAACCCCTACGGAATAAGGGGTAACTGCAATCCTAACTATTTAGTCTGCTACATTTTTAACAGGTGTTTCATAAATTAAAGTTTTTATATGCCCTTAGAGGACCGCGCCGGTTGATGAACATATCCACCACGTCCAATGAATCTATCGACGAACACAAAACCAACATGCCACTTCAGCCGATAACCAATTCTCGTAATGAACCTACATACCAGCTAACCAAGTTTCTACTATCAATCGTGCAATCGCGTCAAAACAACATCCTATCCTTTGTCAAGAAATTCAAGCATTTCATTGATATTCTGAGGATAGTGAAACTGCAACAACGAGATCAATTGGTTAGCTTCGACGAGAAAAATCTATGCACCAATGTTCCTGTGGAAAAAGCACTAAAGATCATTCAAAAGAAGCTTCAAGAAGACGAGAGCCTACAGGAAAGAACGACGCTACCAGTTGAAAGAATAATGAAACTAATAGAATGCTGTCTCAGAAACTCATATTTCCAGGAAAAAGATAGTTTCTTCGCTCAGGACGGCGGCCTTCGAATAGGTTCATCCATCACTCATCATTGCTAACATCTACATGAACTGGTTTGAATCTCAGGCAATACATTTCAAACTAAGGTATGTAGACTGCATGTTAATATTTTGGAACCACAGTGATCGACAGCTAGATCACTTTCTGCATCGCCTTAATAACATCAATCTATCAAATTCACCATGGAAAAAGAAAAAGAAGACTCGCTACCATTCTTGGACGTTTATGTGAAGAAAATCTATGGGATGATCAAGATAACGGTTTACAAAAAATCAACACTCTATTCGACAGAACCCACAGGTTATGTAACAAAAAAAGTACTTGAAGAAAAAATCAAAAACGAAAAAAAGAACCACATACAAAATGACTACCCAAAAAAGCAACCAAAAAAAACTACCAAAGCATCCCATACGTAAAAGATTTAACTGAGACAATAAAATGGATAGGAAAAAGTTACAAAATCAATCTTACCATTAAAAATATGTTCTCTGACACGAGACCACAGATCAGTCGACACCCGAAGACCCTTAGACGTTAGACGGAAAGAACACAGAATACATACGCAAAGAGAAGAGGTATCAAAATCCGTCATCGCGCAACACTCCTGAGAAGAACAACATAGAATGGAATTGGCTGAGGCAAAGAGGAGAATTGGTACAAAAGAAAATTCAAAGCAGCAGTCATCAACAACAAGATCTTCAACCAAATAATTGTAGAAATAGACAATGTGTGGACGCTACTATAATAGTGTTTCAAATGGTTATTTTGGTATTTTATTTTTATTTCGCTTAATTAAATTTTGTTCGCTTGATCGCTTCATTAATCATACCTTTAGTATATAAGCTTCAGTAACTTTGTCAGTATTCACGTGATGACGATTGCAGATACTCTACCGATCGAAACGTTGTGTATATTCATTTATTTTCGTTGACAAAGTATATCATTATCTGTACAAGCCTCGTATACAATATTTAAGAGTAGTCAATTTTAAATAATAGAAGTAAATTGTTGAACGATCAAAAACTGTTGAAGGCGGTATGAAGATTGATGTATAGTTAAATACAAAAGCATGTGAACATGCGATAAAGGGTTAAACCATATTTAAATTTTTCTTTACGTCACTTATGATTTAGTAGATAATTTTAATCACGACACTTTTGTTTATATTTAGCAAAGAACGCCTTCAACACGAGAATTACATTAAAACTTTTAACATCATACACGCTTGCTAAATTAATTTCATTAGTAATCAGTGCTGTTTCTTATTTTTAGGTAGAAATTTCAAAAATTGATTTTCCAATAATGTATTTACATGAATGAATAAGTTAACTCGATTCAACAAATTACCACACTAGACAGTATTGATAAAATGTCAAATTAAATAAATTGAAAAGCATTCAACGTTAGATTTCACTGATAAATAACAAAGACCGGTTAGTAAAAGAAATAATATTAAGTCTGCCACTATCAAATATAAATATAAGCAAAATGTGAAAACACGCTTTTTCCCATAATCGAATATCGACTTGTGAAATCGTTTTCGTATTATACCAATAAGCTAAGCTCCAATTTCCAATTTGTTGCCTAAGTAACCAACTTGTATTCAAAGTAAATCAACATGAAGTTTTCAAATCTGCTTACATATTGATATACATTATATATTTGATGTTATTAATAATGCAATATTACATATTGACTTAATACGCTTTTAACAAAAAAAACGACAACAAAATTTGTAAAAAATACAAAAACATCTCTTTCATTGTTTAATAGAATAGAAGTATAAGATTATATCACGCTGGTTAGGAGTGTCACAGTCTTCCATCCGGCACTTAGCCAGAAAACGACAAAGACGATTCAAAACTGGCACATTCTCAGAATAATAGACGAAAGAAACGATCGTCTCTATCTCACCAACATCCTAAATTGTAGAGTAGATAGATAAATACAGACAAGCTACCCTGTCGCTCGTTGTGTATAAAAACGCAGCTAAAGACGAATGAACCAACGGTATAAAATGTTGCACAGAACAAGAAAGCATGTTCCCCACATGCAATAGATGGTACTGGAACTGCATTTTGAAAATCTGTGACAGAAGATGGTTACGAAATGGAAAACCACGAATATTTAATCGAGAGCTACTAAATGACCTAGCAATCCAAACATGCAGTAAAAAAAATCATACTGAGCACTTGGATCATTGACGAGCATGATGTCCCAACTATACAAAAGAACTCAAACCAAAAGATGGCTGTGAACGTTAAGAATGAAGTAAAGAAAAAATATATTTTTTGAAGACGAAAAACCTATAAAACGTAAGATATTCCGACGACACTTTGATCGTCGTTGATGAAATCTATATATATGCTGGATTTTTTACGGTTGTCACCGCCTTCCATTTCTCAACCTCAATCTCCAATCTTTTTCGTTGTTCCATTCTCCATTCCCAATGTTTCTTTTTCCCATTGCTTCGTCCACTTCGTCTGTCCATTACCTCCTTGATCTTCCTCTTTTTCTTCTACCTATGGGACTCCAGTCCGTCACTCTATTTATCCATGTACTGTTGCTACATCGTTTGACGTGTCCGTGGCATGGAGTCTTTATTCTTCTATGTTCTAGTTGAGCGTATCTGTCCGCACATTCATTCTATGTCTGATTTCATCATTGCTTATTCTGTCCAATTTCGTAACTCCACAGCACCTTTTCCAATATTTCATTTCCAGTGCTGTTATTTTACTTCGATTTCTTTTATTTATGATCCAATTCTCTGCTCCGTATGTCATAATGCTTTGTATCATCGTATTGTATATTTGGATTATTGTATTTCTTGTAATGTCCTTATCCCATTCTTGTATTCTTTGTTATAGTGTATCCTAGGTATCTAAACTTCTTTTATTTGGGTGTTTTCGTCTACTATAAGGTCTCCTTTTTTCTTGTGATGTTAGCAGGTATTCTGTTTTCGTAAAATTTATTTCTAGTCCTGCTTTCGTATATTCTTATTTTAACTTACGCAGCATAAAACCGAGATCCTCTTCATCTTGAGCAATGACCACCTGATCCTCTGCGAAACTAGGTGTGTATAAGTGTTTTTAACTGACACTCCCATTTCTTCGTATTTTCGTTTCCAGTTTTTCAAGGTATATTTTAAAAAGTGTCGGTGAAGTGGAGCAGCCTTGTATCAATCCTTTAGTGGTTTCAAAGTTGTTTGTCATTTATGATCCAACTTTCACTGCTACTTTGTTGTTCCTATATAGGTTTTTCACTGCCTCTATCAGATTGTATAGTACTTCGATTTCTGTCATGGCTTTCCAGAGTTTGCTTCTTGGTACCGTGCCATACGCTTTTTTTAAATCAATGAAAGCGAGATGTATTGCTATATTTTTGGCCGTTTTCATTTCTATAAATTGCTGTAGCGTGTACGAGGTGTGGCTATTAAATAACGGGACTGACGCTGCAGTGGAACGAGTGCGCATGCGCCAACCGGCATTGAACAACAGCTGTTTAGTTTGAGTCTTCCTCTACAGAATGCAGTTAGTCTCGTTTCTGTAAACAACATCGTTGAGACGTAACCTTCATTTACGTTAGTGTTGTTATTTGGTTTTGCCGGAAAAATGGTTAGCGTAAAAATAGAGCAACGAATTGTTGTTAAATTTCACTTCAAACTTGAAAAAACCGCTACTGAAACTTATAATTTACTAAAAGAAGTGTATGGCAGTGAATGACAATGTCTAAAAAGTTGCTAATTTGATTCGGTCTGACCGTCGATTAAGTATTCGTGCAGTTGCTGAAACTGTAGACATTGATAAAGAATGTGTACGGCAAATTTTACGTGACAATTTGAACATGCGAAAAATGTGTGCAAAAATGGTACCAAAAATTCTCACGATTGAACAACAAGCAGCTCGCAAAAATGTTTGTACTGACACTTGGAATGCCATTGAAAATGACCCAAATTTATTGGAAAGGATAATAACATGTGATGAATCGTGGTTTTTTACTTATGATCCGGAAACGAAGCGCCAATCTATGCATTGGAAGACCCCAACTTCACCGAGAGCCAAAAAAGCAAGAATGAGCAAGTCAAAATTTAAAGCAATGATGATTGTTTTTTTCGATATTCATGGGATTGTGTACCTTCACTGGGTTCCTGAAGGTCAAACAATTAATCAATATTACTACCTTGAGGTACTTGGTAAACTACGTGAAAGAGTAAGAAAAAAACGACCCGAAATGTAGAAGAACAAATCATGGGTTTTGCACCAAGACAATGCGCCAGCTTATTCCGCCTTATCTGTTAAGTGGTTCCTGGCCAAGTACAGCATCCCAGTGTTAGAACATCCACCTTACTTACCAGACCTAGCACCATGTGACTTCTATCTTTTCCCTAAGGTGAAATCTGCATTGAAAGGCACGAGATTTGAATCCGTAGAAGCTGTAAAAGAGAAAGCGGCAAGAGTCCTGAAGGAGTTGACAGAAGATGACTTCCAGCTCTGTTTCAAACAGTGGAAAATTCGCATGGAGCGTTGCAGGGATAGAGAAGGGGTGTATATTGAAGGTGATAATAAGTGATTATGTATACAATAAAAATAAAATTTTTTACGTCAGTCCCGTTATTTTATAGCCACACCTCGTATATGTGATCTATGGTCAATCTTCCGACTGTGAAACCCGCTCGTTCTTCTCCAATTCTTCCAATCAAAAATAAATATGGCTAAAACTGCCTTCGGAAAAATAAAAAATCTACGATTAACTAAAAAACATTTGTTAATATTTCTACATAAAATAAATATGAAGAATCAATACTAAGGTTGTATGTTAAAGATATCGTGAACAGAAAAATAACTTAAACGTTGGTTAAGAAAGAAAAGACGTAATTGCGAAGGCTTCCATGACCGGAGTCTACACTAAAATAAGAACTTCTTCCAGGTTTAAACCGTGTTAATGTTGTAACTGAAGTCATCGATCGAAGAACGCCAACAAACAACAGAACTATGTATAACTAAGAAGCTCTAAATAGTTAGGTAAATAAAACCATCTCGTCTATACAGACTTCCCAAAATCCACAAGCAAGGTAGAACTCTTCGACCTATCGTCAATACTATCTAATATCCTTCTTACAAGCTGGCCAAGTTTTTGCCCAGCATTCTTTCCAAATTTACAGATAAAACCTCTTCTCACATCCTCAACTCTTGTCATTTCATTCAACGTTTGAAATCTATAAAACTTGAACCAGGATCTTCTTGGAGCTTTTGTTGTCACTTTTTACCAAAGTTTCTATTAAAGATTCGCTTCATATCATCGAGCAAATTATGTCTCACCATGGCAAAGTTTTGAGTTTGGTTCCTCATCATCATCCATTTATTTTCAATTTGATAAGTTTTATGAAGAAATTTCGGATGCTGCGATGGGTTCTCTTTTATATTGCTGTTGCTAATATTCTTTTGAAATCCAACACGTTTATTGTGTTGCCTCGAATTGTCTACGTTTTTTGATCATCTAAACAACCAAGATTACCATGGAACTTAAAAATAATAGTTCTTACTAATTTCTCGTAAAGCCGACAGACTTTGGGACCAACTCTTTATCGCAAACCCACCAATACGGTTTATCTCATCATCCTGCACAGAAACGTTCTGTTATTGATTCCTTAGCTCATCGCACTTTTTCTATTTGCTAACCTAACTGAAAATTCCGTCATCTTACTAAAACTTTGTTGAGCAATGGTTATATAAAGCGAGAGGTTCAGATTCAGTCGTCGTCTATATCCACGCATTCGAATACGTAAAGACATTTCTACTTCCAAATCCAATCCGAATGACGTTTTTACCTTACATTCATAAGATCATAGATCAACTAAGAGAACTTCTTCATAAAAATGGTATCAAACCCATTTTTAACGGAACAGAAAAAAATGTTCTTCCTACACTTTCATCGCAAGGTGTATATCAAATTCCTTGTTCATGTGGTTTAGTCTACACCGGTAAAACTATTTGTTCCGTCAAAACACCGAAATACAAGGTGTTTCCTAACTGGAAGCAAAAAAAATGAAACGGTGTATAACTCTTTTAATTTCAAACAGAAAATCCAACTAACTATATAAATTAATGTAACAAGCTTTCAAAATGACCACCATGAGGGTTGATGCAAGCTTGACAACGCACTAAAATAAAACCGATTATTTCATGTGTCCCTACACTGTCAATGTCCACTACAAAACCTTCGAAATGCGTCAAAAAATACTCGACAAGAAACTTGCCTTCTGTCAGGAAATCTTAAATAATACTCACGACATGCAGCTAGGGCATTGTCATTACAGAATCCATAGACAAAAATAATATCTGCATATTTTTCGTTCTTAAACTGCATTTATCATCAAATTTTACTTACACAACTAAAAAGCAAAAACAACTGCTCTGACAAGTTAAAACTTTGATAATGCGATGCGAGTACATGTTGGTAACGTGTGGTGTGATTAACCGTTTCATTTTCTACTGTTGCTGAACATCATTTTACTACAGATCACAACATAGATTTTGATAACGCTTCGGTAATTGATCCATTCTTCATCAACAGAAAAATCCGAGAGAGCATAGAAAGCATCAAACACCCCAATAACTTCAATCGTGACCACGGTTTTAAACTATCACCTTTTTGGTTCCCGGTCGCGCTCTACCAACCGTAACGTAACTGCTTCTTTATATACGGAAACTACTTCTCCCTTGTTCTCCTCTATGAAGTTAAAAAGTTCGCTTGGTTCACAAGTTACATTGTTACGTGTCGTTAGTTATTAGGTTTTCTCAATTCGTATTTAAAAAAATTTTTTTTGTACCGCTCTGGTAGGGAACGCGCCACTGACGGTATTGATATCACTCAGTTTTACTTCTGACATTGGTTCCGATTCATTTCTGCTTGGACTGCTGCTGCACATGATTGATTTTGTTCGGAATTTTAAATCGTTTAATTGCAAGTACTTTTATTTTATTTAATTCCACGTCGTTGTGGGAATTCTGTTGTCTGGAAGTTTTTAGATCGGTTACTCTACTGAATTACGTGCAAGTATGATAAAACGGCGATCAACGCCATAGTTCTTTTTGCTAAAACTTAAGCAAGCTAGATTGATAGATAAGAGTCGTTTCCTAGAATTATATTTATTAAACATGGAAACATGTTCCACTTTACATCTGTCTAATTCTTGGTGGATCAATTCCAATTCAATATAAATAGTTTAGGTGACCACTGAGGTTACTGCAAAAAGGATACCTTGACTTCGACCAGCTGTCGCTAATTAGAAAACTTTCTCTTTGATTTTACTATTGAGTATTATTGTTTACGTTGACTTGATTAACTATTTAATCGTATTCAAGGTCAGTTTGGCAAATTTCAAACTTGCACTCCTCGTAAATGTCGACGGTAATTTACTATTATTAGCTACCATGTTAAAGAACTCCAGGTTTAGAGTCAAGTCTTACGTTTTTATAGTAAGTTAAACAATCACGTTTCGCTATTCAAAAACTTATTTTATGCTTTTGTTATTGATTCCTTCTTATTAAAGTTACTACATTTTTTTATTTCTTTCAAAAAATAAAAAATAGCATACACTGGTTAACGTTTAATCGATGTACCTTGTGACGGTGTCATTGATGAATTATGTCTCGTTTATAGTTGTTTGCTTTTCTCTTAATTTCTTAGACAGTGGGTTCATAAGTACCCTTGGTGTTTCCGAACCAAGAATTCTACAAGTACCCATGGAGTGGCGCCCTTTCCCCTCCCTTTTTTTTGGTGATATATTATAGCATTGTCAACCACGCCCACTCACCGACATCTCAGCTAGCCGTGGTGACGTGGTTGTTAACAACAGGAGTCGTTGGAAAAAATGATTAGGTACAAATTACCTAACTTCAAGTTCATCGATTTCTTTCTCAGATTTCCTTCATTTAAGTATTGGTCTTTAGACAATTTTTGACGCTTTTACAACTTTTACAAACAAGTTTAAACATGTAACCACTAAAAGATGTTAGCTAACTGCTCAACTTCCAACTACTGAACTGCTGATCAAGCATATCTCACTAATTTCTCGAAAAAAATTGTATTAGCTTATTCATATTCTCATTGTCCTTGCTGATTCTAGAAGATCTTATATTGCAATGTTCTTCTGACGTTGAAGACTATCACAGAGTCTCAATTACATTCATTTCGTAAGTAAATAATTTCCAAAATCTATCGTCTAAGAAAGCTGTTCGTGACTCTTCGACTACGCGTTAAAACGTTTTCGTGGTTTAAAGCGGTAAATTGTAATCCTTCTTCTCTTCCACTGTCAGCACGCCTTGTAAATATAACTGCAATTTTTGTATAGTTAAAATCCGGTAAAATTTTATGCACACTATCCAAAAAAATCACTTTGCTATATACAGCTTTGCCGTAGATCCCTTCTTTTCCAACTTCTCCAAACTCGATTGAATTTTGACACTACGGTAAAGATGATGGTTTTACTTATCAATGAAATAAAATATTCCGGTTGCTTCTAGCAGAGACTAAACCCGGTATCATAATAGCTCGGTGAAAAGTTCATTGATGGCATCATGTATTGCAGATTAAAATTTTGATCAGCTGTAGCCGCTTGCATAAACCCGCTACATACAGATATTGAAGGAAACTTTGACTATTTCTCACCGTGTTTCAAATAAAATGCACCAAATAGAAGGAGTAGACGTGAAGGGCTGAAAATTTGTATGTAAAACTGTTATATATAGACAAATAAATGATTACAATTTTAAGAAGCAACACAACGTTTTATTGCAAAAATGCCAATGATGTGTAACAGCACTACGTGCTTGTATGCAAGAAGTTACTCTTCTAGGCATGCTGAAAATATGATGATTTATTGCGTCCTGAGGTATCTCATCCCAGGCTATTTGAAGCTATTGTCGCAATTCTTCTATGGTATTTGAAGGGTGAGCTAAATAACCCAGTCTTCTTCTATCATGTCCCAAACATTTTCTATTAGCAATAAATCTGTGTCATTACTGCCACATGCGGTCGCGCATTATCTTCTGGACGTTCTTGAAGAATAGGTAGAAGAACTGGTTCTTAGACGTTGTCGACGAAACGTCTAGTATTTAACGTGTCGTGGATAAATGTTAAAAGAGAGCGGTCTCCTCAATAAATGCCACCGCAAACCATTACATCAGGTGTTAAGCCAGTATGTCTTCGTTGTACAAATTGTAAATCGTAGCGTTGTCTTCTAGGTCTCCGCACATGTGTACGCCTGTTCGAGTGCCATAAACAGAACCTAGACTCGTCACAAAAAATATTTTTGTTCCATTCATGTAGCCAATGTCGTTTGGCTTGGCACCATTGACGATTTCACGACATCCCAACCCAGCATTCTGCATAACAATAATTCGCCCTCTCTCAAAAGGCGTTAATTGTTGAAAATTACCTCGTTTGGGAACTCATGGCATTCTGATACAAACAATGACAACTGATCACTAGATCTAAAAAAATCTGAGAAGCTACAACGATAAGAGTTCAGAAATAAAAGTAACAGAAGCGTGGAGATGTTGATAACACGATGTATATTTTTTGAATACATCAACATTTTCATTCCAAATTTTAATCATTTATTTGTCCATATATAACAGTTTTACATACAAAATTTCAGCCCTCCATGTCTACTCCTCCTATGTGGTGCATTTCATTTGAAACCCATACTATCAGATAAAAACAAAATTGTTTTATTTCTCTCTAGTCCTCAATTCCTTACTTTCAAAAATAACGATTTAAGGAAACGATTTGGCCTCCACCGCTTTGCCGCCAGCTATTTGGCCTTCGACCGTTTCGGCCACAACCGTTTCCAAAATAGAAATGTTATCGATTATCTGCGTGGAGTTGCTTATAACTTTGAGTTTTGAATTTAAAGTTTTCAGTTTGAATTTTGAGTTTCATATAATTTTTTTTACTATTTGGCAAAATATTAAGTTAAAAAAATAATTGCAGTCCTACTTACTGCTTCCTCGTGGAGCAACTGGTAACAGCTCAAGCTGGCTATAGTTAGACCATAGGTTAGACGTAAAATATGGAGAGTAAAACCTTCGAAAGCGAAACGACTGGAGGCAAAAGTACTAGGGGGCACAACAACCGGGGATTAAAAGTCGGGGGGAGCTCTCAAGCTTTCAATCATCTCGTTTTAAACAAGATTAGCTTGGAATTATAAACACGATTACTCTCATCGTATGAAATGCATCAAAGAAAACCAGTCCAAATGCCTCTTCCTTTAACTCGACATACCTCGACAAGTAGACAAAAATCCAAAGCATAACGATGTTTATTTAATAATACAAATAACTGCCAACTCCAACAAAAAAAAACAAAAAGATAATAATCCTTGAAACTGGAAGAAAACTTGTGGCCCTATCACTAAAATAATATAAAAACACTAAAACCACAATATTAACTTTTTTAAAAAAACACCGTACGCGTTTCGATAAGAATGCTACCACCATTTAAAAAAGTTAATATTGTGGTTTTGGTGTTTTTATATCATTTTAATAATAATAATAATTGTTTAAAAATTAGTATATACAGAAGAACAGACACAATCAAAATACCAAAATTTTACACAATTTCAACGTACCTCAAAATGTGCACATGCATTTAATTATGTAGTATGCTGCAATGTTCCTAATTATAATTTCAATTTGACAAAAATTAGTCAATTTCGTTGTATTAAAAGAACCGCAAGAACAAACTGATAATAAATATTTGGTTTCTACATTCACAGACTGTGTAATGTACACAAGATAGTTATCCGATAAGAGTTTAATTATTATTATTGTCCACATTTGTTTTTGTACATATGTAGATGTCGTAGAACTTATGTACAATCAACTTTCAAACAGATTGAGATAAAGGTACGTACAAGGTTGATGTTTCCCAAAACATCAAAATATTTATGAAATTATGATGGGAGAATTTAAAGTTAGTGACAAATACTTGAAAAGAACGCAAAAGTCGGTTACATACGCCAAAAACGTAATTGAGCTGGTACTTATAAACAAATTTAAATGTTGACTACAGTTATCTATCTAAGCCTAACGTAAATATATTGTTGCTATGCTTATAAATGCACGCAATAAAGCTGCGAATTGATTAATAAAGAGAATGCCAAAAATAAATTTGATGTAAATAACCTGAAGGAAATCGGAAATGCCTTTACTAAACAATGCGATGTCCTTAAAATTGCAGTTATAATTAGCATCCTTTCTGCTCGGATATGATTCATTTAGGAATTTTTCAAAAAAAAATTGTTACCTTCGAAATGAGTTCGTCGTGGTTGGCGAGGTGCGCTCGGCAATGGATACAGGAGTAAGTGCGATGGCATTGTGGTAAGTAGGCCTGGAACGTCTTCACCATTGTGGTGGCCGCGACGGCAGGCCATGCGGAGACGTCACACCTACAATAACAAAATAAAAACGTCAAAAACGCATCGATCAAAATCACCTGTCAATGTTATGTTCAATTACAAACAAAAACGTTCGCGTCAATCTAATCGAATTTTCCGCTTATGCATTATCATTTTATACGTTATCAACAGTAACATTAAAATCTAATCGATAATTGTTTCGGTCACCTTCTGATACGACAATGTCAATCGATAACAATTGGAACCCATGAAAATTTCACGAGAAACAAAACACGCAATCTGTAGGGAAATTTTTTTTCTAAAACCGAAAAACCTAATGAAAGAGAGAGTAGCCAAAATTAGTTTTGTCAAATTGTTTCAATTAGGAAGTCATTTCCCGTGCCTGCTAAAATTTTAAAACCGCCATAAATTAAGCTTAGTTGCTTAGAATTAATTATAATTCGCGAACGAACTTGATTGCGAAGTCAATGACTTATTTTAAATATGTTTTCATGTAATCAAATGCATTAATTTCTAATTAAATTCGTTTTAATTAATAAGATATACTGACCTAGCTTCCTCCAATCTAAGTAAGATTCGTTGGTGCCTTAATGAAACTACATGGTAATTTATTACCTTTGGCGCCTTTTTACACATACCAATTTCCCTAGGTGTCGACTTATTTTAAACTCGGTATAATCAAAACTGTTATTTTAGTTAGATGGGACAAAGCGCACACCAATTGCTCAAATATATTATGATAATAGAAGATGAAGGTTTATTACCTTCGCTCGCATTTAAATAAACGTGTTAATTAACATTCGTTTGCATCGTTAGCCTTTTAATGAAAACTTTTTTTGAGTAAACTAATACATTGTAGCATATAATTGGTGACCGAAAGAATCTTATTAGCAACAGTTTTATGATATTCTCACGTCGTCGTCATTTATATAACGTAGACAATTTTCGTTATTTTCTTTTTTGATTTTCAGCATTTTACAAAGAGTGAACATCAAACAATTGACCATTCCGCCTGCCTTGTTTTTGCGTGCTTCTAATAAAAAGCAAATCTGATACAATTCCTAAAGTGTATGCAATAATCTTATTAATACAAACTTGCGCTATTTGGATAGGTTAAATTTCTTATTTATTTAACTACAATCGATAGTCATTCAAACGACGATTGTCAATACAATTACTGTCATTATCCCTATCGGTTATTACTACCGCAAATATTTGTAACAAGTTCAGTAAACTCACAATGCAAACTAAATGCTAAAGAAATTGAGAAGTGTATACAGAAAAATTAGAATTAAATAATTTAACGCGCGATTTGTCAAAAACCAAATACTCGTAGTGCATTTTAAAAAAATATAAATTACAATTACATACAATATTTCAAAGGAAAAAGCCGCTTGTTTGATCACGTACTATAAAAAAAGCAAAATAAAACCATCTACTGATTTTTTGTTCCAGATTAAGCCTTAAATTTCAAAAAAAAAAACTTTATAGGTACTTTTTTTGAGAACTCATGTAAAGTTAGCAACAAATCTAGCCACAAAAATATGTCGAGAGTAATTGCAGTGAAATGAAACGATCGATGAAAAATCGGAAACAGCGTATGTTGGGAGTAATTTTTTATCATGTTGGCGTGGATTCATTTTTGTGCAAATTTAGTAACAATAATAAATAACATATTCCAAAATAATTATGTCGTTTGAAAGTTGCTTCTATTTGCTCTCATATGACAAACGCAACGCTTATGTTCGAAGTTATTTTTTTTTTCATGTTAACGTGAATTAATTTTTGTACAAACTTAATAACAAATAGAGTAAAAAACGCAAAAACGCAAGGCTTATGTTCGAAGTAATGTTTTATCATGTTGGCGTGAATTAATTTTTGAGCAAATTTACTAATAAATAAATTAAACAATAAGAAATAACATCATGCAAAATAAATATGACGATATTTTTTTTAAATAGTTATGTCGATTTAAAGTTGCTCCTGTTTGCTCTCATATGACAAGCGCAAAACTTATGTTAAAAATCATTTTTTATCATGTTGACGGCTCGCAAACCTTACGTTTAAAGTCATTTTTTATCATATTAGCGTGAATTAATCTTTATGCAAAATTAATAACAAATAGCATAAACAATAATAAATAAAACATTCCAAATAAAAAACAACATTTTTAAAAAAATAATTAAGTATGTCAATTTAAAGTTGCTTCTATTCGCTCTCATATGCCAAACGCAAGGCTTATGCTCGAACTCCTTTTTTATCATATTGGCGTGGATTAATTTTTGTGCAAATTTTGTAACAAATACAATAAACAATAATAAATAACATGTTACAAATTAAAAATGATATTTTTTTAAAAATAATTAAGTATGCCAATTTAAAGTTTGCTAAACGCAAAGCTTATGTTCGCAGTCCTTTTGTATCATGTTGACGTGGATTAATTTTTGTGCAAATTTAGTAACAAATAGAATAATAAATAACATATTCCAAATTAAAATTTTTGTAAAAATAATTCAGTATGCCAATTTAAAATTGATTCTATTAGCTCTCATATGACAAACGCAAGGCTTATGTTCGAAGTCCTTTTTTATCATGTTGACGTGGATTAATTTTTGTGCAAATCTAGTAACAAATAGAATAAACAATAACAAATAACATATTACAAAACACAAATAACGATATTTAAAAAAAAATAATTGTGGCGATTTAAAGTTGCTTCTATTTGCTCTCATATGCCAAACGCAAAGCTTATGTTCGAATTCCTTTTTTTTCATGTTGACGTGGATAAATCTTTGTGCAAATTTTGTAATAAATAGAATAAACAATAACAAACAATATATTACAAAATAACAAATGATATTTAAAAAAACATAATTATGTTGATTTAAAGTCGCTTCTATTGGCTCTCATATACCAAACGCAAGGCTTATGTTCAAAGTCCTTTTTTTATCATGTTGACGTGGATCAATTTTTGTGCAAATTTAGTAACAAATAGAATAAACAATAACAAATAGCATATTACAAAACACAAATAAAGATATTCTAAAAAAATGATTATGTCGATTTAAAGTTGCTTTTATTTGCTCTCATATGCCAAACGCAAAGCTTATGTTCGAATTCCTTTTTATCATGTTGACGTGAATTAATTTTAGTGTAAACTTAGTAACCAACAGAATAAACAACAACAAATAACATATCATAAAACACAAATAACGATATTTTTAAAAAAATAATTATGTCGATTTAAAGTCGCTTCCATTTGCTCTCATATACCAAACGCAAGGCTTATGTTCGAAATCCTTTTTTATCATGTTGACGTGGATTAATGTTTGTGCAAATTTACTAACAAATAAAATAATCAATTATAAATAACATATTTTAAATTAGACTAAATATTTTTGTAAAAATAATTAAATATGCCAATTTAGAGTTGATTCTATTCGCTCTCATATGCCAAACGCAAGACTTGTGTTCGAAATCCTTTTTTATCACGTTGGCGCGGATTGATTTTTGTGCAAATTTAGTAATAAATAGAATAGACAATAACAACAACAAAACACAAATAGAGATATTTAAAAAAAAATAAATATGTCGATTTAAAGTCGCTTCCATTTGCTCTCATATACCAAACGCAAGGTTTATGTTCGAAATCCTTTTTTATCATGTTGACGTGGATTAATGTTTGTGCAAATTTACTAACAAACAAAATAATCAATTATAAATAACATATTTTAAATTAGACTAAATATTTTTGTAAAAATAATTAAATATGCCAATTTAGAGTTGATTCTATTCGCTCTCATATGCCAAACGCAAGACTTGTGTTCGAAATCCTTTTTTATCACGTTGGCGTGGATTGATTTTTGTGCAAATTTAGTAATAAATAGAATAGGCAATAACAACAACAAAACACAAATAGAGATATTTAAAAAAAAATAAATATGTCGATTTAAAGTCGCTTCCATTTGCTCTCATATACCAAACGCAAGGCTTATGTTCGAAATCCTTTTTTATCCTGTTGACGTGGATTAATGTTTGTGCAAATTTAGTAACAAATAAAATAATCAATTATAAATAACATATTTCAAATTAGAATAAATATTTTTGTAAAAATAATTAAGTATGCCAATTTAAAGTTGATTCTATTCGGTCTGATATGCCAAACGCAAGACTTATGTTCAAAGTCCTTTTTAAGCATGTTGACGTGAATTATTTTTGTACAAATTTAGTAACAAATAGAATAATCAATAATAAATAACATATTTCAAATTAGACTAAATATTTTTGTAAAAATATTTAAATATGCCAATTTAGAGTTGATTCTATTCGCTCTCATATGCCAAACACAAGGCTTGTGTTCGAAATCCTTTTTTATCACGTTGGCGTGAATTGATTTTTGTGCAAATTTAGTAATAAATAGAATAGACAATAACAACAAAACACAAATATAGATATTTAAAAAAAATAAATATGTCGATTTAAAGTCGCTTCCATTTGCTCTCATATACCAAACGCAAGGCTTATATTCGAAATCCTTTTTTATCATGTTGACGTGTATTAATGTTTGTGCAAATTTAGTAACAAATAAAATAATCCATTATAAATAACATATTTCAAATTAGAATAAATATTTTTGTAAAAATAATTAAGTAAGCCAATTTAAAGTTGATTCTATTCGCTCTCATATGCCAAACGCAAGGCTTATGTTCGAAGTCCTTTTTTATCACGTTGGTGTTGATTAATTTTTGTGCAAATTTAGTAATAAATAGAATAGACAATAACAAACAACATATTACAAAACACAAATAACGATATTTTAAAAAAAATAATTATGTCGATTTAAAGATGCTTTTATTTGCTCTCATATGCCAAACGCAAGGCTTATGTTCGAATTCCTTTTTTATCATGTTGACGTGGATTAATTTTCGTGCAAATTTAGTAACAAATAAAATAATCAATTATAAATAACATATTTTAAATTAGAATAAATATTTTTGTAAAAATAATTAAGTAAGCCAATTTAAAGTTGATTCTATTTGCTCTCATATGCCAAACGCAAGGCGAATGTTCGAAGTCCTTTTTTATCACCTTGGTGTTGATTAATTTTTGTGCAAATTAAGTAATAAATAGAATAGACAATAACAAACAACATATTACAAAACACAAATAACGATATTTTAAAAAAAATAATTATGTCGATTTAAATATGCTTTTATTTGCTCTCATATGCCACACGCAAGGCTTATGTTCGAAGTCCTTTTTAATCAAGTTAACGTGACTTAATTTTTGTGCAAATTTAGTAACAAATAGAATAGACAATAACATATTACAAAACACAAATAACGATGTTTTAAAAAAAATCATTATGTCGATTTAAAGTTGCTTCTATTTGCTCTCATATGCCAAACGCAAAGCTTATGTTCGAAATCCTTTTTTATCATGTTGACGTGGATCAATTTTTGCCCAAATTCAGTAACAAATAGGTTAAACAATAACAAATAACATATTACAAAACACAAATAACGATATTTAAAAAAACATAATTATGTTGATTTAAAGTCGCTTCTATTGGCTCTCATATACCAAACGCAAGGCTTATGTTCAAAGTCCTATTTTTATCATGTTAACGTGGATTAATTTTTGTGCAAATTTAGTAACAAATAGAATAACCAATAATAAATAACATATTTCAAATTAGAATAACTAATTTTGTAAAAATAATTAAGTATGCCAATTTAAAGTTGTTTCTATTCGCTCTCATATGCCAAACGCAAAGCTTATGTTCGAAGTCCTTTTGTATCATGTTGACGTGAATTAATTTTTGTGCAAATTTAGTAACAAATTGAATAAACGATAATAACTAACATATTCTATATTAAAAATATTTTTTTCAAATAATTAAGTAGGCCAATTTAAAGTTGCTTCTATTCTGTCTCATATGCCAAACGCAAGGCTTATGTTCGAAGTCCTTTTTTATCATGTTGACGTGGATTAATTTTTGTGCAAATTTAGTATCAAATAGAGTAATCAATAATAAATAACATATTCCAAATTAAAATAAACATTTTTGTAAAAATAATTAAGTATGCCAATTCAATGTTGCTTCTATTCGGTCTCATATGCCAAACGCAAGGCTTATATTCGAAGTCCTTTTTTATCATGTTGACGTGGATCAATTTTTGTGCCAATTCAGTAACAAATAGAATAAACAATAACAAATATAATATTAAAAATAAGAATAAATATTTTTGTAATAATAATTAAGTATGCCAATTTAAAAAAAAAGAAATAGTAGACTACGTATCACAGGAAATTACAAACTAACGCTGAATCCACGAATAATTATCGTTGAACAGCACATACCATAAGCCGAATACCTGTTTAACTAAAGGGGCAAGTTCTTTTGTCACCTGGAGATTACTGACGCCTACACACATTTGACAGTAAGTGAAAAGTTTAGCCATGCCTTAACCCTCAATACACCAACACATGGATTGGTTCAGGCAGTATATGGTGCCTCAAATATTCTCGCAATCTAGCACGCTCGAATAAAGGATTTTATTCAAGATTTACCAAACGTTATTAACTTCTTCGATGATGTTCTTTTTGCTAAGACGTATGGAACAACATGTTCTTAAACTGAACACCGCTTGGTGGTACCACCATTACGCGACCTACATGCAGTTCATGTAGAGATAGTAGAAATGAAAGTTATGACACGCTCATTTGTATTTTGGAGAGGAATCGATGCCGATATCAAACGTATTGCCAAATCCTGTCCCGAATGTGCAAAAGGGTCGTGGCAACGTATTCACATCGACCACGCAAGCCCGGTCGAAAGATCAAAATTAGTGATTGTCGTAACTGCCTACAGCAAATGGCTAGAAGTCAAATGTACTAACTCAACAACAAGTGCAGCAACAATCGCAATTTTGGATGAATTGTTTGTAACGTACGATAATCCAATAAGTATTGTTTTTGAAAGCAATGTCCACGACAGCAGAGTCGTTACAGAAGAACTTAAGCTACTTTCTGTGCCAATACAAAAAAGCTCCACATTGTACAACTGGTCAACCACCAGCAATGCTATTCTTAAAAAAAAATATTCGAACACGTTTAGATTTTGTTAAACCCGATGACCTTCATACTATAATAGGAAGCATCGTTACTGGTTTAGGTTATCTTCATTACAAAAGCGATACAAAAGACATGTCGATCAAGTCAAAACTCGAGTGGATTCTACACCAATAGTCTCAGTGCCATCTGAACCATATCAAAGAATCCGTTTTTATGGAGACGACATAACATCAACTAGCTACCACACAAAAACTTGTTTCACGACCAACAATGCAACAACGGACAACCAACCGCCCGACCATGATATCAGTGATACCTCGTAGAAAAGGAAGTGTGCTTGAGTATACATATATGTGTGTCAATACATCCCTAAGAATAAATGAAATGTTAATAGTAAAATCGGCAATAGGGCAATAAATATATATACATATATATATATATAAAAAAACAATTGTGGTTAACCTATTGAAACGTTCAGCTTCGAGAGCATTCAAGAAGCTACTATTCACGTCTAGAACGTTCACGAAAGAATATAGAAGATTCTCGACGGATGGCCAAATTTATAGAAGCGACACAAATGAATCATAGGTCAGTTATTTTCAGTAAATCGAAGTCGGCAGTGTTAAGAAGATTATTCAAGTTTAAATAAATAAGTGATTAACGCGTGTCGAGATAAATACAACGAATTAAAATGAAGTTAGCTTCTTTTTAATGTACTAACTTTCTACAAATAATTTCATACTGGTTTTTTCAGAAGGGATACACGGTTCGTTGATGGCGACGTCAATAAAAAAAAAGTATAGACTTCATACGACACAATTCATAAAGTTTGTATACACATAAATAAAAATAATAAAAATTAATGTATGGTTTGACAACCTGAATTCAAAAAATTAGATGTTTTGGAATAAAATAGTGAAAACAATCGGTGTAAAACTAAATATGACAGTAAAAAAACAGTTACACCAGACAAGGCAATTAATGTATGTCGCCGTTAATTATACATAATTAAAAATTAATAAAATACCATATTCATTTTGAAACATCAGATCAACGATGAATAAATTTGCATTGACAACTACGAATGATTAGAACCACAACTAAAGTTGAATTAGTCACTACACTTTATCCGAATGATGAATGATGATTGAATTTTATGATATTCAAAAATAACAAAATCAACATTGACTTAAATGAAAAATCAACCCGTTACTTGTTATTTTTAATTCGTTTTACATTAAAATAAAGATTTATAGTAACGTGTGACCGATAATACGAACTTCAAACTTGCGAATTAGTAAACAAATATATAAATTAGATCACGAGTAAAAAAAAACAATTAGTTTCCAACTATTGTATCTAAAAACGTTTCATTTAATCTTCGATTTGGCGTTACTTTTTATAACAAATCTAAATATTTTACATTCCACCAGCACTTCGAATTTGCAACCGGAAATGAATGAAAAAATGCGAAGTGCGAATTCGTGTTCCCTCAAAATTCAATCAATTGGTAGAAACAGTAATATGATAATTAGTACAAAACGCCGAGTCGCTTGATCTAACAACTTTCAAATTCAAATTTGAAAAATGCAACAATACGAATCAAAATCTGGCACAATTCCCTCAATGTTTTTAAAAAAAGCAAACGTGCGTTAATCCACGTGCAATAAAGAATAACGTAGATTGCGCAAACATTTTAGCATAATTAAACTTACCGTAAAAGTAATAACAAGCTGGGGCAATACTACGTTTCAAGTTCATGTTTTTATTGTGGCCATCAATGACGCACATCAAGTATTTATATTTTTATTAATTGCCTATATATTATGTAAACAAATCCCTAAGGATTTTATACAAAAAAATCTAACTCAATTTAATGTATTTTCATTATAAAGCGAATGCAGCGCTAATAATAAAATTTGATTAAAACTCTACAAAACCAACAAAAACGTTATGAATTATGAAACATTTCCCAAGTGTGAGAATTTGGTAGAAAATACATTTGCGTGTAAAAAAATGATAATTGAAATTAAAACGGTCAGTGTACCTCCAAAGCCTATGTTTTTTTTTAATTATGAAATTATGTTTATTTACAGTTAGATTACGGATGTTGAACTTCGCAATCACAAAAATTAATAAGAAATAATGTCAACATGGCGTTTCTATAAATAAACCTATAAATTTTTATTATTGCATCAAAGTTTTAAATTTAGTTCGCAAAATTTTAAAGGAAAAAATGGTTGGCCACGCGTGTTTCAGTTTTTGTTTCAGGAACATTTAACGAAGGTTATTAACGACAATTATTTATGCATTGACCTGAGCTTCTTTTAAACAAATAAATAATGAAGTTGTTAATAAATAAATTGCAATAAAGTACTTACTTCTTTTATACGCGCGTTAAGGCGCCCGGAGGAAACAACACAAAGGAAAACTCAAACAAGAAAACGTGCTTCGAGCTGAGCTTGTCCGACACCTCTGACAAGAATGAATCATATATTCAGACATAACAAAGCACTGTTAAATACAGACATTTCTAGTTTTTTTGTTTTTAGTGTCCTTGGCGAAGGTTGTTGAAACGTCTAATGGAACAATGATTGTATAGAATATGTGAAAAAGTGGAATTAGCACCTAAATACGGAAATATAGATTTTTAATTAACTCCAGTTAAGAAACGTCAACGACCTATTTTTTTCCATTTGTACCAGCCAACTAACGTGGAAGGTTTTTTAGTCATCTTCCAACCCTTATAATTGAGTTTTAAAACGATTTTTCCAAACGAAACGAAATATTGCACTAGACAGTTTTCTGGAAAACGGACGTGCCGTATAAATTCTACGAAAACATTAATAGTGCGATAACCATAAGTAGTGGAAACTCACCTACATATTAATTTTTTTATTAATGATTACTGGCTTAACTTTCACAAACGCCTACAACGCGAATGCATTTGAAAAAACGACGTTTTTAACGAATGCTAATTACCATAACAAATTAGATTAAGAGCTGAACCTTTAATACGATAAATTAAACATTTAACTTTCCCAAGTCCCCTTTGAGGACACTTTTAATTTACACGAAAGCCTAACTTAATTTTGTAGTAATATTTAGACAAAAGAAAATCGTTAGATGAAATTTACACAACTACGGTTACATTTGCTCTTGAATTTTTAATTGCTTTAATTCCCTGTCTGGACTAAACATGTTTTTGAATTTACTTAGAGAAAGATCTTTTGTCTGATTTGTTCCCACGGTAATATTTTAAATATTTTAAAATAGAATATTTTTTTAAATATGCTTCTGAAAGATGAATATCAGCAGGTACTGTGACTCAATTTAAACAACTGAGAAACAAAGGCAAAGCCGGGAAAACAAAATTCGTGTAAAGCGGATTACTTCCGTAGAGCAAGGTCGGATATTATTGCGATTTAACTTTTAAAAAAATCGCATTGTTACTTCCGACGTTTTCGCCTAAGCGTTCAAAAAATTTATATAAATAATGTATGTATATAAGAATTTAGTTGAATCATTAATGATTCAATGTGGTTTGTAATCGCGAACTTGGAAAAACACCTGAGTAAACGTTTTCCAACGCCCAACGCGATCAAAAAGAAAACACATTAAAACAATAAGTACTTTCTATTAAAAATTTTCCAATTCGTATTTACATGCTTTTTCTATATACGAGATGCTTCCCAAAAGTTATCAAATCAGCTTGCATTCTTAGTTTTTCCATTTCGTGAGACACTTTTACATTACTAAACCAAATTAGTTTAGTCCTCTGAGTGTTGGTTGTTTAGATGATCTGGAAACTTACAATTCGAGATGAGCATAAGACCAAAACAATAAACGTGTCGTCAACATACCTAAACCAGACCTTCGGTTTTAATATTGATGATTCCTATGCAACCGTTTCAAATAATTCCATAAACCTACAACAAGCTGTAAACGCAAACTGTGCGCCCAAAAGTTGTTACGTGCTCTTGGATGAAATTTATTTTAACATCGACGTCTAAGAAAAAGTGTTGTAAAAGCAAACGTACAGATATACTAAACCATCGAGTTACGCAACACCTTGTACAATTAAAAATGATAGTAGCAAAACTTATAATAATAAAAACTGAACGTTAAAAATATGAAATTTGTATAAATTGAAAAGAATGGCGCAACAACCAATCAAGTCTCGAACTTGAACAATCTGAACAATAAATAAGACAAACTACTTGTGATGACAATCGTATAATTAGTCGCCGTACATAGAATCGATAATAAATTTTGGCAAGAAAGCAAAAGGGTACTACCTATTGCTAGTACTAGTAATAGTATAAGCATTCCTAAAAGCTAAAAAATAACTAACCAATATATATCGCCGTGTTATCATAAATCGGGTAAAGTTGGTTACATTCAATACTAAAACACGACGTGCGCTAAAATTCCAATTTCTACAATTCAAAAATGAATTAGTTATTAATTATTATAAGTGAGGTCTCGATATCTTTCCCATTAACATCATATAACTGACATATTGGGTGTCAAAGACAATTTTTCTAATTTACTCGAGATATTTACAACGAAGAATATGAAAGCTTCCACTTACAAATTTAGTAGGTAATAATAAACAATCAAATTTAGTAGGTAGTAGTGAATTAAATCTTTAATATAGTAAGTAATGTATTAAGTACTGGTACAAATGACGACATAATTAAACATAACCGCAAAACGTCAATGTGCATCATACCTCGACGATTCTTCCCACAACCATAGATTGAAACAATGATATCGAGGTTTCTACAAAGACCTTTCGAGGCTAACTCTTCCGACTTAGAAATGTTGAATTTAGAAAACTGTTTCGTAATAATGGTATTAAACACATCTTCAACTCGACAGGTAAGATCTCTTAGATTCTACCTTCTCCCGAGCAAAAATTTCTTACACTTTCATTTCAAGGTGTATACCAAATTCATTGTTCACGTGATTTAGTCTACATTGAAATCGGTCGTTCTGTCATTGCACGGATTTCAGGACAGGATTGTTGTATAAGAAAAATGTATATTTCTAAGTCTGTGGTTGCTGAACGTCATTTAACTACAGAACATAATATAGATTTTGATAACGTTTCGGTGATTGCAAAATCTCCATTCTTCTTCAATCAGAAACTTCAAGCTTCTTATTACGCTACTTCTACCTAACTCTGTAGTGGTTCTTTGTTAGATTGTTTGCTTTTTCAATTTCATCGTTTTCTTTCTTACCTTTTTCGAGTTTAGAATCTGGAGTAGCTCACAAGTTAATTACCCAACTCCTTAGAGATTCGTAGTTAGATTTCGGTAGCTTGTTTGAGTTCTTTGACTTTTTCTCGGTTCAAACTAGGAAAACGTTCTTATTTTAGTATAGACATTATACTAACTTCGCAACAAATTATAAATTTATGGTGGATTTTAAACTTTGTTCGTAGAAAATCATTATACTCTAAAACTGTTATAGTAATTTAATATTTTTCCTTTCTTAACGTTAACATTGAGTAGTTTTCTCGATTAAAAAATCAAGCAGTTTGTGATGGTAAATATATTTTGGTATAGTTTTCGTACTGTAGTAATTTCGCCCAGTGATAATTTCATTTTACACTTATTAAAAACACTTCCGTTTTGAACGTTAAGGAAATTACACGTGTATTAACGTCATCCCCAGAGATTTCCACATCTAAAGTATCTTAAATCAGCCACGCTGCTATTGAGTAAATAAATTACGGTAAACTGAGCAATTTATTTGTGGTAACTGTGCATATATGTATCAGTTTATTTTGGAAAAATTTTAGAGGATCTGTGTAGGATGTGTCACATATTCGAATACGCTGATTGTAAGTACCTTGTTTCTTATATATAATTATTTGCCTAATCTGAAGGGCCTGTATTATTAACTATATTATTTCCTCGGTTTTGGCGCTCTTTTCATTATGTTATAATAAGCACATCGAGAACCGCCTACGACTCACTCTCTGTTACAGTTTTATTTACGTAATAATTTCATCGTATTTGTATTTAGGTTCTTAATAGTGTTACTAGAACAGGTGTATTAGTATTTTAAAAACTACCCTATTCAGTTAAAATTCGTTGATCGACAAAAATAGTACAACTCCTAATGACGAGCTTCACGAAAGCTACTAAATCCTTTTAGTGTAGATTAACAGAATATTTTTAAGAAATGCTACCGCAGTTGTGAAAAAATTACGCCATACTTTCTAGTGCATCTTTGTTTGGTTTAATATATTTCTGTTACGTTGTTTTAAAACGTATACGTACATGATTCTGTTTTCGGTGGACACAAACAAAAATTTTATAAGTATTGGTTAAAATGAATTTGCAAACAGAGTTTATCATCTTTACCGCGGTGTTAAGTTTTTAACTGCTAAAACATGAAATTGTACTAAGGGAGTTAATGGGTTCCATTTTGTAACTTACGGTTTTGTTAAGTTCATGATTTAAGCAACATTTTATCTGCACCTGCTTGATCTGTGACCTCTACCACCTGCTAAATCAGCTTCGACTTCGAGATCTATCACCAGAAGTCGTTCAGAATTAATTCAAAGTATTTACAGTTTACCGTTAACTTACAAGTGTAACCAAAAGCCCTTAAAAATCCTAACCTATGTTAGAATATACTTTTTAATGTTTTCTTTGCAATGATTTTGTAAGTATTTATGAACACGTTAAGTTACAAAATATGCATTTTGGATTAATTGCCGAAATTTTTATTTTTCAATATGTTGAGTTGGAAATGTTTTGTGATTCCATCCGATGTCAGTTTGTTTTTTTTTTTTGATTTTTATGATTTTTTTGTAATGTATTCATCTCAATGGTATTAGAATTTGTTTTATAATAAATGTTGGTAGTTTCATTTGTAAGTGAAGCCTTTGCTTTACACCCATACGCGTTGTATTTTTTTTTGGTTTAAGTATAATAGTTTTATGTTGTTAGTTCCATGAGAATCGAAGTTACAAAAACAAGTTTCTTGTAGTTTCAAGTACCTAAAAGCTATCAAACGTCGTGTCCTTGTTTGGCGCCCTACCGAGTTTGTCTTTATTTGACTTCCTTTTATGTCTTTCTCATTGCCGTCATTCACAAATTGTAATTATCGTATCACCTACGTCAATTTCACTGAGCAAACCGGGTAAAATATTTTAATCAACCCGCCTATCTAAGCGTTCGTGTAGAAGTAGACACTACTACGCCTCGAAAGTTAGAACAGATCGTACGTCCTTCACTCGTAGAACCATAAAACCTCTGACTTGATCCCGTCTTTTAAGGGAAAGTGTTACTGATTGACTACGTGTACTACGGGCGACTTTTTAGAATCGTGTGTTTAAATATTTACAATCCATTTGACAGTGAATACCTTACTAAAATTAATTTGAACCGTTTACAAATTTAGCAGTTTTCGTTTTAACCAAACTGCCACCTTGATTCCGTGAACAGTTTAAATATGTTACTAACACCAAAAACCTATCATTTGTAATAAGCGCAGAAAGAATACTCAACACCGTCGATGCAAAAAGCTTTCCTCTAAAGAAGAATTTTACCATTGCTTTTTTCTTTTTCTATTTCTGCAACCCAACCAGAAAAACGTTGCAGTCTCAATGACAAAGGTTGATAGAGGACGAACTTGAAAGCCGTCCATTAAACCGATGAAATTGGAACTCAAAACTAAAAACACTGTTAAAAAGTATATTTTTGCACCACCGATCAATTTTTTTGAAAAACTTTTTAACAAGGAGTCGTAAAGATTTTTGAATACTGTAGAAACGTGGTAAAAAACTAGAGATATTTGAAATATGATGGCGGAGTCATCTCATAGTATAAATTTACTACGTGAAGAAATGTAATTTGCAAATGGTTATAGAAGCTGATATATACCAGAAAGTATAACGTTGTAAGAATAAGCAAACGAAAATGCCACCAGAGTGAACCACTGTCCTTTTGGGACTCTTCAGCAGTGGGAGAACATTCGAATATACTTCCACAAATGTAATAACAGATCTATAGCGTTCAATTCTTGTTGTATTTTTCGACTTTTTTCGGCAATACAACTATTCTCGTTCAACAACAAAAATTTAACGATAAAATTAAACTTCTGATATCATATGCTAACGTTAATTGCTTCAAGACTTAATCAATTTTGTTATCACTGAAGAGCTATATTCGGGAAATAATAAAATAGCTATTTAATATTCACTTCAGGTAGCGAGTATTTGCAATTTCCTTTTTATTCATATCAACTTCGGATTAAAATAAATAAAGATTGATGTAATTTTTCAACATTGAACATATGATCGAGTACTTTTTACGTAAACGAATAAACATTTGTAGAAAAATATTTTGACGCGAACTGAAAAAAATATCGCGTTAACACGATGTATGAATAGAGAAAAGAAAAGAGTCAATAGTTAACAATAAAAAGAAATCTTATCGACACACAATAACAATGTAATCAATATTTTATGGTAGAGCGCAAACGAATAACTTCTGAATGAGCGGACAGAAAAATCTTTAAAATAAACACCATACCAACTAACTAAAACCTAATTTTGCACTCAATATATGCAAAACATTCTAATATAGTTAAAGTAATCCATCTCTAAGTGGAAAAATTGTAATAAAATATATTTTCTTCAACTCAATTCACAATTATATTTTGATTATAAAACTAGTTTCGACAATTTAAATTGTCATCATCAGTTACACTAAAAGCAGATGAATTAACAAAAATAATTAAACATTTAAAAGAGCTTACAAGTTATATCAAATTATAAAAATTGAATGACAAACGTCAACAAATTGAACATTTTAAATTGAAACTGACATTAAATACACAGCCATAGATGATATGAAAAGGAAAATAAAAAATAAAAAAAGTCATTTAAAATTTATTATTAAGAAAAGGAGGAATATTTAAATCAAGAATTTCATTAAGACAATTATCTGAAATTTCATTATAAAGACGATGAATTTCAAGATGATTAAGAAAAGACCTTTTCTTACAAAATGAAAAAATTTAACATTGTCAGAAGAATGACCAGTAGATAAAATATGATGAGCAAAAAAAGAACAAGTGTTTGATATACCAGAATTTAAAAACCTTTTAATAAAATAAATATGTTCTTTTAATGTTGTTTTAAACTTTCTACCAGTTTGTCCTACATAAAAACAATTGCAAGAGCAAGACATTTTATACACGCCAGATTTATCTAAAGAAGAAACAGAATCTTCATTATTAACAATAAAATAATTTAAATTACGATTAGTAAAAAAAGAAATAGAACTATTATACTTTTTAAAATAAATTTTAAGAAAAAGAGAACAAGAATTAATTTAAGGCATAGAACGATAGATAGTAGCATTATCCGATTTATTTTGAGAACATTTTTTAAAGAAATGGTATAAACGAACTTTACAAAAAAACATTGTTTAAAATATGAAAAGGGTAACTATTGTTATAACTAAACTTAGAAAGAGGAATAGAAAAGATACGATTAAATAAAGAACGAAAAGAAGCAATTTTATGATAATAAGGATGATTAGAGTAAAAGGGAATTAAACAATTGGTGTAAGTAGGTTTACAATAGATTTCAAAACTAAATTTCTCATTCTCACGTAAAAGAAGAAGATCTAAATATGAAAGAGAGTTATTACATTCAATTTCATAAGTAAAATGAATATTAGGATGAATTGAATTAATGAAATTATTAAAATTATTTAGATTATCTAAAGAACCATTAAAGAGCCCAATGCAATCATCAACATATCTAAACCAAAAACTAATATTAGAAAAAGAAGAATTAGAAAGGATTTTATTTTCAATATTATTCATGAAGCAAATTACGAATAAGAAAAATACATTCTTTTGGAGGAATAGATGTAAAAATATAGACAACATCAAAAGATACAAGAATAGACAAAGAAGGAAAAGGAAATGTTTTAATCTTAGAAGCAAGGTCAGAAGAATTAAGTATAGAATAGTGCTTAGTAAAATTAGAATAAGTTCTTATAATATTGTTAAGCCAGGAAGCAAGTTTAGAGACAAGAGAATTGCAAAAAAAACAACAGGTCGAATTAGGATAGAAAGTTTATGTATTTTTGATAGACCATAAAGAAGCGGTGTTGAGGGATTCATAAGTTTAAAATGGTATATATTTCTATTTTCAAGAGAATTAAAAGTTAAATTATACAAATGAAGACATGAAAGAAAAGATAAACAAAATCCAAAAATATGATTTTTGGAAAGTACTTTAAAATCACCTCTACTAATAAAATGTTCAACTTTATTAACATAATCAAAACGAGAAAGAATATCAATGCAATTACCCTTATCAGCTTTTCAAACAATAAAATCATTAAATTTAATTTTGGATCTTAATAATAAACAAGATTTATAAATTGAATTAAATTTAGGACTAAATTTGACATTTAAAAATTTCTTCAATTTATTATGAATTTCATATCTAATTTCGTTACTATTAGGTAAATCTGAAGAATGAATTGTGTTTTCACAACAAACTGCTAAAGTTTCAACATGATTTTTAGTAATATTATCCGGCAAATTGTATTTAAGGCCTAAATTTAACAAAAACTGTTCTTAGGAATTAAAAGAAACATTACTTCAATTAAGAATCCGTAAGTGAAAGCTGCGTGAATCAAAATTAATACAAGTATTAAAATTACTAGATGAAGATGTAGAAAGAGAAGGAATGTGAAAATTACTATTATGAGATGAAAAATTATAATATGAATGTGAATGAAATGAAACTATTTTAAAAAGTATAATATTTCTGTTTCTTTTTCTACTAATAGTAATTTAAAATATTTTATTGTTAATAATAAAGATTCTGTTTCTTCTTTCGATAAATCTGGTGTGTATAAAATTTCTTGCTCTTCTGGCAATTGTTCTTATGTAGGACAAACTGGTAGAAAATTTAAAACTAGATTAAAAAAACATATTTATTTTATTAAAAGGTTTTTAAATTCTGGTATATCAAACACTTGTTCTTCTTTCGCCAATCATATTTTATCTACTGCTCATTCTTTTTCTTCTGAGCTTAATGTTAAATTTCTTCATTTTTGTAACAAAAGTTTTTTTCTTAATTATCTTGAAATTCTTGAAATTCATCGTCTTTATAATGAAAATTCAGATAATTGTCTTAATGAAATTCTTGATTTAAATATTTCTCCTCTCCATAATAATAACTTTTAGTTTACTATTTTCATTTTCCTTTTCATATCACCTATGCCTGTGTATTTAATGTCAATTTCAATTTAAAATTTTTAATTTATTGAAGTTTGTCATTCAATTTTTATAATTTGATATAACTTGTAAGCTCCTTTAAATGTTTAATTATTTTTTGTTAATTCATTTGCTTTTAGTGTAACGGATGATGACAATTTAAATTGTCGAAACTAGTTTTATAATCAAAATATAATTGTGGATTGAAAATAACATAATTAAAAACACCTAATAAAGTTATCAAGTATTTCTTCAAATTTATATTTTGTTAAAAGAACGACAAACTAATCAAAAGTCCTTCATAAATAATGCATGATATTGAAAAAGATTTTTTTATCCAAGTACGTGTCCTAATTTCCATAGTTCCAATAATAAATTTTGTTTTTTTAGTTACAGTGTATGTTTCCAGCTTTTTCTTCATAATATGTTATATTTTTTTATATTGATAAATACTTATCTAAACTAATATTGATTAGAAGCTTCTATAAGAATTATTGTGCCACGCGTCAGAGAAAACAAATTTGTTTTTCAAAATATTAGAATTCGCAAATATATAGTGAAATGTACTTTACGATCACTTATTGGGAATGTACTCGAATTTACTACCTAAGCAACTAATAAAAGTGTTTTTATTTTTAGCTTCTTAACTTTTCAAGTGTACACTTCATAATTCAATAAACAACTTTCCGGTCACTTAGCGATTTCAATGATATACTAATTTTTATATTTTTCGAAGATAAAAATATCGGCGTTTTCCATTAATTTAATGTATTTTTAGACATTTTCGCGCATTCATTATTCACATTTACGTTTCTTGTTTATGCGTTCAGGTAAACGCGTATAGAACTTAATTCGAACTGTCAAATTTATAACTTTGATAAACGATACCGAGCGAATTATTAAACGCCGAATTTCGCTCAACTTGATGCATGAAGTCAAAGAAAACCGTAACTTTCATTGATTCTTCTATAACGCTGTCAAATTTCTTAACTTCCGTGTATTTACTTGTTAAATAAAAACAAAATAATTATTAGTTAATGGCAGATGCTGTCATAATTACAATAACAATACGTGTTGTTGATAAATCAATAATCATAGCCTAATAGAGCAGTTATCTAGATACGGCCCAGATCAGGTTTTTAAATCAGATCCTATAATAATAATATTACCTAAATGTGGCCTTAATCCGAATTGAAAAATCGCGCACTGATCAAAAAATCCCTGTTTTCTTTTTATTTTCGTATCTCTTAATTTCCACGCTCGTATTCTTTAAATTACTTTTCTTGAGAATTCTTCAATTAATCTTAGTATTCCTCATCTGATTTCTAACTTCAACTTGATTTTCAACCGAATAAAAGTCGATTGTGATACGTGTCAGTCACAGAATCTCAAAATTTTCAAAAATTCAGAAAGCGCATTAAAACTGAAACTGAGAAAAAGTCATGTGGATAAAAATGAAACGTTTTACGGTTCGAAAAGTAAACAAATGAGTAATTTAACGTAATCGACCAAAGAACAAAATATATTGCTGACGAGGTAATCACAGTTAGATTAGTTTTTAATGACTAAGTTATTGATCTTACGGAACTACGGAAAAAGTCACGTTTTGTACGATTTCAAGACAATCAAGTAGTTGATGCATGCATTGGGAAAGAATTGTTTTACGCAAACGCTTTTCATTATCTACCGTAGAAAGATTTTCAGGTTTTGAACGGCGTTCCATAATTTCACATTTCACAAAACTTTCAAAAAATATTTGACTTTTTGACAGTCATGTCGCCGTCTTCAGAAAAACTGAAATTGATGATATAGAATCCTGAAAAGCCTTTAAATTGCGCGGTTCGGGTCAATGGTTCGTGACTGTCTCGATTCAGAACATACTCTTCCATACCATTATCTTTGTTAAAATTGTCACAGTAGTACGTGTATTGTTTCCTTGTGCCCACAATTGGTTCTCTTATTCGAGTGGCGATGTTGGACCCTATTTGTCCCAAATAAAACAGTACACACAAACATAAAATGTGGTAGACTCCTGGTTCCTTCGATTTTGAAAAGTTGGCAGTTATCTTATTTGTTAGATTGAAGATCATTTTGATGTTTTTAGCTCCAAGTATACTAGTTAATTTGTCCGTGCAGCCCTTCATGTAAGGAAGAAAGGTAGTTGCGGCGGGGTCTACTTTCTTGGGTTTTTCTTTATTGTGTTGTTTTTGATCTCTCTATTGAGTGTGTATCTTAGATAGTCTAGCTCGGTCTTTAACGCGTTGAGTTCACTGAACTGTTTTAGCAGTAAAAACTTCTGAGCTGGATGATAGTGCAATTTGGCATTGAAGTATCTGTGCATGTGTATCTGTTTTCTGTATACTTGTTGCCCCAATGTGCCATCTTCCGAGTGACCAGTACGTCCAAATACTGAAAGCTTCTGTTTGTAGCGATCTCTGTAGTTTTAACTGGTTGATGTGGTCCAAAAAGCTGTTGAGCGTTTCTGCAGCGTAAAGCCAAATTATAAAAGTATCATTCACGTAACGCATTTCGGTTTGAGGATAGCGGTTTCTAATGCCGTTTCTTAAAAACGCACCTTCAGTTTGTTCGTATGTAACGTTATTGAGAGAAAAATACAAGGACTTTAAGCATAGTTTAATTAGTTCGTTAAGCTCCTCGTCCAATTTTGATTTTCGTAATTTGGCCGTGATTATGTCCAATGTTGTTTGTAGTGGCGCTTTTGTGAAGAGAGAGGTCACATCAAAACTAACCAAAATATCTTCGGCTTCCAATATCATCTCAATCTTTGAGACGAAGTGCTGGGAATTCTTAACATAATGAATGCTTTTTCCTGGCGCGGTTGTAAAATCTGTCCAAAAGATGGGTGGCTGAATTTGTGGCACTCACAATTGAGTGAAGCGGTAATTCTGGTTTATGAATTTTCAAAAGGCCGTAAAGATGTGACAAACTGTTGTCTGACAGAATTAGGCGTCTTTTCTGATGTCCTGGGATGGTGATTTTTGATTTTACAGCAGCCGAAATCTTTTTCTCCAGAGTTTTTATTAAATTCCCTTTCAACGGTTTGTATGCCGGATCTTGTAGCAATCTGTTCATGTAATCGGTGATGTTCATGATTACAGCGGTATTTTCTTAAGTCAGCTGGTAGTAGGAAACTTCTCTGTTGGCCATGAGTTCTCTTAGATGTTGGTTCTCGGTGCTGTAAACTTTTTTAGTACATCCACTACTTTGACCTTCACCTCTTCTTGAATTTGTTGTGGTATAGTTCTGAGTGTGCTCTCCAATAAACTCACTATTTTCTTCGTTTTTGTATCACTTTTGGTGTTACAGTTTAATCCTTTAAAAAAATGACTGTTGCAAGTTCACTGAGTGTGACAGAGGACAGATTGACGATAATCCTGTCTGTCTCAAATTACGGCTTCGGAGGATGTTGTTCTTCCTGCAACTTATGGATTTTCGTCATTTGTATTTTCTATGCTTTTTCGGCTTTGTCTGTTGTGATTCTTCTGTTTAATGTGTTTTGATAGTGTGTTTATGCGTGAAAATTATCGCCAATTAAGAGAATTCGACAGAGGTCTAATTGTTGGCTTACGTAAAGTTTTGTTATGTTAAAAAGTTGGTTAGTTAAAATTTTTCGATTATAACTTTTCGTGGTCGATTTTCAAATGTGTAAAAGCGCGCTTTTCATTCTTCTTCCGGTAACGTCTTGTGCAACACGGAACTCCGTTTTGGCGGTGTCTGCGCCCAACCAAGCTTTCATCAAATTGTTTCACGCGATTCCACGTGATAATGCAAACGGATTTTGTGTCGGATGAACGCTTATTTGGGGTATGTGCTTATATAATTTCTTTTTGTATTGAGCGTTTAAATTAATTCTTTAGCGGGTCGTCACCCCTCCACCTGTGACCCTTATCGGTGGCAATGATAAAACACCTGTGATTTTTGGAAAGTTTCCATGACGTCACGTCGCTGAAGTCCAAGGGTTGAATACAATTTTATTGGAAGAAATATCTACACAAGCGCGAAGTTAATTAGAGGAAAACTCGGCGCATTCATTTACTTCAATTATCGTATGAATGAATGATAACGCCGTATGTACGTTTTTGTGTCAAATTTCATCTTACGTTTTACGTCATACTGGTACGGAATTAGCTAATCCCCTACTGGATATTACACAACTGTAAGTATGACATTTTCTATTTATACGAGTACTACTTCGTTGGTCATGTCGATTGTTAGAATGGGCATACGTTCATACTAGGTTGTAATCATAATTAATGTTAAAACTTTTTTTGTGTCATATACTTATCTGGTGCGCTATGGCTCTCTAGACTATTGATTTTCGTATTCCTGTAATTCAACTTAAGCAAGTAGTCATATCTTCGTTAAATGTAAAAGTTAGACCAATTAGGTCACTTTGATGTGCGACGTGTTGCCCAGTCAAGGGCGTAACTTATACTTGGCCTGTGTTATCAACCCATGTAATATTGTTTTCAACGTTTATATAACTACACGTATGTACTGTTTTCGTCCTCTTCAACTGCTTCTGTGATAAAATAAATATATATTCTGTGTTATCACTTCCGTCGTGTTATTTGTTCTTTTCCAGCTGTTAAACGATATCTCCCTAATTTAGTCTTTCATCGTTTTGACCCCTTTTAAGATTTACTTTATAATCTAGCATCGCGAAGTCTGCGACTCACTCTCCGGGAACATCTCTGTTAGCCGTCGCTTATTTTTTTTGTTACACGAAAACCAGCGTAACAATTTTTCGTACAGGGAAATTGCTAATCGTCTTAAACGAAACCAACATAACTACTATTATGTGATGTTTTGAAAAGCTTGGCTTGAAATCAAGTCAAATTTTCGAAAATTCAAGCCAAGCTTTTAAAAAATCAAGTCAAATTCAAGATTAACCTAGCCAAGCTTTTACAGGTCAAGCTATCAAGCTTTCAGCTCTTGAAAATAATATCTTAATGTAGAATTTATAGCACAAAATAGCGTCAATTGAAGAAATCAAAACAGAAATTATGCACCCTGCGAGGGCATAATTTTGTGCCTATTACCTTGCCCACCACACGTGAATAAATTTAGTATTGCTGTAATCATAAAATGTTCATTGTGTATTTCAGATTACTAAATTAATAATTTGATAATTAAGTAATTGTAACTATAAATTTGGGTTTATTTATTAATCTTTTAGTTACTACCACGTACAGGCGCGTTGTCCCTTCACTTCAGTTCGAAGTTATAAGGTAACCTATGCTAGCAGTTGGATAATTATTTATATTGTGGCAGTGAGCTGTAACACGTACGGAGTACGTGTTCCAAGGCAACAGACTACTTTTGCGGAAGGAGGAAAAAAATTTGAGAAAGCTTGGAAAAGATTGAAAACCAAACCAAGCCTGTTTTCACAAACATCAAGCCAAGTCAAGCTTTACGTTTCAAGCCAAGCTACTTGGCTCTAGTGGTGTAGGTTGCGACACTACTGGATTCTGGAATGGCATAGAGTAGTCTACAGTGATGAATCCTGATTCTGCTTTAGGATCCAGAATGGCCGTATGAAAACCAGACGAAGACGTAAGGATGTTCAATTTTCTGTTGAGCGGCATGACCATCACACTATGGGAATTATGATATGGGGTACTATAGCCAATAAGAGTAAGTCCCGTTTGGTATTCATCCGTAGCAATATAAACGCCCGGCCATATGTTAACGAGGTGGTAGATTCTTCAATTTCTTCAGCAACTGGAAGACCCACTTTTCAAGCAGGATAATGCCCGTCCCCATATAGCAAGACATTCTATGAACCAATTGGAAGAAGCCAAGGTTAATCTCTTAACATGGACATCTAGATCTCCTAAACTTTCGTCTATTGAACACGCATGAGACATTATCGATAAAAGACTGAAGAACTTAGCGCACCCTCCACAGACACATAAAACTCTGCGGAATGAATTGCAAGTTGCTTGGGATACAATAAGTCGAGAGGAAATCGACCACCTGCTAAAATTGATGCCACAAAAAGTAAGGCAATATGAAGCCAATAAAACAAAAATTGTGTTCACCAGACTGTACAAAGTGTAACTGTCGTTTGATTTTGTACGTAATCTTTTGTGAAATACCAGATATTAAAGTTGCTTTTATTAATTTCGTTATCTTTAAGATCATTTGAGTAATTGAAGTTATTTCGTGTTTTCAAATTTATCTTAATTGGAATTTATTAAGTACATATTTAGTGCGTATGCACTTGAATCATTTAGGTCAATTTTAGTGTCATACGTTTCGAGTACCTCTTATGATTTATTACTTCCGTCAGTATTAATTCAGATTGCTATATGATTTATGTTTCCGACAATTCTTATTTAGTTTCTGAGATACCAGAAATTCGATATTATATTCATTTGTGCTAACACCATTTGCTTAGATTCGTGGCAATTCTGCAGCTCTCTCAACGTCGTATAGGCACACGTGTTATACTTGTTTTAATTTGGCATCTTTGTTAACGACTTATTGTCTCGTTTGTTCTTAAAAATTTGACGTGACAGTTTTTTAAATTGAGGTGGTGGTAAGCCAAGTTTATTTATATGAGTAATTTTCGTTTTAAGTTGACTTTTTCGGAGATGTAGTTACGGTGAGTTTTAGCCCTTAAACGTATGTAGTAATGTCTAGAAGATTATTATGGCTTCAACGAAGTTTTAAGTGAATGAAAATTTTCCTAATTCGTATGTTTTACGATTTCTACGATTCATTTGTGCCAGAATATAATTAAAGTTTCATGAAATTTATTGTGTTAGTTGCCGACTTTGTCTTGTATTATTCCATTTCGTCTTGAATCGGTTAAAAATTTTCCGACGGACCATTGTAAAACCTTGCAATTTTATTTTAAGTTAAAGGTACATAATCAATTTGTTACATTTTTTAAATTCAGTTTTAATCTACGTATTTATTCTGTTTTCATTTTATATAATTTTCTTTTGTTTTTTTGCGATTCATTATTATTTTTATTTTATTTGTTTAATTTAAATTTAATAAATGTTAAATAGTTAAATTTAAAAAAAAAGCTTTTGTTCCGTCGGCCTTCGCGCTTATAAATTAATTTTAATATTACAGATTTTAGTGTAATACACTCTGATAAAGGTAAGTTTCGTTCAGAGTGTGTTCATCGGGAGCGGGTTTTTCAGTTGGCAAGTTCAGGAGCGTTTTTAAGTTATAAACCTTCCTGGCGTTTTTGACTTGTTTTATTTTAATTTTATTTTACATTTTGAGTTCCCGAATCAATTTGTGACCAACGACTGTCTCTGACAATTTTCTGAGATATTGGTATCGACTCGGCCCCAGTATGGAAAAAGTATGTTCTATTAGACTAGTGATCCAAGACCGTCATGGACTATTGACAGTTCAGTTTCAGTCTTTCTAAAGAAGACAGCGACATGACTGTCGAAACGTCAAGTATTGTGAGTTTTTCAAAATTTGTACAGTTTTTAAGTTTTGTGAAATGTGAAAATATGGGACACGGTTCAAAACCCAAAAATCTTTTTACGTTAAAAAGATTTAAAAATAATACCTTTCATTATGTTCTTATACTAACAAAACGACACTAAAACTAAAGATTAAAAAAATGCAAGTTCACCAAGATCGTGCATTTAATAAACTAGTTAACAGTTAATCAAAGTCAGCTTTACGTATAAAAATAAACAAAAAGGATACACTAACCTTCTAAAAAATAGCCGTGATAAATGGCTACCGCCTTAAATTCCAAATAAAAAGGATCCAAGATTTTAGTTTAATATATTAGCTGCAAAAGATTTACATGCTGCAGAAGCGAAAGTCAAATCGAAAATAAAAAGTCTGAGAGAAAACAACGCCCGAAGGCAACGTATGAAGTATTAAATTTTAAACTTATTTTAGATAAGACATTCTAATTAACTTGAAACAGTAATATTTTCTAACCAATTGATATTATGAAATGATTTGGAAACGTGAAAAGATGAAACGTTACATTATATAAATATTTAAACATTATTAGTCGAAAAGCTCGTGCTTTATATTCTGTGTGTACGTTCTAACAAAAACAAAACGCAACGTCGTCTACAGTCTAACATATAATCGATATTAAAATTCATACTGTATATAACAAGCAATTTTCAATGTCATATAATTCAAGGAAAAACTGAAATCGTGTTGTAATTCCAATTGATAAGTTACAATAGAATATTGATCTTTTTTTTATGCACACAATTATATACAATGTAGTTTAGTAAAGTGAAAAACGTTTTCCATTACTTTTCGAGAACGAATAAAATCTATAAGGCCTTAAAAAAAATTTAATTGCCTTTTTTTAACAAAGAGATTCTGTTAAGTAACACGAAACTTTTAAAACGTTTCGTCTATTTAACTGTGATTCTACTTTTTTTTTATTTTGCCGATAAATTTTCAAATTAAGTCAATTGTTAATTTTTTCAATCCTTACATTAAATCACAAAATTGAAATATTTGTTTGACAAAGAAACACACCCTTATAATTATAAAATATTGTTTATTATTAATTCAAACTCGAGACCAGGGCGCCGCTCAAAAAAAAATTCTGCAACGAACAGTCATCAAAACCTAAATTATATTATTAATTTTAGACCACAAGTTATACTATGAAAGAAAAAAGCCAACTACTTATTACCTTGGTCCTGAATTTCAATTCAAAGTCAGAGAGTCGATCGTGGTGATCGATAAAGTCGTGGCGACTTGTCAAAAACCCCCTACAAGTACCTGTAGATAGTCAACTTACTAGTTAGCCAAATATGCAAGCAAAACAAAACACTTACGTTACGATCTGTGAACACGTCGGTGATCTTTGTATGGAGCAGACACCTCTACGGGCACAAGAAACTATCCAGTCAAAAAAAATCCAAGTAAAAATATAGACAAATTGTGAAACAGTTCTTTGAGATTTCTACCGTGATTCGTGAACGAATCTTTTGATTCATTTCGTCGCGAGAACCTCGATACTTTTATTGAAGCATTTATCTAATCCCAAATCCTAGAGCACAACCGCTTATAGTTTATAATTTAAAGAAATATGATAAAATGTAGGCACTACGACCACACCGAAGTTTTTCACAACTATGTACTGTAATACCTTACACAATCCGTAACCAACTGTTCCAACGTAAGTTTCTGTAAACACAATAGTTTCCTTTGTCATCAACTTTACTTTTCGACAGAAACTTCAATGCCACAGCTTTCTAATTCATTTGTTTCATATACCAACAAAGCCAAGTGATTAACTGTAATTAATTGCTCTATAGATTTGTACTTCTAGCCACGTGCGCCTACGTAAATACGATGCAAAGAAAGAAACGTTAACGTACCCGACAATCATAAACTCAAGGACTTGTACTACGCAATTTTTTTTATCCAATCTAAACAATACAAAATTGGTAATCATATTGACGGCAAGGTCGTCTACACGAAATACTTCATAAGCCAAGAATACTAACAAAGGAATAAAGGCAAAATAAATAAATCGATAAAATGTACACAAGAATTTTAATCTTAATAGACAGTAAATCCTTCAAGACAAATTAAAGCAGTTAAACGGTATCAGCGAACAATTAATGTTTGAAGAAAAACTTGATAAAACGAATTTTATGAGGATTATTCAGTAGCATCGTTACTTTCAGTTTTACTGAAAATTATAACCGCTTTAGTTCAATACTTAGAAGTTTTAACTTTAGACGAAAAAGGACGAAGACATCAATTAAAAAAACCACATACACATCATGTAATTAGATCTAATTTACAAAAGAAAGTTTAAGATCAAGGTTATCATTAATTATACGTTATAATTAGTACTCTAATTTAAGAGTGCGTGCAATTAATTACGAAAATCACAGTAATCGGTTACATCTCTAAGTCTTTATCATTTTCTAAGGTACGTAGGTACTAGTGCTTCATTACAAGGTTGTTTAGTTTTTGTGTCATAGAAATTATATTGCACAAGTACGTTACAAACTTAACGTTAGATAAATAGAACAGATAAAAAAGTAAAAGCTAATGAACTCTGTCGCTCTATTTGTTAAAAAACCGATTAAATAAAGTACCACATAAAATAAATGAGGTCGAGTGCATTACAAAAACACCAAGATAATGCAGCGGTAATAAACAAAGTTTTATAAACACAAAAAATTAATTTGTCACATTCTGTCGAAATTTGTTGCTACTTCGTTTATCCAAGATAAAAACGAGTAAATTTAGTCCATATCCCAACAAAACTTAGAAACACAAAGCACTCTTATCAAAGCCATTGTAATCGCGACCTGCATCAACAAAGTACTAAAATTAGGTAGTAAAATCAAACCAGTTACAGATCCCACTTCGCAAAATTTTCTAGGAGAACCAGTAGCAGTAAATTCATTAACAAATTCTAACCGAAACAGTCAGTGGTGGTCAATGCTGCAAGTAGGTCATTTCAATATTTAAACTTTAAGAACGCATTCTTACTTAAAAAAATGTTGAAAAGTGACCTTTTCTTCCGGTTATTTACGCTTTTGACACTTTACACGTAAACTGCAAAGTGAACACACGTAACTTAATGATCAGAGAAACTTTTTGAATCCATGAACATCAAGACCATTTATATTCAAATTTGAATGTAAGATGCATATGGGAAGAGCCGCTGATGTATGATGCACCTTTACGATTTGCGATTAGCTTTAATTTTCTTTCTAGTTCTAGTTAATGCACTCGTGGATTGAAATCGTGTTGTTCTTTTGGATTATCGTCGTCGTAAACATATTTCGTAAACTAGTGAGAATTGTCGAGTTTGTATCCCGATATGTCAAGCTTTTTATTAAAATTGAGAAACTAATAGAACCTAGCCTACACATACTTTTCCTAAACCTTTACTTAACTTAAAATTTAACTACAATCAGATTTGGTTGTGAACTAATTAGTCGTATTTACGATACCACTGCGATATACTTGTATATTTATTTCAGATTTTAGGGCTACGGTTACTCATTACTAGTACTAAGATGGGAGTTTTAAACCGTATGTAACCGTTTGTTTTTTTTTGTCAGATTTTGCTGTCGATCTAATGATGCACAAATATTCAGTGTCATATTAACGTGCAAATTATTCAAGCTCGGGCTTGATTTGCTGTGCGCCATTCTTATTCAACCACCAGTTATTTACATCAATTTATACGTTAAAATTCAATTTAAAAATCATAAATTAATTTATAGTACAGTGTGTCGCATCGAGGGTTTAGTAGTACATTCCAACATAAATTTACTTTTTGTTAGCTTATATGTGTTCTACTTGTATTTCTTCAGTTATGTATAGGTGTAATTGCTTTACCCACGCCACTCTGCTATATCAGAACTTTATTTTGGGTTAAGTTTAATCCTAACTGCAGTACTTTAGTCAAGTGCATGTTACAAAGAATTATATTTCAAGTCAACCTATCTATCTCTAGAATACACAAAATGAAACGTTAACAGTTTTAAATGAATAATATAACAGTTTTTAGTATTTTTTTGGATGGTCATTGAGAAGCCGCCACTGATAAAAGCGGTTTTAAACTGTCTTCTGATTGGTCCCCAGTTAGTACTCTCGCTTTAAACCAAGCCCTCTTTCGAATGGTAGCCAACAAGAAATGAGCTTGCAGATCATGAGTATTCGTCTATATACACTAGAGCTTCCATTATTTCACCCAGAAAAAGTTCAAATGGTACCAACTGTTCACATCGGTAGAAAATTATAAAATTATGTAATATTTCATTTAAATAATAGAAATTTTGCCCTGGAACCTAATCATCTAAAGCTGTGTCCAATATAAGACGCAAAAAAACATACCGCTACTAACCGAGAAACCGATACTGTATTCAGCGACCAAAGAAAGTCGTAACATTCATGATAATTCCCAACCAACCGCAAGAATCAAATATCACCAATCTTCATCGACTGTCTAGCAGACGTCACCTACAACTCAAAAACCATGCACTACACGATGTAATAAATATCAACCTAAGGATAGGTCTGCACAGAGACAGAATTTGAATGCTATCAAAACTATTTAAAAAGAAGTAATTCTGAAACAAGAATGGCAATCAAGCAGTTAGTCCAAAGCATCTAACAAAAAAAGATTCGAGAAAACTTTGATCGTAAAGCATACTTCTACCATCAACCTTTCAGTTACGCAAGACGTAAAACAAATTCTTTAAACGAATGCAGACTTTATAAATGTGCTTCTTCAGTAAACCATTGCACTCTATAATCAACGAAACGTTATTTTTAGAAGTCTCTACAACCTCTACAAGCGTTGAAAGACGCCAACCATAATTTTATTTATAAACACAAACATGAATAAATCATTTCAAACACGTCAGAAAAATATTAGTAATTTACATGACGTTTTCAGTCTTTTTTTCACTGCTGGCGATAGTGTCATCTGCTGCGTATCATCAACGTGTTCAAGAAGAGAAGAAAGATCTTCGCAGCATCCATGAATAATGGAAAAGATCAGTCTAAGCTGACGTATACTCTGTGACATTGAAATTGCAACACCAAGAAGAAGTGGGAGGTTTGTGACCAAACTTGGCAGGCTCAGTTACTCAGAGATAGTAAATGATTAAATTTTATTCAAATGAATCAAGTGGTAATGGCATATTTGACTTTTTTTTTGTTGCTATTACCTCATTATCAGATGTATTTCGTGAGAGTCTTGGTTAATCTTAATATTGTTGTCTCTTGTGGTTCTTCTCTTTAACGTGTTTTGGAGAGTATGATAATGCACAGAGTTCGACAGCGAGAAAATTATCGTCAATTAAGCGAATTCGACAGATGTCGACTTGTTGGCTTACATGAAGGAACAGAAACAGGAAAATTGCAAATCGTCGTAGATAAGAAGCTGGAAGGCGGATGGCAAATGAGCTGCAAGGGCGCCATCTTCAACTTATAAGAGACCGATTTTCTAGTATCAGATCAATCGCCAATCAATAGTTAGGTAATGAAGGTGTCCTGTACCTCTTCGAACTGTTTACCGTCAAATCAGAAGTTTCAGAATGCAATCCTATCGGAAATATCTTGTGCTACCACTGATGGCTCAAGACCGACTTCAGCGTTTGGAATCTGGAATGGCATAGAATAGTCTTCAATGATGAATCCCAATTTTGTTTAAGGATGCAGAATGGCTGGATGAGTCAGATGAAGACGTGGGAAACGACGCAATGTTTAATTTCCTGCGGTATGTGCACCATACTGTAGGGATTATGGTATGGGGTGCTATAGCCTATAGAAGCAAGTCTCCTTTGGTATTCATCCGAAGCAATATAAACGCCCGGTGGTGTGTTTAAAAGGTGGTAGAACACCATATACTTCCATTTCTTCAGCAGTTGGAAGACCTACTTTTCCAGCAGTATAATGCCAATCCCCACATAACAAGAGACTCTATGAACCGATTGGAAGAGGCCAATGTTAATTTCTTACAATTGCCACCCAGATCTCCCGACCTTTCGTCTATTGAACCCGTGTGGGACATTATGGGTGAAAGGCGGAGAAAATTAGCGCATCTGCTACAGACACAGGAAGCTGTCCGGCAAGTTGCTTGGAATAGAATAACTACAAAAAAAATCGACTACCTGCTGGAATCGAAACCAAAGTTTATATCAATTTTATCTCCCGTTTTTCTGACGTCTACCAGACGGTAGCGTCAAACATATTTCAAAACTCAACGTAACGTACAGTAAAGAAGTTCATACACGTAACATCAAGTGTGCTCTGATGAAGTCTCTTATAAAAGTAGACAAAACCCTTTTTAAATCCTTTTATATTAACAAACATTGTAAAGAACCTATTTAAGTAGCATAAAACAAATTGGAAAGGATAAATGTATGAAACTGCAGCAATTCAAGTTTCGCTTGTACGACTTTGATTCGTCTAGAAATAGATTAATGGCAACGATGCGGATAACAGTTAAGGGTCGTTGTTCGGTTGATATCTTATTAAACCCTTTTACTATAAAAGCGACGCTATCAGCAAATTTCTTCTAAAGATATTTCGCTAATGGTCGTGGAAAGGTTACCAGAGGTCGCAAATAAATTCGATAAAGCGCGCAATTAAATAAAAATGCAAATTAGTGTAATTATTATGTGGGATTCTCAAATTTTATTGATCATTAATTGTCAATCAAATTTGTATGTACTTAGTCGTTATTATTTAAACGGATATTTATAGCGCGCATCCGCGGACACTAAACTCGTGCTGTGGAGCCTTGAACTTGACGACTACGTTGCTTCACTTGCTCGCTAACAACGGCAATGGACTTGCTGTGTGTCAATTGTTTTATTCACCTTTCAAGATTTTTTAGGTCATTATCCCGGTTTCATTTTGTCATTTTGGAAATGCTACAGGTGCGTTTCAAGTTCAAAACCATCTAACACAATAAAGCACGTCAAAAGTGACCCACGCACTTTTAAATCAATGATCTATTATTGTTAAGGGTGTTTCCAAAATAAGTAGTACTAGAAGTTTAAGGTCGACGCATTTATTCGTTCACCAAAACAATACCCAATAAAAATCACGCAAACCCAAGGCCGGATTATTTACATACACACAAATTGCGCGTTTCCGCAAAAATACTACGTTAAAAAAACTGCGCCAATTTCGAGAATAAATCATTAGAGTTCAAGGTTAAATGAAAACGGGCATAATTAATTTAGAAAAAAAGGTCAAAACAAAGCGTTTAAAGGATTGTTCACCCGAGACGGGTATGTACAAAAAATATATATAATTTTATTCCATATTTCACTTGGGGTAAACCACAAAATGAAATTTAAATTATACTACGAAAAAAGGTAGCTTCGCAAAAAAATTTAAAATTAAAATTAGTCGTACGGTCGGGAATGATTTATTCTGCATTATGTACATTTTTGTAAAAAACCAAACAAAAACAAGTTTTCCACGAAAGAGCACATTTTTCGAAAATTAATTTAACAAATCGACCTCTTCCACAACGCGTTCAAACAAAGTTCAAAAGAATTTAAAATACTTCGTTGTTTTATCATTGTGAAATGTCAGTTATTTATAAACTGCGTGTAAACAAGTAGCGGGGCAATGTATGAGTAATTAAGGAAAAGCTGTGTATTTGTCCTGCGATTAAACACACTAAACAGTTGATTTCTTAAACGCAAGTAAGAAAGTCGAGTTGTCATCAAAATTTACAAATTTTCTTATGGAAGGCTCGAAATTCGATACGTTACTGAAAATTTTGGCTGAAAACTCTTCTGCGCCACAAATATATGCTAAACAAATTGCTTATTGAAACTGTTTTTTAAAAATGACAATGAACATTTTTGTCACAATACGATCAGCAAATGAGTCGCCAGTTTATACTATCGCATAACCTCTACACGTCTACTCAACCATTTCCTCGCACAGAAAGAGCAAATTAATATTTGCTAGAATCATGTCCAGATACACCAAAAGGTCAAAAAAAGAGAAATATTTCCATTTGTAAAGAACATATGTTCCAAAAAATGAAAACTGTAAAGAATAAAAAACAAAATAAAATAGAACGAATAACGTAACGCAGAGACAAAAACAAAACGAAATAAAACAAAGCATGCAATATACGTCAATATGTTGACTCAAACTGTTACGTATTACTATGCGACAAACGCATCTGCTCACTAAAAACAAATGAAAAATTACATTGTTATTGGTTTTTGTCATATCTGCTACAAAAAAACGACGACTTGATTAGAAAAGACCACAACTGCAAATAAAAATTCATTGCAATGAGGAAGATGACTGCAACGGCAATGAACAAAACTTTGTCTAAAGCAATAACAATACATAAAAACAAAAAACAATGACCGAAAAAAAAAGCAAAGCGATAAAATTAAAACACAGTAAAACATAGAATACACGCACAAAAACAAATGAAAAATGTTAATAATATGGGTTTGTGCCATATCTGCTACAAAGAAAAAACACGATGACTTGATTAGAAAAGAGCACGTCTGTGAATAAAAATTCAGTGCAATAAGGGAAATGACTTCAACAGCAATGAACAAAACTTTGTCGAAAACAATAACAGTATACAAAAAAACAAAAAAAAGTGACCAAAAAAGAAACGCAAAGCGACAAAACTAAAAAAGAGTAAAACATAGAATACACGCACAAAAAACAAATGAAAAATGTTAATAATGTGGGTTTGTGCCATATCATGCAATATACGCACAAAAACAAATGAAAAATGTCGATGATATGAGTTTGTGCCATATTTGCTACAAGCAAAAAAAAACGATGACTTGATTAGAAAAGACCACGACTGCAAATAAAAATTCATTGCAATGAGAAAGATGACTTCAACGGCAATGAACAAAACTTTGTCGAAAACAATAACAGTACAAAAAAACAAAAAAATTACCGAAAAAAGAAACTCAAAGCGACAAAACTAAAAAAGAGTCAAACATAGAATACACGCACAAAAACAATTGAAAAATGACAATGATATGGGTTTGTGCCATATTTGCTACAAGCAAAAAAAAACGATGACTTGATTAGAAGACCACGACTGCAAATAAAAATTTAGTGCAATGAAGGAGATGACTTCAACAGCAATGAACAAAACTTTGTTAAAAGCAATAACAGTACAAAAAAACAAAAAAATTACCGAAAAAAGAAACTCAAAGCGACAAAACTGAAAAGAGTAAAACATGAAATACACGCATGAAAAACAAATGAAAAATGACAATGATATCGGTTTGTGCCATATCATGCAATATACGCACAAAAACAAATGAAAAATGACGATGATATGGTTTGTGCCATACCTGCTACGAGCAAAAAAAAAACGATGACTTGATTAGAAAAGACCACGACTGCGAATAAAAATTCAGTGCAATGGGGGAGATGACTTCAACGGCAATGAACAAAACTTTGTCGAAAACAATAACAGTACAAAAAAAACAAAAAAAAATAACCGAAAAAAACCAAAGCGACAAAACTAAAAAAGAGTAAAGAGTACACGCACAAAAAACAAATGAAAAATGGCGATGATATGGGTTGTGCCATACCTGCTACAAGCAAAAAAAAACGATGACTTGATTAGAAAAGATCACATCTGTGAATAAAAATTCAGTGCAATGAGGGAGATGACTTCAACGGCAATGACCAAAGATTTGTCAAAAACAATAACAGTACAACAAAAATAACCGAAAAAAACGCAAAGCGACAAAACGCATTGAAATGGTTGTCGCACTTTAGTGATTTAGAAGGACAAGTAACATAATAGACTTTGGAATTGCAAAAGTATGACTACGACACAGAGCTTAGTGCCGGATGTAGTTAGTATAACGTAAATGCTTTGTCAAGTAGACCATGTCCGGCAAACTGCAGTTATTGCTCGCGATTAAAAGAAAAATCAATTGTCTCTGAAGAACAGCCACGGTTGATGACGAGAAGGAGACTGAGTAGTTTGGCGTTAGCAATAAAATAATGCCGAACTAAAACTATTTTTGAACTAGGAATCCAACAACCGATAACCTAGAGCTCAGTGCATTTAGCAGAAACACCAAAACACACTGGGCGTAGTGAAACTGCTTAAGAGTAGAAAACGGTTTTTTTACACAACCCCTAGATGTTGAAGACACGTAGAACAAACTGAAGTTAATGGTGCCAAAAAACATAGTATCAATTGCAGCATTTGCACGATAGAACATCGAAGCGGCCGTTTAGCGTAACGAAGATTTTAGGAAAAGTGCAAGAAAGCACAGAAAACATTGAACAGTGCCGTAAGTCCATGGTTTGTGCGTCAGGAAATGATCCAGTGGAAAACTGAAAAGCGTCAATAAAACAATATAACGAGAAAATCCTTTTAGAGAGAATGCCGATAGACATTACAGACCCGTCCATAAAATCTAATTCAGAGAATAAATAGGTCTTGGTGGTAATAAATTCTTTTACAAAATGAACTAAAGTTTATGCTATACCCAATCAAAAAGCGGCAACAGTCGTGGACGTTTTAGTAAAGAAGTTTTTCTGCCGACTTGGAGCTCTGATGATATCACTTTGAGTCTGCTTTGTTTCAAGATTTTTTCCGACTATTGAGAATTAAAAAGTCTAAGACTAAGACTTTCCATTCTTCCGTCTGATGGGATGGAAATGATTTAAACAATGAGAAAGTACTTGATCAAAATCGTGCCGGAACATTAAAAAGGCTGGAATCAGTAGTTGTATCAGTTCCTAATCACGCACCGATCAGTCATTCACGAAAACACAGGTCAAATACCATCCTGTATTATGCTTGATCGCGAAATACGACTACTAAGCAAACTCAATTTACGAACCATGCTGCATTGAAATGATTGTCGCAGTTTCGTGATCCAGAAGAGCAAGTGACAACATGGACCGAAAAGTTGCAAGAGTATGACTACGGCACAAAGCATCGTGCCGAAAGCAGATGCTTTGCAAAGTAGACCATATCCGGCAAACTCTAGCCTTTGCCCGCGATTAAAAGAAACATCGGTTGTCTTCAAAAAAACTGCAGTGGTTGATGACAAGTTGGAGCCTAAGCAGTTTCACGTTAGCAATAAAATAATGTCAAACTGAAACTACTTCTGAACTAGAAATTCAATAACCAACGACCAACCTGAAAAGAAGTCAGTGCATTAAGCAGAAACATCAAAACACACTGGGCGCAATGAAACTCCTTAAAAGTAAAAGACGGGCCTTTTTAACGATCCCTAAAGAATGTCGAAGACACGTAGAGCAAACTACAGTTAATAGTGCTAAAAACAGAGTATCAATTGCAGCATTTCCACGATAAAACATTGGAACGACCCTTTACCGTAAACAAAATTTTAAGGAGAGGGTCAAAAAAGACGTTGAACAATGCCGTAAGTACGTGGTCTGGGTGTCAGAAAATGATCCAGTGGAAAACTGTAAAGCTTCAATGAAACAATATAACATGAAAAGGTTTTTTAAAGGAAATGCCGATAGACATCACAGAGCGGTCCGCAAAATCTGACTTAGGGAACAAATAAATCTTAGTAGTAATAACTTCACAAAATGAACGGAGGCTTACGCCATACCCAATTAAGAGACGGCAACAGTAGCAGACGTTTTAGTAAAGGAGTTTTTCAACCGATTCGAAGTTGTTTTAAAAGGTTGTGCGACTGTTGGGAATTGAGAAGATTAGGACCTCACTTTTTCATCCTCAGTGTAATGGCGTGCGGATGAATTGAACAATGGAAAATCATTTAACCAAAATCGTGTACAAACATTAAAAGGACATCAAACTTGTTTGCTAAAGTTTTGTCATATGAAGGATAAGTTAAGTATGAAAGCGTTACGATTAGAATAGAAAAGTCTTAGACTATTTGGATGGGCTAAGCATAAGCACGTGATTTCACCAGACATCTATCTTACAGTTTATCCTCGTTTCTAAAGTTAATACCAAGTCGTAAAGGAAAGGATCAGCAAGAGACTAACCCTGGTTCAAATATTTGGGATAAGGGAATAGGCATTACGCTCTGTATGCGAAGTGTCCCATAGCCGCTACCTTGCACCCAAGATCAATACTTTTAAATGACGCTTGGTTACTAAAAAGAACAAAAAGTCTTCGATCGATACGTTCTGGTCCAACAATGTAGACGAGCCAGAGTTGTCTAAGACTTTGATGCAATAGTTTTTCTGCAAAAAGAGATGTAGAACAGGATGTTCAGATATTACACAGAAAATGTCTACGGAAACGGTACGATATGCCCAGAAGATAGTTTTGAGGAGCAGGGATTAGATATAAACCAGTTTCCTGATCACGTGATTATGTCAAAGTCAGTGTTTAGGCAATAAGTAAACATATATATATACCTACACTGTTAAAAATATTTGCAAGAGATTTCTTGTGAGACAAGAACTTAGTCATGTCCACAAAAAAAACAATGACTTGATTAGAAAAGGCCACGACTGTGAATAAAAGTTCAGTGCAATGAAGTAGATCAGTTTAACGACAATGAACAAAACTTTATCGAAAGCAGTAACAGTACAAAAAACAAAAAAATTGATCGAAAAAGGAAATGGAAAGCGACATAACTAAAAAAGAGTAAAAGATAGAATACACGCACAGAAAACAAATGCAAAATGACAATGATATGGGTTTGTGCCATATCATGCAATATACGCACAAAAACAAATGAAAAATGTTGATGATATGAGTTTGTGCCATATCTGCAACAAGGTAAAAAAACGATGACTTGATTAGAAAAGACCACGACTGTAAATAAAAATTCAATGCAATGAGGGAGATGACTTAAATGGCAATGAACAAAACTTTGTCGAAAGGAATAACAGTACAAAAAAACAAAAAAAATCACCGGAAAAAGAAACGCAAAGCGACAAAACTAAAAAAGAGTAAAACATGGAATACGCGAACAAAAAACAAATAAAAAATGCCAATGATATGGTTTGTGCCATATCTGCTAGAAGGAAAAAAAACGAGGACTTGATTAGAAAAGACGACAGCGAATAAAAATTCAGGACATCAATGGCTATGTACAAAGCATTGTCGAATGCGATATTTTGTATCAGAATAAATATCCCTGGAGACGAATCGGTTAATTCTACCGACAAAAAAGAAGTGAGTAATATTAAGCTAGAAGAACCAGTGATACATATGGATTAGAACTAGACGACTCAACATGGAGGATATTTCTGAAGAAAAGGAGGATACAGATGAGTCTGACAGCGAATGCAAAACTGATAAAAAATGAAAACAAATTCGGGGAGACTAACTAAATCACCAGTTTTCTATTCAATTTTCATTTTCGCAAACTGTCACTCCACTTGCGATAAGCGAAGCGACTGTCAATTTCTTTTCCGTAATCGCATCTTTTGGTGGGTGTAAGACTGATAGCCAAGATTTAGTGAGTTTTAGACCGTCTTCTCGTTTCAGGTTACATCGTATTTACACAGCTCCGCAGATTAGACCAGTAAAGTGGAAAAGATTTGTAAATCAGGAATTCAATTTCATCAAAGTTGATAGTGTGTTTTTCGTTCCATAGATGTTTGACCACTGCCGATTTTGTTACTCTGCAGTGTTTGTTTATTTTCTTTCACTCTAACTTGAACTGAGCGTCCTGTCTATCCTATATAACTTGTGCCATAAGAAGAATTTTGTAGACACTGACACGTTTTAAGACCCCTTGTTTATCTTTTGCAAATCTAAACCAATTGTTCAAAGCATCTTTGGTCATGATGACAGTTTTGACTTTTGGATTAGCTGCTATGGCTAATACCTTTCAAATTTCTTTGACACTACATATATCCATTTTGTTGTAGGGAGAAAAGTATCTAAAACAGTTGTCTTCTGTACTGGATGATGACGAGATTTTACATTTAAATATTTGTTGATGTGCTGTTTCTTTCTATATATTCTATGCCCTAATTTCCCGTTCCCGTCACCAGTACGTCTAACAAAACTAGGCTATCCTAACTTCATAGTAAGTTGGATGTTATCGTGTGCAGAGTTTAGATGTTGTAAGAGCCGATTTAATTTGTTTACCACGAAGACATATAACAAACGTATCATCAACATATCTGAACCAAGATTTTGGTTTAAACTCAGCTTTCTTTAATACTCCGGTTTTAATATGCTCCATGTAGAGATAGGAGTGTAATGTTAGTCGCCTTCTCGTGGTTCACTTTTGATAGCATCTCTGCTAAGTTCTCCAGTACAGATGTGAACTAAACGACTGACACGGGCCTGCATTTCACCATTTAGTGTAAGTGGCCTTAAAACGGATATGTGTCTATCAAATTCCAAATTTGAGTGTAAGTTTGGAATTGGTCAATGACCGGGAATTACCGTATCCCAACGTGGTAATAGTCGTGTTGATGCTAATCTTTGGATATACTCCCTTCTACGGCTGTATCACGTCTGCGGGTTGTGGACTTAATTGTGTACGATCGAAACGGTTTGCCATATGGTTGATGGAAGCGTTTTGTGGTAACCGTAACCATACGCCTGGAATCTATGTGAGCTCCCTTGTGCCTTAGATTGAGGGTGAGATAGAGAGCCCCACCCGGAACCTTCGTTACCCAGTGCTCTACCTATTTAGTGTCAGTCTCTCGGGAGCGTTGAAATTAGCTTAGTCACAGGTTAAGCGTCGATTTATTTCGTCGTGCGATATTAGTCTGAGTAAAAAGAACACTTAGTCGATAGGCAAATTTTGAATTTCGTTTATAAACTGCGTTGAATCTTTAATGTGTGCTTCTGTATTTCCTGTCAACGATTATGTGCGTGAATTAATGGCGCACACCTATCGATTGAAAAAGACTCCTTCTTTCTGTATCTTGGGTAGGCCGTAGATTCGTAACACAACAAAATTTCTGACAAGCAAAGTCTGTTTCTTGGTTATTTCTATGGTAGTGGAGTTTTTGATGGCAGAGATTATTTTGGTGCATAACAATTTTAAGTTCGTAATTTTTTCGTTATATTCTCGCACACTCACAGATATCTTAGTTCTCACGTAACTGTTTAGCTGCCTCTCTCCTAGATGTTAATGTGCCAAATTCGCTTTTGCCAAAGTTCGTTTTACTGCTTTCACTCCTCATACTATGTCCTCTACCGTATTCGTTACATTGACCATTACTTGCTGATCGGTTAACGTTTTCCTTGACTGTGAAGGATGGAGTCTATCATATCTCTCAGTTTACTTAGCTTTTGATTGTTCGTAAATTTTGTTAGCTTAGGTTGTAGTGACATCTATCTTTATCTATATCAAATGTTCTAGTTTATTTGCGAAGGCCAAAATAAAGCTTATATAACTTTTTGCTGACACAATCCACAGCGACGCAACTATCGAAGATCCTGGGTGGGCCGGGTACCCCTACACCTTTCTAAACATCCCTCAAAAAAAATCTAACTGACTTATCTTCTTCTTCTTTCTTCTTTATGAGCCCGTCAACGTCCATTGTTGGATATAGGCCTCCCCTGTTGCTTTCCATAAATCTCTGATTTGGATTTTTCTAATCCAACCCAAACCCGCCGTATTCTTCAATTCGTCGATCCAACTGGTTTGTGGCCGGACTTTACTTCTTTTTCCCATATAGGGCCTGGCCTCCATTCTTGTATTTCTTTACTCCAGCGCTTGTCGATTTGACGCATGGTGTGACCGTTCCACCTCCATTTTAGCGAAGCTACTTTTTCCTTTGATTTTGTCTTGTTTCTGATGTCCATATTCCGTTTCTTATCGGTCAGCTTAATATTCAGCATCTGTCGTTCCATTCCTCTTTGAGTTTTTACTAATTTTTCTAACAAAGTTTTTGTTAGAGACCATGTCTGGGCAGCGTAAGATAATAATAAGATAACACACATTGATTGAAGACCGCACCTCTTAGTTTTAGGTGTATTTTTTGGTCTTTGAGTATTTTGCTTTGTTTGCCGAATACCGACCATGCCAACCGTATACGTCTCTGTATTTCCGCTTCTTAGTTTGATTTGTTGCATTTAATTTGTCCTAAGTATATGTAATGTAATGTATATATCAACATATTCTATAATATGGTGTCAGTTACAATATTTCTGTTTTCTTCTTGGTTTGTGATTATTTTTGTTTTTGTCTATTCAGTTTTAAACCAACTTTCTCGGATTACATTTTTATTTCTTCTAACATTTGCTGTATGTCTTCAAAATTATCGCTTATTACTACAACATCGTCAGCATATCTCAGGTGGTTGGGTCTCCTTCCATTCATGTTTACTCCTTTTTGAGCCCATTGGAGGTTTTTACATATATCTTCTTGGGCTGTTATAAATAATTTTGGGCTCATTGAGTTCCCTTGCCTTACCCCACGTTTTATTTGAATTGGTTGTGTGTCTTCGTGTAGTCGAACAATCATTGATGCTTGTTTGTATATAGATTTCATTAGGTGTGTGTATCTATGGTCTATTCTGCTGCCTTGAAAAGCTTTTTCAAATTTCCATAGTTCCAGATTGTCAAAAGCTTTCACGTAGTCGACGAAAGCTAGATATAAGGGGAGGATATACTCTGTTGACTTTTCTATAAGGATTTTTATTGTTCGTATATGGTCGCAAGTACTATAATTTTTTCTAAATCCCGCTTGCTCAACGGGTTCGTTCTAATTTATTCTCCATTCTGTTTATAATTATCTGTGTTAATAGTTTATAGACTTGTGACAGCAAAGATATTAATCTGTAATTTTTTAGATTGCTTTTATCACTTTCTTTGTACAGTAAGACCACTAGCGAGTTGTTCCAGTCTGCTGCAATTTCCATTTCAGTTAGACATTTATGGGTTCTGGGAGTATTCCATCACTTCCTTGTGCTTTGTTGCATTTTAATTTTTTATGCAGGTTAGTATTTCCTCTTCAGTTATATCTGGCATTTCTTTCAAGTTTACGTTTGTTTTTAATTGCTCTTTGATGTTTTCAGGTATCGCACGTTTCTTTTCATAAAAGTCTTTGTAAAAGTGAGCGGTTACCTTTAGTATCTCATCGCGGTTTCTTATTTAATCTGCCATTTTTGTCTTTAATGTTATTGATATTATTTCTACCTAGTGATCTTATGCTATTCATATTTCTGTTTTCTTCAATGACTTCTATTATCACTTCCATCTGTTTTCTATTATCTTCTCGGATCGTTTTTTTCATCATTTTATTGATTTCCGTGTACTCTATCGTTCCTTGTTTTTCTTGTGTCAATAACTCTCTCCTTTTTTCAAAAAATAATTTTGTTCTCGTGCTCCATTTTTTGTCCTTTTTTCCTGTTGCTTTGGCCACTTTTTGTCCTGCGTCTAACATTACGGTGTTTATAATTTTATTTAGGTCATTTATATTTTTGCCATTGAGATCAGGTGTTTTGTTTATATTCTGATTCAGTTCTTGCTCATATTCGAAACTCTTCGTTTTTAGAATTTTTCTATATGAGGTATTCTTTTTCTGATTGTTTTTGTTCTTTTCCTTTTTGCGTCTATATCTACTCTTGCTCTGACTATCCTATGATCACTTCCTGTGTGTATACAATTTAATACCGATAAGTCTTTGATCATATATTATTGGCTGATAAAATATAGTCTATTCCATTTTTCGTTACTCTATTTGAGGAGATCCATGTCCACTTTATATTTGCTTTGTTCTGGAAGAATGAGTTCATTGCGTATAATCTGTGTTGTTCTAGAAATTGCATTAGCATCTGACCGCGTTCATTTCTTTCACGCATTCCAAATTTTCTCGATTTTCTCGTGACTTGGCTCTAGCTTTTAGCCCAGCTTTGCATAGAATTCCCCACTTATTAGAGTATACCGGCAGGGATTTCTTTGTATTGTTGTTGTTACTTCCTCATAAAAGCCTTTTACTTCCTCGTCTTCGTATGCTGACTTGGGAGCGTAGACTTGTATAATCTTAAGATAGCAGTGTTGAAATTTTTATAATGATGTAGCCTACTCGGTTTGAGTATAGTATAGTTTCAGCTATAGTAATATCTTTTTATGCACAATAGAACATAATTCATAATTAAAAAATAGGCGTCGCCATGAATTAGGCTGTAGGCTCCTCCTAGCGCGGATGTCTAGTTACGCGCATGACAATCCAGTTCTTTATTGTGAATTTTCGAACGTAATAGAGTTCGACGCCAGTTTTGCGAAAAATTCGCACATTATGAGATTATAAAAGGTACATACATGATGGTAACATGTTGTGGTCTTGGCAACGTTTGAGATGCAAGGTCTGTGAGTAACTTTTCTATTTCTATTTTAGCGTAAAAACACTTACTAGTAGTAGACTTTTTTTTTGTTTGGATTATAAGCAACAACTTAAACCGCGTCGTAATAGAACACCCGGACTTTATAGACATGTTCCTAGTTTCTCCTTCTAAGCCAAAACAAATAGTTATACATGGTCTTTGAGGTTTTTAAACACAAACAAACCGACGTTTCGCAAGACATTGCAGATAGCATCTGCAGAGCGCTAATTGGGACTGATGGAAAAATATTAGTAACGGTGCTGTATACCATTTGCGCGGTGATTTACAAACTTTCACTTCAGGATCAAAGGAACATTGACACATGCCGGTGCCTACGAAATTCCTTGTTCATGTGGATTAAGCTACATAGCACAGACAGAACGCTCAATTAAAATAAAAAAGCTGATTGCAAACACCGAGTGTAACAGAGCAACAAAATTAACAATAACGTAAAATAGTTAATAAAACGAGAGACTGGCGGTCAAGTTAGCCTCCAACTTTGTTTTAATTGTTTTATCAACCTAGAAGTAAGCACAATTAAAAACAACATTCGTACAATTAAGCACCGAATCAGCACAATTTATTGCACTTAAAATTTATTTACAACATAAAAGTGAGGGGCCAACTTGAACGAGCTAAACAAAGTGCAAAATCATTTACACAGAAATGCTGCTAATTGTACCATGACTATATGGTTTATTCTAGCTTGGATACAAGTACCTCTAACCCAGAGGTTCTTAATTGGATTTTGAAAGATTGTGTACTTCTGTATTTGCCTGACTTTCAAATACCAAATATCAAAATTGTTCCAAAAACTTGGAATTTATAGAATGAAGAATCAATTTAACTCAAAATCTTTCCGAAACTGTAAAGACATTTATCTAATTTTCCGATGATACGACAAGAAATAAATATGTCAAAAATTAAGAAAAAATCAAAGCGCAAAATTTGCAAAAGCTTTTTTCATGTCGAAAATGAAGATACAGCATTAGAATTGTATAAAAAAGTCACGTTAAAAAAACTTGAATCAATTAAAACCTATAAACTTTGTTCGATTGTGTAAAGGCTGTAAAACTACTACTACGTCAAACAATAAACTTTTTGATTGCATATAATTGATTCGTGTTGTTGCACAAGGATTATTGGAGTAACAAATTAAAACGTAAACGATATTTTTACTTTTGGCAAACAATCTTTTTTTTTTCAACAGAACGAACCTAAAGGTTGCTTTTGTTTACTCGCAGAAACGCGATTTGTATTTGTATGAATCTATTAAGTAATTTTCCCACAAAAATTAGGTTAATTGACCGATATACACAAGTCGAGCGTTATTCTAAAGAAATTGTCGAAATTATAGAACCGTATTTTTTAATAGAATTCCCATTCACATCTGATGCGAGTTTCTATTTTGGACGTTTCTAATTTTACCCGAAATATTCAACTTTGCCAACTACCAATAACACCGATAACTGAAGTTTAATTAAAGGATAACCAAAATGCACGTAGATATGGCCAAATATTTGTACGCTATCAACAAAACTTGTTTTGATATGGTTGGCGTTTATTTATTTCTAGTCAAGGACTATGGTAATAACCACATAAAAATACTGTGCAGCGTATAACGCTATTCAAATTACAATTGCCGTATATTAAGAACTTTGCAAATGAATTGTTAGCTAATTGTGTAATATAACAATAACTACTCGGTAATTAGGTATTATTTACCATATAAACCAATGCGGCTCCGTGTTCCACATTTGGAAATTTTACAAATTCACATGCATATGAAATTACACTATCCTTGATGCAACATTGCTGAATTTGATTAGTACTAACATTAAACTAAGTATTTTCGTGCCATCAATTTGTGTAATTAAGAAAAACGACGTGAAAACACGGAAGTTGCCAGGAAATAGTTTATTACACGAATACGAACACTTCTAATAGTTATGTAACAAAGTTCCATAAAAAAAACGCACCTACAACAAAACATAATTTTTTTATAATTATCTGCAGAAATTAGAAACTAAAACTAGTTTTAATTACTTCTACATAAAAAGTACATACCTAAAAATTTCAACACAAATTTCGTATTCAGTAAAACCACAAAAATTTTATCTATACATTGACAATGTTTGTTATTGTTCAATCAAATGCAGATACTAAATCAATATTGTTTGACTAAAAATTAGATGTATCACAAAAACCTCTAGACAAATCTTTCAATAAATGCAGCAAGGGTGATAGATCTTACTCTTAGCATCTAAAGAACAAAAACTACATAAGGAAAAAACACTTTTGTCACATAAAAATATCTGATTAATATTGCCAGCGATTTTATATTTGTGCAAGTATCGAAATCCTAACCTAGGCTAATCTGACAGATCTTACCTAACTTTCGAAAAATAACAACAAAAAATGGTGTTCTTGAGAATCATCAGATATAAAATCACTCGAGAATCAGCGAACCTAACGTAATAGCATCGCCATAGAAAAAACATCGTGTATAGTAATCATAATTACGGTTTATGTTATCAATTTTCTTCTCAGGTTTGTTTCTATACATGAACAATAACCTATTCTGCATGAATTTTTTAAATTGAAGTTTATTCGGAGGATGTGAATTCAATTAACAAGAACTGATTACACTGGTCTGCATGAAAATCGGCCCTGATACCATTCTTGACGACTCTTATGTAAAATGACCTCCTGAATCCAAAAATGAGCTCCGTTTTTACCCATCACCCACCTATTTTGGGTGGACCCCATTTTTATTTTATTTTTTGAATTATTTTTTTAGAATTTTAACTTATAGCCGTTAAACATCCCAAAGCAGGTAATAACATTTATACAAAGTATATGGCAAAAGTTTTGCTATAAAATGTATATAGAAACAACAATAAAATACAAATACATAAGAACAGTAAAAAAATATCAATAAACAGTTAGGAAGATTCACTGCACGACGCTGGCGATCTCAATACCACATGCAGGTTTGAACAGGAATTTTCGACAGGCTTGAACTTGCATTACTCTTCTCATTATAGTTTGCTTAACTGCTTCGATCAGTACATCTATAGCTGTTGCAGAGTTAACTTGTCGACGTTTTAAACGTGCTGGATTTTGTGTTCATTTTTGTTCATTTGTGTAAAACAGTAAAACTACTTTTACTCCGGATTTTTTCAAGTGACTAAGTGTGATTTGTGGTTAATGTCGGGCGTTGAATTACTGTTTAATTATGCCACGCAAGTGTAAAAATCATCCCGATAGCTTCTGCTATGTCTGCGGGGAATTAACTTTAAAAGCGCAACGAAAACCCCTTTCTCCGCTTGTTAAAACAGCTTATAAATTGTACTTTGATTGTCAAGTTGGCGACCAGGACAAGACTTGGGCTCCATCAGTTTGCTGTACGACTTGTTACAGTAGTTTGACCAAATGGCTCAAAGGTACCTGTAAATCAATGCCATTTGCTGTGCCCATGGTTTGGCGTGAACCTCGCTGTCATCTTACAGATTGTTACTTTTGATGACTTCCACCGTTGGGTTTTCGAGCAAAAGTAAGCATACAATTCAGTATCCCAATATTCCGTCAGCTCTAAGACCTGTTCCTCATAACGATACTTTGCCAATCCCAGAGCCCCCAAACACTTATACTCTAGAACCGGAAATTGATTTAAAATACTCTGAGCCACGACCTGGGGCTTCGAATGATACGTTCAATGATGATGAAGAGTATTCCGCAGATTTAGTTTCTCGGCAACCTCACCTCCTCACTCAATCTTAATTAAATGATTTTGTCAGGGATTTGCAGTTGCCCAAGACTAAATCTCAGCTCATAGGATCGCGACTTCAACAGTGAAATCTCTTAGAAAAGGGAGTAAAAATATCTTCTTACAGGACCAAACAAGCAACCCTAAAATGTCTTTTCTCAGAAGATAAAGCTTTAGTGTTCTGCCCTAATGCAAATTTATTGATGACAGAGCTACAGATGCCATGTGACCCAGACAAATGGAGACTGTTTATAGACTCATCAAAAACAAGTTTAAAAGTTGTCCTGTTGGCAAATGGGAATAACTTCCCATCAGTTCCAGTTGCATACTCTGTTGATATAAAGGAAACGTACGAAAACATCTTCAAACCCCTTAATAAAATTAGTTATCATGATTATAAGTGGAAACTGCGCTGACTTAAAAGTTGTTGCTCTACTCACGGGCCTGCAATCAGGATTCACAAAACATTGCTGCTTCCTTTGTGAATGGGATAGCCGAGCCCGAGATATACATTACATTGTACGGGACTGGCCTCTGCGAGAAAATCTTATTTCTGGCCAGAAAAATGTCGCCCACAATCCTTTGGTTCCGAAGGAAAATATTTACTTACCACCTTTACACATCAAACTTGGATTGATCAAGCAGTTTGTGAAAGCAGTGGACAAGGCAGGTGGCGCATTTCAATTTTTGAAAACTAAATTTAGCGAACCTAAATCGTTTTAGCGAACCTAAAATCAAAGAAGGCGTTTTTGTTGGTCGCCAGATTAGACAACTCTTCCAAGATTCGACGTTTATTGAACACCTAAATCGAAAAGAAAAACGAGCTTGGCTTGCATTTCAAAACGTTTGTAAGAACTTCCTGGGTAACCACAAAAGTGAAGATTATGTCGCTCACGTCGAGGAACTGCTTTTAGCGTACAAGGACATAGGATGTAACATGTCTCTTAAAGTTTACTTCCTTCACTCGCATCTGGACTTTTTCCCTGAAAATTTAGGAGCAGTCTCGGATGAACACGGGGAACGGTTCCATCAAGACATCGCTAAGCTGGAGAAGAGATTTTCAAGGAAGTGGAATGCAAGCATGTTGACGGAGTACTGCTGGTTTTTGAAACGAGAGAGCTGTACCTCAGGGTATAAAAGTAAAGCAAGCACCAAATAACGATGAATATCTTTTTATTGATTACTGTTTATAGCTAAAATAGTTCTTTTTCCCATTTAAATTAAATTCATGTCCATATATTTATTATTATAATTATTATTATCGTTCGATAAATAAATTATAATTAATTTATCGAAAAATGGTAAAATTAGAGATTTGGGGCTCCCTCGAAAATGGTGTCTGATGGAAGAAAACGGAAGACATATTTGGATTCAGGACGTCATTTTACATAAGAATCACCCGGAATAGTGTCAGGGCTCGATAAAAAATATTTTTTTGCAGACCAGTGTTATCAGTTTAGCTTTATTTTTGCATTGTTACCTTTTATTTTTAAAGCGCTTGGAAAGAATGTGCATTTCTTGGAATAACAACTCTAACTTCGTCTGATGTGAGATTATTTTAATTTTTAGTGTTGGCAAATTATTGAGAAAAAAATGTGTGAATTAAACTTCATAACTTTGTTTTTGCTTTCTTTTTATTACAACTTCTTTTTGACTGTTTCGATCACATCGAAGTCGATAGTGGACTGTATGAAACAGGACAGCATGTAACGGAACCAAAAACGCAGCTAGTGGATGACTGGAAGCAAAGGGTGAGAAGGTACAACGCAAGTAAAAAAGCTGCTCATAGCTTCAAAAATAGCACCACGATAGGTAAAATCAGCAGGATTTTTGGCAGTACCAACGTGATGCCATTGATGTCGTTCACTGAGATTAAGAATAGTTACAATACGATTAGCGACAAAGGTATAAATACGATGCGGAAAGAGTGTGAGCCACGCAGGAACTACTTGAGCGTCAGTATAAAGGCAAGGTTCTGGAATAGTCGCAGAAGCAAAAAAAGGTTTAATCAAATGGAAAAGGCGCGCTAGCAAAAATCTTGAATTGACAGAATCTTTAAATCTTAAACTTAGTGACATGAATATTTGTCGAGACTCAACAGAACTAAAATAGGCGTGAATAGCGACATCGTATCCTTTTGAGAAGCATTTCAAAAACCGACAACTTGTAATATTTGATGAGAAGAAGAAAATATGCATCTTGGAATGTGTACTTTAGAGAGTTAATGCATTGACAGACAAAAGCGAGGCTAAGAACGTCCTCCCAACCAAAACCTTCGGACCATACGCAATGTAGAACGAGCTTCATTGTAAATACAAAAGGGAAGAGATCAAATATTCTATCAATGTAAGAGATAACTTTTCTTTTAGTGCAGCCGCCACTAAACGGTTGAACTTGAAAAAAAAAGTGTCTAAAAGATGATTCCAACACAAGCCAAGAATTTAATAGACTTATCCTTAGTCGAAAACATAAAAGAAGTTTCTAAATGATCTGCGGGAAGACTTTCTAAAACTCACAGACATTACTGGGCCATCTTTGCAATTGAAAACCTTCTTTTCCCAAAAGATAAGTAAACTCGGTGCGTAGAATTAGTGCGTCCTCGATAGTGCCAACGCTAGTTATCACGTCTTAAACTAATTGTTGAAGACATCGCTGAGCCAGGTAAGCTGAAGGAGTTAAGCCGTAAGTTACCGTATATTCAGTTCATACTTAACGACGGAATTTGAATGGATTCGCGCCAATAAATGTATTGTGAACAACGATCTTTACGACGCGACGTAACATCATGCGAATGTCATAACACAAAGCGACCGAATTTAATCTAAAAGTTATCAGAACAACAGAAATGTCTTTTTGTAACTTAGAGTCACTTAAAAGTTCTGCCATGAAGAGTAGTAGAACCGTTAAAGACAACACGAATCTTAATTTCGTTTTCACTGCATTTAGAAACTCTGTGTAACACATATGACGAAGAAGAAGTAGCAACAGACATAAGTCTCGCTACTCAGATATCAATTATTGATAAGCGGTATAACGAGAAGGATCTCAAATCAAACGTCTTTCTAAATTTAAAAATGCTTTGTACGATGACGTCAAATTAGCAGCAACCTCGACAGCGTTAGGCTTTTAGAGGTAGCGCGACAACAGAGATTTGAACGTGGGTATTCCTGAACAAACATTCGCACCATTATTGATCAGGACGGGCACTTCTTCGATTTCCCAGAACTTGACGAGTAAGTCTAAAAGATTAGACTGAACAGTAAGAAGAGAGACGGACGAAGAAGTTAAAGAACTCAGGCTTACAAGACTTACAATAACGAAACCAAATATAGTAGGAAGAATTGAATTATGGAAAAACCTTCTCGAATGACTGTAGGAAATAGATCAGCTCCAAAAAGTATTTCTATCTTGCCAGGTACATGAAAATATTTATCGGCTAGTTGACGACACGTTGAATGGAGTACATTTGTTCAAAAAGACGAGCCAAAGGGAGGCTTTGAAATATTAAAGAAAGTATGTAAGGAACAGCTGTGATAACCTCAGAAAAGCAACAAGATTTTATTACACAGTCAACAGTGCCGAGAGTACAGGAGCCCATTTGCCCAATTCCTGAAATCTGAAACTGCAAAGAACTTAGAGTGAAACCTAAGCTTTTAATCATTGCGCTTGTAATAGCAGGAGCTTGCAAACCTAGATCCAAAACTACTCTAACAGGATAAAAACTACCTCGGAGTAGAGCTTGAATGGTATCGAGAAGAACATTAGGATTGGAGTGAGTAGGCGGAAGGCAACAAGACATTGTTTGAGCAACTGGAAGATTAATTGACGACATAGTCGATTTCGAAAGTATGGAATTAGAATTTTCTTCCTTATCCAAATGCAGTAATGAATAATGCTTACGACTGCCATAATGCAAGCACGATCGGTCAGATTTACAGTCTGCGTTAAATGAGCTTCGATGTGATTATCATGACGTTGTTTCTTTCATCTGTTGACATTCGTTGGAATTCTGAACACCAAGTAATACTGATTAGATTTACATACATGGCAACGCTGAGGTGATGAAGAAGATGGATTTGTAACGGATAAATTTTAACTTGCAATTATTTCGTCTGGCGGATAGGCAACTTTGTCATCACCAACGCACGAATACATCAACGCGGAGGTAATGAAGAAGATGGATTTGTAATGGTTAAATTTTAACTTGCAATTATTTCGTCTGACGGATAGGCAACTTTGCCATCACCAACGTATGAATACCTGACCTCGAGGATTTTGCTTGAGTTTTATGCTGTCAGATGGCGCAAGCGTAGTTCATCTTCTAAAGACATTTCCGGTCACTTTTGATTTTAGTCATGTCCGGTTTGGTGTGTATGGTGGCGAAGTTTCCAAAAAGATATTTACTTGACGTTCTTTCAACAGTGAACAAACCGGAAAACGAACGCTATATCACGTCTCGCTATCACAATTTAACTGTATTCGTCGATTGTTGAAATGTTTATGTAAACGAATTAATTAATATACTTATAAATGATGTTTGTTTAACATGTGTGCTTATTAAATTTTTATCTTTTGCTCCGTATATGTTTAACTGTTTCAATTTCAAAATTACGATTTAACTTGCATTCATTTATAATAAATGTAAAGAGATTGGAAGTACGCGTCGCAGTTGATGTGATATTACGGGGATATAAACCAAATAATTATCCGGCTGGCAAACTTGACGTCAAGGCCACGGGCGGATTTTAATCAATCAATTACGCGAACGTAACTAATTATTGCTACCGTTAGTGAATTGCGGCGGTGTGTTAAAACTATTTGCTTCTAGAGTCTACTTTAGATTTGTTTTGTTATTTTTTTTGTTATTTATGCCATAAGTATAACCTTACCAGTAGCGTAGCCATAGGAGCAGTAAAAATTATTAGTGAATGATGACGATTCGACACCTGTCTTTTTTACTTTCTTCATAGGGCCGGTTGTCGTAGGTAAACAAAACAAAAATTTTTATGAATTAATAAACGAAACTGTCATTTTCTTGTTAAGAGCCAGTGTTTTATTTCGGGATGTACTTTGGGGATTGCGGGTCTGGGATCTCCTTTTCTCTAGCCTAGACATTGTGTACTTTACTCATCCGCAAGAAAAGGTGGCGCAAAGGGCATTGACTTATCGAAAGAGTACTTTTGTGTAATCATCCGACCCACAACCATCTGCGGCAAAGCTAGCCAAACGGCAAGCCAAACATCTACGATTGAAATTCTTTTTTTCACCTCTCCAATCGGTACGTTTGAAAGTAGAATTCGGCGGTGGTTAATTCGAGATAGATAGATGAAATTTTGTATCTTTTTTAGAAATATTAGAACAGCGATTAGCAATATCAGTGTAGTCTGCAAAGACTTGCGACCTCGTTAGCACCAGGACAATCAAATCGGACATTTTTCGTAACATTTAAAAAATACAAATAACGGTAAATCCTGTATTAAAATCGACGTAAATTCTTAAATCTTACTTATCGCGCGAATGATAACATTATGAACTTGAACACACCAATTGAAAATGAATGTGACAGAAACATACTTCTTGAAAATCCGACTCGAAGGACCAAATGTTCTGGTCACACGGAAGTCAATGGTGAACTATATAAAATACTTTTAGAAGAGAGGAGACTTCCGGTAGCAACCCACCGACAGAAATACTAATTTAAGATTAAAAAAATTGCAATTTACTTACGAAAACTTCTTTGGTAAGCTTCTTGCGGTCCGGCGCGCGATTCAACGACTTACCCTTAGCCTTCTTTTCCAGAGCATGGCGAAATTAAGTCTTTTAACAACACAAAGACAACAATTTTTAACAAATTCAGAAGAACAGTTATCAAAATTGTAAGGAAGGAGACGGAATACTGTCATCGAGTTGAGTGAAGTTATGAAAAATTCCCAAAAATTTTGAAAAGTAAAAATTAAACCTAAGTAAGGGGGAGTAACGGAACCAATTGCGCATCTAGCGAAAACGACTAAAATCAAACGTTCGCGCCAACATTGATATTTTTTGCTTGTAACTCAAGTCGCAATGTGATTCCATTAAGCAGCGTGCACTGTATTTCCAAATTTTATGGTAACCCGTAAGTAGTTTCGCAAAAAACTCTCTTTAAATTTTTAGTTTTTGTTTCCACAACTTAAAAAAAAGATAATACCAAAACGGTACAAAAGTAGCACACTATCTTTATTACGATAAAACTTTAACTTCCATTAGGTGGTTTATTGTTAAAACAAGTCAACATATCAAAATAAAACTAAAAGTTTTAAATTTTGTCTCCAATTGCAAGATAGTGTATGTATCACTACGTACTACGTCCATCAAAAATGTAGTGGTCGTAGTAAACATCGACGTATAATTTTAAGTTCAATATCGTCTAGCTGCAATAAAAACGATAAGCTATCTTATCGCATTGTTTTCAAAACAAAATTAAAATCCATTAAACATAACAGGATGTCGCAAATTTTGATAATAGAAGTACTTCAAGAAAAACCAAGAATGCGGTAAAATCGTGTATCGATGCACTTTTTAAGGTTTCTTTTTTTAGACTTAACATGTTTAAATAGCGCAATGAGCAAATAAGATTAGTACGATTAGTCTAATATTTGAAGGGGCCGTCAAAATTAACACAAATCTATTTTAATTAAATTAGCGCTTTTCTTAATATATGACCCCGAATTAGTATACATTTATTTATTTAAATAGCGTAATTACTCCTATTATGATTGTTAAACTAAAAGGTTTATTTAAATGCTGGTAGGTCAACAACGTATATAGTTCTTCTACACTTGCGAGTAGGTGTGTTGCGTTTATATACGAAAGCCTTTTGCGAACTTAGTTAAGCACTAAAAGGTGTCATTATTGTATTCTATAAATCAAGCCTGACTTCGGCGTCACGCCACACATGTAAGCTTAAACGAAAATTTAGAGCTTCCGTCATAGGACTTATGTGAATCTTTGATTTATTGGTCAAGTTCCAAGAACAAGAAAATGAAAATTACAAGAGCAAAATTTAAGACATCATTAATTACAACAATTTTCATAGAAATATGATATAAAAGCCATTGTGGAATTCTCCATCCTTGGAAACGAAAACTTTTCCTAAGAGCAATAAAACATTTGAATGTATAATTAAATTGATAAAAATAGTAATGAAAAATTTTCAAATACTAGAAGAAAATTTATATTGAGTAATAATAGATATGCCAGTTGACATAAAGAGATTACAAAAATATAAAAATAAAACTGAGAGACTAGAAAAAATTGCCTTCACGTCATGTAACTATAAGAACTATAAGTTCGAAAACAAAGAATTATTATTAGAGATAAGTTCGTTGGACCTTTTTAGTTGATTAATTGATGCAGTCCTGCTACGCAGTATGTAATGCTTTAACGTTGTGCATTTCTTCAAGGGTAGAGCCTGGCGCCCAGTACAGAAGAAATAGCCTTTTTTTCCCAAAAAACTGAACAGAAACAAAAAAATTAGTACTTGGAAATTGCTATAAGGTATACACTTTTCCTATCTAACTCTGAATAGAAAGGTTAGTACGATGAATACAGTTTTTCGTAAAAGCTTTTTCTAAACAATGTTACAAATCGAAAACTCGAAAAAATTACCAAATCGAAGCAATTTCCACAAATTTCGATTCTAGCAAAGCTACCAAAAAAATACTCACTCAAAATTGAATACCAAAAATAATAGAGCACACAAATGGATACGGAAAAAATTGACTACAGATATAAAAGTGATAAAAGTCAACACTAGAAATTAGAAATTTCGGCTAACAATTCTAAACGACAAAGATCAGAGGAATTTAAGAAAAGACTTCTAAATATTCTCACGAAAACGGATACAGAGAACAATCCCATTTTGATATACCTCAGCAGTGTTGGGCAATTTGAATACAAATTATGATTAAAATTTAATCACAACTAAATCAATTACGGCCATCTGCACCATACTATACTAAACTATATAAACAATTGTTTCAGAAATAAGTTAATCCGGTAAATATAAAATTTCGTTGCTGAATGCCGTTAATCATTAGTGTGTACTTAAACAATGCCAAACTCTGTCGCGAAGTAATAATACACACATAATAAATTATAACATTGGGGCAGCTGTTCTTTTCCTAGCGAGCATCAAAACCTAACACACAGAGATTAAAAGACAGTTAAACAATATATAAAATCAACTTTACCATACAGCGTATTGAAACAAGCAGGCATTATTAAAAAATCGAATCTACAATGTAATGGTTTACAATATTATAAATTGCATTTGAATAAAATTTTATTGTTTTTAATTGCAATGGTTCATTGCCCAGATCAATAAAAGCTTCAATACTGCGGTATAAGTATAAGAAAAATAAAACAAAAACTCGCACAAGTTCCATCAACAAAGTTTTTTAATTTAAGTTATAGTTTTCTAATTAGATATTGCATAGAACGTAAAGCCAACAAACTAATTGGTTTCAAATTTAGTTGAATAACAATCAATCAAATGCACATCGAAACTAAACTACATTAAAACAGAAACTAAAATGTTTACGTTCGTTTAAAAATTATTTTAAATCGAATACCTACGTGTATTTTATTTTCTTTTTAAAAATAGTATATCGAAACTGTTATTTGTATGTGCACAGTGTATGAAAATAATTTTATCCGCTAGCCGTTCTCATAGAATTGTTTACAATAAATCGAGAAAATCCACTTTCGATGATACTCGCGAAAGCACTCGTTATGTTCACTTTGGTATTATTTACATTACTACAACTTTTCTTTCAAAGTTTTACAAAGTTGCAGAACCGTTTACATTAAGTGGATACATTCTTTCAGGAGTGGATGAAAACATAATTTATAGAATTTTATCGTAAATATAAAAAATCACCTTTTGTTTGAATTAAATTTTATTTACATTGCGCTATTGAATTGTACTTCTCAATCAGAGAATTTAAGTTATCAAAATAAAAAACATTAACTCGATCACTATTTTGATATATAAAAACTTGTTTTAATCGCCACTAAACGTCATTCAATTAAAAAATAAAAACAAATTGTCAAGTCCGAATCAGCGAAATAACAATTGAATTTTTATTTGTCATTTCGGTTTAATAGAATAGCAATTGATTATTTATTCATCACTCCAAGTAGTAAATAAATAAAAATGTGTTTACTGTACAGTTTTGAATAAGTCAAATAACAGTTAAATTTTAATTCAGAAAACATAAAAACCACTAATGAATTTTTAATTTTCATTGGAAATCAATCGAATTATAATTAAATTTTCAATCATTGTTAATAGTTAAATTAAAAAATTAAATTTTTATTCGTTATTTTAAAGTTATTTCTGACTATTACAGTTACTTCTTTTGAGAGTTATGTATTATGTTAGTTAAATTCATGTTTAGTTTCTTGCGGTATGTAATTTGGTTTTGTCGTTCCTAAAGTATCTTCTAGATGTTTGTTGTATAGATTCAATGATACGGTTATTACTATCAGTGTTAAAAAGAATATAATTTTCATTGTTTTACTAATATTATTGTTTTTCTGAGATTAAATGCCTTATCTGCTTTGACTAATACGTTCAGTTTTTTTACAAGTTTTGGTTTTTTCCTCAATTTCAAGTTACTAGAATTATCATTATTTTAGAAGTGCATTTTCATTCGAATACACAAACACGTCGTGCGACTCAGAAAATACAACGGCTCAGACCTCCCACCCGCCACTCGTCCTTTACCCTACACGTTCAAAACCAAGACTGTGTCAATCAACCCCCAAGCCTCATGTCTCTTTTGATGCTCCTCTCCTTCACCCACACACATGGCAAGAATCCCAGCCCTCTATTCTGTTTTGCCCTCCACCTCTTCACATGTACTTAAATCAGTAAACACTAAAAATGAATTCAAAATAAAAACAAGTTATTAATAAAAGCCACATTAATATCGTAGTCGTACCAGTAAATTTGATCTTCTTGAAAGCTTTTCAAATGATAATCCGTATAGTGTATGTACCATCAAAGAGAATTCCAACTGAAACAACATTTGTGGGTACAAATTAATAAATGTTGTCTGTAGAAAAACATATGAGCGTGGTGTGGTAGCAATTTACACCAAGAAAGAACTGAAGTGTGTGAATGCTTTACAGTAAACTTAATTCTGGGTCGAAAATCTCTATTCCTTATCTCAAGAGTCAAAATGGTGACGTTCTCATTGATGTTCTAGCAAAACGAGAGACGCATTGGAGCCGAGTAGCGGCCGACTTGAAAGAGGCGGCCGCGAGACACGAGTACCATACGCTGTATCGCACTTTTCGGCGACTGAGCAGAAAGACGAAATCGACAAACGACAACATCCGAAATGTCGATGGAACGTTTGTACGATCACCAACCGAGCGCCTAAAACGTTGCAAGCAGTTTTTCGGGGACCTGTACAACCACGATGCGCCCCAAGGACCTCCAGCAGAGCCACTGCACATCAATCCGCCAGAGTTCGACATGTCTGATGTCGAACCAAGTATCGACTAGGTAAAGGTAGCTGTCCGATCCTTGAAAAATGGCAAGGCACCGACGAAGTCACTGCAGAAGCAATAAAGGATGGAGGGGACATTCGTCTCCATCGCCTCTGCTCACTCCTCCAGAACATTTGGCATTCCGAACAAGTTCCACGAACATGGAAGATGGCAACAATCGTGCCCATTCACAAGAAAGGTGATAGCTGTGGTTGCAAAAACTCCATCGTTGGCAAGGTCTTCACGAAGATTATTCAATTGCGACTATCAAGATATCGCGATATCCAAACCGTGGATGCTGCGATCAGATCTTCGTCATCTAGCAGCTAATAGAGGAAAGAATCCGATGCGGAAAAAGAACGCTCATCATCTTCATCGACTTCAAATCAGCATTCGACAGCATCCAATGGCCAGCCTAATGGAAGACCCTGGAGATTGAGCACATACCTCGGAAGATTATCAGTCTTCTCCAAGCATGAGTAAACCAACCAAGTGCGGATTCGAAATGAGCTGTCCGACCAGTTTACCATTCAAACAGGGGTCCGCAAAGGTGACGTCGTCTCGCCACAACTCTTCAGCATCGTAGTCGACGCAATAATGAGGAAAGTCTTCAGAGACAAACGTGGCGTCCAGCTCGACAAAAACCACTTCCTGACAGACTCGATGTTCGTCGACGACAGCGCCGTATTGGCTGACGATGATGCTGAGGCAACAAACACCCTCTACGATATCGCCTCCACTGTACGGTCTTAAGATCATACCATAAAGAAGACGAAGGTGCTGACAACGGATGGATCACCAACCATAGTGCAACTCGATGGCGTCCAAATAGAACTAGTCCAAGAATTCAAGGACCTGGGGTCGATAATGCCAGAGAAGAAAGTGGCGTGCACAGGAGAGATCCACGCGCGAATTGGTCAAGCTTCTGCGGCCTTTGCATCAATGAAGTGATGTCTGTGGAAGCAAACCAACATCACCACCAAGACCGAGATCCGCCTCTTCCGGACCCTGATTTTGCCAATTCTTCTCTATGCATCGGAAACTTGGACAACGTTAAAGTTGGATCTGGAGAAACTTGAGGTATTCCAAATGCGATGTTTACGCCAAATCTTACAAGTCTCGCTTCGCGACCGCATCCGAAACGTAGGCTAGGACCACAACCATGAACCGTCAGGCATAGAAACGTTTTGTCAACGACATTCGACAACCATTGGCACCCACAGCAGCGTACGAGCTTAGGAGCCGATCCAAACCAATCGCCAGCTAGTTAACAAAGAAGAAGAGAAGTTCTAGCAAAAATCATGCTTCTTACAGCTGAGCAAAACATTTTTATTATTATGACGGGCGATTTCAGTGTAAACTGGTTGAGTAATGGCAGCCTCCAGACAAATCTACATAATTTGCTCATCTGTTTTGATTTAACTCGTGCCATCCTCCATAAACCTCCCAAAACATTCCTCTCATATCTCCACTGGACTTTCTGATCATTCTGTAACTACTCTCTCTTTCCCTGCAAATGTTCCCATCACAAATAAATTTAAATTAGTTTTAATAAAAATGATCATCTTTTATCAGTGCTGTAAATAGGATTGAATAATTTCTTCAAATTTTTTGGTAGTATTTTATCAAATTCATTTCCACTTAAAAACGTTACGCTAAGGCCCCTAACCCTGTATATCTGGTGTTTTTAATCATCCTGTTGCGCGACATGGTCAGTACCTTTCCTGAACTTAAACCGAACTACAAAAAAGTTAATAATGAATATTTGGTACTTAAAATCATTTAAAAAAAACCAAATGATAAAAAAATTAAACAAAAAAACAAACTCAGACTTGGAGAATCTTTAAATTAGTGCTCGGTAGAACCAAGTCGAGTAAAGTGTCTTTCTTAAAGGTGGATCGACAATCCCGGCATTACTTTACTACTTCAATACTTTCTTCCACTACGATTTCTTTTAGTTTTAATTCATCAATTCATCCCGTATTCCTAGCAATAGTATTTTAAACTTTCTGTCCTCCACCTCTCCCAAGGATGCCCAAAATAATTTTAAGTCTAAATATCTCTATAGATGAAGGTCCCACATCTCTTGTAAAATCTGGCTCCCAACCTCTGTCTCACATTATAAACATATCTTTTATCTCTGTTATTTTTCTTCATCACTGACACACTCATAAATTCGGTCTATCTAAAAAAAAACGATTTCTTCATCAAATTTTTTGAACGAGTCGTGTATTCTCGTCTTACTGGGTTTTTGACTACCCTTAACATCTTGACCCCAAGGCTTTATTAAAGATAAAAGCACAGACACAGCTCTGTATAATTATGTTAATTTTGTCCTTCATTCCTTGGAGCTATGGAAATTTGTGTGGTTCAAATCATCTCGCTCAGATAGGTTTTTCAGGGTTGCTCTTACTACTCCTTGTGGTAATGCTCTTCTGGTCCTTCGGCAGTTGAGTGTAGAGTCTCACAAATAAGTATATTAGACCTTATATTATTTTTAACTATGATTACCGATCTTCCTAGTTTTGTAGAGTCATATGATATCCTTCCAGTTCTCTATGCGAGCGATCTTACTATTATGGTAAGAGGTCCTACGTTAAATCGTCGAATACAAACTGGAGCTGCTGTGTGTAAAAATGTTCTTGCTTGGTCAAGACACAACAAGTTACAGATAAACTGCGACAAAACCAGTGTTATCCTGTTTGACTCCAACGCACTTCTGATAATTATCCAAAATCTCTCTCACTTAGATCTTTCAGAGATATTCCTGTCCAGTTCAGCGTTAAGATTATTAGAGTCCTCAAAACTCAATTCCGCTCTTCGAAGCATGAAGAGAGTAGTCTCTCCAGCGACTCACACAGTACCATGCCTAGTTTGTTTTGAGACTAAGGTATGGTATAGTGTTCTGAGGTTCTTCATCTGCTTTATTAAAAGCCTTCCGGGCCCAAAAGGTTGCGTTGAGAATCTTGATGAGACATCCTGTATCTCTCTATGTGTTTGAATGTCTCATGTTCATGAAAAGATGCGTCACATGATTATTATCCCCAGAAATGAGCATCAGCAAAACACAAGACATAAATCTAGAGTGCCTATCCGCTACCATCACACTTCTAGATTTGAAAAAAGCTGCTTCTACTCTGTAATAAAATCCAATAATTTGATCCCTGCCAGTATTAGAGCGCTACCTAGAAAATCATTCACAGCTGAAGTTTGGAGCTTCACTCTCTGGAAGACTTGGCATGGTCAGGTGCAAATAATTCAATTTATATTTGTAATGTAAAGATTTAAATGCTAATTAATATCACTATCTAAATCTCTTAATCTTATTTTTATTATAAATTATTACATTATATGTATGTATGTTAGTTGTCCAAAAACTCTTATTTTACTTTCATTATAAATTATTCCATTAACATCGTGTATTTATTTTGACTCCCCTTCTTTGAATTTGTTGGATTCATTTTCACTTGCGGAATTTCTTTTTAGACTTGTCAAGTTTGTTTCTTTCAGTTTTTGCTAATGGCCATATATGAGGTATATCTGCAATGTAAGTTCCATGTAAGTTATGTTTCTATTTCTATCCGCGGCAGCGCTGTGATCGCAGTTCCGAGCATGCGCGGCAGTTACTCTGACTCAAGCAGAAGACATTTCAGCCTTAATTGAAAATGCCGCCGCTTGTGAAATCAGATCTATGATTCGCTTTCTAAATGCAAAAAAAGTTAAACCAAGTGAAATTTATCGGCAAATCTGCGAGGTTTACGGACAAAATGCTATGAGTGATTCAATGGTTAGAAGATGGGTCAGACAGTTCAATGAAGGACGTGATCAAGTGCACGATGAAGAACGATATGGACGTCCGTCTTTAGTTACTGATGAAGTGGTTCACGCAATTAAAGAGAAGCTTAAGCAAAACCGTAAGTTTACAATTTAGTACTCTTGCTATGGAATTTCCGCAAATTTCACGATCACTAATTTATGAAATTGTTACTGAAAAACTGAAACTTCGAAAACTTTGTTCACGTTGGGTATCCAAAATTCTTATTGAACAGCACAAAAAACAAGGGATGGGCAGTGCACTTCAATTTTTGACACGCTATAATAATGACGGTGACGATTTTCTTTCTCGGATAGTCACGGGGGATGAAACTTGGGTATCTTACGACACCACAGAAACTAAACGGCAATCAATGGAGTGGAGTCACACTTCGTCCCCAACGACAGTTAAGCCTAAGCAAATCTTGACACCTCGAAAACTAATGTGCACCGTTTTTTGGGACAGAAAAGGCATTTTACTGATTGATTTCTTACCACGAGGCCAAACAATCAATGCACATGTTTACTGCGAGACCATTAAGAAATTACGCCGCGCAATACAGAACAAGCGCCGGGGATTACTGTCAAAAGGTGGCAACCTTATATGAAGAAGGCATACAAAAACTTGTGCCCCGCTATGACAAGTGCCTACAAAAGTTCGGAAGCAATGTAGAAAAGTAGTTTAACAGTTGTAGATTTTTGCACAATAAATATTTTCTCTGTATCTGCACACGTTTTTTTTATATAACCAAACGAAACTTACTTTGTGGATATACCTCGTATCACATCTATCTATTATTAATAAACAGAATTCTCAAACTAGGAGTCTAAATTAAATTGAATCTTTGTAATACGGATAATGTTATCAGTCGGGTAATGTTATCACTTTATTACAGAACGGGCCGGATTTTTTGGCTTTATTATATTGATGCTATGATTTCATCTTCTAAATTAACAACCTGTTGATCAGATACACACTTAGGTATTTACTGTTTTCCAACCAATAAACATTTTTTTTTTAAAATCGGACATTGTTATCATTCGGTTATTGTTATTAAAAAGTCTCAATGTGATTCTATTAAGCGACGTGCACTCTAATTATTATGAAACATAAGAATCAAATGTCTTTCTCGATTTGTGACGGTACCAATAAAATTTTAATCATTGCTGAATAACAAATTTTTTAAATTGTATTTAATTTTTTTCTTAAATGCTATACGATCCAGTAAAACTACTTATAAAGGAAGAAAAACAGGAAATACATTTGAATTTATATTAAAGACACCGTGATGCAAAACAATTAATATTAGTCACCATAACAGTTATGTCCACGGTTACTTAAAGCTCCGTTAGAAAATTTAAATTTAATTTTAGTCCAAATAACCCACGAGTTTTTTTCTAAGTCAAATTTAATTAAAACTTTATTTTTAAAAAGGTAGATTTAGACATATGCGATGCGATTTAAAAAGGATTATAATGAAGTTTTATCCATTAACTTCTTTTGTTTTTTACCTTTTCGTTCACGATTGTAACTTTAATAATTTTAACTAAACTTATGAATAAACGTCATTGATGCCAAACAACGTTTTGGTTTTTTCCTAAATAGTATTAAAAATTAATTTAAGAATAATTATCGGCTAATTAATTAAAGACGGATCTGTCTAATTGAATATCTATTCAGAATCTAACCACAGACTTACAAAATTACATCCTTTCCAATACAATTTGCTTCGTGAAAGGAATTAAATCTTCCGTACATGCTCTTGAATAATTCGCAACCCTTTGAATTAATTAAAATCTTGTTAAATGTTTGTAATACGTCAACCATATTTTTTAACGAAAACGCTCGCTACGTCGATTTTATGCGTAACAAAAACATCACAATATTTTCATTGCATCCTCGTTTTATTTTAGCGACCTATTTAGGGTAACGAATTCTACATTTTAAAACAAATTTATTCTAACGAAATTTGTTTCCATTAAAGACTAAATGGGCGGTTGACAATACAATGCAACAAATATATTCAGAAAACCAAGTTAATAGAAAAAAGGAAATTAATACGAAATGAAAACAAATACCGTGTTTCCCAGAAACAACTGAAATATTTCCGTGAAATCAAAAACCACTTCCAGCTATTAATGAAATTATTGATCAAACAACGCTTTGGCACAACGCGAAGTAAAATTTTTATATCAATTACAGTTAATTGGCAATTATTTAAGTAATAATTCTAATTATTTGTTGATCTTACCTAAACGGGTTGCTCCTATCTTCAAAGATCTACGGTCTACTTAATGACTTCTCTAGTTTCATCACCTGCGACGATAAAAAAAAGCTTAAAAATTTTCAAATTTTATATCTATGTTAATTTCACATTCACACTGTCTTTGTAATTTAACTTTCTTGTGACAAATTCCTCATTGCGCGAAACGCCTTAGCATTGTTACTTCAAATTACATTTACGAATCCACGATCTCAATTTTAGATAAAAACCTAATAGTTTAATATTCGCACTTCTAAAGACGATTACCAAGAAGAAAACACAATTTGCTGAAAGTTCGATTCTTGATTATATCATATATTTGTGTTGTAACCAAATAGAAAAACAGGGTTGACTATTTTGTTTATGAGTAATTTAAAAATTAATAATTTAAAAAGATATAACTACATTAAAATAAATATTTTGTGAAGTGTACATTTTTAAAGATTTGCAAATCAAAATAAAAATTCAATCGTTATTTTAATAATAAATAAAAATTTTTAATAACGATTAAATTTGTATTCATCACTCAGAAAAAGTAAAATATTCAATTACTTTTTATTCATTATTTAAAATCGGTTGAATAATGAATACCTGTTTATTCATAAAACCAGTAAAATAGAAATTGGAAATTCAATCGAATAATAAAGAAGTTTATATTCGCTACAAAAGATTTCAAAATAACTATTAGATTCTTATTAATTATTTAGTTTTATTCAAATAATTTAGATATTTTCGTATGAGACGTCGACAACTAAAAAAATCCTTAGAAGAACAAGTCGCAAATAAAATCGTAAAGTATTAACTTCAAATTAAAATATTTCTAATTTACGGAATACTAATAATATATTTGTTTTTAAATGTTTGAACTATTTCTTTTTACATTTGCATAATAATCAAAATAACACGTTATGTCAATTGGTTTTATTTAGAGGTGCTTCACAGCCACAACAAGATCCCTACTGTACTTGATATGCTGGATCGCTTACATGAACATGAGCAGCATATAAAAAGACGAATCCAAAGTCAGCCATTTGTAAGGTAGGCAAAATATTATTGGTCAGTTTGAATGCAATTGTGTTATCGACATATAATGACTACCATCTTATGGGTATCTTACAAACCAATATTAAGAAAAAGTATTAATAAAATATATAAAGTTTTCAATAATATTAGTTCATGAGATACCCACAAGATGGCAACCCTTACTTATATGTACATCGTTAACCAATCACCTAACAATATTTTTCCTACCCTGCAAATGGGCGATTTTGGCTTCACTTTTAATTCATTAGTTAGTTATCCAGTATATTATAGAGGGTGTAGGAGTAAATATCCTTGGTTACATAAAAATATACAGATCATTAGCGTTAAATGGTATCAACATTGTAACCAAAGTTGTCAATGTTTCCGCCACTTCAGCAGAGTTTCATTTGAACAAGAAGTGGTCACTACACTTTTAAGCAAAGGATAAAATATTTAAGAAGACTCGCAAAGATAGAACATGTTTACGTGAAAGCAATGATTTTAGAAAAACTTGCAACAAAAAAAACATTTTTTGTGCAAAATAATAGTCAAAAATGTAAAACTTAAAATTAAAGGAAATTAGTAACTTTTGTTGTTTATTTATTTTGTTTCACAAAAGTAATTTCAACTACAAATATTTTAATTAAAGATAATGCCGTAACAAGTAAAATAAACTATAAATTTTAACTAAAGCAAATTACATGGATGCATTGAGAGATGTTGAGGTTGCTCGGTGTCGTTGTACCAATTTTCCAGGCGAGTAAAATTAAACGTACTTCTATTTAAGTGCTAATATTATGAAGGATCATATTCGTTAAATATACATACAGTTACGTGATAAATTATTACCAACGTTGTGTATGCAAAACGCCAATGTCGTACGTAAACCAAAATAAAAACCCAAGTACAATATTTTTATCGGAATATATTATTTCCACCCAACGTATTTATAATTAATATATTTTTACCGTCATGCAATGTCATTTAGTCTGCATAAGAAATGAAATATTAAAATAGAATATTTTATAAACTATGTTACAATCAGTTTTTAGGTTTTTTAATATACTCGTATTGAGCGATTAATTTCTTTCACTAATCCACCAATTCTATACAATAAATTTACTCAGTCAGAAATGATACAAAGGCTCGTCAATTAAAAAGTTGAAATATAATTTTAAAAAATCGCTTTTTTACACACTTTAACATTTTTATAATGTTTAAATGTTCTTCTTAGTGTGTACACCTTGAACTTTTTCATTCTCTTGCATGTTATTAGAAGTAACAGCCTTGTGTTCGGTGTGGGATGAATGCTTTCCATTATCCATCCATATCTTTTTGCACCTCTTTTCTTCAGTTTCCTAAATTTAGACTTTTAATTTTTTGGTTTGTGATTTTTAAAATTAAAATTCACCCCTGCACTGGTTAGCCGCCTATACTGTTTTGAAATGCGTATGGTTTACGACGTTTACAGGTCGGAGGAGCGCAAACCAGAAAGGAACTTTCATTTCATCCATTTACCTATTTGACATCACTAGGAACGTGGTCGTATCAGGGCGCTGTCCGCTACATTGTAAGTAATTCTTCTTTCTACTTAATTTTCCTCGTTGGTTATTTCGATTGCACTTTTAGCGAATGTGCTGAGCAAGAATTGTTCAATGTACTAATCGGATTAAACGATTTTGTTAATTGCGTGGCGTACTCAGGTATCAAAAGAAATTCTAAAATGGCGTCGTCATGTTACTTTAAATACGTCTAACCTTTTAGCGAGTTTCGTGGGGCTACCACACAGCTATTTCGGGGAATAAATCTGTAGGAATCATAATTGTTTCCTCTAGATGAGGATACTCAGCTAATGTCCTCCAGAAGCCTTACGATCCGAGTCAATAGATTAATACCTTACCTCTAACAACAGATGTGACAAAAGATGTCACGCGCTTCCTTCTAAAACTCTTTTTGTATCGTATCAAAAAATTTCTTCATTATATTTGATTTTCTAATGATCAGTCAGCCTTCAGCTTGTGATTATTTAAAATTCACCGTATTACTTGTTTTAATTAATCGAACTGTAAATCATACTAATTCATTTTACTTTCAGTCGCAAATTTTAAATCATCTTTAACCTTATGTCACGCAATTTGTCTTGAGTACACTGACGTGACAATCGTCAAGTTTCTTCGATCATTATGAATGTAATTAAAGCCAAAGTTAAGCACTTAACGTCGTACGTAAGCTTACATACTACGCATACTTTCGTCCCTAAACATATAAGAAGTAGTGAACGTTGCTGCGTGTGGCAAAGAACTATCAGTGGGGTAAATTTAGTACTCATATACTTTTCTTTGATAGTTTGTCATTATAATTGTCGATTGTCAATTTTTTTCGCGACTGCACCTAAACGAAGTAGTTGGTCGAGTACGTTTGAAGTTACGGTGATTTAAAGTACGTTATTTAAATTTTATTATTATGTTAAAATAAAAATATGTAGTGCATGTTAGCATTGAATATAATTACATCAGTATTATAAATTGTGATATTTATCGACGAATCTCTAATCGCTATTTATTTGTTATCGTTCTAGCTCATTTTTTGTAGCTCTTGTTTAAAATAAATATATTCTTGCCATAAACTGTGTTTTTCAACTTGTTCCTTTTCACTGTTTGACATATTTAAACGGGATCTGTAGTTAATAACATTTCCTCGTTTTGGCGCTCTTTTAATTATCCTAATTAGCACACTCTCTGCTCGAAATATTCAGCTAGCCGTCTGCCTTAAGTTACGGGTAAATCAACGTAACAGCTTGTTCGCTTGTTTTCACGGTGTGATCCCACAATGCTTCATCTTCAGTCTCCGCCGTTGCTTACTTACGTAGGTTTTCCGTCTCAATCTCAACTTGAATTATAGTCACCACAAAAATTACAAGAATCTGCAATAAACTGTGATGCAAAATCATTATCAAACTTACAATTGACTAGCAATACAAGTTTTTAAATTTAGCAGTTTTAAGATTTCAAACAAACTTTAGCAACCAGCTTTAGAAGCACTTCGCCGTGCGTTCGATTGTAAAAAGCTTAGATATCAAATTTATCGTGACTTTGTTTTCGCGGTTACCAAGAGAATCTTCTCTTCATCAAACAATTGAGCTCGATATAGTTTATGCACTTCTAAATCCTCGCAAAGGTGTAAAAACCTTTAAAGATTTGCTCATGGTTGGTCGCAGTGTAGAACGAACTTTAAGTGACAAAAAAAGTGTAGTCGAATGTAAAATGGTAGCGTCATCCCAAACAAATTCTTCGATTAAAAAAACACAGTGCGTGTATTGTAGAAGTGTTTATCGTTCTAAAAGTGACTGTTGTAAGCTAGAAAATCGAAACAAGATTGACCATAGAAGAATACAAACATTACTAGTACTAGATAACTTCGGAGTCTACAATCCAACCGAACCTAAGAATGTTTCGACAATGTTTTCATGTTATGAGTGTAGTAAACTTGGATTCATAAAAAGTCATTGTCCAGATTGTTCGAAAGGCTCCGACCAGTACCTCTCGTCAGACTTAAAATCTTCGATTCAGTAGATACTGCATATCTAGATAATGGTTCCAAATGCAGTATCTCCAGAGCGTCTTTGTATGAAGCTCCTGATGACGATGACACTTGTTAATGATGTTGAACGAGCCGTCAAAGCACATAGTTTTGATGTTCTCATTATCATTCAAGATAAATCAGTTCGGATCACGTTACTTGCTTTTCCTGAGCATGAACGCACTAAGATTTTCTACGAATCGCTAACATAATGATAAATACAACCACTCATTTTTAATACAATATTCACAAATTCAATTTCCATATATACTAGAGAAAAGAACTTGTCTCCCAGTTACGAAATTACGAAACACGAATTGTCCTTGACACTCGACGAAGGAATCAGCAACTCTAAAAAAAGCGTAATCACATTTTTTATTCTAATAATGTTCTTTTTGGTTCCAGCGACGAGTCAACGCCTTTTATAAAACTGTCAAACCAATCGATGAAATTCCAATTGCTGTTACGCCTTCCCGATGTCAGGTCCGAAAAAGCAACTTTAAAGAATCAACTCGACTTATTATTAGATGTCAAGGCCACCAAAGAATGTGAGTCTCCGTTTGCAGCTCCTGAAGTTTTAAGAACGGCACTAAGAAAAGACGTTGGGTGAGCACATGCCCACCCAAATTAAAGAAAACAAGTTTTGAATAAAATTGATCTTACAAAGATTAGAAATTTAGTTATTTTAAAAAACCTCCATTAAAAATTGTTTTACGCAAATGACTATGCCCACCCTAAAAATATTGGTGCTCACCCATCTAAGAAAACCTGGCGCCATTGCTGGTTTTATTTCCAAAAAAAGATAGAAGCATACGATTTTCGCGCGTTAAATTACAGTAACTGTCAATGATAACTATGCTCTACCGCTCTCCAGGGTCTTTAATCGATTAAAACTTTACAAACTTCGTTTACATCAAATAAAATGTACTTTCGTGCGCCCTTCTATAAAATACCTAGGCTAACGTAAGAAGTTTGCTTGTCTTTTTACAAACCGAAAAGCCTTCAAAATTTTTCGAATGTTACAAAACCATTGACGCTTCTCGCCAAGAAAAATGTCTTTTGGAAATATAAAACTCCCCAAGACGCTTTTGATGAACTCAAAAGATTGTTAGGTCCCTTTGTTAGGCCAAGGTGACTCTCGTCTATTGTATGTTTTGAAAACCGATGCAAGCTCCTACGCTATTGGCGCAGTTCTCGACCAGAGAGAGAGACCCCAAGAATTAGCCGTTGAGTATGCCAGCCGATTGTTGACATCTGCTGAGCAGAATTATTATACTACATAAAGAGAAACTCTTGCAATCATTTGAAGTGTAAAGACTATTTAGAAAAGACAAAGGTTGCTACCCAAACCGACCACCAATCGTTAAAGTGGTTAATGTCTTTTAAGTCGCCCTTAGGGCGACTCGCTCGATATATGTGCAGTCCTTTGATGTTAGAATCACTCCTGGTCGCGTAAATATTGTTGCTGACACCTTATCACGTCCTTTTGTACCAAAAAACTCTACTAAGATATGTAGTGTTACCGCTAAGCTTCCAGCCCAAACTACTGAGGATATCTAAAGCGGGCAAATGCAGATCCAAATCTATGAAAAATAATACATTCATATATTTTAAGAAGTGAACTGGCCGTAGTAGATGACCCATGGTATCTTGTATTATTATTCTCCTAATCCCGACGGTGAAAAAGTGCAACAAGTTGTGCCCAAAAGTCAGATATCCCAAATCCTTGAAAACTCTTCTTTCGCTGGTCATTATGGTACCGAGCGGACCCCAGAAAATTCTACCACGCTATTACTGGCCTAAGATAACCCGCACCGTAACTCGGCATGTATCTCGCTGTTTCGAGTGCCAAAGGTAGAAGATAAGAAATATCAAGTCGCTCGGTCTTTTACGCGCTCTTCTGCAGACGCAGCGATTGTCTGAAACTGACGATGGGTTTCGTTGGATTTTTATAATTGAAGATGTTTCTAGTCGATGCTCCCTCTTAAAATTGCTATAGCACAGGACTGTGCTCGTGTATTAATAGACAAAGCAATTTTACGGTTTTTTACTATGACACGCCCCGGAGAGTAACTAGTGATTATGGAACTCAATTTGTCAAGTCAAAATATGCGTAAAGTAACGTTCTGCCTCGGCTTTAAACAACACTCAAACGCTAAAATGCTATCTTAATTAGTACAGGTCACAAACCGTCTGTATGTTTTGTAATGAACACAGTCAGATGTTCTTCCAGCGGATTTAATTTTGCCTTGATTACTTTCGGCCGTGAACTCCGCACCCCGGATGACGTTAATCGAGATCTCCGTATAATTGTTAACAATTACAATTTTGTGACTCAAATCACAATCTATTTAACACGCTCAGCATGTTTTCTGCGCGAAGCTTGTGACAACGAAAAGATACGCAAAATAAAAAACGCTGCGATGTGACCCCATTACAAATACACCGATCCTCTCAACAAGAATAAAGTTTTTACCTCCAAGTTTGCTCGCCGCAGAGATGAATCCTATCAAATAAGGAAAGTAACCCCAATTTGGGAACCTAAAGATCCAGTAGCCAAGTGCCACTCTACCGCTCTCATTCCATTTTAAGGTATTGAAAGAGATTTGCCGATCCCCGTAGATTTTCAAAAAAGAGACAAACCGAAGAAACTATATCCTACTCTTCTCAGTCTTTCAAAGCTTTCAATTAAACGTTACCCAAAGCGACAAACAAAGTTGCCTCGTTGTCGTTGCTATAGCCTAAGCAAGCGCCCTACACATACTTATTTTGGAGCATCCCCGAGACGTTTGCCCAAAGTTAATGTAACGAACCGTTACTTATAACTTAGAAATACTGTAATTACATATAGTGATTTATAGATAAGATTTGCTTATATAATTATCAGTTTTTGTGTTGTGAATTTTTTAACGATTTAAAGTCGCTTCTCCCTCTTTGAACCGTCCGTTATAAAACGGAGCACGCAACAACAAAGCGTCAGTTCCAATTGGAGTTCAGTTCGAAGTGGAATACGCGTTCGAGTCCAAGAGCCGCTTGCGGAATAGAATAGAAAGTAACTTCCCTATTTCTTCGTACCGGACGTCGTATTCGTAGTGACGGACTTTGGCCTGCGTAATATACCGTCAACACCAGGTCTAAGTAAAGTGTTATTATTAGTCCTTTCCACCGATCCGGCGGAGGTTACTACCGTTGCCTTTTCCGCTCACTTAACGGTTGCTTGGTTATCATCTCCGCCGCTTACGTTTTGTTTCGATTAGCTCGCCGAAAGTTACCGTTCCGCTACCGTTTTCTAAGAGTGTAAAATAAAGTTGTTTTGCTTACTGCTGACTTTTATTTCCTGTCGCCTAGCTCCTATTTGAAGCTCTGAACATCGTGTCTTCACTGCAGTTACCCGGACAACACAAGAGAATAAACTCCTTTAACAAATCTGGCGCCCTAGAACCGTACCGTCCCCTTGGCTTTTCTAAATTTCAGATACCGCCGTTCGTCCGGAGTAGGCGTCACATTAGCGTGCTCGAGCGATATAACCAAACAAAAACGACACGTTTTGTTAATTCCTGTGAATATTTAACAAATACGATAAGAATTTTACCTATAAAAACCCTACTAACCCAATACAAAATGTGTTTTGATTAGTTAAAACTTGTTTATTATACGTATCGCTGAATTGGAAAAATCCGTATAATTGATTCGTTAAAATGAACGAATCAAAATCATTCGTGTTCTGTTATACACACGGCCCATCGGTAAACTCCAAACCGTATGTTTTTTATCCCCGTTGACATCTGAAAAGACATAAACTACTAGATTTTATGAAACTTCGCAATTTTTTTTCATAAAAGAATCGTTATTACGCCCTGAGAAACAGCAAAAAGGTAAAGGGATTTTTGATTAAAACGAAAACCTATAAATCAAGACCCAAAAAGCGGTTAAACCCTATATGGAAATATGTACCTAATACATATATATGATGCAAAGTATTTCGAATGTAATATCCTACAACGTTGTTGTTTTGTTTAAGAAATGCCGTCTTAAACGGATTTTGACCACTTTCAAAGGCACCTGTATATGATTTATACATAAGAAATTTATTACTTTCGACAAAAAGTTATATTACGATCACTTTTTATTAGGAAAACTTTTGTATAATTTCCCGACAATATAAAAAAAACAAATTTTAATTAAATTCGCATGGTTCTTGAAACTTCAACTGAAATGTTAAATTATTGTAGCATGTCGATGCTAAAGATAGCAAATTAATATCGATTTTAATACCCTGTAACTAGAATTTTCTACATTTCAATGAACATTTACCTCGAGCGATGTAAAATTTGATCTTCCATTACCATAATTAGATTTTTAATCGAAACCAAAATATTTAAAAAAAAACAGCTTTTAATCAACGCGATGAAAAAATCAGGTTGTTTCGTTCGTAAATTAAGGCGTCTTTGCGTCTATTCTTTAATCCATTTGGTTAGACTAACTTCAACTCACGTTTTTCTATTGCAACGTGCTTGGAATAACAGTTAAGATTAAGTGTATGTAAAAGATCGAATGCCAAATTAAACAATTGTTTACCTTCACCTCTTTTTTTCGTCCAAATCTTTTAATTTCGAAAATACACGCGTATCCAACTACAGTAGAGACGAAATTGCTTTTTAACTCTTTGTACAAACAAGAAAAAAATTATGTAAGCACTTAAGTTTATTACTCGGAGGCAACCTATACATTCAACCTGTCGATCCACTATGAATATGTGCGCTTTAAATATACTTCGTATGTTTTGCTTTTGTCAAGTGAACATTTATACTTTGTGAACACCGTGAATTCTAATTTAAAAAAGTGCAGTAATTAATGCAACTTTCAACATAATTCTTTCTTCGCTGCTTTGCAATCAACAAACTAATATCAATCGTGTTTATTTAAACACCGAAAAAACGTTTATTAGTCGATTGACCTTCTTATTTCTCAAAATTTTATAAAAATTGCGCAATTTCCTTCTAGGCTTGTCTAAGTATTTTATGTAAATTTTTTGTTACTTTTGTCTCTCGGTATCATGCTTTGTTTTGTTCAGTTTTTTAGTGTTCAAACATGCATGTGTACATAGTAACTGCTCCTTTTACTAGAAAAAACTCGTTTTTAAGTAAATAACGTTTTTCATGTTTCCCGCAGCCTTGGTACTAATCGATTATCTCGTAATGCCTTAAAATCTGTTGATAAGTAAGCCTGTTTGAGATCTACATAATTAGGATTCAAATGCTCTCACAGACAAATTATAATCATTATAATCCTTGTCCTTGTGTATTTTGTAGTTATGCATCAAAAGCATTTTCCGATTTTTCCGTTTCGACAAGAACCGATTACAAACTAGGCTGTATCGATCCTACCTGGACCAATCCCAAATCGCTAGTTTAATTCTGTTGCTCCTTCTACTCCAACTCTTTAAGAATCAGTGATTCATGACGCCGGTTCTAACCAGTTTCTGCTCCATAAATCATTTTAACGATTGTTTGTTTAAGTTTTTAGTTTTTGCAACTTCCGTCGTCAAGTTTTTGAGAATTAGCAGTAGAATTAAGTTTGAATTTAAAATAAATATTTGCGCATTACAAAAAAGAGCAAAAGAATCGATTCATTTTGGTGAACGAATTGATTGAGACTCGTTCGTCTAACTCAGTGGTTCCCAAAGTGGTTCCTACAAACCCCCGGGGATCTCCGGGATCATTTAGGGTGTTTAGTATTTGTGTACATTTGAATCTCCCGATCAATTTGTAAACTATTTTGAACACCTTTTATATATTTGATATTTGTAAAATTGTACAACGCGCAACGTCGCATTAACTGTATTTTTAGTGGCGCACGCACAACCACTAACTTTAGCATGCTATGGCGGTTTCCGCCCACATCTCATTATTCATTAAGACTTCTACAGTCAATGTTGTGTTCATTCATCAGCGCCATTTTATGTGGCCATATTACTTTTAATATATGGTTTTTAAAGTACCTCAAAATCTTTATTTGTGTCTATACAGTCCACTCTAACCATCATTGCACCATTGTTGGGTCAGTTTTTCACCGCAAAGAAAACAAATTAGGTAAGCTTTGCCACAAAAAAGCGCATGGTTTTTAGCTACGACCTCAAACTGCTAACCCACCAACATTTTGGTCCTTCGAGCCGGATAGATCAGCAATCAATACAATTAAAGCAATCGCAACGTTTAGCATTTATCTGCAACATTTACGAGTGCATCTGATAGCCACGAGGACGCCGCCTCCTAAAGCTCCGTAAAGCTCATCATCGCATCAACACGCATTTTATGAAGAATCTACAAACGCAAAACAAAGAAAGCGCAGCATTCTTCTGCCACAAGAAATACATGGTTTCAACACGAAGTATTGAGTTCAAGGTGAAAATTACGTCACCAAACCACAGGTCGTATAAATTCCTTACTCTAATCTTATCGCTTGCATTAACAAAGGTCAAAGTATTTTGTATCAAACCGATTTTAGTTTATGCATGTTAGTAACGCTTTGAATTCATTTTACGCATTTTTTGTTTAATTTGAAAAACACAATTACGTTTATGTAGGTATAATTTGTTATTGCGTATTTTCGTTTACAAAGGGCTTCAATCTTACGTAATTATTGTTTACGTTCATCTATTGCTTTTCGTCGTTACATATATTTGCCCTTTTGTAGTATTTTTATCGCTTTTTTCGTCGTAATAACAATCGCATTTTGTTGTTTATCTAAATCCTTTAAGATGGAAGACTTAAAGAAATTACGATCAGCTTTAAAAGCAAAAATCACACGTTTCCAAACTTTTCTAGAAAAGTTTAATGTATTAGAACTCGATAATGTAACAAATTCACAGGTCCTTGAAATTGAGAACCGCCTTCAAGTAAATTCAACTTTACTCGCAGAGTTTGATCTAATTCATAACGAAATCCTTAAATTATCTAAAGAAAGCGAAACGGAATTCGATTATCAAACACAATTCGAAAATTCGTTTTTCAATCTAAACGCTATAGCTCAAGATCTTTTAACAAACATTCGTAGTATTTCGAATAAGGGGTCCAAGAGCCCTTCGTCTTCTAGTTCTGGGCAAAAAAGTAAATGTTCTCACAAAACGCCCACTTTTAATCTACCAAAGATCACAATTCCACACTTTGCTGGTCAGACGGAATCTTGGCTTGAGTACAAAGCCATTTTCAATAGTTTGATTCATTCCAATAAAGATCTTGACGATATTCAAAAACTACATTATCTAAAGGCTAGCTTGGCTGGCGAAGCAGCGCAAACTATCAAATCTTTAGAGTTTACGCCCAACAATTACGATGTTGCCTGGCAATCTATATGTTCAAGGTATGATCAACCCCGTATGCTTGTGAGAAATCACTTGAAATCTATTCTAGATCTGGAACCTTGCACTAAGGAATCTTCTAATATGCTTAGGCAATTTTCTGACGCGTTATTCAAACACATCTCAGCTTTACGTTCTCTAGCTGATGATGGACAACTCTTCGAAACGGTTATGATCTATGTTATGTCAAGAAAGCTTGATCCTGTCACTTCTCGTCAATGGGAAACTGTACGTAACGTTTCTGGTAATGATTTACCAAATCTCAATGAATTCAAAAGTTTTTTGACCAATAACGCAAATCTTTTAGATAGCTTGCAACCAAAGCTAGAGGCCAAGGTAATCCCTACGAAACCAAAGCCACATTCTTCGAAATCTTTTGTAGCAAACACACCAACTTGTGTGCTTTGCAAAAACTCTCATTCGATTGCTTCATGTGAACAATTTCTCAAGTTATCTCCTCATCGGAGAGTAAACAAAGCTAAGGAATTAAGACTATGTCTCAATTGCCTTCACAAAGGTCATTACAAGCCTCAATGTGCTTCTAGGTATACTTGCCGCACGTGCAAATCCAAGCATCATTCGCTTCTACACATTGAGTCCAATCCTATCGTCGACAGGGAAGAACAGCCAGGCACTGCAAATTCCGCAGAGACTCCTGCTACTTCTAACCAAAGCATTTCAACTTTTTGTACAAATACTTATCAAGTTTTGTTGCCTACTGCTTCCGCAAAGATCCTAGACTCTAACGGAAGAGAGCACACTATCCGTATTTTGCTAGACTCAGGCTCGCAGTCTAATTTCATACGTACTGACCTAGCTCAAAGGTTAAATCTGCGCATCCAAGATGCCAACATTCTAATTTCGGGCTTAAACCAAGCCGCTTTTTCTATTCGTTCAAAGTGTGATGTTGTCGTTCGTTTAAATCATACTAATTTCCAATTAAATCTCACTTGTTTGGTTCTAGATGAAATAACTGGCACCATGCCCAGTGTTCAAATAGATCGCAAAAGTCTTCGAATTCCAGACAATATCAATTTGTCTGATCCATTGTTTTGTGAACCTGGTAATATCGATATGTTGATCGGTTCCACAGCATTCTTCTCGTTGATGTGTGTTGGCCAGGTCCGATTGGGTCCACACGCACCCATACTTCAAAAAACTCGTTTTGGTTGGATAGTATCTGGTAAAGTTGGTACCATGATACCTTCTCAATCTCGTTGTCATGTAAGCGTTCTGGATGATCTTCCAGATCGCATCTCAAAGTTTTGGGAGCTAGAAAGCTACCCCAAGGAAAAGGTTTTCTCTTCAGAAGAAAGTGCCTGCGAGGCACACTGTAAGCAAAATGTATCTAGAGACACAAATGGACGATTTGTTGTTTCGCTACCTCTCAAAGGTTCGGTTGAATGTCTTGGTGACTCCAAGGACATTGCACAAAAACGATTTCTTTCGCTGGAGCATCGTCTCCAAGCTAATCCAGACCTATCTAAGCGATATTCTGCTTTCATGCAGGAATACAAAGATTTGGAACACATGAGTGTGTCTGATTCTTCCACAAATCAAGTTTCGTATTTCCTTTCGCACCATGGCGTGCTCAAGGAAACTAGTGTAACGACAAAGCTTCGTGTCGTTTTCAATGGTTCTTCTGCAACCACCTCCGGGCAATCTTTGAATGACATTCAAATGGTTGGCCCAACTATTCAACAAGATTTGTTCTCCATATTAATTCGCTTTCGCAAGTATACTTACGCTATTTCGGCTGACATCGAGAAGATGTACCGACAAGTGTTGATTGAGCCTAGTCAAAGGCCACTTCAACGTATTCTATGGAGGTCTTCTCCATCAGAACCGATCGAATCATTTGATCTCAATACAGTGACGTATGGGACCGCATCTGCTGCTTTCCTGTCTATACGTTGTCTGTACCAACTTGGAATTGATTGTGAGGTTTCTAACCCTGAAGTTTCACAGATCATAAAAAATGATTTTTATGTCGACGACCTACTCACAGGCGCCGATGATATCTCCCAAGCACACAAGATTTGCTTGGACCTCTCCAATGTTTTGCGCTCAGGATGTTTCAAACTTCGTAAGTGGATCTCTAATGATCCTCGTATTCTAGCGGACTTTCCTGACACGGATGTCCACCCTGGCGTTCTCGAATTTGGTGCTGACGAGCACACTTCCACTCTTGGATTGATTTGGTCTTTCCAAGCAGATAGTTTCATGTTCAACATATCTACACCTACAATTGGAAGCATAACCAAGCGCTCTATGCTCTCCGAAATTTCTCAAATTTTTGACCCTCTAGGGGTACTTGCACCTGCTACTGTAAATGCAAAAATTCTGCTTCAACAGCTGTGGCTGGAAAAGCTCTCTTGGGATGACCCTCTTCCTGAACACATCAAAATCAAATGGTCTTCTTACAGATCAGAAATTGTTAAATTAAACGATCTCGAAATCCCAAGACACGTTGTATGTAAGGACGCTGTGGACGTCCAGCTCCATGGTTTTTGTGACTCTTCTATTCACGCTTACGGTGCATGCATTTACATAAGATCCGTTGACAAATACAACAATGTATCTTCCAAACTTTTATGTGCTAAAACAAATGTAGCACCATTGAAACCAATGACTATTCCAAAGCTCGAGCTCAGCGCAGCTGCTCTCTTAGCCAAGCTCTCAGAGCAAGTTCTGAAAGCCTTAGACATGCAAATCTCTTGTTGTTATTTATGGTCTGACTCGACCATAGTACTAGGATGGCTAAAAAGCAATCCAAATCTATTAAAAACGTTTGTTTGCAATCGTGTCGTTGACATCCAGCAACGCACTTCTCATGCAATTTGGCGGCACGTACCCACCAAATCCAACCCAGCAGACTTATTGTCTCGAGGCCTCGCGCCAAAAGCACTCAAATTCTCAAGGCTATGGTGGCATGGTCCCATCTGGTTATCTCAAGATGAATCTTTCTGGCCCAATTCTCTCGTTCCAATTTCTCAGCTTCTTCCAGAACTTAAGAAAGAAGCTCATTCCTTAGTCGTTACCACGAAAGACTCATACCCCATTGTAAAAATCTCACATTTTTCTAGCATGACTCGCTTAGAAAGAGTGATCGGATATTCCTTGCGCTTCAGCAAAAATTGTCGTTTACCTTCAGAAAATCGTACTGTTGGTCCTTTAACATGTTTAGAGCTTAGAGAAGCGCTTTCATGTTTAGTAAAAATCTCTCAATCACAGTCTTTTCCGGACGAGCTTAAGCTACTTAAGCAAGGTAAGCCTGTGAATCGATCTTCGTCTTTGATAAGTCTCAATCCTTTTCTAGATGCAAACGGCATCATACGTGTTGGAGGCAGACTCAAAAATTCAGAATTCAATTTTGATAAGAGACACCCTATACTTCTATCGGGTAAACATTGTCTCTCCAAACTTATCGGCGCTAGAGAACATTTGCGTATGCTCCATGCTGGACCTCAATTGTTACTCTCCTCTCTTCGAAGTAGATTTTGGATTACTTCGGGACCCTGCCTTGTAAAACAGGTAGTTCATCAATGTCTAAAATGTTTTCGTTTTTCTGCCAAAACGGTAGAACCTATTATGGGCAATTTGCCAATCTCACGAATCAAGCCAGCCCCGCCTTTTCATACAACTGGTGTAGACTATGGCGGACCCTTTCTGATAAAAGACCGCAAGGGTCGTGGCTCAAAATCCTCTAAATGTTATTTGTGCATCTTCATATGCTTCGTGGCCAAAGCAGTTCATCTGGAATTGGTCACTTCTCTTTCGACAGAATCCTTTATTATGACGTTCAGACGTTTCGTGTCGCGTCGAGGTAAACCCATGCACGTTTACTCCGACAATGGTACCAATTTTGTTGGAGCCAATTCCGCGCTCAAGGAATTGAGCTCATTTCTCAAATCGAATTGTGACAGTGTCACTGATGCCCTTGTAAGCGAAGGTACGCAGTGGCATTTTATCCCAGCACGCAGTCCACACTTTGGTGGTCTGTGGGAAGCCGGTATCAAATCGGTAAAAAATCATCTCAAAAGAGTTCTAGGTAAGTCAATGCTCACTTATGAAGAGTTTTTTACTTTGTTATCGCAAGTTGAGGCGACTCTAAACTCACGTCCCTTAACTCCTTTGTCAACTGATTCTAACGATCTCCAACCTATCACACCTGCACATTTTTTGGTGGGAAGACCTCTGGCAGCTCTTCCTGACCACGACGTCTCTGAAATACAACAGTCTCGTCTCTCATCATATCAGAACATACAACAGCTTCATCAAAGAATATGGAAAAGATGGAGTCTCGAGTATGTATCCGAGTTGCAGCAACGTTCGAAGTGGCAGCAGCACCGTTCAGAGTTAGAGAATGGAACGCTGGTCCTGCTCAAAGAAACCAACTTGCCACCTCTGCAGTGGAAGCTTGGCCGAGTAACTGAAACATTCCCGGGCAGTGACGGCATATCGCGAGTGGCGTCGGTACGCACAAACAATGGTGTAGTTCGGCGTGCTTTTTCAAAACTGTGTCCGCTACCACAGCAGTGATAGTTTTAAGTTCACATTGTATATTTATATTCATTTGTAAACTGTTTCTATATTCTTGTTCTTTTGAAAGCTAGTACTTTCAAGGCCGGGGGCATGTTTAGTATTTGTGTACATTTGAATCTCCCGATCAATTTGTAAACTATTTTGAACACCTTTTATATATTTGATATTTGTAAAATTGTACAACGCGCAACGTCGCATTAACTGTATTTTTAGTGGCGCACGCACAACCACTAACTTTAGCATGCTATGGCGGTTTCCGCCCACATCTCATTATTCATTAAGACTTCTACAGTCAATGTTGTGTTCATTCATCAGCGCCATTTTATGTGGCCATATTACTTTTAATATATGGTTTTTAAAGTACCTCAAAATCTTTATTTGTGTCTATACAGTCCACTCTAACCATCATTGCACCATTGCTGGGTCAGTTTTTCACCGCAAAGAAAACAAATTAGGTAAGCTTTGCCACAAAAAAGCGCATGGTTTTTAGCTACGACCTCAAACTGCTAACCCACCAACATAGGGCATACGTCCCCAACGGGAGCAGTAGAAATTTAATATAATAAAATACTTTAAAAGTACATTAATTTTTTGAAAAAATATTTTATTATTATTGTCGCGTAAACAAACATTAAAACATTTAAATAAGCATTACTATAAATAAAGACTTGAGAAAAATATCAAGCACGTTTTGACAAAAATACGGAAACTTGTAACAACCTGTTTGCAGAACAAGTGCACCGGGGCACCGCAAACAAACAAAGTCAGTGATCCATACTCGAGCCTGACTGATAAAGTAAAAAAGTCATTATAGCCATTAGTTTTATAACTTTCTATAAATCCGTTGAAAACTTAATGTATTGAAATCGTAACAAATTGTGAATTCCAAAATGTCTGAAACTAAGAAATTTCGGTAATATGGATTTACGCAATCTCCAACAAACCAATTATTACCTAGGAGTTTAACTTGACAAATTTTTTGTAGCCATGAAGCCTTCGAGACTCCATGAGCATTTGAATAAAATACATGCTCATAAAAAGAACAAAGATTTATCCTATTTTCAAGGACTTGAAAAAAAAAATTTAAAACAGGCAACTATATCAAACCTTTTACATCGTGTTCTAAACAAGAAGATGATGGATTTCGTGCTTCATATAATATTTTATTAATTGCAAAAGCGGGAAAACCACACACAATTGGTAAGGAAGTCATAGAGAAAATCTAAATTGTTCTTCATCATAAGACTCCATCAGATATCATAAAAAAACTTCCTTTGAGTAATAATACAGTGCAAAGAATAGATGAAATGGCTAAAGACGTTGAACTATCATTATGTGATTAAAATTTTCCATTCAACTCCATGAATCAACTTTACCAAATAACGAAGCACTACTCTTGGCTTACGTCCGATTTATACAAGAAGAAAAAATTTGTGAAGAGGTATTATTTGGAAAAAAATTTGGAAAACGATACAAAAGGAGAATTCATATTTAATACCATGTACGTTTTTTTTCCAAGAGAAAAAAATTCCTATTCGAAATATTTTATCAGTTGCTACGGATGGTGCTCCAGCAATGACGGAGCGTCATAAGGTTTCATGGTGCATTTAAAACAAGCAATACCAAATGTACTCGCTGTACATTATGTTATTCATCGTCAACACTTGGTTGCAAAAAATCTTAACAAACGCCTGCATACGTCGCTCTATTATACACTGGGTTTCAAATAAAATGTACCACATAGAAGGAGTAGACGTAGAGGGTTAAAATTTTGTATGTAAAACTGTTATTTAAGGACAAATGAATGATTAAAATTTGGAACGAAAATGTTGATGTATTAAAAAAATATACATGGTGTTATCAAGCTCTCCACGTTTCTTTTACTTTTAGTTTTTCAGATTATTTTAGTACTAGTTATCAGTTGTCATTGTTTGTAAGTGTCAGAATGCCACGAGTTCGCAGACGAGGTAATTTTCAACAATTAACGCTTTTTGAGAGAGGGCGAATTATTGGTATGCAGGAAGCTGGGTTGGGATATCGTGAAATCGCCAGAAGATTAGGACGTACTCATTCAACAATATTAAAAACATGTCGAAGATGGCAGGAAGAACAGTTGCAAACACGACGTCGAGGTACTGCACGACCCGGAGTCACACATGAACGAGAAGATCGTCTATTAAGAAGAAGTGCCGTTCAAGACCCTTGGGAACCATCGCGTTCAGCTGGAATAAACTGGATACGAGCAGTTGGTCGCAGAGTCTCTATAAATACTGTTTATCGTCGAATCCGCTCTTCTGGATTGCGATCATATCGACCAAACTTTCGTATTCCTCTAACACCTCACCACCAAGAAGTCAGACTTCAATAGTGCCAAGCCAAACAACATTGGCTACATGAATGGAACAACATTATTTTCTGATGAGTCTAGTTTCTGTTTAAAGCACTCGGACGGGCGTACACGTGTGCGGAAACCTATAGGACAACGCTACGATTTACAGTTTGTACAACGAAGACATTTTGGCTTAACACCTGGTGTAATGGTTTGGGGTGGCATTTATTGGGTAGCCCGCTCTGCTTTAACATTTATCCAAGGCACGTTAAATACTCGACGTTACATCGACAACGTCTTAGAACTAGTTCTTTTACCGCTTCTTCAAGAACGTCCAGAAGCTATCTTCCAACAAGATAATGCGCGACCGCATGTGGCAGTAATGACACAGAAAGTTTTTTAAGAGAATGACGTAAATGTGGTACCGTGGCCTGCTAGATCGCCAATAGAATATATCTGGGACATGAAGGACAGAAGACTGCATCATCTACTAGCTCACCCTCCAAATAACATAGAAGAATTGCAACAACAGCTTCAAATAGCCTGAGATGAGATACCCCAGGACACAATAAATCACCTTATTTTCAGCATGCTTAGAAGGATAACTTTTTTCTTCCAAATTGTAATCGTTTGTCTATATATAACAGTTTTACATACAAAATTTCAGCCCTCCACGTCTACTCCTATGTGGTGCAGCAGCAATTCATTAAATGACAGATTATTTGGGCAAGTTTGTAGTGAAAATGATGAAGACTATAATCGCTTGCTCCTGCACACAGAAGTACATTGGGTCTATAAAAGTGTTTGTCTGAATCGCTTTTCCCATGTATTTGACTCAGTACGAAACTTCCTTGAAAACAGAAGCGATGAACTGCGCGGAAACTTTATTGCGTCCAAAAATGACATCGCTTATTTGACAGACCTTTTTAAAATATCTAATGACGTTAATTTACAATTGCAAGGTGATGAGTTGAATTTAATAAAAACAAAAAAGCTGCTTTTGTGGGAAAACTTCTTCTAGTCAAACGAAATTAAAAAAGAAGTGAATACAGTCACTTTCCGACATTATCAGCATTATCGGTAAAACAGGAAGATTTGCTTACTTACTGCCAACACCTTAACGCTCTTCATGCTGATTTTACAGAGCAATTCCAGGATATTTTAAATATGAATATACCAAGCTGGGTTTTAGACTCTTTCGCAAATGCAGATACAGCAGAATCATCAAATTTAAAAGAAGAACTCGTAGAACTTACAATTAATGAAGAGCTAAAAGTAAAATTCAGAAATGGATACCAACAGTGCTGGCTCCAAAAATCAATATCAGCTCTTCACCCTGGATTGTAGAAAATAGTACAGAAATTTTTAATTGCGCTTCCTTCATCATATTTGGCTGAGCGTGGGTTTAGTGCAGTAGCTAATTTACTGTCTGGGAAAAGGAATAGATTACAGATCACTGAGCGTGGTGATTTGCGACTGATGTTAACTAAATTGAAACCCGATATTAACAAATTCTTAAAACTCCACCAGCCTCAACCATCATATTAATATTTATGTTTCTTATTGAATTTTGTTTTTTTATTATAATTTTTTTTACTGATTTTGATTAATCGTCTTGGCTTTGCCTTTGTGCAGTGCCCCAGCGCGGAATGCTCCAGCTTTGTGTATTGTCTTGCATTTGTTGGTTAAGTGATAATATGTTTTTGTATTTTTAATTAATTAATAATCACACGACCCTCTGCCACGATCACGACGAGCACGATTAGAAAGAAAGAATTAATTTTTAATTTGTGATTATAATAGACAGACATAAAATTAGTATAATTAACTATTATGTAAAAAAGGGCGTTGGAATTTTTTTTGTAAAGGGGGCAGTAGTCCATAAAAAGTTAGAACATTTAAATTGATTTGGGGGTCCCTGAACAACGTCAGGAGGTCCGCGCAAGATTTAATATATAATTAAAAAATTGTGACCCATTTTTATTAATAAAGAAGTTAAAATAAATAACAATGAATAAATTATTAGCGATTTTTACGTATTAAGTAAAATATAAATATAGACAGGTGCATAAAATACAAGTAATAACAGGCATCGTGGTGAGTCAGACCTATATATACAGGTTTATACAGGAACGCAATAGAGCCGATACCTGTACCAACTAGTCTATAATATGAACTATAAGAGTTGTGCATCTAATCAACAATTTAGTTCTATGTTATGCGCGATGTAAAGTGCATACAACAAATTTTTCTAGTCTTGGACAAAAAGAAGTATAATTTTTTGTACTGTTACGCAGATAGCGTACTCTTGTTACGTACGTATATTTGAATATTGAATACGTAAGCAGAATTTTTGTAATTATTAACCCCCCCCCCCCTCCGCGTTGTCAGCAAAAGTAAGCAAAGCTTTTACCTCCCCTCTCCCATGCTTACGTAAACATTGGTACAGTCAACGTCAGATATATCTAAGTCTTCAGAGCAACCAAAAGGATCTCATTTACGGAAATCCATTTTATCTATGCAATCAATTGGCCATGTTTCATTAATATGTAAGCTGCTAAGTTGTTTAAAATTATAACACAAAATGATATATTATACTTAATACTACAAAACGAAAAACTTTGATAACAATAACGCTAAATAATAATATGTTCATATGGAGAAATTTAATGCACATTTAATAATTATTAAAGCAAATTTTAATGATTACCATGTTAATTTATTTTGTTCCATTAAAATTTTAGTATATAAATTTAAATTAACCGTCCTCACTCCATGACACTTGAATCCATGACTCTAAGTCTTTGATGACATTGAACGATTGCTGCTCGATGTTGTGCGTCTGCTCACTTTCGTGTGATTTTGGGATTTTGGAATCGTTCTCTTTGAGCCATTCAACATCTTGGCACTCGTCTAACCTTTGTATTATACACATCAATTCGTTAGCACAACGAGCAACCACTCTTATAGGCGTTACTCTTCTTTCGGTGTACGTGTTTACTGTTTTATGGATCTGACGATTTCATGACTTGGCAGAAGCATGGTAAAGACTACACATTTTGCATGTTCGACTTAATAGTTTTAATTTTACCGTTGAACAAAAATAATCGTAGGGCATTGTTACGTGCAAAAATTTCATAACGTAATACCCTGTATCTTGGTTGAATTAAAATTAGATTCCGGTTTTGACGCCCTCTGCGGATTTTTCTTTCTACTGTCATTTTGCTGTCAAGACGTTAAACCGTCAACTACCTAAAATGGCCTGTGTCGCTTAAAACTTGAAGTTTCTAATAACATCAACGGTAATAGAAATGAAATTATATTTTCATTACGTATTTAAAGTAGTTTATTCGTCACAGGCCGTCCCGCCACGTTTTTGGCTGTACGTTTCGATGCATTATCGATCAGGGATTAATATCGATAAATACCTTCATGGGACGAGTATAACTCTGTAAGGCCTACGTTTAAAACTAAAAACCGAAGATCCTACTCATGCGGCAAACACCTGCGAAACCAAATTTCACTGAATGTGTACAACAGCATTCGAGAATCGGGTTATGTTATATGTGGTTTCTTTTAGTAATAATTAACAATTTTGTAGATCTTGGTTTCGTGAGTCATTGTGTTGACACGATTTGCGATTCAAATTTATTCCAGACTCACTCAACGAGAAAAACGTTTTCTTCGAACAAGTAGGTACTGGATTGTGGGTAAGCTTATTTAATTATTTTGTCGCTGTCAGAAAAGTCACTCAAGGAATTTTTGCTTATGTTAATTTCCGTAATTACAATCATTGTTTCAATACCATAGAGGTAGTTTCACTAATTATTTTGTGTGTATCGCATGCTGTGTACAAACAATATTGATTATGTAATTTTCTTAGCTATCCACTTCGTTTAAACTTATGTATTGTGTGTTGCCGATACTTCTGGCGTTTATCGATTGATAATTAGATAGACTCGTTAATAATCTACCTTATTGAATTAAATTTGTTATACCTATTTTAACTTTTGTTTATAGTAACACATCTTTCTTTTTAGTTGGTTACACGAACACCAGTGCAACAAGGATAACGAACCTGGAATTTGTTACAGGCTTAAACCTTCTCTCCTTGTCGAGGTAGGAGTTTTACTTATAAAAGATCTGGCGCCCTTTAACTCTTATTGATTTGAACCTACCCTATCTCCGACTGTGTGAGTTGACCGTGCAAGGTTCGTAAGACCTCTAAGCTTGTAACAGCATTTGCAGAAAATCTTTGAATGAAGAATGTAAGTATAGAACTAAATTGACCGAAAGACTGAGACATTGCCCTCCATTATCCAAAACCAAGTCATCAATTGTTTGTTTTACTTGTGGTGGGAGAAACCTGTTCTTTAGTAATCTAAATAAGCCACAAGTATTGGCTTTCACGCGCATGTTCTAAATACCATTTATTATCTGGAAAATCAGGAAGATCTGGTTCACCCGAATCAACATATTTTGCAGAAACATGATAACCATCAATTGCCATTGAACTCCATATCTCTGCTAATACATTTCCGGAAAACTCGAAATTGGATATTTGTAAGTGTTCATTAATTGTAATGCCACGGTTATCCAGATGAGACCCAAAATGGTCATGAAGCAACATCAAACCAGCAAGTTCTCGACTAAGAGCAGCGATTCTGCTCTCTACTCGGTTATACGCAATTCTACCAGGAGCATTTGTAGCTATAAACAATGCATCTAGATCATGTCGCTTAAAGTGTTTTCTAGCAAATCCTATTACTTTTTGATAACGGGGATTTTTATCTGGCACTCCATTAACCGTTATGATCACCACTGGTTTTACAAATCCATAGGCAGTTTTGGCTAATGCTTGAAACTCTTAATGGCCGAGAAGCCTCTCAAAATCTTGAGCATGAGTATTACAGGTGATGAATGATAAATTTACAATAACTTAGAAAGTACTAAATGTACATTGCAAAAAAATGTTCGACAGTAAAATTATATATGAATCTTTGTTGAACTTTGTAACTTAATCATAAAACAACGCGTGAAAGCGAGTGAGCATATCAATTATTTTGGAAATAATCCCTGAACATGCGTTTCGCTTTCAAACATGTAGACAAGTAGGGTTGTCATATGTGTTCAAATCACAATCCACTAAATTTTGCAGAAACTCGGAAAAGTAAATAAATAAATATTGCTGGCGTAATCACCATCCAGATCCCCCATTCCCCATGTTATCTAAAATAAGCAAAAGCAAAGACCCCCCGTCTCCTTTAGTGCTTACGTAATACTGGAATGGCCCCTTACTGTATATTACTGTATTATTATTATATTGTGTTGTCAATTAATTTTGGAATTATTTATTTTTCTTCTTCTATATAACTTCCTATAACTTTTTGGGCCCCTTTTATCAGATGACAGTATAAGTGAGCCAAAGAAAAAATGCAGACAAAACATTGTTAAATATATGAAATATGGATTTATTCAGTCACCTGGAAGAAGTACTTTACCTATGTGTCTTCTATATAATAAATCGATGTCAAACGATTCAATGAAACCTTCTAAGCTTATGGAACATTTAATAAAAATCTATAGTGACAAAAAGGATAAGGATTTAACATTTTTTGAAACAATCAAATACAAATATTTGAAAACACCGACATTGCAAGAACTCGTAGGGACAACATCTAAGATATCATCCATATTATAAAAAGAATTCCACTGAGTAATAATACTGTACGAAGACGAATTGACGAAAAAACCTAGTTCTATATTATACTGTTTTGTCCAAGTTTACCTTCAAGTTTCTATAAACTAGGACTTGTCAAAGAAACCAGTTTAGTAAAAACAGGAAGAAATCAGTGATTATCTGTTTCTTTTCTGCGCATGAACTATGATACAAACTTGGACAGAAACGTAGATCGTTTCTAGTTTTAAAAAAAGTTCAGACTGTGAGATTTGTAAAAAAAGAAAAACTTTCCCAAGAAGTGTTATTTTCGAAATGTTGGGAAACACTGGTCTGCATGAAAATCGGCCCTGATACCATTCTTGACGATTCTTATGTAAAATGACCTGAATCCAAAAATGAGCTCCGTTTTTACCCATCACCTACCTATTTTGAGGGGACCCCATTTTTATTTTATTTTTTGCATTTTTTTTTAGAATCTTAACTTATAGCCCTTAAACATACCAAAGCAGGTAATAAAATTTATACCAAAGTATATGGCAAAAGTTTTGCTATAAAATGTATATAGAAACAACAATAAAATACAAATATATAAGAACAGTAAAAAAATATCAATAAACAGTTAGGAAGATTCACTGCACGACGCTGGCGATCTCAATACCACATGCAGGTTTGAACAGGAATTTTCGACAGGCTTGAACTTGCATTACTCTTCTCATTATAGTATATTACATTGTTTGCTTAACTGCTTCGATCAGTACATCTATAACTGTTGCAGAGTTAACTTGTCGACGTTTTAAACGTGCTGGATTTTGTGTTCATTTTTGTTCATTTGTGTAAAACAGTAAAACTACTTTTACCCCGGATTTTTTCAAGTGACTAAGTGTGATTTGTGGTTAATGTCGGGCGTTGAATTACTGTTTAATTATGCCACGCGAGTGTAAAAATCATCCCGATAGCTTCTGCTATGTCTGCGGGGAATTAACTTTAAAAGCGCAACAAAAACCCCTTTCTCCGCTTGTTAAAACAGCTTATAAATTGTACTTTGATTGTCAAGTTGGCGACCAGGACTAGACTTGGGCTCCAATCAGTTTGCTGTACGACTTGTTACAGTAGTTTGACCAAATGGCTCAAAGGTACCCGTAAATCAATGCCATTTGCTGTGCCCATGGTTTGGCGTGATTGTTACTTTTGTATGACTTCCACCGTCGGGTTTTCGAGCAAAAGTAAGCATACAATTCAGTATCCGAATATTCCGTCAGCTCTAAGACCTGTTCCTCATAACGATACTTTGCCAATTCCAGAGCCCCCAAACACTTATACTCTAGAACCGGAAATTGATTTAAAAGACTCTGAGTCACAACCTGGGGCTTCGAATGATACGTTCAATGATGATGAAGAGTATTCCGCAGATTTAGTTTCTCGGCAACCTCACCTCCTCACTCTATCGGAATTAAATGATCTTGTCAGGAATTTGCAGTTACCCAAGACTAAATCTCAGCTCCTAGGATCGCTACTTCAACAGTGGAATCTCTTAGAAAAGGGAGTAAAAATATCTTCTTACAGGACCAGACAAGCAACCCTGAAATGTCTTTTCTCAGAAGATAAAGGTTTAGTGTTCTGTCCTAATGCAAATTTATTGATGACACAGCTACAGATGCCATGTGACCCAGACAAATGGAGACTGTTTATAGACTCATCAAAAACAAGCTTAATAGTTGTCCTGTTGGCAAATGGGAATGACTTCCCATCAGTTCCAGTTGCATACTCTGTTGATATGAAGGAAACGTACGAAAACATCTTCAGAATCCTTGATAAAATTAGTTATCATGATTATAAGTGGAAACTTTGCGCTGACTTAAAAGTTGTTGCTCTACTCACGGGCCTGCAATCAGGATTCACAAAATATTGCTGCTTCCTTTGTGAATGGGATAGCCGAGCCCGAGATAAACATTACATCGTACGGGACTGGCCTCTGCGAGAAAATCTTATTCCAGATCAGAAAAATGTCGCCCACAATTCTTTGGTTCCGAAGGAAAATATTTACTTACCACCTTTACACATCAAACTTGGATTGATTAAGAAGTTTGTGAAAGCAGTGGACAAGACAGGTGGCGCATTTCAATTTTTGAAAACTTAATTTCCTTGTCTTAGCGAAGCTAAAATCAAATAAGGCGTTTTTGTTGGTCCCCAGATTAGACAACTCTTCCAAGATTCGACGTTTATTGAACACCTAAATCGAAAAGAAAAACGAGCTTGGCTTGCATTTCAAAACGTTTGTAAGAACTTCCTGGGTAACCACAAAAGTGAAGATTGTGTCGCTCACGTCGAGGAACTGCTTTTAGCGTACAAGGACATAGGATGTAACATGTCTCTTAAAGTTCACTTCCTTCACTCGCATCTGGACTTTTTCCCTGAAAATTTAGGAGCAGTCTCGGATAAACACTGGGAACGGTTCCATGAAGACATCGCTAAGCTGGAGAAGATATTTTCAGGGAAGTGGAATGCAAGCATGTTGGCGGAGTACTGCTGGTTTTTGAAACGAGAGAGCTGTACCTTAAGGTATAAAAGGGAAGCAAGCACCAAGTAACGATGAATATCTTTTTATTTATTACTGTTTATAGCTAAAATAGTTCTTTTTCCCATTTAAATTAAATTCATATATTTATTATTATAATAATTATTATTATCGTTCGATAAATAAATTATAATTAATTTATCGAAAAGTGGTAAAATTAGAGATTTGGGGCTCCCTCGAAAATAGTGGGCGATGGAAGAAAACGGAAGACATATTTGAAACAAGGCGTCATTTTACATAAGAATCGCCCGGAATAGTGTCAGGGCTCGATAAAAAATATTTTTTTGCAGACCAGTGTTATCTAAAAGTGGATCGCTTCAATTCGCTATTCGATTCAGTAAAAACCTTTCCAAATCTTTCAAAATTGCAAAATAGAGATGAAGATTTGTTTGCTTATTGTCAACACTTAAACGGAGCTGAAAACAATGTTTAAACAAGGATAAGACAACTTCTGGTTACAAAAACAGATCTACAGATCCCAATGTTATATCCAGTATTATGGGTTATTGTATAGAAGTTGTTGATTGCTTTTCCGTCTTCCTAATTGGTAGAACGTGAATTCGGTTCGGTTATGAGCTTCGTCACAAAAAAAAGAAACCAACTAAAAATTAGTACTCGTGGGAATTTGCGGTTGCAAGGTTCATCCAAGTCATTAAATTTTTTTTTTGTATTTTAAAACAAAAGTTATAATTTCAATAAATAGTTCTTTAACATAATGTTTTATTTATATTTCATTTTTACGTCGCCATTTGCCATTTAAGACATCAAAAGTTAAATTTATAATTTTTCTATTAAAAAGAGTCCGTGGATCAAAAGAGTTTAGGAACCACTGGTCTAAATGAAATGTTTAGCTATGACTATAGTATTTTAACACCACCTACAAAAAAAATGCTTTTTCATTGATATGGTATGAGAAAAATACCCAGAGAAACAAAAGTTTCAAAATAGTAGAAGTTAAGTGACAATTGCAACACTTTCAAAACAAAGCAAATGCCAATTTCAGACGTTTAAAAATTTATTCCTACACTAAAAAATTTATATTTCGAATTTAAAATGTAGTTTCCAGCTTTATTTCCACAATACACGCTATAAAACTATAAAAGGACAAGAACGCGACTTTCAAGTATCCTAAAGTCTTATAAAACTGTTTTTAATAACAAACTATTTTTTTGGATAATAATTTGATAAAACGTAAAGATTTTTTTTTTCTGTATAAAAACATTGAAACTGTAAGAGTCTCAAAATCATATGAAAGTCACATAACCAAAACTAAATCTTGAATAATTGTGAAATGTTATCACATCGTAATGTTAGGTAACAACTTCAAAAAACAATTTTCCTTTGAGGCCTGCTTCAGAATTTCGTGACAATCACTCAATTAACCTACCAGAACACTTTATTAAGTCTGACAAATATAATAATAAAGAAAATTGTATAATAAACATACAACAGACTAGTGTCTCAAAGTGAAAGAGCAACTAACTCAATAATTTCTTAAAACGATTAAACAAAACCGCGTCCTGTTCCTATCATAAAAACTATTGCGCAATTTGTTCCGCATTTACATTCTCATTATTTTGTAAGCATAATATTTAGCTTGCGGATATTACAGAAACAAACCATAATCCGCTTAAGACATTTGCATGATTGATAAATTAGAAAACCGCAGAAAACGTAAACCATTCAAAACGCTGTTTAATTAACTAAAATTCCAAAATTCAGGTTTCCTTCAAATTACTAAAGATGCGAACTTAGCGTTCAACAAACGTTCGAAAAACAACTTATCAAAGGATTCGATAGATATACGCTGTAGTAATAAAAAAAGGGAACTCTAAATTGATTGATCAAATCCCTGAGTATTTCTTTTAAATTACGGTTCGTGTTTCACGTTACGTACAAATGATTTTGCAAATTTCAGTTCCTACGATACCCAGCAGACGTTTATTATGTAATACGGATAATTATTCCCAAATAAAATTAAAAACAAATTTGAAACGTACGTAATTGTTACTTATGATAATTTGTTAATCAGCAAAATTTAATTTAAAAAAAAACCACAATTGTATTTAGTTTTTATGTAAAATAAAAGTTTGTCGTTACATAACGTAGCCAAGAAATATAATGTTATTAGAAATTATTATATTGTTTCTTGCTAGCATCGCTAGATCAAAAATTCAGAGAAAAAGATCACTAAAAAAATATAATAACCATCTATTAAGAAATGGGAGTACGAAGAATAATCCTGGCCTTCCAAGTAGAATAATGAGTAAAACTAAATATTAAAAATTTGTAACCGGTTGATGGCAGACAAATAAATCGCAACTATTAGTACAGTACAAAATAAGTATGGGCGCCAGACTTTGTTACTGAGCAACTTACCGACTGAGTGAGTGTTAAAACCCACAAGAAAATAAAAATAAAAAGAAAGCGGAACGCGTTGTACTAGATTTAGATTCGTCAAAAGGAATCAGAGAGAAGACTAAACAGAACAACATGAAATTATTTCTTGGAACATATGTCAGAACCTTAAGTAATACAAATAGAGTCCAAGAATTAGAAAAAAAACTAAAAAGCATCCAATGGAATGTAATTGGCATAGTGGAAATACAAAGAAAAGTAGAAGCAACAATAAAGCTCCAGTCAGCAAACACATTATACTGGAATGAATGTGACAAAAATAGCACTAGCAAAATCGGATTTATTGTTTCCCGAAACAAAACAGAAATGGTAAAAAAGTTCAAAGAAATAATAACAACAATAGTCTACATAATACTGGAAATAAACCCCAAAATATCAATACAAATGATACAAACATACGCTCTCACCATAATGAACGATGATAACAAAATAACAGATTTTTATGAAAATGTCTACATCGCAATAAAATATTACAAAACAAAATATAAAATTATCATTGCAGACTTAAATACTAAGCTTGGCAAAAACACAAGGTGAATAAATACGGACTCGGACACAAAAATTCAAGGAGAGAAACACTATAAAACTCTTTAGAAAGTGAAAAACTATATGCAATGAATACTTTCTTCCAAAAAAAACTCCAGAATAAGTGGACCTAGATCAGCCTAAATGATCAAGTCGAAAACGAACTGGGAGAAGCGTCGACAGACTGGTTCGGGCAAAAGACTGAACACAAAACCCAAAAAAACAAAAAAGGAAAAGAGACAGAAATTCGATTCGGACAAAATAAAAGTAAAAGAAACGTGTTATCCAGGCAAAATTAAAACACAGCTAGAAGATATGATCGTAAAAAATACACAACTAACAACAATAATAATAAAGTCATCACAAAACACCTGAGTACACTCAAAGAAAGAAATCAACAAAAGCTTTTACGGTTACGATTAAATAAAAGAGAGATGACCCAACAAAGTAAAAAAAAAATTATTGAATATGTTGAACTGAACAAATTAATAAGAAGATTGATAAAAGAAAGCAGGTTAAGAAAACAAGATGAAGTGATAAAAGAAACAAAAAAAGGAACAAAAACAGGAAGGTGCTAAGAAACAGAAACAGATAAAACAAGAATTTTAGCCTTAAAAGGCAGAGTAGGAAGAAAGTTAAGACATATCAGACTATACGAGTCAAAACAAAACCCCACGAATCAAACAGAACAAATGCTAAAGAATAAAATCTTAAATGTAAAGGAGATACCGAAGATTGAGATAGAAGAAATAACTAGTGCAAGCATAGAAATGAAAAAAAAATATCCAGAAACAGGAACAATACCAAAAGAATAGAAGGAAGCAAATACAATATTACTATTTAGAAAAGTGACATTAAAAATTATAGGCCAATTACACTACTATCTCAAATCTACAATATCTTCTTGACAATATTAAACAAAATGAAGAACAAAATTGAATCCTTCCTTACACACGAACGAAGCCGAGTTCAGGAAAAACTTTAGCACCACAGACCATTTACTAACTGTGAACGTAATGATAAAGAAAGCGAATGACTACCATCTGATTCTGTTTATTGCGCTTGTAGATTATCAAAAAGCGTTTGACACAATCGAAGAATGAGCCATCCAAAGAGTACTATAGAAAATCAGAGTTGACTATAGATACATGACTATGATTTACAATATCTATCAAGATCCAATAACCAACATAGAATCAGAAAGTAAACGTTCCAATAAAGAGAAGAGTAAAATAAAGCAAAACTATTCATAACAGCATTAGAAGACCTCTTTAGAACATTTGACTGAAGGATAAATGACATTAACACCAATAGAAAATTTTTAAACAATATCAAATATACGGATGACATCTTGCTGATAAATGACAAAGAACAACTACAAACGATGATACAAAAAGTAAACGAACAATCCAAACGAATGGGCTAACAAATAAACACCACAATTGATAACCAAGAAATAAAAAAGTAGATGAATACATATACTTAGCTCAACGTATTAAACTGAACAAAGATAGCCAAGCAACAGATATTATTAGAAGAAGATGAACCTTATACGAGAGATCAGACCATATTTAAAAAAAAAACGGAAAAATTCCGCAACACCTTAAAACAAAGTTTTTGAGGGCTGTCTTTCTTGTCCGTTCTGAGCTATGGACCCCAAACGTGGACTTTAAGAAAACAAAATATGGAAAGAATGGCAGCAACACAGAAAGAGCAATGAAAAGACAAATGTTGAACAAAACTTTAAAAAAGAAAAAACAAAAGTCAAGGATATGAGAAAACAAGCAGCTCAACTAAAATGGCAATTTGCGAGCCATAACGCTCGACACAAAGATGAGCGCTAAAATATACAAATACGAACTGGCGCCCCCCTGGCTAGGATAGAAAGAACGAGGACGCCCCCAGATTAAATGGAAAAACTAAGTCAAAAAACATGTGGGCTTGATGTGAAAAAGAAGACCCCAAGATATAAGACAATGGAAGAAAATCGGGGAAACCTAATCCAAAAATGGATTGAATAAAGATTGAAGAAGAAGAAGATAGAACCCATGTGAGCGAGAGAGAAATCTCATTTTTTATAGCTTACAATCAAATGAAACTACATGTTATATTATAAACTATATACTATATAAAATGAATGAAAGAATAGAGACAATATAAATAGGAGTTGGTCTGACCTTCAAATATTGAGCAGAAAGTGTTTCAGCTCGTTTAAATTTTCCCAGTTTGTTAACACACTCCACATGATAGCGTAAGCCGTTGAATATTATGACATATGTTATCTCTCAAACACAGCATAACTTGATTTGATAATGTTTAAAGTTTTGACTTCCATATATTCGTTAATAATTCAGAGATCAGATTTCATTTTGTTGACAGATTCTGTGGTGGTGAGTGTATAACAAATTAGGTATTTGCATAACAGAGAAGGAGGGAGGAAGAAGTGGATCCATTATACCATCTGAACTTGCTTGGTACAAGTTTCTACACAAGAGGGATAGGTTAAGTAAGAAAATGTTGCGAGTAGATAGGATAGTCTTACAAGAACAGTAGAATGGGCTAGGTGTTTGTGCGTGCTATGAGAGCACGTGGTTCTGCGAGGCACCTGCCTTACGGCTTATCCTCGCTCCTAGGTTAATACCAAGTCGGCAAGAGTAAGTATCTGCATATAGATGAGAAAAAATAAAGAAAGGCAGAGCATTAATCACACAGCGACAGCTAAAACAAAAATCAAACTAAACTGACTCTAAATAAACACTACTTTACCATCGCTGTTTGCAAAATAATAAAACTTAATTACCATGCATAAGTTATCAAAACTAAAGAAACTATTTCTAATAAAAGCTCTTCTTTGCAAAAAGTCTATATACATTTACATCAAGCACCAATCTAAAGATGGCCTAAAGGGATTCATGATAGGGGTTGACCGTAGCGAACAGGTCACCCCGAACGTCATATAATTCGCGACAAGCGAGAATCTGATGTGCTGGGGTGACAGGAACGCCACACGACGGACAGCTATCCAAATGCGTTTTAAATGACAACGAAATACGCCGTGTGAAGAAAGGATTTGGACTGCCTCTCGTCCGGGGACGTGGAACATTCTGACACAGATAAGGATATCCGGAATAAGGGAGTAGGCGTTACGCCGTTTCTGGAAAGTGTCCCACAGTCGTTGCCATTCACCCAAGATCAAAACGTTTAAGAAACGCTTGGCCGTTGAAATGGGCGGAAAGTCATTAAGCCTACATAACAGAATGGCCTTCCTTGCAATGGCAACTAAAATAGGTCGTTAACGTAGATGATGAATAGTGTAGGTCTCAAAATACTTGCCTGCGGAACGCCACACCTTATATATTCAGTTCTGCTGTGTTTCTTCTATTCTGACCATTTGTTTTCGATTACTTAGGTAGTCTGACTGTTTTTTTTCCAGTTTATGTAGAATTATGTCATGATCTACAGTGTCAAAGACTTTTTTTAAGTTTAGGAAGAGTCCTATTGCTTATTTCGTTTATTTGATTTATAAAGTCCGTCACTGCTGCCTGGGTACCTGTGCGTTGACGATAAGCATACTGATTCCGGCGTATAATATTGTTCTTATTAAAAAAGTATGTTATTTTCCTGTTGATAACTTTTTCAACTATCTTTGTGGGTAAGACAAAGACAGGTCTATAATTTGACACTTCCTCGGTGACACCACTTTTATAAATCGACGACACTACAGCTATTGGAAAACTTTCGGCACTCTAGGCATTTGTTTACAATGTCTGGTATGTTTTTGGCTATCTGTAGATCACATTTTATATTATTCTTGCATTTATCCCATCATGTCTGGGGCTTGTAGTCGCTTTAAAGGTATTGATTATTTCTAAAATTTCCTGTTTAGAAATGAGGTTACAAATATGCTGCCAACTGGCGATGGACTTTCTCCCCATTGACATCTTGGATGGTTCACGTAACTGTTATTGACTATAATTTATTGTCATTTCTTTATGTTTTTCATAAGTTCTTCTGCAATGCTATTAAAGTAGCTATTGCTATCGTTAGCTATTATTTTGGCTCCCGGCCAGTGGCGATCCCAGGGGAGAGGGCCACCGTCGGCCAAGCCCCCCCCCCCATTGTCTACCCTATATCGTTTTTCTCATCGATTGTATGTCGATCGTATTTGTCATAAGAAGAAATTTTTCACGAGCGAGAGTAAATTCTCCCGTTAAAATACTTTATTGTATTGGAAATTACGCTTAAGAAACAGTCTCAACTGCGCAACTCCATCCATCCTAATGCTAATATTATCGTCACAGAAGTTGGTAATTCAGTTCAGTCTGCGCTTGGCCAGTGGTGATTGCCTTGCGTACTACTTTAAACTTTTTCTATTGTTGGATAAGTTGGATTGTTTTTGTTTGCGCAATTCATTTGCTGTTCGGTTTTCGGCCTTTAGATTCATGTTATTGCCTTTGAATACTTTACCTTATACGGTTTATACCAGTGTCAGCAAAAATGAAACGAATTGGTGGTGATATTCGCGGGTTTTTTTAAAGTAAAACGAGTAAAAACTTCCGATATTGTGGATAAAGATAAAACTGCCCCGTTGCGGGCAGTTCTGGGAAAGCAGGAGCAGCGCATGTATTTGACGATAGCCCGTGCTTTTCCGAACCTTCTTTGAATTCGAAAATTACACATGAAGTCCATCAGGAACTGCACAAGTTTGATATTGGCCGAGCGTCATGTCAAAATTTAAGTTCAATGGAGAGATATGCATTTTTGAAAAATATTTGGTAGCCACCCGAGAATTTTATTTTTCCAACAATACCCACAAAAGGCCACAACAGAAAGTTCCAAAGAGATTGGCTGAAGAAATTTGAATGGCTATCCTACAGTAGGCTAGAAGAAAGTGGTTTTTGTAAATATTGTGTACTATTTTCCCATTTTCCGGTATCGAGTTCCAGTTAAGTTCCAATATTTTGTACATAATTATGAGCGCGTGCTAAATTGTTTTGTTTATTTTAGCCGCTTAAAACCCTTGTTAAAGGGCCTATGCAGAAACATAAAGATGCCCTCAAATATTGCCAGGACCGTGCCAGTAAGACATACCACCTAAACTTTGCAAGAGAGTTTATGAGAAATTTTGAGTCGGGGAAAGATGTTACTACTATGCTTGACAAAGCCAAGAACAATATAATCGAAAAAAATAGAATGCATTTGATACCAATCATCAAAACAATTGAATTCTGTGGCCGGAATAATTTACCTCTACGAGAACATCGTGAAAAGGGCTCAATGAAAGACGAGCTTACACAGAAAACTGCCTTAATGGGTACACAGGGTATATTTAGGTCTTTGCTAGCGTTTAGAATGGATGCAGGGGATACTACCTTGATTCATAACTTTCAAGATGCTGGTGAAAACAGCACAATGGTTAGTGGAAAAATCCAAAATGATCTAATTTATTTCATGGGAGAGTAAGTTCGATATTCTATTTTGCTGCGCATAAAGAAAGAAAAATATTTTTCTATTTTATGTGATGAAACAACAGACTCAGCAAAAATGGAACAGCTATCCCTATGTGTTAGGTGTTATCGACGTAGAAAAATTCATGATTCGAGAGGATTTCCTTGGTTTTGTCGAAATGAAATCTACAACGGGGTTAGAAATCAAAAAAGCAATTGTCGCTGAGTTATCGAGAATGGGCTTAAGTTTAAGCAACCTCTGCGATCAAGGATACGATGGGAGATCCAATATGGCTAGTCATCACAAAGGTGTAGATGCACTTATATTCTACACTAACTGCTTTAGTCATTCACTAAATTTAGCTATTTCTAAGAGCTGCGGGATAAGTGCTATAATCAATATGGAAAGTGTTTCTGACTTTTTGAATGCGTCTGCAAAATGAATAAATTTATTGCATGGTATCATTACCGAAGAAAATATCTCTGAAACTAGAAAGAAAAGACTGAAAATGCTTTGTGCCACTAGATGGGTGGAAAAACACGATACAATTTTGACGTTTCAGGAACTATACCCTATGACTTGCAACTGTGGAACATGACAAAGATCCCGAAACATTAAAAAATGCAGTGAGCTATAATGCCGCAATTCAAAGGAGTGACTGCATCATCGCAGTATGGATAACTGTCCATTGTTTCCAGCATTCAGTTTATTTAAGCAAGATATTGCAAACACAAAACTTAGACCTTTCCATGGCTCTTGAAAACGTTAATGCCCTAACTGCTGTTTTGAAGGATATGCGAGCTGACTGCGATCAGGTATTTGACCATTTATTTGAGGACGCCGAGAGCAACGCCAATAAGCTTCTGATTGAGATAAAGATGCCTAGATTATGTGGCAGGCAAACGAATAGAAATAATGTGGAGTCGGGACACCCTCGCGACTACTACAGAAGAACTATATTCATTCCCTTTTTGGATCATTTCATTGAAGAATTGGAATCGCGCTTTAACCATCGTATGGAGTCTGCAATATCCCTAGAAAGGTTAATTCCAGACAAATTTATGAAACGTACGACTTCTGCGATAATTGCTGCTGATATGGTATACGAGAATGATATCAGCGTTAACGAAAATCAACTACAAGCGGAGATTTTTCTCTGGGACCGCCACTGCTCCCGGCATTAATTGTTTACTTTCCAGATTTTTTTTTGATTAGTGCAAATTTTGCCATAGTTTTAGTCATAATACTTCCTAGCGAGGTTCCTCTTTAATGTGGTTGCCTTATTTGTTCATCGTTTGTTGTTTGAGTAGTTCTTTCGTTTCCTTCAGTACTCTGAAGTATTCTGAATTTACCCAGTGTTTGCCGCTAGTCGTAATTTTTCTTGTTTTTGATCACTAATCAACTTTGTCCTTCGACTGCCGCACCAAAGTGTCAAAAAGTAGATTAACATCTTGTTGAGGATTTGTTTCAATTGGGTTGGTTTCTGGTTATCTTGTTAGCCGTTTGTAGTCTAGATGCTTCACAATCTTTCTCGAGTTATTGTTTAACGGTGGTCTTCTCAAGCTCCAGAAGAATTAAGTTGCGGCCGAATCTATTATAGTATTTGTTTTGTTTATAGAAAATTCAACCCAACCATAAAGTATTTAATAGAAATACAAGTTGCTTCTTAAAAACCACAATAACACAATTAATTCTCGGATTAAGATAGATCGGCTTTAGCGAAAGTCCATAAAAACAAGTTGCGGATTAAAAAAATATTCGCAGTGGTGTTGTGTAATCTATATGGTTTCACTGATAATATTTAATTCCCCTCATTTTCAACAGACGTAATCAGCAATCTTAATATACATGTTATGATATAATTGTTATTAAAGTTATTTTTAATTTGTATCGTAAATTTAGTTCATAATTATGTTAATTTAGATTTAACAGAATTGTAGATATGTATATAATGGAAAAAAGTCTTCGGTGTTTGTATTTAAATGATCTTGCATTAAAAGCGCTAAGAACGCGTTTCACCACGAAATCAATAAAACTTAATCCATTCATTAAGAGTAAATAGAGCAAATGCGCGATTTTAGTTTATTTATTGCGGAAAGTTAGTTGAAAATAAACAGAATTGGAAACAGAAAAAAACGCCGCTTAACGTTATCACGGCTAAATAACAATACGCAAACAGATATTGTAGCTCTTTATCTCTAATCACTAACTAAAAATTAGGTTTAAAGCTTTGCTTTAATTTTTTTCATATTATTGTCTTTATTTATTTATTACAGTCTTGATGGTTTATTACAATTATAATCAGCGGCTTACGATAACTAAAATGAGTTAAATATATACCCCTCTCTTTCTCTTGGTCAGTCAGACCGGCATCCCCACTCTTTGAATTTCTTAAGGTTTTTCACAATACGTTGCCCTTTCCTTTCTCGCACCAAAGCCTGTCTCTTATTTCTCCTTACGTGTAACTGCTTCCCCTTTAGTGTAACCAAAAATTTCAAGCACTTCAACTAGCATACGAAACAAAAAGTGCATTTTATCGCAAAAAATGACTCTGTAACTGTAAGAACTTTCACAAATAAACCTTCCTTTTGACTAATTCTCAGATATGGCCACCTTTGTGACTACTGACAGTCTTAATACAGAAAAAAACACAAGAGATTTACACCATGTCGATTACAAACAAAACCGATGACAGAATTGCCTGGCAAATTAAGCCGTAACATTTACTGTTATTTAATGATAGTAAATAAATATTGAAATAAATCACGGCGCTCGGTAACGAAACGAGATGTTTCGAAAAAAACCTCAAAGTGCAGAACAAAATATTGTTTTAAATGCCGAATTAAATATAAATACAAATATTCGAAGCAGTCGCTTCGTGAAGTTAGTACAGAATAAACTAACAACGAATCGCAAAAAACAAAATAATGAACAACTCCATTATACCATCGGTGCTGAAATACGCCATTAAAAGTGCACGAATTCACATCATTCCAGCAGAGTTCAAATCGCTCCCAGTTTATTTTTAACACAATTTGCCTATAAAATAGTTTTATGTGCAACGTAATTGATTTAAAAATTGCTATAAAAATACGTGTTTTACCAGTAAACTCAAATAATACAATTTAATTTTAATTTAAAGCACTGAACTGAAATAAGAAGATGCTAATTAAGAGGCAATTTAGCTCATCCAAGCGTTTTCTAAAAACCCTATTTAGATAGGAATAAACGGACAACGCGGTTTGTTTGTAGAATTACAGCCTTTTGCATTATATAACACAGACTGGTTAAGAACCCTTGGTAGTATACTCCCTTTTAAATTAACAGCGTATCTTCCAAATCCTTTTAATTTTTTGTTTTTCAGTTTATGTTTTCAATGCACCGATTGTCCAATGCTGTCTCAGTTCGAATTTATTCAAATAAGTTAGACAAAATATAATCTTGCAGAAGTAAAAATTTATTTGGATTTCCTGTCAATCAACCCAGTAGCAATTATTTTTCAAAAACAAGAGAACTGGAGAACAGATTTACATGACAAAACTCCCAAATGTTCACGGATAAAAAAAATAAAAGAAAACTGAATCCCAGAAGAATTTCGTAAATAACTTGAATTATTAATTTAAAAAAAAAGCACACAAGCCCGAGTAACAATTGCAATACGGACAGAAATTGTTTTTCTTGAAGAAGCAGCGCGTATCTTTTATTCTAATTTGTATATTTGTCACTCAAAATAGTTTTTAAAAATAATACTCTCGATTATCTAAACAGTGGGCATTATTTTTTTTGTTTTGATTAAAAATACATGCGTAAGAGTAGAAATATTTCTTTCATCACTATGACGTAAGCGCACTATTCAATTTACTTTAAAACTGATAAAATTCTTAGTAATAATGCTCAATATGCGTTTTTGTGATAGAATGGTCAAATTGAAATATCTAGCAACAGTATTGCCGTTTTAAATACTTGATGTTTACTTGGAGCAAGACCTGCCCTCTGAATAGAAAGTTTTGTTTTGAGCAGTCATAAAATCTTTCCAATTATTGAAAACTATTGTCAGTTGCTCCCCGAATATAATAAAATAGTATTATCTTCAACATTATGCAGCACTTCTGTATCGTACTCTCCACCTACGAACCCAAACAAAAGATTGGAGAAGGTCTTATATGCCATCAAAATATATTCGATACGAACAGCCAAGCAGAGGAAGCTACTACCATCAGACAAGAAAATCCCTCACTTCTACGGCTTTCCTAAGATCCACAAACCAGAAATTTGAACGATTGTCCCTGCAACTGGATTACTCACCCACAAGCTAGTAACGTACGTATCTGTGAAGCAGTCTACAGAAGTTCGTAAAAAAATCAGAACATCACATTAAGAACCCAATCCATTTGATCGACAAGATACGGAGTATGAAGCTGCAATCTATCTACATCTTGGTAAGCTTTGGAGTTACTTCCCCTTTCTGCAAAATTCCTAGGCAACAAGCTTTGAAACGCATCAACACCTGGAGAAAGAAAAAAGATAGGACGCTAACCGATCTGATGCGTCTTACCACGAAGTCTACAGTGTTCACATTCAACGGCTCCGGACCACACATTTGTAGTGTGGCCCCACGGCGAAGAAACCCTAGGCGAATTCATGAAGCACCGTAACAACCAACATCCAATTAACTATGGAGGTGGAAAAGAACGGGAGCATACAATTTCTAGATTTCCTCGTAACCAGAAGGGCCGACGACTCATTGAGTCACTGTTAAAGAAACCGACTCATACGGACAGGTATCTAAACGCGCAATCACACCACCATCCGACTAGGAGTGTTCCACATCTTGATGAAGAGGAAAAATATGTAAACTAGAAGTCTTGGAAGAGAACATGAAACATCTACAAAGTGCTCTACTAAAGAAGAGATACAACAGGAAAAACATTCTGAACGCAATTTCGAAGACAACCGATGGAAAGACCAAAACAAGAAGATACCAAAACAACAGCATTCCACCCATACATTTAACGATGCACAAAATAGAAAGACTTCTGAAAATAAATGAAGTGAAGGTAGCAAACCCTGTTCCTATTCCCAGCTATTGTGGAAAAGTTAACGTAGGACAGACCGGAAAGGAGATCAACACCACGCTGAACGTCCACACGAAAAGGAATAGTATGAGATCGGTCGTAGCAGAACACCCCCAGACCACAAGCTTTAACGGAACCAGAACAGTTGCCAGAGTCAGACACTTTTGGCCAGGAATCTACAGAGAAGCGATAGAGATCCAGAAGAATGGCAACAATTTCAAGAGATGACGGAATAAAGCTTCCTTCGACCAAAAACCATTTATTTGGTCCCGGCCCAGTGAAGAAGGACGAGTAATTACTATAAATTTTTCCAGCGATAATCTTGTGATGCACTTTAAGAGTATGCATGAAAAGTTTTCGATTTTAAATTTTAAAGCAAAAACGTTCGCTTATTTAGAACATGGGACATTGACTGAAATTGTTCTATCGATTTACCCTTTGATATTTACAAATTGTAAAAACTCTGTTTTGGTCCCCGTTTCTTCTATTATAAACCAGTTTTATTTTGGACATTTCAAAAAATAAGTCGCTTTAAGCGGATGGTCGTTATATCAAAAAACTAAATTCGTAGTAAATTTATTGTACGCTAGGTGGACCTTGTGCTGTATGTAGAAGAAATATATAAATTGCGTTAGAACCAATGTCGCTATCTGCAGAGTGTTGATCTAGTCTATAAAATGCTTACTGGTACAGCGTTTTGTTGTAGATTTTCGGATATTTACGTTGTCAGTGTCGGTAGTATTTTACAAAAACAATTAAAGAATGCCCTTTTTTTGGTACGAACCTATTTGTTGTACTCGTCTTTAAGCTTTAGACACTTTTTCATGCGGTTCGAACTAATTCTCAAAACATTTTTTCCACTGTGATGTTGGCATTTCAAAAACATGGTGATGAATTCAACAGTTTCTTGGGGTGACAAAAATCGCTACTCACGAATGTTTCGTTCAACACTCAGGAAGTCGTTAGAGGATGAATCAGTTGAATATAGGCAATAAAATATTAATTCAAAGTTTTTTCGATAAATAAATTATTTATTTGACGTGCTGTGAGAGCTGGGATTGTCATAATCAACCAGGTCATCAACTGTTCTTCCTCACTTAATCGGTGATTTCTAACAAACAAATTTTTGCGTGTTGCAAATGTTCTTCAATCTTGTGAAGCAATAGTCGCGACACGGACAATTTAACCAAAGAAATAAGCAACCATTGTTAGATTCAACGTATCTTGGAACACCCAAACAGTTGATTGTTTCTTAGTTTCCGTTTCGAACAAATAACGAGGTGTAGGCAAAACCTTGCCCTCGATCCCACCCTTCTCCGCAGAGCTGTATAAAGACGGTAAGCAAGGTATGCAAATGAGTGTTTTGAGTACGTTTCGTATGTGTTACTTGTGAGAGGTTTGCTGGGGTAAGAATTAACTCAAATTTTTACGACGCGATTTAACTTTGCCTTCTGGAATGGTACATGACTATTAAATACATCTCGCTAGAACCGATAACTTGGAGCACGTACTAAAATGGATATTGGTTACTAACACCAATTTCTCCAAACAATTTGGAGTCAAGTCGTTAAAGAATTTTGTGTGATGGTCTATTAAACTTGCAGAGACACCTGTGATACGAATAGTGAAAGTAATTCGGAAGTTTGACGCATTCGGTTACAACGATTCATTGTTTGACTTACGAGCAACTTATTTGTGATGACATCTTATATCTAATTAATTATTTCCGTGCACTTTTAGCAATATTAGAGGACGTTACGGACATGTCCATCGAATGTGTCTGGAAAACGTGAGTAGATCTTTGTTATTCCCTATTAATTTATATTAGTGTCGAACGGTAAGTACGTACGACGTAGTAATAGATGTCATCACGACTAAGGAATGTACAATTACAAATTAAATTTATTATAAGTGCGATTTGTTTCTGATTGCCAAATCACTAAATTTATTCTTTGGTTACCTAGTAATTTATGCTTTCATCCTGTACTACGATAATTATATCTACGAGGTGTTGCTTACCTTCGGGCGCTTGCATCAACATTATTGCCTGTCATGTTTATCGACGAACCCTTAATTGACAACATCTATGTAATTCTACATCGTTTCTTTTTTTAACCTCTTTCAATGTTCAATGTTTCTGGGCGTTTTGAAGCCTTTTTAATTACTTTACGATTAGCACACCGAGAATCACCTGCCATCCTCTCGCCGAATTGTATTGAGTTAGCCGCCTGCCTTAAGTGATGGATAAATTCACATAACAAGTTTCCGGTTAGTGCAAACGAGCTGTATGATAAAGTACGTTCTCGACGTCCGACATGGCCATGCACAGCAGTTCCCCTGCTCACGGACCTATTTATCCCCGCAGAGCCGTATAAAGACGGTAATCAATTCAAATAAATTAAATAAACTATAATCTTACAAAAGTAAAAATTTACTTGGATTTCCTGTCAATCAACCCAGTAGCAATTATTCTTTAAAAACAAGAGAACTGGAGAACGCCTTTACATGACAGAACTCCCAAATGTTCACGGTTTAAAAAAATTAAAAAAACTGAATCCAAGAAGAATTTCGTAAATACTTAACTTGATTTATTAATTTAAAAAAAGCACCAACAAGCCTGAGTAACAATGGCAATACACACAGAAAATGTTTTTCTTGAAGAAGCAGCGTGTACCTTGTATTCTAATTTGTATATTTGTCACGCAAAATAGTTTTTAAAAATAATACTGTCGATTATATAAACAGTAGGCATCATTTTTTTTGTTTTGACTAAAAATACATACGTAAGAGTAGAAAAGTTTCATTCATCAATATGAAATACCTAGCAACAGTATTGCCGTTTTAAAGACGTGATGTACCTGCCCTCTGAATATAAATTTTTGTTTTGAACAGTCATAAAATCTTCCCAATTCTTGAAAACTTTTGTCAGTTGCTCGCCGAATATGATAAAATAGTATTATCTCAATCATCAAACAATACTTCTATATCGTGCTCTCCACCTACGAGAAGATCACAAGGAACCCAAAGAAAAGATTCTAGGAGGTCTCAAATGCAATCAAAATATCTTCGATACCAACAGCAGAAGAAACCACTACCATCGGACAGTAGAATCCCTCACTTCTACGGCCTTCCTAAGATCCACAAACCAAGAATAACCTCGTAGACTGATTGTCAGCGCAACTGGTTCAGCTACCCACAAGGTAGCAAGGTGTCTATGCAACAGTCTGCAGAAGCGGAAAATCAGAACATCACATTAAGAACTCAATCCATTTTATCGATAAGACACGGAATATGAAGCTGCAATCTACCAACATCGTGGTAAGCTATGATGTTACTTCCTTGATCAATACCTGGAAGAAGAAGACATAGATAAGACGCTGACCGACCTGATACGCGTTTGCACGAAGTCTACAGTACTCACATTACAAACAGACGGACAAACGGCGCAGCAATAGGGTTCTCCCTCTCCCCAGTAATAGCAAACATCTACATAGAAAAGTTTGAGAAGAGAATATCGGTGACCAGCAATCTGAAAACAAACTACTGGTACTGATATGTGGAGGATACCAAAGTGATATATGTGGACCAATTTTTAGAAGGGAAAATGAAACACCTACAATGCTATACTAAAGAATGGATACCACCATACATTCAAGGATGCATGGACAAAATAGAAAAAGTTCTCAAAAGAAATGGAGTGAAGGTAGTCTTCAGTGCTAAAGAGAAGATTTCAAAAAACCTAAGAAGAAGCTTAAAGATTCCGGAATCTACAGTTTTCCCTGCGCCTGTGGGAAAGTATAGATAAGACAGACCGGAAGAAAGATCAACAACCGGCTGCACCAACACATAGCAGACACAAAAAGGAATAGCATGAGATTGGCGGTAGCAAAACACTCCCAGACCACAGGGCATGCAATCGACTTTAACACTTGTCAGAGTCGGACACTTTTGGCTCCTTTAAAAGAAAACTAGAATCTCGATTAATATTAAAAATATTTTTAATTAGATTCTAGTGTTCCTTTACCATAAGTTTGGAAATCAGTTTTATCAACCAGTTTATTCCAGACTCTGAAGATCCACTGTGACGTGTGACAAAAACTCAACTTGCATCCAGAATGGATAATTGTACGAATGGAAACCTGAACTCTACTAACTTCAACAGGGGCGACGAATAGAGCGTTCTTTAACCTGCAAGCATTATCCTGAGAACTGTCAACCGAAACGTCACGGACCAGTGAAGAGGAACGAGCAATTAGTATAAATTTTTCCGGCGACAATCGTATGATGCTTAAGCCAACTTAGTATGCATGAAACGTTCACTTATTTAGAACATGAGGCATTGATTGAAATTGTCCTATTGATTAAGGCTTTGGTATTGGCCTTATATTTTGTTACGGTCGGATTTTCTTTACGTACGCTTGTGTTGTTACGGACGAAATTTTCAGTAGGTACGCCTATGTATTTTGACTTGAAATTAGTTTATGGTTGGGACGCCCCCTACCGATCCTTTTCTCGTGACTGTCATTCGATCAAGTAGACGTTAAACTGTAAACCACAGTAACGGTCCGGTGTCGAAGTTTTCGAATTGATTCTTAAATTTTTAAGAACATCACGTGTGATGAACATAAATTTATAAATCGACGTAGAAGGTTTTACGATTAGTTCGGCACGGGGCCGGTTCCGACCACGTTGTCTACCATTTTGGAATTAAATCAACAATTGGGATGCATAACTACTATTAAGGAATAAATCAGCCGAGCCTATCAGCTGTCGTGAGGGCTTGCTACTTAAACAACATCGGGGTCCAGTCGCACGTTGTGTCGGGGATGTTGATTTGAAAATTTGAAGTCGAATGTGTATTCAACCTGTCTTAAATTATTACTTACATCGTTCTATACCTTGGGGTTCAATGATATGATTAATGAAGAAATCGAATGTGTTATCAGTCACTTGTGTTAAGACTATTTCTTACAGTACACGATACAACGGGTTTTTATATGCCATTTAATTATTTACTAATACTATCTTTTGTAGCTTTTGTTCTGTGTGAACTCGATTATGATCCGATTTGTGTTTCACAATTGATTACAGGCCACTGACGAGAAAACGTTTTCGACGTGTAAGTGGAAACTTTATTAGGTGAGTTATTTATTTGATTCTTTATATCGAGATCACCAAAGTTGTACACAGAATTATATTTAAATGTTAATGATTGTAACTGCGTTATTGCTTATATACCAATAAGGTAATTTTAATCATGTCATACTTGTATCGCATGCTGTGAGGGAAACTTAGTTATTCGGTGACTTTGTATGCTGCTCTATTCGATATAATCTTTTTCTGTGATGTGTGTTGCCGATACGACAGGCATTTATGTAGGAGAATTGTGATATAATCTAGAAAATTTTATGTACTCTTTAATCAAAATTTCTTCTAATTATTAATGCAAACTGTGATAGGTATTAATTCTACCTGCTAACTTTAAATCTCATATCTTCGATTATATCCAACGTTAAACTATTAAATCGATTATACTTGTTAATTTTTCTTTTTTTATCTTTCCGGCTCCTGTGATTATCGCTAACTATTAATTACTTTTGACTACTCGGACAGCTGAGTAGAGGAATTACGAACTTAACATAGTGTTACAAGGTTTATACCGTACTGTCCTGAGCAAGACAGAGAATTACTTTGGGAAGCTCTGGCGCCCTGCAACATCTTTTCTATATTTAGTGTGGACCTCCCCTTTCTCCGATTATTGCGAGTTGGCCGTGCAGGTTCGTAAAACCGAAAAGCTTGTAACAATTTATAAATTGTTAAAACTCTGTTTTGCAACACAATTTTCTGTTTCACTAGTTTCATTTTAAGCCACTTTTCAAAAAATAAGTCGCTCTAAGCGCATGGTCGATATATCAGAAACTAAATAATAGTAAATTGCATTAGAACCAATGTCGCCATATGCAGAGTGCTGATCTAGTCCATAAAATGCTTACTTGTAGAACGTTTGGTTGTAGATTTTCAGATGTTTATGTTGTCAGTGCCGGTACAGTTATTTACAAAAGCTCTGTTTTTGGTATAATCCAATTTATTGTCTCTGAAAATATTCGCCTTTAAAATAGAGAAATTTTTGCATACGTTCGAACCAATTCTTCAAACATTTTTTCCACTGGGATGTCGGCAATTCAAAAACATGTGTTGAATAAATTTAACAAGTTCTTCGGGTGATGAAAATCGCTACCCACCCATTTTTGTTTAACATTGAGAAATTAAAAGAAGTCGTTAGACGATAAATCAGTTAAATACATGAGTTTGTCTAAATAACGAGGTGTAGACAAAATCGAACATGGTCACGCGCAGCAATTCCCCTGCTCCCGATCCCATCCTTCCCCGCAGAGCTGTATAAAGACGGTAAGCAAGGTATGCGCATCAAAAAAGTATTTGTTGCCGTAATTAATGTGTAAGGTTCAATAGAATTTAAAAATATTTTTTTATAGAACGCATTGCATTCAAAACCTATCCTCTGACGCTAATTCTCCGCTTCTGTACCCCGCTCACTGAAAACCCAATCACCGCTAGTCCCAGGTTCGACCAAAACTCAGACGAGAAATTCAGAAACGCCGAAGAAAAACGCTAAGCCTGCCGGAGAGGCAGACTGAATAAAGATATAAAACCTTAGTTCAGTTTTACTCTCTGGCGATTCTGTTTTCCATAAAAGACCTTTCCCCCGGCGCTGCTCCTCTGCTTCAGTACCCCGCTCACTGTTAGTCTAACAACCATTCGTACTAACATTAGAATGTCTTCCGGGTTTGGACCGTGTCATAGTTGCAACCGAAGCTGATTCCGGCCGTGGAAGCCTTCGCTATTACGTTAACAACCATTCGACTCAGACGGGCAATTCACAGTCGCCGAGTAGAAACGCTAAACACGCCGGAGAGGGCAACTGAACAAAGATGTGAAGCCCATCTTGTCAAACGCAGTACCTGCTAAAACAGTTTAGATATACTGTTATTCCCTAACTCCCGAAGAGTCCAGATTTGGCGCCCACCGATAACCACTTATTTCAGAAATTAAGGAAGCACTTGACTGGACTACGCTTTAACATTAACGAAAAAAGTCAAAACAGAAGGGATTTAGGTTGGCGGCCCAGTTCTGATATGAACATACAAAAGTTAGAGCATCGCTTAACGAAGTGCTGATCACGTCAGTAAGCAGAACAATGTCCAAGATATAAAATGAATTTATGCTTTCATCCTGTACTACAATAATTATATGTACGAGGTGTTGCTTACCTTCGGGGGCCTGCATCAACATTATTGACTGTCATATTTATCGATGAACTCTTAATTTCTTAACCTCTTTCCATCTTTGTTAAAAATAAATATAACCTGTGTTTTGTCAATTTGCTCTCTTTCAGTGTTCGACAGATTTAAACGGTACCTATAGTTACTAGTTTTAGACCGTTTTGGCGCCTTTGCGATTAGCACACCGAGAATCACCTGCGATCCTCTCGCCGAAGTGTATTGAGGTAGCCGCCTGCCTTAAGTAACGGGTAAATTCACGTAACAGGTTTCCGGTTCGTCCAAACAACTAGCTTTGTCATAAAGTACGTTCTCAGCGCGTTAGACGCAAAGAAAGGGCGTAGACATGGTCATGCACAGCAGTTCAGCTGTTCTCGAGCCCATTCATCTCCGCAAAGCCGTATAAAGACGGCCAGCAAGGTATGCAACTCATCAGAGCGTTGTGTAAGATTTAATAAAATTTAAAAATATCTTTTTACAGGACGCTAATTATGTTTTGTATTAAAGGTCTTTTCTCCGCAATTGCTTTCCTGCTTCCGTACGCCGCTCACGGTTAATCTAACAACCATTCATGGTGAAAATCCTCATCACTGGTTCTGCCAGTTTCAACCAAACTCAGGCGCCATAAAGGAAGACTGAACAAAGGTGTGAAGCTTATTATATCGCCAAATGCAGAAGCTGCTAAAACTATTTCGATAGATCGTCATTCCCCAACCTCTGTACAGTTCAGATCTACCGCCTAGTGATTACCACTTGTTCCGGAAATTAAAAAGGCACGCATTACACTTTAACGGCAACGAAAAAGTCAAAGCAGAAGTGATTCTGGCGGCTGAGTTCTGCGACATGAGCATGCAAAAGTTGGAGCATCAAAAAATAGAATAATGTTTTGTTATTAAGAAATATGGTAACGTTACTTTACGATCAACTCGTAGGTATATCCAAATTTCGTCTCCTGTTACGATGTTGTTGTTACCCTCAATCGCGTTGCACTTGTTAGAATCTGGTTTAGTTGATGAAACCCCTGACAAAAGTGAGCGAAACGTTGGCAGCTTCGGTTCTAATCGCAGAAGAGAAGGTGCTCGCTACAGGCGACAGAGACGCATGCACATCGCGCACAACGTTCAGTTCGCTGTGCTAAGTCATACGCAGTAGGCGTTCTTAGTGTGAGTGTTTTTTGTTTGGATTTCATCGCAGGTCGACAAAGAAGCTTGCAAATTCTAATTCTTGCTCCACAACACCAAAGTAATTGCACTATACACTATTCTTTGTTCGGATATTAGCATTACATGTACGTTTAAGTATACTTTTGACTAACTAAAAGTCAATTGATACCTCAAGTCTAATAAACATAATCTGCATAACACACGTGTTCACGTGAACGGTATTTTGAGGCACAATGGGTGGGGCAGAATGGGGTATACCCCGTTCCGCCCCTGATGATGTTTAAACTTTTGATATGGATAGGCATTTTTGTTTCATCTGCAGATGGTGCGTACATATAGAAGACAAACCACCCGACAGTCCTGGTCTACAGATGCTATGAACCAACCTGTTGATGCGGTTGTCAGTGGAGAAATGGAATACGTGACGGCATCTAATCGGTTTTAAGTACCATCATCAACACTGGAAAGGTGTGTTAAGAAAAGCCGACAAAATCCAGAAGCTGTGGTTGATAAAACTTCAGGCAAGTGCCACACCGTTTTCGCAGCTGAGCAAGAGATTGAACTTGTAACCTACCTGAAAGATATGCAGAAACAACTCTTCGGAATGACTATGAAAGAATTTCGTCGACTGGCATATCAGCTAGCCGAAAAGAATAATTGCAGCCATAATTTCAACAAAAATTCAGCAATAGCTGGAGAATACTGGCTTAAAAGCTTTCTGAAGCATCACCGTGATTTAAGTCTAAGAAAACCAGAAGCAACATCTCGAGCACGGGCCATGAGCTTCAATAAAGTCGCAGTATCAAATTTTTTCATTCTTCTCAACGAAGTTCTGGACAAACACAAAATGAATGCCACTAGAATTTTCAACTGTGATGAGACGGGCATTAGCGTGGTTCCGAAGCAGTTTTCTAAAATAATTGAGAATAAAGGGCAACGCCAAGTAGGTGTCTTAACTTCTGCTGAAAGAAGCACCACTGTTACAGTCGAAATATGTTGCTCAGCTGCTGGATCATATATGCCACCAATGCTGGTATTTCCGCGAAAGAAGAAACAATGGGAATTTGAAATTGGTCTTCCTCCAGGGGGTTGGGCTAAGGTTAGCGATTCTGGTTGGATGACCGCGGAAATTTTTTTGAAATAGTTTCAAGAGTTTGTTCTTTTTTCCAAAGCGACGAAGGAAAATCCAATCGTATTACTTCTCAACGGGCATGCGTCACACACAAAGAACTTGGCCGTCATACATCTAGTTCGTGACAGGTTATGCTTCCCTCCCCACTGCTCACACAGACTCCAACCATTAGACGTGGCTTTCATGAGACCTGAGCTTATACTATGAAGATGAAATAAGGAAATGGCTCAGGTCACACCCAGGAAAAGTGGTACAACTTTTCGACGTATCTGCACTCTTTGGCCAAGCTTTCTTAAATGCAGCAAATATGAGAACATCTATTAAAGGCTTTGAAAACTCTGGTATCTGGCCACCTAATTGCAATGTATTCACGGATGAAGACTTTCTACCGGCAGAAACAACCGATATTCCCTTAGAGAACCCCGCTGAGAGAACAGCAGCAGCCGCCCCTATTCCGTTCATTAAAACGCTTGAAGATCTTTCTATATGATCTGAAGAAATACGCGTAGACAGTCTGCCATCTACCAAAACAGTTCAAATTCACCCGATACCTGTTACTGATAATTTTCCTATCCAGGAAAACCTTTCCGTGCCTACGAGTGACGAGAATCTTGCATCACCAGTGAGCATTAATGTCAGTCCTAAACCTGGCTGTTCCTGGATGTCCGATTCTCCCAGCCGTATCATTGCTGACACGAATTTTTCAATGGCATTCCCAAAAGATCTCATCCCGTTGCCAAAAGTGCAAACTGAAACGAGAAATGTTAAAAGATAGCGTGGAAAAGCGGCAATCCTTACTGCCTCACCTTACAAGATTGAATTGGAAAAATCTACTAAAAAGACACAGAAGATCAAGAAAGCGCAAATAGAAAAAAATAAACAAAGACTGACGTTTTTGAAGGTACAGAAGGAATGAAAACTAAGCCAAAGAAACAAAACAGAATCCAAATTAAACCTGAAGAACACTCAAAAGACGTAACAATAATGGAACAAAAGCCGATTTCAAAAAAGAAAGAAAAATAATTGAACCGAAAACTAAGCCAAAGAAACAGAAAAGAATGGGAAGCGAATCTGAAGAAAGCTCGGAAGATGAAGACTCGATCTGCTTGTATTGCCTTGATTTATACTCCAAGTCCACTGAAGGCTGGTGTTCTTGTAGCATTTGTAAAAAATGGGCGCAATTATCGTGTGCTGGTCTAGATAGTGACGACGATGAGTGTTCTCATCTGTGAACTATGCCAATAAGCAGTACCCCATCGTGCCCTGGGTGCATTTTCGAGGCAGGGACAGAATGGAAAATTTCCCTTTAGTTTTTCAAACAATTTTTCATAGTGATTAGTAATTTACATAAGTTTAGCTTTAGTTTCTTTGTAGACAAAGAAGTGAATAAACATATAAATTGCCAAATGACGGTGTGGCTTAGCTGCCCCGTTCCGCCCCGGGTTCCTCTACTTGTTATAATATTTTGATATATAAATGTACTATTCGAAAGTAAATTTTCAATTTAGAGAGTTAAATAATTTCTTGCAACTAACAATGTGTTCATGAATTTAAAAAAAGAACTCGAATAACACCCTGAGTAAGTAAGTTACCATCGGGACTTCTAGTAGCTAACAAAGAATGGCAGATATCGACAAAATTAAATTTATTTTCATTCGCACAAGAACGTGTCAAAGGAAATGACGGCCTATATTTTCTTATTCGCCCGACGTTCCTCCAGAAAATTTATGGCTTCGCTCGAGGAAAGCCAAACGCGGAAAATTCTTACTCTTTCAATTTACACAATAACAATTTCGCACTCGGTAGACTAATTTGCAAAATTTGACGAAACGAGTTTAACAGAACCATGTCCCGTTTTCGGCTGGGAAAGTAATTGGCTAATGTTATTGTTCCGTGTTTACATTCTCATTATTATTAGCATTATCTCATTAGGCACGGTTTATTGCGCGATAATTACAAAGAAGTGAGCGTAATAAACAGTTTAAACAAAGAACGTAAATCCCAATGCTCGTGTCATAATTGTTCGTAAACCAGACGAACGGATAAAACAACGATCTCTAATTACTTTTCAAACATGAACTGTTATAAAAACAACAACGGCAGGTCGCCGAGAGGTCAACAATCTTCCTTGTGTTAGTAAGAGCAAAATGATTGCGTCTACCTAAACCTGCAAGAATCAAACAAATGCGCAGATCGGCAATGTGGTATTGCGAATTGAACGACGACGTACGTAATTATCGTCGTCATCGCGTGTTGAAGTACCAAACAAGGACGGGCGTTAATGCGTACGTCTCGCATCGCTGGTAAAACACAACAGCTGACTGCCATAACAAAACATCTACTGACTTATTCGCGTTTATTAAACGCAATTTTTTTTTAAACAAATCGATTAAGTCCGATTGGAGGCGGTGCGACCTTTTGAGGTCAAAAAAATAACACGCGCTTAACGTTAACATAAACAAAGAATTATGAACCTCGTTCTCTTTGTTGCCGTGATTAGGAAACGCGGAAGTACAAGCAACGAACGAAACCAGTTTGTAACAATTACTCGTTTAAATGATTAAAGTCTTCGTAATTGTACGCGATGGTCCTAAACGACAACAATTATTGTCTACATGGGGTAATATGGCAGCCAAGATTGCAAAGTACCCAAACAAAGAACGCGTAAAACTAACATTTATCTATAAATAAATACTCACTTTGATAGTCATTCGTGTGCTTCACGTTATGATTCGACGAATAACAGCTACAGGTTCGCAAATCACGTTGATATAACTAGGTATTTTACACAAATACAACGACGATTTTTCGAATGCAATCTGCCAACTTCACATGAAAACAGACGAATATCAACTGTGCGTTGTTGCTTTTCGCGTTCGCCGCTTCGACGACATGGCGCTAACTGACGGCTCGCAGGAACGTATTGACGTATTTTTAACAATTTCATCCTATCGAAAATTGAGCTTATAAAATTCGTCATAATAGCGTATAAAGTATTTAATTGTAGCCAATTTAACACGATCATTACAGCGTAAAGGTTATCTACTTTTTCAGGGTCTGTATACCGAGTGTTGTTAACAATAGTACATGTTTTCTTATGTTTTTTCAGCTCGTGGTTAACTTATCTTAATCTAATACACTAACAAATATTTATTATGTACGCAATCCGTTTTTTGTTTTTCTATATGCTTAAGACACGTATATTTTAAGTCGTTCTTATTTAAAACAACTACAGGAATATATAAACAATTTATATTTACACTAAAATAAAAGATTATTTTTTAAACGCACGTCTAGGAAGGGGAGACCGGGGTTGGTTGTGACGATTTTGGCTTACAATTTTTTTATTAATTTTAAAATAATGTTCCAAAATTTTTTTATTGCAAGTTAATATTACTTAAGGTTCAACTCTATAAAAAAAAACATAGAAACGAACTAATAAAAATTAATATTGTAAAGTTCCTTATTATTAAAACTTATTTAAACTACTAAAAATATTTTTACTTATACTAGAAATATGTACACTTAAATTAACCGAACTAATTAAATCTAATAATATTTAATAAAAACACTTAGACTAATTTATATTACTTACACGAAGATAAGATAAAGTCCGCGGATAGCTTCACACACTTGTTTACACTAAAGTCACGTACTTCGTAGATTTATTTATAACACGCGTTAACGACTTGAATAATCTTCTTAACACTGCTGCCTTCGCATTACGGCAATAACTGACCTACGATTTGTTTCTTCGGTATTTATACATTGTGACAAAACGTTCCCGTATGTTCTGCATCCTTCGGTGAACGTTCTAGAAAACCTCGCGAAGGCTCTCGAAGTTGCGAATAACTTCTCGAACGTTTCACTACCCCCTTCTTAGGACTGTTCTGTCCCAGAACAGGAGACTGGTTGCGTCACCGGTAAAAATGATCGTGGCGATAGCGGCAGCTTTTTTCATTTCGGCAACTTCTTTGACCATAAAAGTAACAGTCAATGGACTTTTCCTGGGCTGATATTCTTTTTGGTTGGTAACTACAGACCAACACTTGAATGCCTGTTCCTCGGAAGACGACCTCCAACATGTTTCGAACTGTCCTCCAATTCAGTTGATTTAAGCCACAACCAAATTTGGGTACTGCCAATTTCTTAACATGATAGAACTCCATTTCTCTCTTGAGACTCTATAATGTTCGCCACAGATCTTTGTATAACGGCTTGATACGTGAGTATTTCTTGGTGACCAGATAGAAAACAAAGCGTCCGTTACCACGTAGTCCTAAAACTTTTCCGACTGCTAGTTGCTGTTTTCGTAATTCATCTAGCTGCCCAAACTTCTTTTTAAACACGATTGCAACTCCTCTGGACATGTCAAGATCCTCGCTCACGCAATGTGCGATAGCGTAATCTTTTTGTGTCTGGTACAGGTCTTGTTGTTACTCGGTGGTAACTCTGAACCTAGCTTTTCCAGAATCTCCGTATAAGTTCATAAACTTCTCGAACTCCATTTCTTCGATTGGATTCCCGGTTCTGCTACTTATTACTCTGGTTGCCTTTGCAGCTTCGGCGACAAACCACGTCTCCTTTGAGTATTATACAACCAGGCCATATCGCCAGGTTGAAACCCACCATTTTGTGCCTTGATGTCATATCTAGTCTTCATCCTGTCGCTGGCAATTTGTGTGTTTTTACGGACTTCTTCATGTATTTCGTCTACCCTCTTGGTCAGCTTGCTGACGTAATCTTCTCCAGCAACTTCTTATTCCGGTCTTCGTCCAAATTGAAGGTCGCATGGCAATCGTATTTCACAACCGAGCATGACACAGGATGGTGTTTGGCCTGTGCTTTCGTGAACGGATGATCGGTATGCCATTAGGAAAAGGTGCAAGTACTGATCCCAGTCTCTTTGGTATTCGGACACTACCTTAGCTAAGTACTTGCCCATTGTTCGATTCATCCGTTCAACCATGCCATCAGATTGAGGATGGAGAGGCGTTGTCCTAGTTTTTTTAATTCTCAACAGTCGGCAAACTTCTTGAAACAGCCCAGACTCAAAATTGCGGCCTTGATCCGAGTGTAGTTCCAACGGAACTCCAAACCGGCAGAAAAACTCTATTAATAATACGTCTACGACTGTAGCTGCTTCCTGATTGGGTATGGCGTAAGCCTCCGTCCATTTTGTGAAATAATCCATCGCCACCAGGATGTATTTATTTCCCGAATCGGATTCTGGGAACAGCCCTGCGATGTCAATCGCTACTGTTTCCAAAGGGCTTCCTACGTTGTATGGCTTCATGGGTGCTTTGCGCTTTCTCGCTGGACCATTTCCTGATGCACAGACTGTGCATTTACGGCACCATTTCATGATGTCCTTTTTGCAGTTCATCCAGTAGAATCGTTCTCGCACTTTACCCAACGTCTTCTTAATGCCAAAGTGTCCTCCTGATGTCCCATCGTGGAGATGCTTCAACACTTCTCACACTCTGCTCTTCGGCACTACCAACTGTAGTCTGTTTCCCGTGCCCTCGGCACTTTCTAGCGATCGCTTAAGAAGACCGTCTTCTACTATCAAGGAGTCCCACTGCGACCAGTACGCTTTGATGTTTCTGCCCAAAGCACTCACTTCTTCCCAGGTTGGTCGTCGGCCGCTCTCTTTCCAGTCCAGGAGTAGTCTTATTTTAGGGTCGTTTTCTTGTTCGCGACGTAACTGCTCAGGTTCCCACCCATCATCAACCATAGCAGTTCTCCGGAGGTATTCAACTTTTTCTTTCAGTCGCGAACAATGGCTGCAGTCCGCCGGACATGGTCCTCTGGACAAAGCATCAGCGTTCCGATGACTGCTTCCGGCATGGTGTTCTGTGTCATAGTCATACTCTTGCAGTCTCTCGATCCATTTTGCCACTTCCTTCCTTCTGGGTTACGAAACTGCAGTAGCCATTTTAAAGCGGCGTTGTCTGTTCTCAGTAAAAGTTTTCGTCCATACAAATATTTGTAGAAATGTTCGATGAACTTGACGACTGCTAACAGCTCCCTCCTAGTCACGCAATAATTCTTTTCTGGCCTGGACAAAACCTTGCTAAAATACGCGATAACTTTTTCTTGTCCATCTTGAACCTGCGAAAGGACCGAGGCCTATGGCCAGATTGCTTGCGTCGGTATCCAAAACAAATTTTCCATCTTCTCTTGGATAACTCAAAATCAGCGAAGTGACTAGAGCCTGTTTTAGTTGATGGAAAGAATTTTCGCAGTCTTCATTCCATCTAAATTCTGCTCTTTCTTCCGTCAATTTTGTCAAAGGTTTGGCAATATTAGCAAATCCGGGTACAAATCGTCTATAATAGATGCACAACCCAAGAAAACTTTGGACCTGATGTTTGTCGATTGGTCTTGGCCATGCTTGCACTGCTCGGATTTTGTCTGGGTCAGCCTTTACTCCATCGCTAGATACGACGTGGCCAAGGTATTGCACTTCTTTCTTAAATACGTGGCACTTCTTTGGGCTCAGTTTGAGGTTAGCCCCACGTAGTCGCTGGAACACTTCCTTTAAGTTGTTCAAGTGTTCTTCAAACGACCATCCAACCACGATCACGTCGTCCAGGTAAACCAAGCACGTCTTCCAAGACAATCCGCGCAAGATGGTTTCCATCAAACGCTCGAATGTTGCAGGAGCGTTACACAGGCCGAAGGGCATCCCAATGAACTGCCACAAAACCAGTTCCGATCGTAAAAGCTTTTTTTTCGCGATCCTTGGGTTCTAATTCTACCTGCCAGTAACCACTCTTTAAATATAACGTGGAAAACCACTGGGATCCTGACAGGGTGTCTAATGTATCGTCAATTCTAGGTAAAGGGTAACTGTCCTTTTTGGTCACGTCGTTTAGCTGTCTGTAGTCTACGCAAAACCTTGTTGATCCATCCTTCTTCTTTACAAGTACCACTGGGAATGCCCATAGACTACTTGAAGATTCAATCACGCCTGCTCTCTCCATATGCGTAATTATTTGTTCGGCTTCTTCTCTTTTCGCCAAAGGAAGTCTGCGTGGATGTTGTCGTATCGGCCGAGCGTCTCCGGTATTAATTTTATGTTTCACCACGTTAGTTCTTCCTTTGGAACCACTCTCCAGCGCGAACACATCTTGGTACTCTTGGATCAACACTTTAACTTTAGCCAGCTGGTTTTGGCTGAAGTTTTGGCATTTGGTGGTAAGAATGTCCAATAGATGTTGTGGACACTTTTTCGGCGACCTATTTTCGTCAGACTTCACGCGTCTCACAATTTGAGATACTGGCGTACATTCGCCTACCACGGTCTTCTTCTTCAACGTTACAGGATCTGAGTTGATGTTTAAGATCCTTACTGGTATTGTGTTTTTTACTCGTACTAAAGTTCTGTCAACGAGTAGTCCCTTTTCAACTAAACCGCCCTTCATTGGTTCAATCGAGCATATGTAGCTTTCCCGGAGACTTCCATCCAGGTGTGCCATCACCACACTTTCAGTCCTTGCAGGCAGAGTTACGTCTTCACTCAATAAGACTCGCACGGCTGCCTTTTCTGACGAATGAAAAGGAATTTCTTCATTGTCGATCTTCTGGACATCGTTCTTCATATCCAAATGGAACCCATACTTCTTTACCGCGTCCATTCCCAGGATAACTTCTTCCGTAATGTCGGCTACCAGTACTTGATGATCGAGTACTCTATTTCCCAAACCAATGGTTACTTTGACTTGTCCGTGAATAAGAATTTCGCATCCCGTCGCCGTTCGAAGTCGTACTGTTACTGGTGATGTCTTCTCGTTTTCCAATAACATGTCAGGACGAATGATGGTCTTCGTCGCTCCCGTGTCAACCAGTAACTGGACGCTTCTCCCATTGATCTTGCCATCGAGATAAATGCTATGCAATTGCTCCCTAGGCGATGCCATTTGGATTGTAATCTCCGGAGCCTAGCTAGACGAGATTACCTTTTGTCTCTTTTGATCACTTCGTTCCAAATTTTCAAGCGCTCTTCTTGTCCTCTTCTTAGGTTTAGTACGATGCTGTCGTACATGGCCTATTTCGTCGCAGTTCAAAGTTGTCACTCCTCTTTCCCGAAGTATTCGTCGCGCTATCTCCTCGATGCTTTCTAGTGTCTGCGCGGATACTTCTGCAGCACAGCAGAGTCTATGACCATCTCGTTGCGATGCTTGTTTTGCTGCTTCAAACTCCAAAGCACGCACCAAAGCGTCATCCAATGTCTTCGGTCGAGCTAACCGGAGAGTCTGCTGCGTTTCGATGTCTCGGAGGCCGTCTACAAAGGTTTGATTTGCCAACTGCTCTAAGAAGGTATCTGGCGTTGTAGGATACGCAAGCCGTGTTAGTCTGGCGATGTCAGTCTCAAACTCTTGACGACTTTCGGAAGCTTTCTAAATCCAACTTTTAATTTGAGCTTGATAGACTTGTTGAAGATGAGCATCGCCATATCTCATTTCTAATCGTGAAATTAAAAGTTCGTAATTTTCTTGTAGGTGGCCAGGAACAGTTTGTATAATTCCAAGCGCTTCTCCACGTAAGGACACTATTAAAGACGCCGCTTTCTGCTTGTTGCTCCAACCATTAGCTGTAGCTGCAGCTTCAAACTGCTTGTAGTAGGTTGACCATGGAACTTTACCATCAAAATTTGGCGATACAACCTTAAACTTGTGGGTGGTTTCTTCCCGACGGTTCATTATTAAATCTTTACTCGTGACACTTCCTTCACCATGGTAATTCATTTAGTTCATTATTTCTTCAAGCAGTTTCATTCTGTCTTCTAATTTGTCCTCTATTGTTTCTATTTTCTCATTCATAGATTGTTTTCCGTTTTTCAGAACTTCGCATATGTCTTCTTTTATATTTAACATTGCTTGAGTTTCCTCTTGAACAATTTTAGTTTGATTTTCTATGCTCGTTCGTATTTCTTCTTTTAAACTTCTAGAACTTTCCTCCATTTTCTGAGAATGTTCGGAGAGTTATTCTTCCATTTTTCTTGAATTTTCTTCCATTTTCCTGGAATTTTCCGACAGTTTTTCCTCAATTTTCTGAGAATTTTCGTAAAACTTTTCTTCTATTTTCTGCGAATTTTCGTACAGTTTTTCTTGGATATTTTTATTCATCGATTCGAGAATTTCAAATATTTTTGAATCCATTTTCACTTTTTGCAAACGCGTCACCGGCATAAATTTAAATATAACACGAATAATAATTTAAAACAAAATTTAATAACACTAAATTTTAATAAACTGGTTTCACGAAACGAACAGCTAAGATTAAATGCGAACTAAAGTTTTATTTATTTACGCAATCAATGTTTTTATTACGGGAGCGATATTAGTTTACTTAATGGTATTTACACTAAAAAAAAATCGCGAACCGCGCACAGTGACACCACTGTTAAGTTCCTTATTATTAAAACTTATTTAAACTACTAAAAATATTTTTACTTATACTAGAAATATGTACACTTTTAAATTAACCGAACTAATTAAATCTAATAATATTTAATGAAAACACTTAGACTAATTTATATCACTTACACTAAGATAAAATAAAGTCCGCGGATAGCTTCACACACTTGTTTACACTAAAGTCACGCACTTCGTAGATTTATTTATAACACGCGTTAACGACTTGAATAATCTTCTTAACACTGCTGTCTTCGCATTACGGCAATAACTGACCTACGATTTGTTTCTTCGGTATTTATATATTGTGACAAAACGTTCCCGTATGTTCTGCATCCTTCGGTGAACGTTCTAGAAAACCTTGCGAAGGCTCTCGAAGTTGCGAATAACTTCTCGAACGTTTCAATATTAACAAAGTTATTAACAATACAAGTATCTAATGCTAAATGTCACAACCTACCCCAAGTAAGGGTTAGTTGTAACACTAATGAAATAGACACTTTCAGGGGGGGGGGCAGTTTACAACACCGAGGCTCTGGTCATCTAGGAGTATGTTATACCGGAATACAACTCCATAAAGCACCGAGTCCACGGCGATTGTTCATTTGATGGAAAGTTTCAGGAAAAAGATTTAAAGAAATGAAAATTTGCTGTTTTAAATATTGTATTACAACTAAGTAAAAAATTTATACCTACCTATTAAAAATAACCCTTACCAACCATAATTAGGTACCATTACGTGAAGAGTTCTTCAGGTACAGGAATAATGAATCAAAACGTTCATGATGATGAATTTTTATTAATCAAACTTATTAAATATCTAATACATACCCAGTGTTGTGCATTATCTAGATGAAATTATATAGATAATTCATCTAGATAATTTTTGATTATCTTTTTCCTTATCTAGATAAAAGTATTGAACATTATCTAGATGATTATCTTAGATGATCTTTTGGTTATCTATCATGAAATTATCTAGATGATTCTTTAAAAGTAACATACATTTTTTTGTTTAGATTTGTTGTTTTGTAATTTTTATATTTATAAACATAATATAGTTTGTAATGTCTGTAGTAATGTAGTACGGTCCAGATCGCTAAAACCTGATAAATAATCGCCGTAGATGTTTCGCATTTTTGCAGCTCTTCTGCTGACAAAAACTAGACTCACATGACCTTGAGCGGAAATACATGCAATACGAAATATAAACAAAAACACAACTCAAATTAGTTTTTGAAACTGAACCAATTGCTTGCGATAAGTATCTTATCGTCTTTAGAAACAATAATAAGCTTTTTAATATACGTATATTTATTCAATACATTATCTTGCACGATTCATACATTGAGATTAACAGTTACTAATTCTGTAGTTCTAATTAGTTGAAGTGCCTACACAGCAAAACTATGCCCAAATAAAAAAATGCTTGATTGAAAAAGAGAAAATTTATGACTTTTTGAGCAGTTGAAAGTGACAAACCTCGATGCACATAATTTAGAGTTCTTTTAAAAGACTATTTAAGTCATGTAGCTTTTAGCTTACTCTTTAAATCAACTTGTTGAGTAAGTAATATCATTGTATATGAATGTTTCATTATTTATTTATACAAAGGGAATATCAACGTTAAATTAAAGTCGCAATAAGATCCTAATGTCGACCGCGTAGAATAAAAACGCTCCTATATAAATCAATGAAGTAAATTATCATATGAGTACAATTACTGACAACCTGTCAAACATAATTAACAAAACTGCTTTTTTTTACATTTGGATTTGTTGCACTTACATCTTCTTGGTTCAAACTGACGTCGATATCAAAGTCAGATTTTTCCTAACTGTTACAAAGGAAAACTAATCAAGTTTACTAGACACTTCTCTTTTTTTTTGTTTTATATTTTACAATAGTAGGTCATTAAATCAATAAAGTTTCTGTCATGTTTTTTTTGGATTTTTTTTTCAATTTATCTTTCAGTTTTTTAATTAGTTAATTTATTAAACAATGAATTGGTATTGATGATGATTATAATTAAATGGTAACAATTAATTATTACCTGTTTGTACGTATTTGATAGAATCATTTATCGTATTATCTACGTAAATTATAGATTATCTGATCTATTATCTAGATAAATTCTTCAACTTGTATCTAAATCGTTATCTAGATAAAATTGGTAATTATCTATTATCTCATCTAGATAAAAATTTAATTATCTATGCACAACACTGTTAACATACCTATAATATTTTTGACATGTATAATTGTCTATTCTTTACAGGACCTTCAGAGATAATTTCCTCTTATGCTTTTGCACGGAAACGTCCAAGACTTCTTCAGCCTTCATCACGTGGGAAATATCCAGGTGTACATGCAGTAAAGCCAAGCCATTTAGTCTTTTTTCTGTCATTGTGCTGCGTAGCTATGTTTTTAAACGGCACAAAGCTGAAAAAGTTCGCTCCGCTGTACAGGTAGTTACAGGAAAAGTGCACAACAGCTGCAGTAATACCTTAATGTTTGGGAGAGCATCGGCAAACTTGTAAGCTTGTGCCAGGTGTTTAGGAATCTTATTTTCGGGATTTGACTTCCACATTTGTTTCCAAATTTGCAGCTCACCCTTCAAGGCAGAAAAGCATGCCAAATCTTCTTTGTATTTGATCGACCCTTGAAGAATGTCACTAATGTAGGCATCATTTACGCATTCCATCTTCTTCTTGGGGAACCTTGCCGTCAGTTCATTTATAATGAAATCAAGAAACGGTATGTACACTGTCATGCGATAGTAGTCCTCAGCTGACTCTGTCTCCACATTAGATCGGGTTTTTTGTCGAGCTGCTGTCCTAGGCATTTGAATTTCTGTGCCCATTTCTTCCGCCAACTTAGCCGCATTGTTATAAAGCTCCTTGAAAGTCTCCGTGCTGTTGTCTCGTTTTTCCTGAATGCTCTGTATTGTTGCTGCGAAGAATTCAGCACATCCATGTACCCTGCTTGGAGTTTGAGAGATAAAGATAAAGTTACCCAAGTACCTCAGCCAATACTACTACACTAATTAAAAATTCTGATGACAAAATAGAGTGCAGAAAAGAAAATGCATTACATCCTCTATACTTCCGGTGAACTAGCAATAGCTTCTAGATGCGTGGGGAGTGCAGGAAGGTGTTCTACGAACGTCAACACGGGGTCATGTTTTTCTAGCTATCTTGTTTCACACAGTTTTTTTAAACCATGTTTTCCTGGCTTAAGTTCGTGATTTTTTCGCACCTCTTCTTCCAAAGCTTTAAAGCTTGCAGCGGAATCACGGAAAAAATTTGCCAGCGAAGATATTACTCTCATGGCATTTCTGATGCTAGCAACAGAGCAAGTTTTGCTTATAGCCAAGTTCAGCTGTGGTTGGCACAGTGACTGTAGATAGCAAGAGGTTGAATTTGGGAAATGCGGGCTTGCACACCCTTAAACATTACACTCATATTGGAAGCTTCATCGAAAGCTTGTCCTCTGCAGTTAGCCAAATCAAGGTCAAACTTACCGAGTTCTTGCAAAATTGAGCGAGCTAAGTTTTCACCAGTGAGATCCACCACATCAACAAACTTGATGAAATCTTTTTCAATCTTGTATTCCTTGGTATTAAAATACCATATGCAAATGGTAAGTTGTTCTTTAACGGACAAATCTGTTGTCTCATCTGCCATTATTGTGAAAAATTTAGACTCTTTTATTTTATTTATAATCTTGTCAGTGATGACTTCGCCACAGCATGCAATTATTTCATTCTGGGTGGTTTTGCTGATGTAACTAGCATTCCTTCCACATTTTTTTATGTGTGAGGCTAGAACTTCATCACCAGCGTCAACTCTGAATTTTTTTCTACATCTGTTAGGGTTGATAGCACATCCCGACTCTTTAAAAGTTATCTAAAATCACGATCTTGGAAAATGCGATCTGAGGTTTCATCGTCAGTGTTAACTTCCGATAATTGATTTCTGTTTATTTCTTCATCTGCCACAAAAGATGTCTCTTGTTGGGGTTGTTGGCCAGGGTCACTAGAGTCGATTGAAATACTAACCTATTAATAAAAATAAATGTTATAACACAACAATGTTCGTGCTCCGGTGCCCCCCTATTGGATCCACCGTTGGACACTTTCCTCTGTACACTCAACATGGGCCCACTTTAGACATCTAGTGCACTGCACCCATTTTTCCTTTGACCGTGAATTCGCATACGATTCCCCGCAAATAAGTGTCTGTCTCATCTTCAGAGCTGCTAGAAGATATTTTTTTGGCTTTGACTTTGCCTTTGTTGATGTTTCTTTTTGTACTCAGTTTGTTTACCTTTTTTTTCAGTTCTTTAATTTTTTTTTCTTTGTGCGCATTTTCGAGTTCCTCTTTATTTGGTGTGTCGGTCCAAACAGCTGCACGTCCATGTTTTCGTCCTTTTCTAACATTTAGACGTTCTTCTGCCTTTGGCGCAGGCCGTATATCTTGAGGTTTTAACCCCAGAAGAACCTGGCATGTTTTCAGGTTCAAAAATACTATGATGGTCTACGTAGATGGTTACAATATTTGAATTTGGAGAAGTTACTTGAGTAGTTTCAGCTATTTTAGTAGGCTTACTCAAAGACATGTATCTTTATATATTTCAGGATTTGGACGATCGGTAACAGCTGAGGGAAGAAACTCCTCCTCGTCAAAGATTTCTTTATTGAACGGAAAAATTCCATTGACTTTAAACCCTGCTTGAATATTTTTTGGTGTTGCAGCTAGAGTCAAGACGTTTTTTGTTATTTTTTTTGTTTTTTTTGTTTTTCCCGGATGATTGCGCATCCAGGAGTCACAAGCAGAATTTATGTATTTCTTAAGGGGACCATAAACAGATCGATCGAGAGGTTGCAGTTTGTGGGAGCAATGCGAAGGTAAAGATATTACCACAATTCCGTTTTCTTTGCAGAAGTTAATTCCTTTTAAGGAGAGGTGCGACTCGTGGTTGTCTACTATTAACAAAACCGGTTTGTCTTTAGATGACCTTGTATGTTTTGCAAAATGCTGCAGAAATATATAAAAATCATTTTCGGTCATCCACCCAGACGGATTGGCGGACCCAATGCAATCAGGTGGGCCGTGATTCACAAAGTAATCCCTGTAGTTTTTCTTCGGAAATAAGAACATAAGGAGAATTCAATTTCCACTAGCGCTGATGGCAAAACAAAACGTTACTAGAGTACCCCTTTCAGATGTTACCGACCCAACTTGTTTTGCTCCTCTTCGAACGATGATTTCTGTTCGGTTTCTGCACAGTTGTTATTCCCATTTCATCGACATTATAAATTTCCTGCGGTTCAAATTTATATCGCCCTAAAACTTCTTCGAAAAGAGAAAAAAACCTTTTAACATTTGTCTCGTTAAAGCTTGTAGCTCGACTAAGACTAGTTAACTCAGCAGTTCTGATGGATAACTCTTTATGACGCTTAAGAAAATTTGTAAACCAGTCTGCCATGTTGTTTTCTATCCAGTTTGGAGGAACGGTTACAATAATCTTAATTCCAAACTCGTAATCTAATCTAAGAAATTCTCTCGTGGATAATCCGAAATATAATTTTGATTGATGTATCAAATATTCAGCTAGTTCATTTTCCATTTTATCTGAAAACCTGACGATTTTTTTTTATATCCAACGTGAACAGATTCTGTTGATCCTAAATAGAAAGTTTTGATTGTCCAAATCCTTAGCTTAAATTAAAAAAGAAATACCTTCATCCAGTGGCGGCTTTTTAATGAGAGCAAGTGAGCAATTGCACCCCCTGGAATTTTAAACAAAACAAACAAAGCGACGGCTAACTGTGGAAGTGTTTAATCAAAGAATAAATACACTAAAGTATTTATTCTTTGGTTTAATTATTACGTATTCATGGTTTGCGGACCGCGCGTGACAACAGTAACAACGTGCGATGGTCTACTGAAGAGTGAAGCGAATCGAGGAGCAAAACCTGACAGTTGCTCAATACAGCGTTTAAAATTACATTGGAGGTGGGGATACTTGTATTTTGCTCGTTTTCAATGCTGCAATATACATAGCGATTGAGCAAGTATTTAGTTTGCTCATGGTACTCGGAAGGCAAATGCAATGAATTCTGTCGCTAGTTTAGTGGATAATGCGTTTTCGCGATTAACGTATGATGAAAAAATTGCAGTAAAAAATCTTAAACGGCCGATGCCTCAATTATGTTTAGAAAATAAAGGTTGTTAAAGGTAAAGACGTTATAAGAAAATTCAAATTGGATATTTATAAGAAAAATGTATTAGGTATACTTTTTAATTTTGAAATTATGCACCCCCAATGTGAACCACCCCGAGCCGCCACTGCCTTCATCTATTTGCATTTGTTTCCGTTTACAAAACCTCTGTAAAGTCATACGATTTATTTCGAAATTGGCCGCAACTCTACGAAGAGATCGTTTGTTTACCATAACTTCTTGGGTGTTTGTCCTCTATTGGTTTTACGTTTATATGTTCGCATTGTTACTACTAAAACAATCACGTGCATTAAAATTTATTATTGGGGTAGACAACCAGCCCCTTACGACTCACATCACGTCGAATTTTTCCGTGGTTCCGCAGCCCTCTCCACTATTCAGTTGAATGTTTACGACAAAGACGCTTACAACAAACCGTGTTCATTTCTGTATTAAATAGCAAGTTTGACAATTGTTTACATTAAAGGCACGTACATTTATAGTTCCTTATATCAATTGTTATATTTATCTTGAACACACGCGTTAATCACTTATTTATTTAAACATCTTCTTAACACTGCCGACTTCGAATAACAGACCTATGCTCACTTTAAATCGTTTTTATATATTTCTGTTATCTATCCTGAGAATTTTCTACATTCTTCCAAACGTGGAGTGGAGAATAGCTTCGTGAATGCTTTAGAAGCTGAAAACAACTTCGCGTATGTTTCACTGCCCCCTTCTTAAGACTGTTCTGTCCCAGAACAAGAAACTGGATGTGACACCGGTAGAACGGATCGTTGCGATAACGGCAGCTCTCTCTCATAAAAGTAGCAGTTAATGAACTTTTCCTTGGTTGATAACTACAGACCAACACTTCAACGCCTGGTCCTCGGAAGACGACATCCAATATATTTCGAACAGTCCTCCAATTCAGTTTTTCGTATAACGGCTTGGTACGTGAGTATTTCTTGGTGACCAGATAAAAAACGAAGCGTCTGTCACCACGTAATTTTAAAACTTTTTCGACCGCCGGTTGCTGTCTTCGTAGTTATCTAGCCGTCCAACCTTTTTTTTAAATACGACTGCAACCTCTCTGAACACGTCAAGATCCTCGCGTATTTTGTTAACTTTGATTATGTATTTTGTGTTCCAACATCACCCATGAGCTTTAACTCCTTGATAAGGCGGTGTTCAGATCTTTTGAGTATTATTGGGACAACAAACTACTAAAATATTGGGAGCAAAATCCTTCTGCCAATAGAGAATTTAAAAAAACCAGTTTGGAAAAGTTGTTCAACCGGTTTGGCAACAGCCTTTAACGATTGCCAATATTCAGAACTGTTTCAGGTTCTATATAGCACACATATATCCGTAAAACATCCAGTGGACATCTTGGTGTAGAGACTTTTATAAACTTCCATAGGACGTCCAGACACAACTTTGAATGCCCATATTACATTCACAGAAAGATGTTCTATGAACCATCCACGCCAAGAGATTCTATGGATATCCATAGAAGAAAAAATACATCTAATGTTTCCGGTTTTTATTCAGGCTTTTGCAGCTTACCGGTTAATCTCTCTCGCATGCTATTGTATTTCTACAAATGCACGAGACCTACGTTTTATGTCGAGTCCAAACGGTAAGACGTGAGGTACACTTTCAAGGTCTGCCAGACCTGCTATAAATTTTTGACGTTACTTCGATTCGAACGACGGTCACTACATCACGGCGGCTCTTAGAAAAATAACTTTTGTGAATATTATTGCTAGTATTAGTATTAAGGTTTCTAATAAAGCTACCAATGCTTGAGCAGCTTCCTATAATTCTCAACTGCGCATTCTTCGTATAATTTTATTTTTCGCCCGGTTAAATTTGTAGCGTATAAACGCATTGTCGATTATTAAATTTATTATACAGCGAATTAGCGAAATAATAATGACTTTCCATAGTTTCACTAAGATGTTAAATAAACAGGTTAAGGAAGTGAACAATATCATTTGTGGATGTCCATAAGATTATCGTTTTACGTATATCCTGAGGATATCAAAAGAATGATGATGATGATGATGATGATGATGAAAGAAGTCAAAGCAAGTTACGAAACGTTCTTCGATAGCTTCCAAACTGAACCGCTCTCAGTTTCTTGATCAGTTTGATGCCGAACCGACACAAAGCACCTCCAAGTTTAATCAGCCGTCTAAAGAAGATCGTTTACATCGAAGAAGCCTTTTAGAGAACAAAATGACAACCAAAATGAATGCTTCAAAAATAAAATAAAGATTTTGAATCAACTAAGGAAACCTGTTTTAAAAAAAGGTTTTACGACCTTTTTTAAGTTGATCCCGACATCTAATTTTAATACAAACAAACAGGCTAAGTACAAAAAAAAAGCCATCAATTATAAGGCACAGTTACTTTATGTTTTCGAGTGAGGGTTCCGTATTAAAAATGCAACCAAAAAATATTTATCATTTGCTTGTAAGCTTAGGTGGCCTCGTTCAATGGTTTGAAGTTTTCCGAGTTGGTTGCCACGTCGCCGGTTTATAACGCTTGTTGTTTCGAACTTTTAAAACTGGAGGTTAAGTCGTCGAGTCGGTGTTTACATGATCATCAGTCAATGGTCAATTCATATTTCTCACCCAAAGTCAATGAATCTTTTCTATTTCCGTAAGGTAAAAGACACACTTTGTCCTAAATGTAGTTGGTGTACGATATGGAATATCTCAGTTTGTATTCGCAATATAAATTACTAGTTTCTTTGTTATTTAATTCTGCTGTTCTTTGTAATGATACAAAATTTTATGTATCGAATATCGATTCCTGCTTCGTAGGTGTTGATGTATCAAAACATTGATACATATCGGAGTATGAATACGTATTAGAGTATCTATACGTTTCGCAATATCGACACATCAGAATATGGATACGTATCGGAATATCAATACTTATCGGAATCTCGACACGTATCGGAATATCGACACGTATTAGAATACCAATGCGTATTGAAAGATTGGCACGTATCGGAATATCAATATGTATCGTAATACAATACGTATTGGAATATCAACAGGTATCGGAATATCGATACATATCGGAATACCAAAACTTATCGAAATGTCAACACGTATCGGAATATCGATAAGTATCAGAATATGTATCGTAATACCAATACGCATTGGAATATCAACAGGTATCGCAATATTGATACGTATTGGAACACCAGTGCTTATCGGAATATCGACACGTATCGGAACGTCGATACGTATCAGAATAATAATACGTATTGGAAGGTCGGCACGTATCGGAATATCAATATGTATCGGTAACACCAATACGTATTGGAATATCAACATGTATCGGAATATCGATACATATCAGAATATCAAAATTTATCGGAATATCGACACGTATCGGAATATCCATACGTATCAGAATAATAATACGTATTGGAAGGTCGGCACGTATCGGAATACCAATATGTATCGGTAACACCAGTACGTATTGGAATATCAACATAAATCGGAATATCAATACATATCGGAATATCAAAATTTATCGGAATATCGACACGTATCGGAATATCCATACGTATCAGAATACCAATACGCATTGGAAGGTCGGAACGTATCGGAATACCAATACGTATTGGAGTATCAACATGTATCGGAACATCGATACATATCGGAATATCAAAACTTATCGCAATATCGACACGTATCGGAATATCGATACGTATCAGAATACTACCAATGCGTATAAATACCGATACCAATACGTATTGGATTATCACCAATCGGAATACCAATACGTATTGGAAAATCGACACGTATCTAAATATCGTTACATATCGAAATACCAATAGGTATTGGAAAATCAACACGTATCGGAATATCGGAATACGAATACGTAGTGGAATGTCGGCACGTATCGGAATATCGATACGTATCGACATATCGATATCTATCGGATTATCTTAATATTTCTTATATAAATTGTTTACTTGCTTGAATTCTAAACCTATTATTCTTTTTTTTAATCGACCAACTTTACGTACTGAGTCGTATATCGAAAGTCCCGTTTCGTATAGTAAATGAGATGCTTTTATAATACACAGATTGAATAATCGCAATAACTGCAATTAACACTATTTTAACAATAGATTTCCAGTTCTTGATTGTTTTACAAACAGCCGTATATAAGAATTATTTGTGGAAGTATTATTACATCGAATCCATAATACAAATGTCATTCACCTTGAGGGAGTAAATTTACTTATCAAATTTCGTCTACAATTTCAGCATATTAACGCGATAGTTTCAGTTCGGTAATTAGGAAGTGTAACCGCTGTACGAACTTGTGTGTAAATTTCTGTCTTAATCCGCGTCTGTTTCGTAATGCAAAGTACAATGAGCCTTGATAAATTGCGCGTATGTGATATGTTATTATTTATATTTGCCTACTGTTTGTTTACAAATTTGAATAACCTTCTCAAAGTTGGAAGCGTATGTATTATAAGTCGGCGAATGATGTAATTTAATCGCAAAAAAACTGTAAACATAGCTGAGTGCCGATTAATTTTTTTCACATCGACAAAAAAGATTGTTTATAAAAAGTTCCGTAATAGATAATAGGCTATTGACACTTATTCCCAAATGATCTAACTAAAGCAACCGATTGTTCGATAATACTTTAAACAAAAGTTATTGACAATTAGAAGACTAATTAACTGATAGATTCTTTCTTCATGGTACAAGGTCTCGCAGAACAATCATTAAAGATTTATGAGGTTATTGTAAAATACGCGTTAATCGTTGAGCTTAACAATTTTTTCTTGATTATGTGTTAATCGGACTGAATCGATTATACGCTTTTTGCGTTTTTGCGATTAGGTGTGCAAAGGTTGTTAGAAAGTTATAAAGTGAAAATAATTTAAACATTTGATCGATGAAACCAGAGCGACCACGTGCTTGTTAAAATAAAAATAAAATGGAAGAATCACGTACATAGAGGTGCATTAACTTAAATTTGAAAAAATAGTTAACCAAAAAACACAAAAAAATAAATAGAGAATGAATTGAATGAAAGCAAATAACTAAAGTACCGGAAAATAGCAAAAAAAACAAAAGAATTCTTGCAAACTTTTTAACCGTGTCAAAATGACTGTAGAATGATGAGAATACCAAGTTCTCGTTGGCAAAAAATAGTCACAATATTGCCAAATTAGACTTATTATATGTGGTAGAACTGCTTAAAAAAGATAAATACACCCGTTATATCAATTTTAACGTTTACGTTATAGCCGAAGATAGTTAATCAATGTATTGATTAACCAACTTTGTACATCAATGACGAAGATTTAAACTAATGCTATTTAGAATTCAAAACTTTTGTTGTTGTTTTTTTATTTTTTTTATAAAATTGTTTTCTGTTTTGTAGAAAGTCATAAATTCTCGTACTTAAATTTCTGTGTAGTAAGGGAATCAAAATAGAAATGATAAATTAGAAATATGCTTCAAAGTACAGTAATGCCTCGTTAATCCGTACATCCAGTAATCCGGATGACCCAATAATTCTAACTGCTTCGTTTTCCCATTATGTATCTTATACTCTGGATTTATTATAGTTTCGATAATTCGGACTTCCCAGAAATCAGAAACAAAGAGAAATTTGCACGTTTCGACTTGTTTCTAACTAATTTTAGATTAAGGTGCATTCTGCAATATGGCACCAAAACGAAAGCACGTCACCTTGAGTATTCAAAAATTTGAAATATTGAAGAAACTGCAGTGTGGTGTAAGTGGGGCAAGTCCGGCTCAAAAATATGTCGGCACATCAACAATTTCTGACATTAAAAAAAATAAGATTAAAATCGAGAAATTTGTGGACAATTGTCACTAAGTCCCCAAGAAAAGAAAAACCTTGAGCAGGCGGAATATCCAGAAATGGAGAAACGACTATACAATTGGTTTCGAACCCAATGATCCCGACATATTCCCATTTCTTTTAACATTTTGGCTGCCATGGCACAGAAAATATATTCAGAAGTTTATGGCAAGAAAAATTTGGTCGCAAGTAGAGGATGGTTAACAAAATTTAAATCCAGATTTGGTTTAAGAAGATTAAAAGTGTGTGGAGAAAAGTTATCAAGTGATAAAACTGCTGTTCCACCTTTTGGAGTTTACTCCTTAAGAATCGATTTGCATATATAAGGGACCCGGTATGAGAAAAATCTGAGAAGTAAAATCTATCGATGAATGACCTCGTTACGTTTTTGGTGCGCATCCTATGTCGCGCAACTTTCTAATTTTACTTATATTGCTGTTTTTATTATAAATATCAATAATTAATATTGTTATTGTGAAGTTTTAATCTTTATGATTGTGTTCCGCTAAAGTGAACTGAAAGTATTTTCATATAACTATGGCAGAAAGAGGTGTAGATGATATTGCCGGAACATCTAACAAACACGTGGCTGCGTTATAATTCATGTATTATATGTATGAGCATGTGCAATTTGTATTTATTAAATATTTTAATAATTATCGATGTAGTTCATATAAATATATATTTGAGAACAACACATAAAATTAGATAATAATTAACCCAATATGAATTATCGAGCGCATCCACATAAAATAGAAAATTTCTAACCTAACCAAAAATTCTATGTCTATAAATTCTACCAGGTTATTATGATTTATTTTATAAATAATTTTTAAATATTAACAATTCTAGTCAATAATTCGATAATATTATCAGAAAAATCGACAATATTTTTTCATTATAATAATGTTTTCATAAAATTTTCTTTCGAAAAGTTATTTTTTACGTTCATACAGTATCAATCTTTTTTAAGTTAAATAAACCCTTTTTGCGTCTGGTTAGACTATCGAACTTAAGGAGTAAACTCCAGTCGTGCGTCGGAGCTGACACACACAATTTTTTATTTCCAAACTTAAAGAAAGAACATTAGAACTGAACGTGGGTCCATCTCATATTTACAATTGTGATGAATCGGGGCTGTTTTGGAAAATGCTACCGGATAAAACAGTACTAGACAGTCAAGAGAAAACAGCCCCCGGTAGAAAAGTTGCAAAAGAAAGATTAACTTTTTTATTATGCATGAATAGAAATGGAAGACATAAGATAAAGCATTTAGTCATAGACAAGTCAAGAAATCCAAGAGCATTTAAAAATGTAGATTTGCCAATAGATTACAGATCATCAAAAAATGCTTGGATGACATCCGAAATCTTTCGCGATTGGCAAGAAAACTGTTTTGTTAAACAAGTAAAAAGCTTTCTTAAAAGCAAAAATTTGGAGCAGAAAGCATTACTGTTGATTGACAACGCGACATGTCATGGTCCAGGCGAAGAAAAAATAGCTAGTAATGAAGGTGATTTTACAGTTAAGTTTCTACTTCCAAACACAACTGCTCTTATTCAGCCTTTGGATCAAAATGTTATTCAGTTAACGAAATTAGCTTATCGTAAAAGTTTACTGACTCACATTTTGTCATCAGATGAAAATAACATTTCCAAATGCATAAAACCTCTTACGGTGAAGGATGCAGTTTTTTGGCTTTTTCATGCATGGCAAACTATTGCACCACACACAATATCCAAATCATGGACGAACATTCCTGGTCCGAAGCTAATGATCTTAACGAATATGATGAGGAAGGCCATTTGCCTTAAGCATTTTAAAATCACAGATAAATTCTACAAGAAATGATTTGCATTTAATATCTTCTATGTTACTACAGACTGGAGAAGAAGAGTTAACAAAAGCTGAAGTACAGTCCTTGATTTGCGGAAATGCAAATTTACTCCCCTTGGAAGAAAGTATCCAAATTCAATCGGACGATGATGAAGAAGAACCATTTAAAAGAAAAAATAAGAATGAAGAAGCAGTAAAAACTCTAAACACTGCTTTAGAGTGGGCGAAAGAAAATGATGTTGCACCAGCAGAAATAATGGTTCTGCAGAGACTTCAAGAAAGAGCATTTTTCTTGAAAAGTGAAAAATTATTCCAAACGAAAATTACTAGCTTTTTCTAATTATATAACTTTCAGTTGAAAAATTCAAATAATTCTGTTTTTATTTTTATAATAAATTTATTACATGCACTTAGTATTTGATTTTTTGTATATACGATAATGATTCCACTTATCCGAATTTTTTCATAATTCATAATTTCATAATGTTTTAATTAGTCCGGATTAATATAAAAATAAGAAACGTGTTTTCAAAGTTAACGTAATCCGTACTGTAACGAATTTTAAAACCAATTTATTTATACACAAAATATTTACACGTTTATAACTACGCGAACTAATTAAATCTAACGATATTTAAGAAAAACACTAATTTATATTTTACAATCACTCGAAAAATAATCTCCGCGGATAACTTCTGTTTACATTAAAAGCACGTACGTTTATACTCCGGTATATTTATATTAACCAAGTGTTAATCAATTATTTAATTAAACATCTTCTTAACACTTCCGACTTCCAATAAACGACCTATGCTTTCTTGGCATCGTTTTTATATATTTCGGTTATTTATCCCGAGAATTTACGACATCTTTCGGTAAATGCTCTGGAAACTGGTTGCAACACCGAAAGAAAGAATCGTGGCGATAGCGCAGCTCTCTCCATTTCGGTAACTTCTTTTGTAACGAAACGGCACAGGTAGCCGTAATTATCTTAAAAATTATATATGAATTTGTTTCAATTACGCGTGAGCTTTGGACGCTCGGCTGCGGACCACCTCTACCGCTTCAAAGCGCGCGATGTTCTCCTGCTTAAAAGTATTCAACCGGAACGAAACACCAAATAAAAGCCGCCGTCAATGCTGAAAACTTTCTCTCTCTCCCTGCCGAAACCCGTTCCTGGTAGAACCTTTCTCCCACGACCTAGTCCTGGTGGAATCCGACCTGTGTTTATCCGATTCATATTTTGCGACTGAATGCTTTTGTACCCGGCTAACTCTCAAACCGATCCTGATACCGTAGATTTGTGTGAACCGATTACCCAAGACCTGCTTCCGTACCCTGACATTCTTGGCTCCGACCGAATAACAAAGACCAGCTTTCGAACCCTGCTACTCTCACGATTTTTATATTCAATTTTCCGTTTTGTATTAGAACCCCTGTTACGTCAAAACGCCCTTCCTCAAGTTGACCACAAGTTTTTACTTCGATTGCTAATTGCTATAACCGAACCACAGTCCATTAGTGAATTGACAAATCATTTGCGACAGGCTGGTGTAGAATTTGTTAAGCGTGAACTAAATTTCCAGTTACTTTCAATCCTTAACGTAGTTGAGGTTGGCGCGTAGGGCATTTCAATACGTTTGGCATCGTTAAGTTTTGGTTTCGGGCTGAGGTCTAAAATTAATCATTCCTAATAAATAAGTCAGTTTCAAAATACTCACCTGAATTTGCAGAAGTTTTCGTTTGACAGTATAACTGAACCTCAACAACCCGTAATATTAATAACGCTTTAAACCCAACGCCGAGACTGTGAGCCACCGGGGTGTTACACCTTGACCATAAAAGTAGCAGTTTGTGAACTTTTCCTGACCCGATATTCTACTTGGTTGGTAACTACAAACTAACACTTGAACGCCTGTTCCTCGGAAGACGACCTCCAACATGTTTCGAAACAACCAAGCTTGGGTACTGCCAATTTCTTAATATTGCGGAACTCCATTTATTTTTTGAGATTCCATAATGCAAGCCACAGATTTTCGTATAACGGCTTTGTACGTGAGTATTTTTTGGTCACAAGATAGGAAACAAAGCGTCTGTCACCACAAAGTTTTAAAACTTTTCCCTATTTTAATTGATAGAAAGCATTTTCGCAGTCTTCATTCCATCTAAATTCTGCCCTTTCTTCGTTCAATTTCGTCAAAGGTTTGGCAATATTAGCAAATCCGGATACAAACCGTCTGTAATAGGTGTACAATCTAAGGAAACTTCAAACCTGATCTTTGTCGATTGGTCTTGGCCATGCTTACACTGCTCGGATTTTGTCTTGGTCAGCCTTTACTCCATGTCTAGATACGACGTGACCAAAGTATTGCACTTCCTTCTTAAATACGTAGCATTTCTTTGTGCTTAGTTTTAGATTTGCCCCACGTAGTCGCTGGAACACTTCTTTCAAGTTGTTCAAGTGTTTTTCAAAGGACCTTTCAATCATGATCACGTCGTTTAGGTAAACCAAGTATGTCTTCCAAGACAGTCCGCGTAAGATGATCTCCATCAAACGCTCGAACGTTGCAGGTGCGTTACACAGACTAAAAGGCATTACGGCGAACTGCCACAAATCTGTTCCAATCCTAAAAGCCGTTTTTTCACAATCTTTGGGTTACAATTCTATCTGCCAATAACCACTATTTAAATCCAACGTGGAAAACTACTAGGATCCTGAAGGAGTGTCTAACGTATCGTCAATTCTTGGTAAAAGGTAGCTGTTCTTTTTGGTAACGTCGTTTAGCTGTCTGTAGTCTACGCAAAACCTCGTTGATTCGTATTTCTTTTTTACAATTACCACTACATCCTCAATTATTTGTTTAGCTTTTTTTCCCCAAAGGAAGTCGGTGAATGTCGTATCGGCCGAGCGTCTCCGGTATTGGCATGTGGAGGTAACTATGTTCAATAGATGTTGTAGGCACTGCTTCGGCAACATATCTTCGTTAGAACTCACGCATCTCACAATGTGAGATACTGGCGTGCATTAGCCTACCACAGTCTTCTTTTTCAACGTTACTGGCATCGTGTTTTTCACTCGTACTAAAGTACTGCCAACGAGTAGTCCTTTTTCAACTAAGTTGCTTTCCATTTGGTTCAATTGCGCGAATGTAGCCTTTCCGAAGATTTCCATCTAGGCGTGCCATCACCACACTTTCAGTCCTTGTAGGCAGAGTTACGTCTTCACTCAATAAGACTCAATAAAACTCGCACGGCTGCGTTCTCTGACGAATGAAAAGGAATTTCTTCATTGTCGATTTTTAGGACATCGTTCTTCATATCCAAATGGAACCCATACTTCTTTACCAGTGCTTGATGGTCGAGTACTCCATTACCCAAACCAATGGTTACTTGTATTTCTTCGCCCGTCGCCGTTCGAAGTCGTACTGTTACTGATGACGTTTTCTCGTTTTCCAATAACATGTCAGAACGAATGATGGTCTTCGGCGCTCCCGTGTCAATCAGTACCTGAACACTTCTGCCATTGATCTTGTCATTGAAATAAATTGCTCCATAGGCGATGCCATTTGAATGGTAATCTCCGGAACATGACTAAATGAGATTAACTTTTGTCTCTTTTGGTCAACTTGTTCCAAACTGTTGAGCACTCTTCTTGTCTTCTTATTGCGTTTACCACGATGTCGTCGTACATGACCTATTTCACCGCAGTTCAAAGTCGTCACTTCTCTTTCCCGAAGTATTCGTTGCGCTATCTCCTCGATGCTTTCTAGTGTCTGCTCGGGTACTTCTGCAGCACGGTGGAGTTGATAACCGTCTCGTAGCAATGGTTGTTTTGCTACTTCACACTCCAAAGCATGCACTAAAGCGTCATTCAACGTCTTTGGTCGAGCTAACTGGAGAGTCTGCTGCGTTTCGCTGTCTCGGAAACCGTCTACAAATGTTTGAATAGCTAACTATCATCCTTAAACTCTTGAAGACTTTCGGCAGCTTTCTAAACCCGATTTTTAATTTGAGCTTGGTACACTTGTTGAAGATGAGCATCTCGATATCTGATTTTTAAACGTGAAATTAAGAGTTTGTAATTTCTTCGTAGGTGATTAAGAATAGTTTGAAAAAATTCAAGCGTTTCACCACGTAAATCCACTATTAAGGACAGCGCTTATGCTTGTTATTCCAACCATTAGCTTCAAATTGCTTGTAGTAGGCTAACCATGGAAATTTACCATCAGACTTTGAAGTTAGAACTTTAAACTTGTGCGTGGCTTCTTCTTGAAGTTTTATTAAATTTTCACTCGTTTGGTTGATTCTTTCTTCAAGCAGTTTCATTCTGTCTCCTACTGCTTCTATTTTGTCATTCATAGATTCGCAAATTTCTTCTCTTAAATTTAACATATCTGCTTGGGTTTCCTCTTGAACAATTTTGATTTGGTTTTCTATGCTCGTTAGTATTTCTTCTTTTAAACGTCTAAAATTTTCTATCAATTTTTCTTCTATTTTCTGGGTATTTTCACATAATTTTTCTACAGTTTTCTGACAATTTTTGCAAAATCTTCCATTTTTCTAGAATTTTCTTCCATTTTCTGAGAATCTCCCCCCATTTTTTTATTTATTGATTCGAGAATTTTAAATATTTTTGCATCCATTTTAGTTTGATAACAAAGATTCTTTATCAAACTGGAACGGTTATAATTACACTGTATAAACAAATACACGCGAAGCGCAAACTAAACAATTGTTTATTTACACGATTCCATTCGATACCACACACTTGTATCACATATGTAACGGATTTTAAAACTAATTTATTTATACACAAAATATTTACAGGTTTATAACTACACGAACTAATTAAGTCTAACGATATTTAAGAAAAACACTAATTTATGTATTACAATCACTCAAAAAATAATGTCCTTGGAAAACTTTCGTTTATCTTAACACTGACACTTGTTTGCATTAAAGGCACGTACGTTTATACTCCATTATATTTATCTTAACCACGCGTTAATCACTTATTTATTTAAGCATTTTCTTAACACTTCCGTCTTCTAATATCAATGGTTATATTTATATCGAACACACGCGTTAATCCCTTATGTATTTAAACACCTTCTTAACACTTCCGACTTCGAATAACTTACCTATGCTCTCTTTGCATCGTTTTTATATATTTCCGTTATCTACCCAAAAATTTTCTACATCTTTCGGCAAATGTTATAGAAGTTGATAATAAGTTCGTGAACGTTCTCGAACTTGACAATAATTTCACAAACGTTTCAGTACGTTATAAGTTATAACATGATTTCTTGTTTCTTTACGTTATGATGTATAACCACATCTAAATTGTATTGGTTTAAATGAGCGATCTTGGGTTATTACCGAGGACAATTCAGTGGCGGCTTCTCTATTAGGTCATTTGGGCAATGACCCTCCAAAAAATAAGAAAGGTATTTTATTTACTTTACAGATACGAAAGCTTGAGAATTTACCCGAGGCTGACACGAACTTGTGCCCAAACTATGCTCGCATGTATACTTGCATGTATACTACATTCAGTGGTGTTGTCGAGCCGGAACGCTCCGGAACGTCGTTCCGGTACTTTCTTTTAGGACCGGAACGCGTTCCGGAACTAAAGATGAAAAGAAAAAAGAATTGCTGATTTTATTCCTCTTCCCCTAATTTTTGACGAATTTTTATACGTGTTATTATAAACAAGGGTTTGAACCGAACCCATACCGGAACGAACCGGTTGTTTAACATGAGGACATGAGACCTAAAAAAAAAAACGTCGCCGTCAGGATTATCATGGAAAATATATAATTATATATACGCGTTCCGGTAAAAACTAAACTAGAACAACACCACTGACTACATTAAAGCCGAATGGTAAATGATAGTTATCGTAGTCAAGAGTGAGACACACAGAATACAATTTTATGCAAGCTAAAAAAGAAGATAAGTAAATGTTTAAATGCTTTCGTGCGGTCTACAGCCCGACCACCTACGCAATGTAATACCTTCGCAGCACGTGCGATGTTTCTCTACGTGTAAAATAATTAAAACATTTCTATGCTAAGCACTGAAAAATCTTCGATTAAAAACACTGTAAATTTTAATAAAGCTTGTTATTGATTATTTTGGTAAAGATAGACGAATATCTTAAATATAAATCGCGTTACTGTAAGAACGTTTTTTTTAAACGACCCTCTTGTATGATTGACCACCAGCCGCCACTGGACGATATGTTATAAACAAGTACGGTTTAACTACGTGTGATAGTGCATATTTCAAGGATTTTGCACTAATATGTATACACGATGTCCAGTCTAACTATTCAAACCGTTTAGCTGTCATAAATAACGTAATTTGTAAACTCATTTGTAAAATTTACTGAAAAAATAAACACAAAGGAACACTCTTAAAAAGTAGAGTCTTTTGGAAAAAACTTCCCCGATGACTCAGAAAGTCTTGTATCGTTCTTCATCCGGAGGTTTTTGTGATCTTTTTTCAACTTTTAAAAACCTTGCTACTGCTGACCTTGAGTCAAAAAATGCAGTAGCTACTCCGTTTAGAGCGATATACATCCTGGAATTTAGTGTTTTTATTGCTGTAAAATGATTGTTTATTCGTTTTAAGGGTAGTGTGAACGGGTACCGCTCTCTCAGATCTAAAGCTATGTGGTGTCAAACACATGTACGTTTGTACGAGTTTTGAAAACATCGAACCAGATTCTAACACTTTTAAGAAGTGGTACAATATAGCAGATAAGGTTTTCATATTTGATGGTGAAGGAAGCTTTTCTGACGCATGTAAAGCAATCACATCATCAGCCAGATTTGCCACGTTTATACGCATTCTCATTTCTGCAGCATTTCTTAGATTTACAAATGTCTTTAGGTCTTGTTCATCATCTGCAAGTCGCACACCTAGAAATTCATTACACCTTTGTATAACTTCAATTCTAACTGCGAAGCAACATCTATATGTAAAGACAAAGGAGTTTAGTGACCTCTTTTGTTGAACTTCATTTTTATCTAGTTCGACTGTTTCAATCCATTCATTTTTCCTTAAATCTTCACGGATAAGGTTGATTTTGCATCATTCATAAAGCACATTGAACAAAGTTTTTTGTTGTTTCAATGTTCGTAATTGTAATCAGTGACCGTTGGTTCTCTTTTTGCAATTTCTTCTTCTTCATTAGGCACGTCATTTTGTTAATGTAACAGCGAAGGCTTCCACTGCCGAAGTCTATACTAAGATGAAAACGTCTACGGGGTTTGGACCGTGCCATTGTTGTAACCGAAGTTGCCAACGTTTTGCCACCTTTCGTAAAGGGCTTTATTAGGGCGTGAGTGAAATCGCCGTCTACATCCACGTACTCGGTTACCCAAGAACATTTCTAGTTCTAAATCCAATCCGAAATTTGCTTTTTTATCCTACTTTCACAAGGTTACAGATTAAATAAGGAAACTTCGTAAGAATAGTATTAAACCAATATTCAACTCGACAGGCAAAATCTCTCAGATTCTTCCTTCTCCTAAGAACAAATTTTCTACACTTGCATCTTAAGGTGTATACCAAAGGCATATTTCTAAGTCTGCGGTTGCTGAACATCATTTCACTACAGGTCACAAGATAGATTTTGATAACGTTTCGGTGATTTCAACAGGAAATTCCGAGAGAGCATAGAAATCATCAAACACCCCAATAACTTCAATCGTAATCATGGTTTCGAGCTATCATTTATTTGATTCCCGGTCATTAACTGTTTATCGAACACGCCCCCTTTCAACCGTTACCCAATCAGAGTCGAGCTTCACTAGCTGTGACGATACTTCTTCTTTATATACGGAGACTATTTCCTCTTAAGTTACTTCTATGTAGTTTAGAATCTGGCTTGATTCACAAGTTGATTACCTAATTCTATTGTGGTTCTGTTATATTTTCGTTTGCTTTTTCAAGTTTTTCGTTTTTTTTCTTACCTTTTCAGAATTTAGAATCTGGTTTCGTTCACAACTTTATTACCAAATTTTTGAGTAGTTCTTAGTTAGATTTCAGTTGCTTGTTTTAGTTTTTCAATTTCTCTCAAGCCCTGATAAAACCGCTGTTATACATTTCTGTTATTTTATCGAGAATTTTCTACATCTTGCCCGAACGTTCTAGTTGTTGATAATAACACTCTCAAAGATGTACGTTTCAATACGCTGGAGATCTGTTAACAGTCTTGTTTTTACTAGACGCTATTTTTTGTAATTCTTCAAATCGTAAAGCCAATCTTCTATAAAAAAAGTGGCTAAAGCTTTCAAATTTAGCTTTTCTGTGCCGTTTATCTCAAAGTCAGACAAGACCAGGTCAGATCTGTGAGCAACACACAACAATAATAGAAGATCTCTTTGTAAATAATGCTTCATACGAACCAAGATCTCTCTATTTTTGCCAGTTTGGAATTCTCTTCATCAGTTGAAAGGCCTGTAAGTTTTTCTTTGACCAATTTATTTTATTTTTAACCATGGATTTTCATCAGTCTGAGCCAACGTTTTTTGCTGCATTTTTTTCTAAATGGTCGGCTGCAATATACGATTTTGTAGTTAAATGATCCATTTACCCTAATTCCGTCAGTAATCTGAACTCTGCCATTTTTCGAGAATTTTTTACTTTCCTGAATTTGTTTAAAACAGATTGTTAGTTATGTTTGAAAAAACTTCTTGGTAGTTGAGATGGTTTAATATTTGAACTTGTAGATTCTTTAGTTTCACTAGATCGTTCAACAGATTCAATATCTTGAGAGCACTGAAGGAACGTGGTCACCGTTTTATTTAAACAATATTTATTGTGATCCGTTTGTTCTAAGCTACTTTGATCATTATCACTATTTTTTGCCTCTTATTAGATCTTAAATTAGAAAAAGTCTGTTACATGTTTAGACATTTTAGCACTAAAACCATGTAAAAATAAATCAGGCTAGAAAAAGTTGACAGCATGTAGTTCTTAATAAACTATAATTTTGTTATTTTATGCATTGTGGCGTTCTTACTGACAGTCCTAAAAATTGTTTGCTTATAAATTAAAAATTATATTTAAAATGAGTTTATATCTGTTGCCGTAGATAATTTTGTTACCGATTTAGTAAGACTTTGTTCCATGCAATTGCAAATGTTTTCGACGAAATATAAGTCCTCCAAATTGATTCGTACTTAAGGGTGTTACAAAAACACGTATGGATATTAATTGTTAATTAAAAATCAGTAGTGTATAAAATTGAAGATTTCTTTAACAAAACATGTTATTTCATCTATTGCAATTAAGTGTGAAAGATAATGTTTTGTTACGTACGAAATTTTCATTACGGAATACCTTGTATATGTAATTGAAATTAGATTCCGGTTTGGACGCCCCCTACCGATCGTTTCGTGTGACTGTCATTTACGACGAGATCATTAATCTGTCAACTGCATAAGATGGCCGGTGTGGCTTAAAAATATAATTCTCAAAGATCATCCGTAGTAATGGGGATCAAATTATAAGTGTATTACGATAATAAAATATTTGAGTCGTCACCGGCCATTCCACCACGTCCTGGCACATGTTTCTATTCGATACCGAATTATGAGGGATTAGCATCGACAAATACTTTCGTGGGACGAGTATAACTCTATCCATAAGGCCTGCGGTTAAAACTAAATAAACCTAAGATATTCACATTTTTGCGAGATCTTACTCATGCGGCAAACACCTGCGAAACCAACTGTCATCGAAGGTGTACAACAGAATTCGACAACCGGGTTATGTTATATGTACTTTCTTTAACAATAAGTAACCATTTTTGTAGATTTTGATTTTGTGAAGCATTGGTTTGACACGATTTGCTACTCAAAAGATATTTCAGGCTCACTTGCCGGGGAAAGCGCTTTCTTCGACCAAGTAGGAGTTACTGTATTGTGGGTAAATTGATTTATTTATTTGTTCGCTGTCAGAAAGGTCGCTCACGAAACTTTAGCTAATGTTAATTCCGTAATTGCTAACATTGTTTTATTACCATTAAGGTAGTATCATTAGTTATTTTCTATTTTTCGCATGCTGTGTACAACCAATAATTCTTACGAAAGTTTAGTATTAATTCAGTAATTATTATCACTGTTTTATTATCAGTAAGGTCGTATCATTAGTTATTTTTTTGTGTTTCGCATGCTGGGTACAATCAATATTTACTACGAAACTTTAATGTTAATTCCGTAAGTGCTATCCTTGTTTTATTACCATTAAGGTAATATCATTAATTATTTTGTGTGTTTCGCATACTGTGTACAAACAATTTTTACTACGAACTATTCTTCGCTGTTCGCTTCAACTTAACTTACCTATGTATTGTGTGTTGCCGATACGGCTGGCATTCATGTACTGAAAATTCGATATATTTGTGATAATCATCGACGTTACTAAATTAAAGTTTTTATATTGGTTACTCTTTCTTTTATGGCAACATACCTTTCTCTTTTGATCGTCGTTACCTAGTAACAAACTTTGGCAACTCGACCATCAGAGTAATAAGGATTACGAACCTCCAATTGAGTTACAAGTTTGGACCGTCTGTCGTGAGCGAGGCAGAAGTGTTATCTTGGATCAGCTCTGGCGCCCTTAAGCATACTTCCTGTGAACCTCCCCTACCTCCGACTGTGTGAGTTTGCCGTGTAAGGTTCGTAAAACCTTAAGCTTGAAACAGTTTACCAAATTTTTGCCATAGCTCCGTTGGCACACATCGATTTACTTATCAAAATTTTTATAACATTTCGGCATAATTGCTCTTCAATCTCATCAATGTGCCGTGAAATCTCGTCTTTTAATTGCTGGCTGATGGTTGGCTTATTGGCATAAACTTTACTGTTAAGATAGCAAAGAAAAAAGTCTAACGATGTCAAATCGTAAAATCTCGGTGATCAATAAAATTTACTGTTGCAAGAGACTATGCGGTCGAGAAACTTTTCATGCAGTAAAACCATTGTGGCAACTGGCACCATCTCGTGGAAACTACATGTCATCGATGTCATAGCCATCTACCATTGGTCACAGAAAGTTGTTAACTATTGACAGTAGCGCCACTTTTGTTTAAACGTCCATTTTCGTAATAGGCTTTAATAACTTTAACTCGTTCAATACTCAATTTTTTTATGATTCAAATTCAAAACGACTAAGGTAAAGGTACCAGTAATCGACACAGTACCTATTTTCGACACCCCAAATTTAATCTTATAAAAAAAGAATTGCCGGCAACATTTCCGCAAACTGCACGTAATGGCAACACTGTTCAACCCCCGCCATTACCTCTGCGCAGCCGTACGCTGATAGACGCGTGCATTCCATTGTAAAGAGAACACGTACTATTTTCGTGGTTTTTGTCACTTGTGCTTACTCACTTTGTTAAGAGGTAAGTTTATAAAAAAAATTATTTCTATTTTCTCCGTACAACTTTCTTTTTGCTTTTGACGCAGGGATAGTAGGTGATGCTTTAATACATTCGTGTCAGTTTCACTTCCGAGCTGAAACGTTGTTTTTTGCGTGGAGTGTCGAGTACTGAAACCGTAAAATATGTGTTTCTTATACTCGTCAGGGATGTCGACTTTATAATCACATCCGAATATTGCACTGAATGCTTATAGGAGACAAATATTTCGTTGCGTTTAAATTGGTATACGCGCGACTTCATTTCAGCGACGGTAACCAGTTTTTGACACCGGCGTGTCGACTATTGAAACAACCAGTGTCGAATACTAAATCTGCAATGTACTATCAAAAATTCTGCAACAGCATTCTTGTTTTTTAAACTTTTTTATATAGGGTGATGTTTTGATAGATATGGCGAGTCGAAAAAAAACTTTTCTAAAATATCTAGTGGAGAATATGCTCGCAGCTATTGAAGATGTTAATTAAGGGATGTCCAATAAAGGAGTCGCAAAGAAACACAGTGTGCCTAGGGTAACTTTTATGGACAAACATAAGAAGCGTGTGCCACTTAAGAGAAAAATGGGGCCTTCAGGTACTTTCAGTCCTGAACAAGAAGAAATACTCACTGAATGAGTAAAATCTATGGCAAAATCTGGTTTTCCTGTAACAAAGAAAACGTTCATCCATCCAAAAGTGGATTTCAAGGGAAATGCTGTACCTGGTAGGAAATGGTTGGACCTATTTCAAAAAAGATACCCTGAGCTGAGTTTTAGAGATAGTCAAAATTTGACAATGATGAGGCGAGCTGTCACCCAAGAAAATATAAACTATTGGTTTGAAGAAGTTTCCTCTTATTTAAAAGGAATGAACTTAGATGCGGCTATGAGAGATCCAGCGAGGGTATTTAATGCCGATGAAACAGCGTTCTTTTTAAATCCCAAACCTGGCAAGGTGTTGGCGCCAAAAGGCTGTAAGAGTGTATATACCGTTTCAGGAAATGATAAAAAACTCAATATTACAACCCTGCTCATTGCCAATGCTGTTGGAGAAATTGCGCCTCCTATGCTAGTGTATCGTTATAGTAGGATACCTCAGCACATTGCCGAGGTTTTTCCTCATAACTGGTCTATGGGAAAATCTCAAAATGGTTGGGTGATGCACGAGTTGTTTTTTGAATACATTGCAAATATTTTTCTTCTCTGGATTAAAAAACAAGACTGCCCATTGTCTTGTGTCTCACCTATCGTCCCCTTCTAAGCCAGTTGTGCAAGGAAAATGGAATAGAGTTGGTATCATTGTATCCAAATGCCACACACATTCTCCAGCCAATGGATGTTGCTGTCTTTCACGTGTTGAAAACAGCGTGAAGGCAGAAAGTCAATGACTGGAGAATGGAGCACAACGGAGAACAACTTAAGAAACAAGACTTTGCCGCATTGCTTAAACAAGTCCTTCCATCTATTACTGAAAAAACAATATCTAATGGCTTCAGAAAATTCGGTCTATTTCCATGAAATCCAGCAGAAGTGAGAGTCGAGCCAAAACATGTAGAACAACCGAAAACATTAAGAACCGAGAAAAAACATTTCTTCGTCATATTTGAACGAGAGATTTGAAAGGAAAAACTTGCTTATTTCCTGAAGAACGAAGCCAAATGGGCTGGGGCAACTAAGGACAAATCTCTATTTGATCTATGGACACTCTGGAAAACAAAAATGGGACAGGAGGTAAGTAAAAATCTGCATCGAGAAAATGAAAAATAAGAATACTTAATTCTTACTTTAAATGGCCTGTAATTTTACAGAATTCTACCAATCTAGTAGCACAATCTGCTACGATAGAGTCACCTACAATTGATCCATCAGGTATACAAAATTTAGCTAATGACATGAATGTGTGTACTCAGTTAACAATTTGTTTTCCAGACGACCAACAGTCTGCTCCAGATTTTTCCATTTCTTCAAGAAACGAACGTACTCCTGACAGGGACACTGATCAAGTCGTTTTGGTTCCAGAAGACGAACAGTCTGCTGCCGGTTCTGCAATTATCCTTTCAAGAAACGAACGTTCTCCTGACAGGGACATTGATCAAGCCGTTTTGATGATAAATCAACTATCCACATCCAGTTTGATTCCTGTACTTACAAGAATTGACCAACCAACAACATCAGGTCACAATCTTTCAGTTACAAAAGACAGTTACACTTCAGACAATGTCGCTGGTTTGACACCACCCACATCTGATGGATGTATTCTTCCAAGCCTTTTTAAGAGAGCACTACTGTGGCCACAACCAGTACAGCTTAGATCAACCAAGCGAAGAGAAAAACTACCTGCTGTAGTTACATCACCACAAATGCTGGAATATTATATGAAAAGAGATGACAAGAAAAGAGCAGCTGAGAAGCAGAAAGAGGACAGAAAGCTATTGAGGTAAGCAAAAAGAAAAGAGTCTCAAGCTAAGACCAAGGAAAGAAAAGACAAAAACAAGCAAAAATTAAATTCTAAAAGAAAGAGGAACAATTCCAGTTCTTCTTCATCTCACTCACAAAGTAACTTTTTCCTGCAATAGTCTGGAGATTCAGAGTTGGAACTGGCTATTAGTGATGATGGTAATGAAGGTGAAGAAGTTTCCTTGGATGAATTAAAGGAAAGCACCTTCATCCTCGCCAAATTCAAAGGGGGAAAAAGAAATTTAACAGTGTTTCTGTACCTTTGTGTCATCCAAGAGTTAAGAGAAGGTGGCAATATAGTTGTAATGGGATTGAAGAATACTGACAGTGAGAAGAAGGAGTATGTGGCAGAAGAAAAAGACATTTGTGAGATAAATCTAAAAGAAATAGTCAGACTTGTTGAAGAACCTGAACTTATTGTGAAAGGGAGCGAGTAAGCTACCGTTTTAAAAAATCTCTAAATGTGTCTTAAAGTAAATATAGTTTTGTTTAATAAAAAGTTTGGCTTAATGCAATAATATTTATTCCCAATGAAAGTGTTCAGTAAAATGTGTCGACTAATGGAACAAAACCCATGTCGACTATTACAACATTGGTAATTTTAAGTGTCGACTATTGGAACATTTGTTACATTATCTTTTTCTCGATATCATAACCAATATTTTGTGGTTAAAATTTAGAGAGGAACGCTATCGTAAAGAGCAAAGTATAGGCTTTCCAAAGGTATTTAGTTCACATTTTTCTTTCAAACTATTTTCTTGCAAGATACTATTTTGTAAATTTTGAACCATGTCGATTACTGGTACCTTTACCTTAATCATGTCAAAAGAAAAAACTAACCTCAAAATTCAATTCACATTTAACATCTGTACAAACTATTGTAACATCCATTATTTACAGACATGGAATTTTCAATCAATTTTATACGCAAACCATCAACATTTGACTAATATGAACGTACTCTAGTATATCTGATGTATGACAGAACTAAATTTATTTCTAAAAATTTCGAAAAAGCGAAATTTTCTTTGTTGTTTTGAAGAGCATATAAATTACTTTGAAAAATGATTCCATCCATAATATATTCAGTAAATAAAGGTAAAAGCAGGCAATGGGATTATCACTATGAATATTTAGATTTTCTGTTTCAGGAAAAGTAGGGCCTTTAAGGAAACGACTCAGCTAACAATGTATTGTCTTCAGTGTCATGCTAATTTCTGGTTGTAGTTATCGTTTAGTTTTGTTTTACCACTCTTACAAAATAAGTGGCGTCTTCTTAAAAATTAAAAAATGATAAAAAAAACTTTGAATGTAGGCTTGTCCTTCACAATGGACATGAAAAAAATGGTTGACTATTATTGTTCTAAAACTTCTTTTATCAAAAACAGCATCTCAGCATGTGTAAGATACATTTCATGAAAAAAAGTTTTTAATTTCTGCGCTCGTAGAAGATATTTAAACATCTATCCTTATAAAAGCCGCTGCAATGGACAGTATTAATTTTAAACACATTTTTTGTGTTGCCAACATCGCAAACGTCAATATTCGTAATCGGCGAAAAAAGCTTTAGAGCGGCAAAGTAAAAAGTAGAAATTCACATAAAATTAAATGTTCTAAGTTAATTATTATATTAGAATGAGTATCAAACAGGTGGAAAAGTCATTTAAAAATCTTGAATTTTAGAAAAAACGATGTTAAGGTCAATGTCAAAATTTGGCAGATTTAGTAACGACGCTAACATTCGACGTAGAAGGTCGTATTTACATTTACAAACGTAAAAGAGAAATACAAGTGTAGAAGTTGGAGAAGATAGTTAGTGAAGGTGCTGGTGTTAGTAGTGGTAGCAAGAGAGAAGCAATAGAGAAAAAGGGTGGGTAAAGGAGAAAGGGTGTAAAATAATAAATAAATTAACAGAAGAATAGAAAACGTGGTGAAAAATTATAAAACTGACGAACAAGTGTGATTAAGGTGAATAAGCAGGGTAATCGAAAAGGTCAGAGACAAAAGATAACCTCCTACATTAATAGAAATTATTACATTTAAAGCGAAATTAAAGCGAATTAGCTACAAGGGTGACGTTTTAAAACACGAAAAATAAGAAAAGAAGGTAAGGAGGAATTAATAAAAAAAATAATAATAAATTTTAAAAAAATAATAAAAAAAATTAAATAAATAAATAGATAAAGAAAAAATAAATAAATAAGAAATAAAAAAAGGGGGAAAGGGATGAATAAAAGAGAGAGAGAGAGGAAGAGGAAAAAGAAAGGCAACAAATATTTGAAAGAGGAAAGATAACAATAAGATCACCAGACATTAAAAAGATATCGGAGGAGAGCGAAAGAAAAACCTCAAGAACAGAAGGAGGAAGGAAAGAAATGAAAGAGTTAAAAGAATTAATGAGAGAAATGATGAAACAGATGGAAGAAAATATGCAAGGAATAAGACAAGAAATCAAAGAAATGAAAAAGAAATGGGCGAAAAAGAAAAGAAGTGGGAGAAAGAAAAAGAGAAACTGGTGGAAAGAATACAAAAACTGAAGAAAAAAGCGGAAGACGAGGAAAGATGGGAAAGAAATAATAATATTGTGATAAAGGGGTGGAGAAGTGAAAAACCACAAAAAGATTTAGCAGTGATGCTGGAAGAAAAATTAAATGTAAAAGTAGAGGTGAAAAAAGTGACAGTAATAAACAAAGAGAAGAAAAATGAGACGGTGGTGGCGGAAATCGGAGGATGGGAGGAAAAACCGAAGTTAATGGCGGAGAAGAAGAAATTAAAGAATACAAGAATACATATAAATCACGATTTGGCATGGGAGGAAAGAAGAGTGCAAAGAGAAATAATGAACATAGCGGTGGAAAAAAGAGCGGAAGGAAAAAGAGTATGGGTAGGGTACAGAAAAATGGACATAGACGGAGACAGATACATATGAAACGACAAGGATAGGAGACTGAACAGAAAAAGAGGAAAGAAATTGGGGAACCAAAAGGCAAAAAACTAAAGGGCAAAGGGGGGCGGTAAAGGAGAGAAAGTTGACGAAATGGCAAAGAAAAGGAATAATGAGAGATGGAAATGGAAAAGAAAAAGAAGGAAGAAAAAAAGAAAGCAAGGAAGAAGCACAGGGGGAGGTGAGTGAGCTGAGAGTATTGTTTTTGAACGTAGCAAGAATAAAAAACAAAGAACATGATTTCTGGAAGTACATCAAGGAACAGGATGTAGTGGGATTACAGGAAACATGGATGGAAGAAAAAGAATGGGAGTGGTGGGAAAAAGAGTTGCCGGAGGAATTTGAGTGGGTGGTGCAACCTGCAGAAAGAGAAAAGAAAAAAGGGAGAGCAAAGGGGGGTATAATCACGGGAATAAGAAAAGAATGGTTGAGCCAGGAAAAGAAAGAGAAAGTGCAACAGAGAAAAGGAGTTGTAGAAAGGAACATACAGTAGGGAAAAACAAAAATAAAAGTAGTGACGGTTTATAGCAGTAGAAAGAAAGAGACAAGGAAAAACATAGAAGAGATGATAGAAGAGAGGGCAGAGGGATTGATAATAGTAGGAGGAGACTTCAACGCAAGAATAGGGGAAAAGGGGGGAATACAAGAAAGAAAAGGGACGGGAAAGAGACAAACAAAGGACAAGGTGATAAATAAAGAGGGAGAAGAACTGCTGGAATTGTGCGACGAAAAAGGGTTGGAAATAATGAACGGGAACAGAGAAGAAGATGGAAAGGGGGAATTTACGTACATAGGAGGAAGGGAAGAATCTATAATAGATTTTGTAATGACAAATGAAGAGGCTGCAGAAAAGGTAAAGACATTTAAAGTGGGAGAAAGGGTAGAGTCAGACCATCAACCACTGGAATTGACAATGGAAGGAAGAGAAAGAGAAGAGAGAGAGGAAGAGGAGAAGTACATAACTAAATAAAAGTGGACAGAAGAGGGTATAAAAAGATATAAAGAAAGAATAGGGAAAACGGTATGGATAGGGAAGGAATTACAAGGAAGTGTAGAGGAAATGAGAGAGATGATGGAGAAAGCAACAGAGAGAGTCAGATTTAGAAAAAGAAAACAGGATGGAAAAAATGGTGGGATAGGGAATGCAAGGAAGCAAAGAAAAATGCAAGAAGAGCATTAAGACAGTGGAAAAAAGGGAGGAAAGAAAAAGAAGAATACAAAGAAGCAGTAAAAATATACAAAAAAAACATGCGACAAAAAGAAAGAAGAAAACAAAAAAAACAAGAGGAACAGATCAAAGGAATAAAAACGGAAGATGTATGGAAGTACCTAAAGAAACAGAGGAAAAAAAACGACGACAAAGGGAATACAAATTAAAGAATGGGAGGTAGATTTTCGGAGCCTGTTGGGAGGGGGAGAACAAAAGCAGAAAAAGAAAAAGAAAAAGACGCGGTAGTAAGACAGGAAGAAGGAGATAGGGATAGAATAAGTGAAGAAGAAGTAATAGAGGCGATAAAGAATATAAAAAAAGGAAAGGCGGCAGGAGAAGATGGGATACAAGGAGAAGAGTGGATATACGGGGAAGAAAGTGTAACAAAAAGGATGACGACAATACTAAACAAAATATGGAAAGGGGAAGGATTTCCGGAGAGATGGAGAGAGCGAATAATATGCCCAATCCATAAAAAAGGCGAAAAAAATAAAGTCAGGAATTATACAGGGGTAACATTATTGAGCACGGCATACAAATTATATGCGACAATACTACAAGAAAGACTACAGAAGGAAATAGAGGAAAGAAGTTTGGTACCAGACGTACAAGCGGGATTCAGAAAAGGAAGAAGGGCGATAGACAACATATATATACTGAAACACTTAGCAAATAAAGAACTAGATAAAAAAGAGGGAAAATGGTGGCACTATTCGTAGATCTAAAAGCTGCTTTTGACAAAGTGAATAGGGAAACGCTATATATGAAAAGAATATATGAATATATATGAAAAGAAAAAAAATCAATGAAAGATTAACACAAAGAATAGAGGAAATCTACGAAGAAACGAGGAGCAAGGTTAAAGTGAATGGGGAAGAGAGCGAGAAATTCATCACAAAGAGAGGGTTGAGACAGGGATGTCCACTGAGCCCAAACCTGTTCTCAGTATATACGGGGGATCTGGAAGAGACAATGAGAGGACAACAGACAGGAGGGATAGTGGTAAGGAAAGCGAAGGTATGGTCGTTGGCGTATGCGGATGACATAGTGTTGGTGGCGAAGGAGAAAAAGGAAATGAAAGAGATGATGAAAACGCTAGAAAAATACATGAAAAAAAAAAGAAATGGAAGTAAACACGGAGAAAAAAAAGATAATGATATTTAGAAAAAGAGAGGGGAAAAGAAAAAGAGAGGAGTGGATATGGAGTGATGAGGAAGTGCAACAAGTGAAGGAATTTACATACCTGGGTTACACGATAAAACAGGATAATAAAGAGGGAGAATACATAAACGAAAAGGTGAAGAAAGAAAACAGGTTAATAGGACAAGTGTGGGGTGTGGGGGAAAGAGTATTCAAGATGGATATAGAAAAAAGAAAGTTGTTGTTTGACAAATTAATAAAGGGGATGGTAATGTATGGAGCGAAAATATGGGACTGGAAAGAGTGGAGGGAGGTAGAGGGGCTACAGGAAAAATACTGGAGGTGGGTTTTAGAACTAGACAGGGATACACCGGGGTATATTGTGAGAGAGAAGGTACAGATAGAAAAAATAAGGGTAGAGATAGGAAAAAGAGCCATAAAATACGAGGAAGAACTGAGGGAAAGAACAGATTGCAAAATACTGCAAGAATGTTGGAAAGAGATAAAGGGAGGGAAAGTGAAGTACGAACAGGAGGGCAGAGAAGAGTATTACAAAAGAAACGGGTACGCGAGAGAAAAAGTGGAGAGATTAAGAGAAGAGGGAGTAGGGATAAGGGAAGAAATAATGAGAGATGGAGACATCGAAAAACAAGAAAGATGGACAAAGATAAAAGAGGGCAGATATAATAGGAATTATAAAGACATCAAGGGTGAAGGAGTGCCGGAATATTTAAAAGATAGAGAGAATAAAAGCAACAAAAAGAAAAAAATGGTAGCAAGGTTCAGATGTGGCAACGAGGAGTTAGAGAACAAATATTGGAAAGAAGAACCAGAAAAGATGTGCAGGCTATGTGGAGAAGAAACGGAAGACCTTAACCACATGAGACAGAAATGCAGGGAACTAAGAGAAGAGATGATGAAAATAGAGGAAATCTTAGATGAAAACGGAAAAGGAGCGGAGTGGATGGAAGAAGTATGGAGAAGGAGGAAAAAGTTAAGGGGAGAGAAGGGATAAGAAAATAGAATGTAAATGTAAATGTAAATATAGAATGTAAGTTGTAAATGTAGTATAGCACGAACGAATTTGTAAGCCAAAGGCAACAAATCAAGTTAAACTTATATAGTAATAAATGTAGTACCAACATATTTCTAGTGATTTCAAAGTTTTTTACTTATTTGTATTATTAATTTTACAAGAAGCAACATAAAATAATGTACGTTACTCTCGCCGAAAGTTTCATAGCATGACTCAACGTTATGCTATGCTTTACTTTCGACGCTTCTTACGTAAATTACTGTTACAAATATTTAATTTATTTTTGTCGTTTGTAATAACTTATTCTTACGCTTAATATGTATTTTTGCTCTGTCTCCATCTTGTAAATCGATAAAACTATAATAAAAATATATACTTAAACATGTATAAAACTTAATATGAAGAATTCATTCATTTTGCATCATTTTAATTGGTAAGGTTTAATTTAGAAATACTGTGATCACTTAAAAATTAATTTAATAATATTGAAATAGAGCTTTACGCGCCTTTAGTTTTCGTTGTCAACGTTACAGAAGCGTATGAAAGGTTGTCTATACAACAGAGAAAATTAAGTACGTGTGGAAAGCGTTTTCGTAAATATTAGAAATTATATACTATATTAATATAAATAGAAATACGAACATTGTAATTATCGCACAAATAATTACAAATGTATAGCCAGAAGCAGTCACAAAAGAAAAAAGAAATTGTGCAGCCTATATGAATTGTTCCTGTTTATTTTATTTCTTTGCTCTAAACTTAAACGTCTAAGTTGCAAAATAAATATCAACTCATCATTAAACACTATTAATTTCTATTCATTACAGTCTCAGTTTCGATATCTCTTGACTCTAACTCAGCGAATTCTTCTACGACTTGCAGCGGAGAAGAAATTTTTTACATCAGAGTTTATATAGACCTGGCGTGTTTTTAGCAGTACACTTTAGTAAAATAAAACACCAAATTTGTTCATGTAATTAAAGAGAAATAGATACCACAACCAATAAAAGCATGAATCCAACTTAGAACAATCAAATTCAATCAGTTTAATTTCTATGTTACTCAATGCGGTTGCTATTACAATGAAAAATGTATGACTAGGATGTATCTGATTGTAACTGCATAAAATATTCAAAATATAAATTAAGCAACGGTATGATTTATTACCACAAATATTATTAATCATTTGTTGTTCTTTTAACTATATTTGCTTAATCATGCAACTGTTTTTACAAATAGTTTGGACAGTTTTATAACACGTATCGGCATCACTGATTACCGTTACGTAATTTGCTAATTACGACACTACAGAAAATTCATTGTTATTAATTTTTTTAATTGTTAGTTGTAATCAATTTAAAGAAATTTGCATTGTATACTTCGCTGACAACAGGTAAATCTACAAGAATACAGGCCCGCGCTTAGCACTTTTGGCGCTTATAGAAAACAGAAATATATTCTAACAGTATTACAACTCAAAATTTTTGTACTTTAGTTTCAAATGTAATATATGATACAAAAGCACAAGAAACAAAAAAAATATTTAAAATATTCAAAATACTAGTTTATACAGTGTGTCCGAAAAGTATGGAATATATTATACAGGTCGATAAATATGCACTTTACACGAAAAAGTTGTAAATAAAAGTTGTTTATCACTTAGTTATCTACCAGCTGGGAGATATCAATTTAAATTTTTGCTGTAAACAAAATCGCAACGAATAACACTTACATTTTTTTAAATGGCAAGGCACGTCTTTATTATACTCATTTGATAGAGTCTTTTTTTCTCTTTTCAACCATATGAGACTTGAATACCTTTACATCAAAAAATTTTCAAGAAAAACAAGGACATGTCTAACAAATTTATTTTACTGAGCAGTATTAATCAAGTACATAATATGTAGCATTGAAACAATTGAATGTACTTTAGAACACTGTCACAATTTGCTATTTGTTAGTGCTTGAAATATGGCTCAATTATCTGAGTAACATAGAATTGAAATTTTAATGATTCTGGGATATGGAGATAGAAGAAGAACCCAAGACGAAGTATGTAATTTATTTAATAACTTGCATCCAGAATTAAACATTTCGCAGTCCACGGTAAGCAAAATTTGGCGGAAATTTCAAGAGACAGGTTCGGTGAAAGATGCGAGTAGAACTGGTAGACCTTTGTCATTAAGTAATGTGGAACGAGAAAATGTGTTCTTGTCTGTTGAGGAAAATCCACAAATTTCTGTTCGGCAAATTGCTAGAGACCATAATTTGAATAAATCGGCTGTACATGACGTTTTAAAAAAAGAAAAATTTCATCCTTATAAAGCTTGTGTAGTTCAAGAATTATTTGAAGACGATTTGGACAGAAGGCTCGAGTTTTGTAAAACAATAACAAACAAACTTGAACGAGATGGACATTTTCATAAAAATATCCTTTTTACTGATGAGGCCACGTTTTGTTTAAACGGCACAATTAACAAACAAAACACACGTTACTGGTCTTCACAAAATCCTCACTGGTATCTAGAAAGACACACCCAATACCAGCAGAAAGTCAACGTCTGGGTAGGAATGATTGGAAGTCAAATTTTGGGGCCATATTTTTTTGAAGGTAGTTTAACGGCGAATATTTATCTCGATTTCTTAAGATTTAAGTTAGTTCCTGCTTTGGCCGAGTTATTTCCACATGAAGTAGATCCAGATATACCTCATAACAGAATATGGCTTCAACAAGACGGGGCACCTCCACATTTTGGAATTAATGTCCGCCACTTTCTCAATAATACTTTTCAAAATACATGGATAGGCAGAAGAGGTACGATAGAATGGCCTGCTCGCTCGCCGGATTTAAGTCCACTAGATTTTTTTTCTTTGGGGCTATATTAAAAGCAAAATTTATGTAAATAGACCTGATAATGTTGAAGATTTGAAAAATCGCATTAGAGTTGAGATAAGAGCTATAACTCGAGATATGATTTCAAAAGCAATCGATGGTTTTAAAAATCGAATTTACCACTGTCAAATTATGAATGGTTTACATTTTGAACATTTATTGTAAGTTTAGTTTAAATACATTTTTTTGTTATAACAATTTTATGTAAAGATATTTAAAGTTTAATATTTGCTATTGTGACAGTGCATTCAATTGTTTCAACACTACATATTACGTACCTGATTAATACTGCTCAGTAAAATAAATTTGTTAGACATGTCCTTGTTTTTCTTGAAAATTTTTTGATGTAAAGGTATTCAAGTTTCATATGGTTAAAAAGAGAAAAAAAGGTACTATCAAATGAGTATAATAAAGACGTGCCTTGCCATTTAAAAAAATGTAAGTGTTATTCGTTGCGATTTTGTTTACAGCAAAAATTTAAATTGATATCTCCCAGGTGGTAGATAACTAAGTGATAAACAACTTTTATTTACAAATTTTTCGTGTAAAGTGCATATTTATCGACCTGTATAATATATTCCATACTTTTCGGACACACTGTATATCACAGGACGAAACTGATCGACAAATAAAAACAAAACGATATAGTATTTTAATAATGCAAGATGTAACCTTTTAAATGTCAATATCCAGGATTGTTATTAATATTTTAGCTAAGTGAATTGAGCTTTTCGTGCTTTAATTTTTGCAAATTGTTTAATTAAATCTTTGGTGTCTAATTCTTTTAGCTGGTCCGTTTCTATTGAAATGATAGCAAGATTACTTAGTCGATTTTGTCCCATGGTCGATCTTGAATAATTTTTTATTATTTTGAGTTTTGAAAAAGATCGTTCTGCGGTAGCAACAGAAACCGGCTTTGTGAATAAAATACGAAGTATTACGCTCGTATTAGGAAAAAAACCACTAAGTTGTTAATTGTTATATAATTTAAAGCTTCTTCTTGAGACGTAATAACTTTTTAATCAAAACTTTGTAAATATTGCAATTTTTTTAACAAGCTCCACGGCAGTTATGTCTCTTTCATTGCCAGTTTTGTCGTTTAATAAATTTTCAACTTTTTGACATAATTCTAACTGTTCGTTTTCAGAATAATTTTTAAATTTATCAATATTCCATAAAAACGCGAAATTATTAGAGAAAGAAGAAAGTAATTGGAATCTCTCATCCACTGATGTTATGATTAGGGGAGGGTGGGGTATAATGATCCCCCTAAGCTAAAAATCCTCATATTTGCGAAAATATCAGACTATGAAGTATCAAACTTTTACAACGTATTTTATGTTCATTTGATTACATATGAATGCAAAAAAATTGATGATTTTGCACACCATTTTAGGATAGTATGAATTTTGGTTCATTGTGGCAAAAGGATCATTTTACCCCACGACTACAGGTAAGATGATCCCCCACGTGCGGTAAAATGCTCCTGCTTTAAAAATATTTTCTTTTGGTTAAAATTACACTTCAATAGGTAATGAAACAAATATTAAACCAAAATACTGCTCTATTTGCAAAAAAAAGTAAACATAAGACATTTTTTGAATTCAGAATAAGAAAAAATAAACACTTTTGAAGCTATACCAACAACATAATAAAAATGAACCACAAACGTCAACTTAGGTAAAAAACTTCGTTGAATGTCTATCTAATTTAAAACTTAAGTTGTTTCTTAACTCCATATGTCTTTGTGTGGCTCAAACAGAAATCGCATGTAAAGTCGTCGTCATCTTCGTCGACCCCAGCACATTGGTCATGAGCCCATTTCAGGCATTTGTTGCATCTAATCCATCCTTCGCCCCTTGACGAATTGACGAATTTTTCATAGCAAAAAATGCATTCTTCAGACTGTGACTCATTGCTTTCACTGCTGGATCACTACCCGTGTTTTTGGTTTTATGTTCAATTTAACATTTTTTTTGATAACAGTTTGTGACTGTTTATTTTTGCTTCGTTTTTCTTCTAGTTCCAGTTTCTTTCTGTTGTCTTCTTTTAGCATCAGCTTGTAAGGAGTGCTCGTCAGTATGACGGTGCCAACTGACTTCCTTTTTTGAGCAGCTCTCTTTTCCATAATCTTGGGAAGCGGGTTACAATCAGCCGGAGTTATCGCAAAAGAACTTTCAGCTTTATTGTCACGTTGGTCTGATGTATTGCATTCTGTAGGTATTAAAGGTGTAACCGGTCGCGTGCTTGGACCAGGAATTGGAGAAATGCATAAAGCTGACTTTCTTTAAGATGTTTCCAAGTTTTCTCTATTTTCCCCTAAAGTTTCTTGATCTAATGCTTCAATAGACTCGTTTGTAACTGCTGCCGCTGCAAAGTCAACATCGGAAAATATATCAGGGTTAAATGGCATTATCCCTGTTTTTTTTAAAACTGTTTATTGCATTATTTGGTGATAAAGCTTTGAGATAAGCCTCTGAAAAAGTTTTGCTTATATGGAACATTGATATTGTGCGACCTGGATTATTATTCATCCATTTTTCTAAAGCTTGGTCCATGTACGTGCTGAATGGATACATTACTCCTACATCAAACGGCTGCAATTTGTGAGTCGTGTGGGGGGGAAGACACAATATTATAACGTTGTTTTCTTTAGTCACCACATTTAGATTTTTAGTGTGGCTCAAATTCCCATCTAAAAGTAACAAAAAGGGTTCCTATTTAGTCGGTTTCGTAAAATGTACAAAGTGATCAAACCAATGCTCGAACATATCTAGCTTCATCCAACCTGAATCATTGCAGCCGAAGAGAGTTCCAGATGGCGCACCATCCATCAGTTATGCTTTCATTCTTTTCCTATTAAAAATTATCATAGGCGGAATAAAAACTCTTCCAGCAGATACGCAAATTACTGCAGTGGCTGAAACACCCCTTTTGGCGGATGTCACTCGAGCAACTTGCTTCCGTCCCCTTTTTGCAAAAGTTCGTGAGTTTCTTCCAGGTACTGTTGACACTGATGTTTCGTCGACGTTAAGGATTCTGTGAGGGGGGGGGGTTAGTTTCTATTTCTCAAAAGTGCTCTTAAGAAGATCAAAAAATTTAGACATTACTACTTTATTAAACCCTCTTGCTCGTGCTGCTGAAGGTGTTGATTTCTCATTATCAGCGGAACTTGAAGATGTTGATAGATTGCTTTCTAGAACATCAGTTTTTTGTCTGTTGCTGATACTTGTTTCAAGTACAGGTTCAGAATATTGGGTTTCATCTGTATTGTTGTTGTTATTAATATTTGGCAAAGTAGACTCGGGTTTTAAAAAATATGCGTAATTTTTACATAGTTTTCCAGTTCTTCCTCTCTTTCTCTTTTACTCAGCAAGTTTTGGTATCCAGACAATTTTTTCTTTTTTTTCTGACATCTTGTACCTATACTGTAAAAAAAATAATACGTAAGTAAACAAATAGACAAATTATTCATGAAAAATGGAAATGTTTCGACGTCTCAAACTCAAACTCAAAAGTATTTTCTCAACATTACTTATTCCAAGTTAATTCAAAATTTATAAATTTTTATAAATAGTAATATTAGTGCTTATCAATTATTATGTTTGAATTTACTTCAATTAACAATGATGTTTATATGCCTAATCAAATATAAAAGGATTTTTGAAATGCAAGATTTTGGCTTTTAATGTTTTAATAAATCTAAAATAAAAAATTAATTTTAGATGTACTCACCTTAATTCACAACACAAAACACATCACTATAAAGTCTGTAAAACTACAAACAACTAAAGTTTCAAGAGCAGATATCTTTTACCCCATGCATCTTTTCACTTCGCTATGTTAATTATCGATCGGGCATCAGGCGCAGCGGTTAAATATATGATTTTAACTTTATTCGTTGCCATTTGGCTTACAAATTTGATCGTGCTATACTACATATTTACATTTACATTCTATTTCCTTTTTTTTTTTAAATACATTTTCTTATCCCTTCTCTCCCCTTAACTTTTTCCTCCTGCTCCATACTTCCTCCATCCATTCCGCTCCTTTTCCGTTTTCATCTAAGATTTCCTCTATTTTCATCACCTCTTCTCTTAGTTCCCTGCATTTCTGTCTCATGTGGTTAAGGTCTTCCGTTTCTTCTCCACATAGCCTGCACATCTTTTCTGGTTCTTCTTTCCAATATTTGTTCCTTAACTCCTCGTTGCCACATCTGAACCTTGCTACCATTTTTTTCTTTTTGTTGTTTTTAATCTCTCTATCTTTTAAATATTCCGGCACTCCTTCACCCTTGATATCTTTATAATTCCTATTATATCTGCCCTCTTTTATCTTTGTCCATCTTTCTTGTTTTTCGATGTCTCTATCTCTCCTTATTATTTCTTCCCTTATCCCTACTCCCTCTTCTCTTAATCTCTCCACTTCTTCACTCGCGTACCCGTTTGTTTTTAATACTTTTCTCTGGCCTCCTGCCCGTACTTCACTTTCCTTCGCTTTATCTCTTTCCAACATTCTTGCAGTATTTTGCAATCTGTTCTTTCCCTCATTTCTTCCTCGTATTTTATTGCTCTTTTTCCTGTCTCTACCCTTATTTTTTCTATCTGTACCTCCTCTCTCACAATATACCCCGGTGTATCCCTGTCCAGTCTTAACACCCATCTCCAGTAATTTTCCTGTAGCCCCTCTACCTCCCACCACTCCTTCCAGCACCATATTTCCGCTCCACACATTACCACCCCTTTTATTAATTTTTCAAACAACAATTTTCTTTTTTTTTTATATCCATCTTGAATACTCTTTCCCCCACACCCCATACTTGTCCTATTAACCTGTTTCCTTTCTTCACCCTTTCCTTTATGTGTTCTCCCTCTTTATTATCCTGTTTCATCGTGTAGCCCAGGTATGTAAATGCTTTCACTTGTTGCACTTTCTCATCACTCCATATCCACTCCTCTCTTTTTCTTTCCCCCTCCTTTTCTAAATATCATTATCTTTGTTTTCTCCGTGTTTACTTCCATTTCTTTTTTCATATATTTTTCTAGCGTTTTCGTCATCTCTTTCATTTCCTTTTCCTCCTTAGCCACCAGCACTATGTCATCCGCATACGCCAACGACCATACCTTAGCTTTTCCTACCACGATCCCTCCTGTCTGTTGTCGTCTCTTTGTCTCTTCCAGATCCCCGTATATACTGGAGAACAGGCTTGGGCTCAGTGGACATCCCTGCCTCAACCCTCTCTTTGTGATGAATTTCTCACTCTCTTCCCCATTCACTTTAACCCTGCTCCTCGTTTCTTCGTAGATTTCCTCTATTCTTTGTATTAATCTTTCATTGATTTTTTTTCTTTTCATATATTCCCACAGTTTTTCCCTATTCACTTTGTCAAAAGCAGCTTTTAGATCTACGAATAGTGCCACCATTTTCCCTCTTTTTTTCTAGTTCTTTACTTGCTAAGTGTTTCAGTATATATATATGTTGTCTATCGCCCTTCATCCTTTTCTGAATCCCGCTTGTCCGTCTGGTACCAAACTTCTTTCCTCTATTTCCTTCTGTAGTCTTTCTTGCAGTATTGTCGCGTACAATTTGTATGCCGTGTTCAATAATGTTACCCCTCTATAATTCTTGACTTTATTTTTTTCGCCTTTTTTATGGATTGGGCATATTATTCCCTCTCTCCATCTCTCTGGAAATCCTTCCCCTTTCTATATTTTGTTTAGTATTTCCGTCATCCTTTTTGCTACACTTTCTTCCCCGTATATCCACTCTTCTCCTTGTATCCCATCTTCTCCTGTCGCCTTTCCTTTTTTTATATTCTTTATCACCTCTATTACTTCTTCTTCACTTATTCTATCCTTATCTCCTTCTTCCTGTCTTACTACCTCGTCTTTTCTTTTTCTTTTTTCTGCTTTTGTTCTTCCCCTCCCAACAGGTTCCGGAAATATATCTCCCATTCCTTAATTTTTATTCCCTTTGTCGTCATGTTTTTTTTCCTCTGTTTCTTTAGGTACTTCCATACATCTTCTTCCGTTTTTATTCGTTTGATCTGCTCCTCTTCTTTCTTTTTGTTTTCTTCCTTCTTTCTGTCGCATGTTTTTTTGTATATTTTTACTGCTTCTTTGTATTCTTCTTTTTCTTTCCTTCCTTTTTCCACTGTCTTAATGCTCTTCTTGCATTTTTTTTGCTTCCTTGCATTCCTTATCCCACCATTTCTTCCATCCTGTTTTCTCCCCCTTCCATTTTCTAAATCTGACTCTCTCTGTTGCTTTCTCCATCATCTCTCTCATTTCCTCTACACTTATTCTTGTAATTCCTTCCCTATTCATACTGTTTTCCCTATTCTCTCTTTATATCTTTTTATACCCTCTTCTGTCCACTTTTTTTTAGTTATGTACTTCTCCTCTTTCTTTCTCTCTTCTATTTCCCTTCCTTTCATTGTCAATTCCAGTGGTTGATGGTCTGACTCTACTCTTTCTCCCACCTTAAATGTCTTTACCTTTTCTGCGGCCTCTTAATTTGTCATTACAAAATCTATTAGTGATTCTCCCTTTCCTCCTATGTACGTAAATTCTCCCTTTCCATCTTCTTCTCTGTTCCCGTTCATTATTTCCCACCCTTTTTCGTTGCACAATTCCAGCAGTTCTTCTCCCTCTTTATTTATCACCTTGTCCTTTGTTTGTCTCTTTTCCGTCCCTTTTCTTTCTTGTATTCCCCCCTCTTCCCCTATTCTTGCGTTGAAGTCCCCTCCTACTATTATCAATCCCTCTTCCCTCTCTTCTATCATCTCTTCTATGTTTTTCCTTGTCTCTTTCATTCTACTGTTATAAACTGTCACTACTTTTATTTTTGTTTTTCTCCACTGTATGTTCCTTTCTACAACTCTTCTTCTCTGTTGCACTTTCTCTTTCTTTTCCTGGCTGAACCATTTTTTCTTATTCCCGTTATTATACCCCCCTTTGCTCTCCCTTTTTTCTTTTCTTTTTCTGCATGTTGCACCACCCACTCAAATTCCTCCGGCAACTCTTTTTCCCACCACTCCCATTCTTTTTCTTCCATCCATGTTTCCTGTAATCCCACTACATCCTGTTCCCTGATGTACTTCCAGAAATCATGTTCCTTGTTTTTATTCCCGCTACGTTCCAAAACAATACTCTCAGCTTACTCACCTCCCCTGTGCTTCTTCCTTACTTTCTTTTTCTTCCTTCTTTTTCTTTTCCATTTCCATCTCTGATTATTCCTTTTCTTTGCCATTTCGTCAACTTTCTCTCCTTAACCACCCCCCCTTTGCCTTTTAGTTTTTTGCCTTTTGGTTCCCCAATTTCTCTTCTCTTTCTCTGCTCAGTCCTTGTCGTTCCATATGTATCTGTCTCCGTCTATCTCCATTTTTCTGTACCCTACCCATACTCTTTTTCCTTCCGCTCTTTTTTCCACCGCTATGTTCATTATTTCTCTTTGCACTCTTCTTTCCTCCCATGTCAAATCGTGACTTATATATATTCTTGTATTCTTTAATTTCTTCTTCTCCGCCATTACCTTCTGTTTTTCCTCCCATCCTCCGATTTCCGCCACCACCATCTCATTTTTCTTCTCTTTGTTTATTACTGTCACTTTTTTCACCTCTACTTTTACATTTAATTTTTCTTCCAGCATCACTGCTAAATCTTTTTGTGGTTTTTCACTTCTCCACCCCTTTATCACAATATTATTCTTTCTTTTCCATCTTTCCTCGTCTTCCGCTTTTTCTCCAGTTTTTCTATTTTCTCCACCAGTTTCTCTTTTTCTTTCTCCCACTTCTTTTCTCTTTCTCCCATTTCTTTTTCATTTCTTTGATTTCTTGTCTTATTCCTTGCATATTTTCTTCCATCTGTTTCATCATTTCTCTCATTAATTCTTTTAACTCCTCCATTTCTTTCCTTCCTCTTTCTGTTCTTGAGGTTTTTCCTTCGCTCTCCTCCGATATCTTTTTAATGTCTGGTGATCTTATTGTTTTCTTTCCTCTTTCAAATATCTGTTGCCTTTTTTTTTCCTCTTCCTCTCTCTCTCTTTTATTCATCCCTTTCCCCCTTTTTTTTATTACTTATTTATTTAGCGGTTAAATATAGAAAGTTTAGTACATTGCAAGCCCAGACAGGAAAAAACCGCTTGTTTGCTCGTGGGCTCGTTGCAGGTCAAATTTCAAGCTCAAACATGAATAAAATCAGATTTGTTTGAGTTCACACAATTCATGTTATCATGTTACGTATTACGTATTCGATCGAATAAATGCTATTATTGCGTAACTCTCATTTGGAAAATATATTATTTTCGAGAAGTAATTCGGTTCCCTCGTCTCAAAGAGTAAAAATAAACAAATAAAAAACAAATGTAATAGCTAGCAATTCCTTACTGGTTTTTTATCATTACTTATATTTGAGTTTTGAGGCTTTTCGGTGCCTCGGCACCGCCGTGCACTACACGACTTTGCCCTTATCCCTCTATGGTACGAATTTTTAAATACAATAATAAAACTCTGTGGCAGTCAGTTATGTAAAAGTAAGACTATTAAAAATAACATACCCTAATTAAAATTTAAATAGTGCACCCCTTTGTATAGAAAGGGGTTTGGAATTTTAACGTAACATTGTGCCTCTATGACGAAAATTTAATTTGTGTTATTTAGATTTATTTGAAAAAGTTGCACATTATTGTGCCGGGTAATATGACTGTAGCTCTAAAGTAAAAATGTACAATTATAAATAGAATAATAATTCATCAATATTATAGTAAAATTATTTTATTTTTCATGAACTGGTTACGTAGTATAATTAGGATGTATGAAATGTAAGAAAACAATTATTGTCCGGAGTAAAGCACAAAAAAACTGAACATTTGGAACATATAACTTTTGGTACACCCTTGCAGCCAGGCATTTTGCAACGTCCTCTTTTGTCGCTAAACATTGGCCAATGCCCTGTGTTGTCACATCTGACTGTTGCAGAAGGAATAGGAGCAGTTGGTCCTCGAGATGTTTTGGCTTGATGTTCTCTGTCAACGCTACTATTGCTGGGTCTACCTGGACGTTTCTTGGCTATCTTGTTTTCTTTACAAAGACATTCTTAATTCTGCCAAATTTGCTTTATATTGAAGCAAGCTCAACTGTTCTTTCTTTGGAAGTGAACATTGATCCGCATCGCGGCGATACAATAGCCAAGAAACAACGGCTGCTAAGTCAAACATGTGGAATACTAATCTGTGGTACCATTTCCGGGAACGAATTTTGATCCGGTATAAAGCTAACAATGAGTCTACAAGATCAACACCTTCCATATGTTTATTATAGATAGTTACCACTGATGGGCAGGTTACAGCAATTTTTTCTTTCTTTTTCTTATCCCATCTTTCAGCATTTGTCAAAGGATGAGCTGATGCAAATGTACTCAAAAGAGTTACACCTTTATTATCGTACCACTTTACGGCTCGTAACTGCACTCCATCTACCTTTGCCTCTTTCTCCTCAAAGCTGTCTCTTGCTTTCTTTTTACGATGCTGTCACTAGAAAAATTGCAGTTGTAGATCCTATTTTTTCTTGCAGTGGCAACGCTGTGTATTCCCAGTTGTTCAAGTTTCACTTGAAGGTCTATACTGCAGAACCAATTGTCGTAATAAAGTTTGAAGTCCATATTCTTTAGAACAATAGCAGCAGTACGATGTTCCCGCTTGCACCAATATCAGGAAAGTCTTAGACTAGAGATATGGTCCCAGTATATACTTGAAAATTATATACTATCCCTTTGTAATCACAAAGAACAAATAATTTGTATCCCCAGCGCTTAGGTTTCTTTGGATTGTATTGTTTGATGCTGCTTCTTCCTTTGAATGGAACGATTTGTTCATCGACACATAACTGTTCATTTAAGGAAATTTTATTTAGATCCAGTAATAAGGGGACTTTGAAAAGCTTGTCATACCCAGGTTGCCTTGCGAGAATCTGATTCTCATTATTATTGAAGTGCAGGAACTTTTTTATTGATTTCCAACGGTGTAGCGACATCGTATTGCTTACGCAGTCAACACGACATGCTGCACTCTAGTATAATCTTGTTCTGGGTAATGAAAATATAGACATGTAAAAACAAATGCCTATAAATTGTTCCAGCTCTTCTAAAGTAATATTTAGAGCGTTATTTGGGTTGATCCTCACTACGTAAAGGTTAGTTGTTCTACGACATTCTTTAGAGTTTTCCTGTCAAGAAGACTTCTGAAGTAGTCAATTGGTTCTTTGACTCCCTCAGCGATTGGTAGTTGCCCTTTGCATTGAGGTACAGCAGATATGGTCTCGTCTTGGTTGGATTCAATGATAGTCCCTCTATTTTGTACCATTTTTCAACGGTGTTTAGTGCACTCTGCATTATGTTGGATACGGATGCCCCAAACCTCCCCTTTGTGATAATGGTCAAATTGTCAGCGTATACTAAGGCGAATACCTTCCCGTCTTGTAGTTCTTGTAGTAAGCCGTCCATGATGAGGTAACACAGCAGAGGTGACAGCACTTTGCCAGCTGCTTTTGCTCTGACAGTGCTACCCTACAAAGTAGCCGCTCTATTCCTGAGCACTTAGTTGACCCAGTTTTTTACTAAAAGTGTGATGCGATTTTTATTGCCCTTGCAGTTGAGGTGAAGGTAGTATTGTCACATGCATTTTCAATATCTACAAAAGCACCTTACGCAATATTATTGTATTGTATTGCATTTATCCATCTGCTTACTAGTTGGTAAATTGCTAGCACGCAAGATTTTTCGTTTTGGTACGCATACTGGTTTCGGTGCCGAGGTTAAGCGTTTAGTGCCTCGTCCCGTATATACTTGCCTACTACTTTTTTTTGTAGTTTTAAGATAAAGGAGGTCAGGCTAATCAGTCTGTAAAATTTTGGTTGGGCGTACGTAGATCCTCTCTCTTTGGTATAAACATCACCATTCCGCCACCTGTTCGGTATATGCGAAAGTGCTTAGCTGGATCTGAGAATTTTACATATTGCGTTTCGCAGAGCGGCATATTCTGTTTACAGCATAATGGAATAAATTCCATCAGTTTTGGGACTGGAAAGGTTTAAACGTATTGATTCCCCACTCTTGGTTTTCAGGATTCACTGTTTTTATTGTTAAGTCTCAATTCCTTTTTGGATGTCTGTTTGTTTAGTACCTCCAAGTCCTGGTGCTTAAAAACTTCAGTTAACAATGATTCCGGAAGGTGTTTTTGCAATAGTTCTTGCAAAGAATCTTTAACTGAGTTTGCAAACTTTTTGCTTTCGGTCAGCATAGAACCGACGTTTTCAGTGCACTCTTTGCTCAGAGCTTTTTGGATGCGAAAAAATGTATTCCAGTCTCGGCTCTTTTCAGCTGTGTTAAATAGCATTCTAGTACGTACTCTTAGTTTTCAAGCTGCCTGTTCCACCAAGTTATTCTGTTGGTGGTTTGTGTGACAGTTCTTGGGCAGCATGCTTCATATGCAGATTTTATTGAATTAACATTACTATCCGTCATTAGTTCAAGCTCGTACGTTGATTTTGCAACTATTGGACGGCCCTTGATTTGGCTTGCTAAAGTTTCGTTGAACAACTCCCAGTCAGTTTTTCTCGAGTTTCTGTATTCCATTACAAGTTTCTCGTCTGATTCAATGTTGAATCAAATGTATCCATGGTCGCCTTTAGACTAGCAAGCCTAAGATCAAGAACTTCACTGCGTAACACTGTTATAAACGTAGGCGCATTTATTATATCTAAATTGGATTTTAAAATAAATTCTAAAAATGCATTAGCGGCGCGGCGCATCCTGCGGCGGCGGTGGTGTTATTGATATTGTCTTAATAGTATCACTAAACATAAACAAAAATGCTCATATTTTCCTAATTATAAATATTTAGTTTCAACAAATCTGTTTTATTTCCTCTAATTGGCCACAACAACAATGACAATGCGATAAATAACAGTTAATAAATTCTATAATTCGGAAATCTCAATTATTCATGTTTATGTCATTATTTCAAAATTAACTAATTAGCAGATGCTGCACTTTTGCTTATGAGAGTTAAATTATCTGTCTTAAATCAGCTTGACCAACAAGGTAAATAATCGGATGGGACGCAAGGAGAACAATGGAAATATACAAGAGAGAGGACGAAAGAAAGAATAGGGAAAATTTTAAATAAGATATGGTCAGGTCAATGGTTTCCGGATTATTGGAGAGGAGGTAGAAGAGAGGTAAAAAAACTATAGAGTTATAAGTGTGCTAAATGTGGGATATAAGATCTATATGACAATTTTGCAAAAAGACTGAAAAGAGAAATGGAGGAAAATAAGATATTACCAGACAGGATTTAGAAAAAGGAGAAGAGCATTAAATAAGTTTTTGCGTTATTTTTGGATATAAACGCAGCGTTTGATAATGTCAATAGAGGAAAATGATGGAATATATTAAGAAAGAAACAGATAGAGGAAAAACTAGTTAAGAATATAGAAGATATATATATAATGAGACATAGTACAAAGTAAGAATAGATGAAAAGTTACGTGCAGCATTTTGAATAAATAAAGGATTAAGTTTCTTGATCATCTTAACAATCAACACTTAGATATCAAATTTACTATGGAAATCGAAAGTAATGGTTCTCTTCCATTTCTTGACGTTCTTGTGACTTGTAAGCCCAACGGACTTCTGGGCCATTCTGTTTATCGCAAACCCACCCATACGGACAGATACTTTCATGCTTCGTCTCATCATCATCCTGCACAGAAACGTTCTGTTATTGAATCTTTGGTTCATCGTGCCTTTTCTATTTGCCAAACTGAGAATCTAGACTCGGAACTCCGTCATCTTACTGGAACCTTAGTGAACAATGGTTATATGAAGCGAGATATTCATACAGTTATTAATCGTCTTCTACATCCACGTACTCGATTACCTAAGGACATTTCTACTTCCGAATTCAACCGGAAATTGGCCTTTTTACCCTACATTCACAGATCAAATAGAGAAACTTCTTCGTAAGAATAGTATTAAGCCCATATTCAACTCCACAGGCAAAATTTCTCAGATTCTTCCTTCTCCCAAAGACAAATTTTCTACACTTTCATCTCAAGGTGTATACCAAATTCCTTGTTTATGTGGTTTAGTCTACATTGGTGAAACCGGTCGTTCCGTCATTACTCGCAGTTCAGAACATGATCGTTGTATAAGGAAAAAGTATATTTCCAAGTCTGCGGTTGCTGAATCATCATTTTACTACAGGTCACAAGATAGATTTTGATAATGTTTCGTTGATTGCCAAATCTCCATTCTTTTTCGAGGAAATTCCGAGAAAGCATACAAATCATCAAACACCCTAATAACTTCAATCGCGATCATGGTTTCGAGCTATCTCCTCTTTGGTTCTTGTTCATTAGTCATTTATGGAAAACACGCTTCTTATCAACCGTAACCCAATCAAAGTCGAGCTTAACCATCCGTGACGATCTTTTTTTTTTATATACGGAGACTTAAGTCACTTCTACGGAGTTCAGAATCTTTTTTTTTGTTTTTAAGAGAGGGAAAAATCTGTTATCAGACACCGGTCGCCAGGCTGACCGGTAGTGTGGGGTTGGCTAAGATGGTGTTTGCCGACCGACTAAAAAACCTCCTCCATTCCGCTTTGCATGTGAGGCCTATCCGGAACTACTCTAGTATTACTTCGGGTAAGGCGGATTTAGGTACCGCTCTTAAGTATGTGGTTTACCCTAGATGTTTTCTGGCTTTATCTTCATTTCTATTTTTTTACTATTTTTTCTGTTTCCTCTTTACCTTTCATAATATATCTTATCATTTCCATAAGTCCTCTGATTCCATCATCTTCTCTCCAATGTTCTCCTTGTGTAATTTTGCATTACATTTATTTTCTGTCTGCGTCCGTACAATGTCCCATTTGGGGCATATAAATAAAGTATGTTCTGGTCCATCTTCAGAGTCGCAGTAAAAACAGATGTTCGTTTCTTGTTTACCAATGCGATTCAAAAATTTTCCAAAAACCCCGTGTCCCGTCATTGCTTGTGTGATGTGGTGGTCCGTTTCACCCCACTTTAAGTAGTACCAGCTTTTAACATCTTTGATGAAGATTTTTGTCCATCCATATTTATCCCATCGCTTTTGCCACTCTTCGATCATATCTTCTTTGGCTTTCGCGATATATATTTTATCCTTTTTATGTTTGTACACTTTTGATCTCAGCTGTACTTATAGGTCTATCGGGTGCATTCTGGCAATCACTTCTATTGCCTGTGTCGGTGCTGTGCGGTATGCCGACGTTGTTTTTAGCGCTAGTTTTCTATTTATGTTTGTTAGTACATTTAATTGTTTTATCCCACGTCGGTGTACCATATAGTACGATAGACAGTGCAGCATTACGCAGAATCTTCCTCTTTTTTGAGTTTGACCCACTTGCGTTAGGTGTTATCCTGTATATCGCTTTTATGACGTCTTCTGTTCTGGTTTTTAAGTTTTTAACATGCTCTGTCATTTTTATATTTGTATCCAAGTATATACCCAGATATTTTAGTTGTTTTTTGCTATTAATTGTGTTATCCCCAATCTTAATTTGTGTTCCTTGTGTATTTCTTTTCTCCACCATATTTATAATTTCGGTTTTGTCATGTTCTAGAAATAAACCCATCTCGTTTAGCTTTTTTTCAATTCTTGCAATGGCGTATTCTGTTCTATTTTGAACTTCTTCTTTTGTTTTGCTCCATGTAACTAGACAAAGCGACTGTTCTGGCGTATGGGCCGACATCTTCTTTTAAGATTTTGTTATAGTACATGTTCCAAAGTATTAGTCCTCAAATTGACCCTTAAGGAACACCGCATGTTATCTCTACTTCATTTTCACACTCTGTTACAATTTTCCTATCATTTAAATAGCTTTTTAATATGGTTTTAAGATGTTCGCTTATTTTAAGTTCATTAATGTCGTTACATAAGTTATCGCAGGGTACCATATTAAAGGCGTTTTTAATGTCTAGTGTAGTAAGTATGCATATATCTCTGTTTTTTGTGCACTTTCTCATTATCTCATTTAGTCTTTCCATCACTTTGCTTATTGCATCGATTGTACTTTTGCCCTTAGTGAACCCATATTGATTTTCATGTAATACGTTTTCTTTTCCCATTTCTTCTAGCAACCTGTTTTTTATAATTTTTTCCATGAGTTTGCCCATGACGTCCAATAAGCATATTGGCTTATATTTTATTTCGTTTTGGTCTTCTTTCAATGGTTTTGGTATCAGCACCAGTTTGGCCTTTTTCCATATTCTGGGGTATTCGCCTATGCCTAGGTAATAATTTATTAAATATGCCAACTTGCCTGGATGTGCTAAAGCATATTCTTTAATAATTTCTGGGGAGATTCCGTTCGGTTTTTGTTTTTTATTGTTTTGGCCTGTTGTATTATTTCGTCTTCTGTTATATTATTGAAAGTTTCTTTTGCCGTTATTTCTTTTTTTAATTCTTTTTTGTGTATTGGAAAAAGCTTCGTAATTTGCTCGTTTGTTTCTTTTTGGCCTAATAGTATTCCTTTTCCTAATTTTAGCTTATTTGATACAATTTGGTATGCCCTTCCCCATATATCGTTTTCTAGTTCTGTACATAGCTCATCCCATTTCTTTCTTTTTTCGTTGTTTATTAGTTTCTTCTTGCTTCTCTGTATCTATTGTGTGCGCATGTTTTTTGGTTTTCTTGGTTTGATTTACTGTTTACTTTCGTTAATACTCTTCTTGCTTTGTTTGTTCTTTTTCTTGCCTCTGCTATTTCTTTTGTCCACCAGTACATTGGTTTTCTTGTTCCTTTATTTTTGTAACTCTTTAAATACATGTTACATTTTTCTGTTAATGTTTCTATAAAATACTCTGCTTTATTAACTTTTTTTGGAATATGTTCTATTGTGAAAATTTTCTTCGTTTTTAATTATTAGCTCTATGCTTTCGTGGTCTAGCTTCCATCGTTTTATATTTAGTTTTTCGTTTATTTTTTTGCATTTTATTATTTCCTTTATTTCGTATGTTATGTTATTGTGATCACTAAAGTTCTCTTCTCTATTAACTTTTCAGTGTTTTATTTGATTTGTTATTTTTTCTGATGCAATTGTGATGTCGATAATTGAGCATCTTTTTTGTGTTTCGTAGGTAGGAATTTTTCCTTTGTTTATCGGAATCCATTCTTCTAACACCTTTCCTCTTTTATTTTGTTTATTAGATCCAAAAATGTCACTTTTAGCGTTTAAGTCTGCTCCTATTACAATTTCTTTCTTATTTCCGTATTTCTTTATGTGCAAATCTATATTATACAAAAGTTTTTCAAAATCTTTATCCTCGCCATTCGGTGAAAAATATGCCAAAATAAATAAAATATTTTTAAAAAGTACACACACAACATCTATATCACATTTAGCTATCACGTTTTTATTAGTAATTATAAAACTATCACAGTTATGACTAGCAATTAGTGCTTGACTAGAATTTTGTACCTTACACCATTTTTTGTTGGGTTCTTGTCCTAATACTATATCTATGTCTTCTTCAAACATATTTTATTTAACTAAGTCGATTGCATTTCTGCTTCTATTGGTGTTTATTTGTAGGATTTTAATTGTGTTTGGCATTGTTGCTGTATTTTTTTTTAGACTAGATTGGTGTTCTCTTCTTTCTTTCTTATTTCCTTTGCATTTCTTATTTGTTTTTTTTTTCTCAAACAGTCGTGCTTTGTATAGTTTGCACTTAGTGCTGCCTGAAAAATGATCCTTTTCAATACACAATATGCACTTTCCTTCTTGTGTGCAAATTTTTTGCTATATGATTACCTTCTCCACATTTGTTGCAGCATTTCCTCTATTTGGTCCTGTACAATCTTTTCCTATATGGTCATAGGACCAACATCTGTAGCATTTTGTCAGGATTATGTGTCTTTCCATTTTGCACATGTTCATCCCTATTTTAAACCACCTTTCGGTGTCTTCATTTTTAGAATTTTTGCTATTTCTGGCAACCGTCCTTTTCCTTTATATACGGAGACTATTTCTTCTTAAGTCACTTCTACGGAGTTCAGAATCTGGTTCACAAGTTGATTACCTAACTCGGTAGTGGTTCTTTGTTAGATTTTCGTTTGCTTTTTCAAATTTTCTTTCTTATCTTTTCAGAGTTTAGATTATGGCTCGTTTCACAACTGGATACCCTAACTTTTGAGAAGTTTTTAGTTAGATTTTGGTTGCTTGTTTGAGTTTTGCGATTTATCTCACGCCCTGATGAATCCCCTTACAAATGTGGGCGAAACGTTGGCAACTTCGGTTACAACAACAATGACACGATCCAAACCCGGAAGACATTCTTATCTTAGTATAGATTCCGGCCGTGGAAGCCTTCGCTATTACATGACCTGAAGCAGTTTCTCTACTAAACTAAAAAGCTGAATTTGTAACATAGGCGCTTGTAAATTACACCATTGTAAGAAAAAGAAGTCTCATTTGAACTACATTTCGATCAAGAAAGTAGTTCTAAATTTACTACCAACCAAGAAGTGATTGTAAAGATGTGTTTAAAAGAACTGAAACTGCTTAATTCCATACACATTTTGATAGCATGATAGAACGTCATAATAAAACAAATTAATTGTCTTATTTGGGTTATTACCCATCTTTACCTAGCATAAATTTTGCGGTTACACTCAATCGATTAAGTTTTTGCTAAATTATATAATTCGTTCTTTTTTATTTCCTTGTACTTTGTAGTACGATAGGTAATCAATATTCTACGCTATTACTTTTTGCAAGATTAATTATGTATGAAATTTTAAGTAATAGTCAAGATACTAAGATTTTCTAAAAACATTGATTTATGATCCTTACAACCTTCCAATTTGTAAACAGGAAATGTTTTTGTAATTGGCTACATTCTTGCAACCACACAATCCCATGTAAAAATACTGCGCCGACAGAAATAGGTGGAGTTAAGGGCGAGTCAAACGCATTCCATCCCTTAACATTTGCACCCTCAGTATTTTATTAGGATAACAGAATCGCTAAGAAGTCTAAGGGTAGCTAAAGTGGTTGTTTCGTGACTGGCCTTTTATCCCCTGCATTTGTATAATTTTCTAATTCTTCGTGGTAATTTACTATATTGTTTAAATAAACTGACAAGCTCTTAACTATTTTGATTATCGATTTAAATACACCTTTGACCTATATATAAAATTAATGAGCGTCATTAAAGCAGTATATTGGTTGCTTTAAATAGAAACATATATAAATTAGGCAATCAAAAGGTAATAACAGTATTTTTAAATATAGAAGAAACAGATTAGAAGACGTGGAAGAACTTGTAGTTTCAATTTTATACCAGTTCTTAAATTAGAGCTGCTTGGGAATTGATTATGATTATAATGATTTGTTGTCACTGTATCTTATGAAAACACTGATATATAGATGATTGTAACTGGAAAATTACTTGTTAATTTAAGTGCGTGGGCAATAACCGTTGTGTTGTTTGTATTGAAAGGTACTTACGCTCAAACTGACTGACGCAAATTACTTTGTAATACATAATTCTTAGTATTATGCTGAAAAGATTGAAATCATAGTATCTTTTCGGATTAAGTTACAATGCTGGCATAAAGCATAAGCAATTCTAAGTACGCTATAGAAAGTACTTATTGTTTATCCGATGTCTTGCTGAGCAAAAATATATTATTGCTGGTCTTAGATACTTTTCGACATGGGGGTTACGGCACAGGATTAAAATACCTTTATGTTATTAGTCACATTTTTAAAAATCTTTGTGTTTCTAGCTTTTTAAACTTAATAGGATTTAGAACTAAAAAGTGAAAGCTTTTTTATACTTTTAATATACCAGGAGAGAATAACATAGAAAATTGCAAGCTTCTGATATGAAAACAAATCGTCTTATGTTACAGTCTACCCCTGTTACTTTAAATCGAGACACACTTTATTTGAATTTTACAAAATTAAAACTATGCTACAACTCACGTACATTTTGTCAATCGTTTGAAATCATACATACTTGCAGTGTTGTAACAGATACTTTTTTTAGTATCTAGATACAGATACAAATACTTTTCATAAATTGTATCTAGATACAGATAAGATACTTTTTCAAAAAAAGTATCTAGATACAGTTACAGATACTTTAAGAGAGTATCTAGATACATGTCAGATACATTTTTAACAAAATCTTGAAATAAAATTTAAAACAAAGTGTCTATATTTGGTTCAGCTAAAAACACAATAACTGTATCCCAGGCAGCACATTACGTCTTATTGACGTCAAGATTACAACACGTTATTAAGATGTTTCAGTGTCGTCATATGACATCAGTGTGCTGCCTGGGTATTAAGCAAAACATTACCTTATCAACCTTAATCGCATAAAGAATACAAATTTACAAATAAAGCTCTATATTTGAGCTGATGAAGAAATTCAGTGTTGCCAATTCACTTTGTCGCGATTCCCTGCATAAACTATAGAAGTTCCATAATGACCACAATTGTACTCATAGTTCTACAAAGTTGAATTTTGTTTTCTTTATTTTAAAGTATTATAAATTTAGTCTGTTGGGATAATTGCTAACATGTCACATTTCTTAAGTAATACTAGATTATATAAAATGTGGGTTCATACACGGTTTTCCTCAAAATTCCACAACAGTTTATACTACTCACAAAATACCCGCTACTACATAAAATCTCCAAATTTCGTAGAATTCCACTAGAATTGGCGACGTTGAAAGAATTGCACTCATAAAACACCGAATACAAAGTCTCCAAATTTAAATTGTACATGATAAACTGACAAAAAAAACTACCGCGGTGTTTAAGTAAAAACTTGTATAATTTACCATTTGAGCAAGGAAAAGTATCTAAACCACTCAGATACTACGAAAAATGTATTTAGATACAGACACAGTTACATTTTGTTTAGTGTATCTAGATATGTAACTAGATACTCCAAAAGTATCTAGATACGTCACAACACTGCATACTTGTAATTTATTTAATTTTGGCGATTATATTACTTCTTCAACATAATTGAAGAGCTCGCATATTGTGGTCTCTTCGTCCAGACAATCGCATAGGTCATTTTACTTCTTGAGTTTCATGATTTTCCGAAATATCTACGTTTCGTACTCTGTTTCGACAATCTTTCTCAAAATGCTTCTTCATCAAATGATTCAAACTTTTCTCTATTTATCTGGTATTTATTTATAAATACACGAGCATATAAGTGCTCAATATAAAATACATTTAAAATTACAAGATTATGTAGCCAAAGCTTTTAAGTCATTTAGTTTAAAATTAAAAATATCAAGATCATTAATCACATTTAATTCATTGAATTTCCTCATAATTCTAGATATGACAGAGTGGTAGCTAAATTCTTTTTTCTTATATGCTATACTAAATAATTTATAGGAATGAGTGGTACGTGAAGCCTTGGCGATGGAAAAAAAGCCGTAGAAAAAAATCCGCGGGAAATAAAGCCTAGAAAAAAAGCCGGGGAAGAAAAGCCGCGGAAGAAAAAGCCGGTGTATTTACTAGAATAGTTTTTGGCATTTATAGTAATTTTATACCAAGGAAGAAAAGTGCATAGTTCTGACACGGTCGTATAATTTTTTTAAAAATAAATTTCATTTATTTTTATAATTATTTTTTATTCTAGTAAGTACCTATCTATAAATTAATCACTACGGTCTAAATCTAATGGTATAACTAATAGTTCTCAAGTCTTCTACACTGCGCTCGCCATTTGCGTGTTGCCGACAAAGATCTGCCAACCGCGATTGCATTACCTCGCAAGCAATCCTTTTCTTCTTCTTTGAGTTACTCCAAGATTTTGTTGTTCAACCTTGGTGCAGTCTGCAGCAACTTCTTGCTGCATCTTTGTATTAAGGTCCACACAGAAGGATGTTTATGTCCAACTAGATAGGAGAAGCGGTTGTTCCATCCATCTGTTTGTTTGTTTGTGCTATGATTTCTCTCTAATGTGGCGGTGTTAACATTCCACAATTCTGGTGGAAACATAGCGGAAATGTTGCGCATTCTAATCAACCCGCCTCCCCCATTTGCTTGATTACCAACTCGCCTAAAGATTCCGGAAACGTAAGTAGTATCAAAGTAATTTAAGAGATCTTCGGCTTCCGGAAGTACAATTTCTCTCAAGTACGCCATAACTTGTTGTATATCACCCAGAGGGAGAAACGCCAAACCGTCCATCATCCCGCAAAAACGGTTGAGATGATCGTTTTTGCTGCATTGGATTTCAAGCCCCAATTGTTGAATTTTACGATGGGTGCTTTGAGTCAAATGATAAAAGCACCCCCGTATGATAACATGTTCTCTAATAACAGTTTTGACGGCTTCTATTGTAGCTTTCTCGAAGTCTAAGTGAATCCTCGTAGAGTCGGGATACAGGTCTAGTTGGCTACACTGATCAATGATACATTGTAGCATCTCTTCATACGTACTTTGAGTTTTCCTTTCTAATAAACAGAAAGCTGCCGTGATGAAAACTCTAATTACTCGAATCATTATTACATACAACTGCATGGTGCAATCGAAAAGTTTCCGTCCACTCTGTTGCCTCTGACAAATGTTGTAAGACCGAATCCGTAGCAAAAATAATTATTCTCTCTGGAGCCTCGGGACCATTATCACTCAACAAAAATGTTTCATCCTGGATTCCTCCGATAGTGATCCATTCACCTAGAAAAAGATATAAATAATTATTTACATCAACATGTCACTAAAAAAATGATTGGTGTACCTTCAATGACAAGGCTTCTTAAAGTTGCTGGCATCTGCGGAACATTTCTGGACTTTTGATTCCTGAGAGTTCTTCTTCTAAAAGCATTCGTGCACGTGTGGAGATTTCTAATGATTGTACTGCTTCTGCGAAAATTTGCACGGGCTTGGCTAAAATGTCTTTGGCCCTGGCTTTCATATTTTGCAGCGTTTTGGTACTTTCACGGACTTTACATCAGTAGGATGATTGTGTTCATTTTTTAACACAGGATTGGTTTTATCCACACTAGTGATCAAGGAACCCGTACACTAGATACACTAGAAACAAATAATTTTAGTTTTTTGACCTTGTAAAATTTAAATTTAAAACCAAAGAAACTAACAATATGTTGAAATTTAAGCGCTAGGTATTCAATATACGCCCTTAGAGTAATTATCTTGGAATATTACTAATTGCTTGTTCTGTTCAATACAATGATCTAATGTCTAATTATCTTGAGTATTTGAAATTCCTAAACATCTGTATTAATCACGAAACCACGGTAATTATACAGACTTGGTACCTGGCCAGTTACTTACATTCAACAATTTTTAATAACTGCAATTTGTTTTAAATTGAGATGGGTCCTTAACATTTTATGTGACCTTCAAGGAAATTTATTTACCCATATCATCTAATTTGTAAAGACCTAAATTAGTTTTCACATTCCTTATTGCGCGTGAAATTTAGTGAAATATTTAAGTGCCAGAAAACGCTTTTGACCTCTAAATTTTCGAAAACCTTTCGTCCAGGAATCAGTTCCAGTGAGAATTTTGTGAGCGGCTTTTTTTTCCGCTTTTTTTTTCGCCGGCTTTTTTTCCGGCTTTTTTTTAAGTTTTATTTTCCGCGGCTTTTTTTCCACGGCTTTTTTTTAGACTCACGTGAAGGAACATTAAAACTTATTTGCTGTAACAATTCAATACAATCAACAATACAGTTAACAATGGCTTAAGTTATATTCTAGATATCTTAGCAATTTCTTTTGAACACGGCCAATGAGATCAATTAACATGAAAGAATTGGGACACCACATAACAGAACAATACTCTAAAATGGAATCTAGGAAAAAAAAGCCGTGGACAAAAAATCCGCGGAAAAAAGCTTGGAAAAAAACGCCGGCGAAAAAAAAACCGACAAAGAAAAGCCGCGAGAAAAAAAGCCCCACAAAAATTATTCAAGAAAAAAAGCCACCGAAAAAATCTTAGTTTTCTTTAAACTTGTTTTTCCGCGACTTTTTTTTGTCGGCTTTTTTTCCATCTGTTTTTTTCCGCGACTTTTTTTTCCGCCGGCTTTTTTTTGCAGGCTTTTTTTCAGGTTTTTTTTTCCGCCGAGGTCTAAAATGTGACAGACTAACGAACAGTACAAAGATTTAACAGTATTTACATCCCTAAATTAACTAGTATTTCTTATAATAAAGCCTAGCATTCTGTTTGATTTAGCAACTATATCACAAATTTGGTTTCTAAAGGACATGTCATTCGTTAAAAGTACACTGAGATCATTAACCTTATCAACTGTTTTTAAAAGCTGACCAAATAAGTTATAGTTGATGTGGATCTTTGATTGCTTTCTAGAAAACAAAATTATAAAACATTTGCAAAGTGTAACTTCTATTTTATTTTCTTTGCACCATTTTTCTAAACTAATTAGATCTTGCTCTAATAAGACTATATCAAAGACACTGCAAATTACTTTAAACATTTTTAAATCATCTGCAAATAGTAGTAGCAAACTGTTCAACACAACAAATTATATATAATTTATAAAAATGTTAAACCTCAAAGGGCCTAAATGTAAGCCTGCAGCTGGCTTCTGCACAGTTCTAAAAGGTGGGTAGGAGATAATTTGACAGCCAACCAACGATCACTGAGATAGTCAGCAAGCCAGTCCAAAAGCGACCCACCAACCCCATAAAATTTTAGTTTATTCACTAGAAGAGCATGATTCACACGATCAAAAGCCTTTCGAAAGTCAGTGTAAACAGAGTGCACTATTTCGTTCATCTCCAATTTGTCTAGAAGAAATTGACTATATATTGCTAAATTAGTATTACTAGACCTTCCTTTTGAAAAACCATGCTGTTCAGTAACTATAATTTGCTTAAAGACATCAGTTAACTTTGTATTGACTAATTTTTCAAAAAACTTAGGAATAGCAGGTAGGAGGGTGATTGTTCTATAATTTGTAACTAATGAAGCATTACTACTCTTAAAAATTCGTCGAATGTAGACACGTTTCCGGAAAGACGGAAATTTACCAGCTCTCAGTGATCAATTGAATAAAATTTAAAGCGGAACACTAAGTATCATGCTACATTCTCGAAATACCGGCCGGTTTTTTCACATCAGCTGATTGAAAACATTAAATTGACTAAATTAAATATTTGATAGATCACATTGTGGAAGGTCACGGAAGATCTCGTCACTACTAGTGTATTCAGAATCAGGTAATTGATACACTGAGGAAAAAAGCTTGCAAACGTGTTTGCAACCTCGAGAATATTGGTTGACTCGACATCACCAAATTTCATCATCTCAGATAAGTCATTAACACCTCTTAACGATTACTTCGTAAGTTTTTTTCAGTGTCTTTATACTCAGAATACTCAAATTTACTCAATTTACTACAACTAGAACGTAACTGGGCAAAAGTGTTATAGTCGGTATCAGTTCTTGTCTCTTTAAATCTCTTATGGGCTATTTTTTTAGAAGAAGACTTTAGATTGCGTGAATACCATTTTGGAAAATTAGATGGCGCTTCTTTTACCTTAGGACCAAACCACTGGAAGGCTTGGCCTAAGATATTATAGAAGGCTTCCACGGCAAGATCAAGATCATTGTGATTTAAAACTAACTTCTACTTCTACTTAGATTGATCCGTTTTCTAGTAGTAACAGATCCCGTTGTCTCAAATTTGACCACCAATTGACGAACGTACGTGTGACTTACGTTTCGGTCAGGATGTCTGTTGTTAAAAGTTGTAGCTGTTTTTCATGCCATAAATAAAGATAAGTTATTGTTAATAGAATGAAAATTTGATAAGTGACAAATTTGTTTGATTAGAAACTTTAGATGTATTGTGAACAATTGTTCATAATGAAAATAACACTCAAATAAACCAGTATTCTTAAAAAAATAGATAAGCACAATGAAGACCACAATAACAAAACATTGTGGCGGCAGGTGTAGGTTATTACCCTTGTTTCGATAGTTAGTATCGTTAGCCACTAATACACATAACGAATTCAAATAAAGAAAACAACCTAATGTCAAAAAAGTTTGACAGAAGACTTCGGAACTACTAGCTGAGCAGTCTCTTCAGCTGATTCTGGAACATAGCGATGTAGAATACCGTTAATCATAAGATACCCACGTTCGGCCCATCGTTTCAAATCGACATCATCAGTAAGACGTTCGAAGCAGTCGATGATTTTACTTAGGTTGAGATCATTCATTTGTTCACGATGCACTTCGTTGGTACTTTCCTTAAGTAAGACAATGCTTACAAGCTTCTAAGTTTTCCAAAAGAGGTCTTTTTAGTATGTCAGCTACTACATTGAATCGACCTGCAGTATAGTGTTTTTTAAGGTCATAAGACTGGAGAAGACTATCGTGCTGGACGACCTGTTGGTGATTTTAATCAGATGAGCCACCTGAGCGGTTGATGATCCGACTGGACAACAGTCGTGGAACCTTCTAGGTAACCTCTAAAACGGTTAACGGCCCACACGACATCTAATGCTTTGCGTTCCGTAATACAACAGTTTTGTTCCAATTGTGTTACCAATCTAGATGCATATTCTATGGATCTGTCGTCAAGACCCTTCCCCTGGACTAAACATGCATCAAGAGCATATGCGCTAGAGTGGGTTTTAAAAACAAATTTTTAGTCGTCGCAAGGTTTTGTCTTTTGTTTGGATTCGGCTTCAAACCCTGGGGAGTATTCACGTGACCAAGGTAACTGACAGAAGGGCAACTAAATGTGCATTTGGATGTTTAGGTAAAGCTAAAACATTCTCAGGCGATTAAACACAAGTTGTACGTCCCGAACATGTTCCATGAAAGTGCAAGACAATATGATCATGTCATCTAAGTAAGCCAAGATGTTTACATTTTGTAAACCGGAGCGAAATCTATCAATAAAGCGTCAAAATGTGGAAGGTGCATTTCGCAATCCAAATTGCATCCGCATGTAACGGAAAGAACCTAAAGGGTAAATAAATGGTATTATCCCTATCTTTAGGTTTGACTGAAATCTGATGGTAACCAGTTGTCATATAAGTGGCTTTCTTAGCCGAATGAAGTAAATCTTCGATATGAAGCAATGGATATTTATCTGAAAAAGTGATAGTATTTATTTTTCGATAATCTACTACTAACCTTGTGCCTTTTTTTGGCTATAAAACTATTAGATTTCTTTACGTAAGATATCTCTTTTTCCTCTGAAGAGAGGATAACGTGAAATTGCTATAAAAGTATTGTCTATGCGAGTAATGGTATGTTCTGCATACAGAGTGGCTTCTTTGTTGAGTAGCAATAACTCAAGATTTTTCTCGAGAACATTATTAAATTCAGATTTGTCTACCGAAGTAAACTAAATACCTTCATCAGAGTACAATTTAATGTCTTTTAACTGAACTGAATTCAAATTACACGAACATTGATTTACGGAATTGGGTTCAAAGTTAAATGGGTAAAGCATTTGAAGAGAATTATCATAGAACCATGATTCATGAGGTATTCAATAACAATGTTTGCTTCTTTTAAGAAACAAGCACCTAAAAATGTTTTACTTTGAGAGTGTTCTGGTACAAAAATTAATGAAATATTATGTGCTCTCCCTTCTAAGAGAATTTTAACTTGAAGCACAAGTACATTAACATTTGACGTTTTGCCATCTGCGAGTGTCGTTTCCATGACTTTCAAAAATGCTATGCTAGATTGCGCACCGGAATCGAGGTAGCTGTATTCACTATGATCTTCAATGTGAACACCAGTCAGTGGTCGTGCATTCTGAGAATACAAATTCTTACAGTTTATTATAAAAATTCAGTAGATGAATCGATTAGCGCAATTGCTGCGGTTATACCCAGGTGTTTTACATCCATAACACGAAAATTTACAGTCGCCACTTGGACGTACATAACATAAGCTAGTATTCACAAAATGTTTCTGATTTTCAATAACATTTGAAGACTCGGAACGTATGCGTAATAACTTTTTACATTCATCTTTAACGTGTCCATAGTTTTTATAATAAACACATTGTTTAGGCTTACAAATATGATTCTGATGGCTATTGTAAGACATATTATTTTTAGTAGACTTAGTCGATCTACTTGGAATTTTAGAAAAAGTTTGTTCAATGACACTTTCGATTAATTCTTTGAATGAGTTTATTTTATGCGAGTATTTTTTCTCTAATTCTCACATTTAAAAGTCCGTACAACATGTACATGTACTGAAATAACAGATTTCCTTGTAAGACGTGACAACAATGCACACGTTTTAGAAATAAACACATCGTTTTTTTCATTATCTTGGTTAAGCGTAAACAAATACTGAAAAATTTGGTGCGCAAGCTTTAGATAACCATAAGCATGTGGAAGTGATGCGAAAGCTTCATCAAAGCATTGAATTGAACTTTTAATTACTTGCCACCATGTAGCTGCATCATCTGCTAGAAGCATTGAAAGTCCTTTTAGTGAAGGTTCGTTGCTCATATTAAGACATTTCTTATATACCGTTATTGAATCAATGAATGCTTCGATACCAGACTTTGAATCAGCTTGCTTTAGTTGCAGAGAAATTTGCAGTACTCACAGTTTGAATGTTCTGTTGATTATTTACGTGAATCCCTTGGATTAAATTCTGAATCATCTCAACTGTCATAACTAACTGTTGTAGTTGATTTTCTGCCATATTTGTCGAATCACTGGTTACTTTTTCTGATCGTAACAGCATAAACAAACAACGTGCTTTCGAGTAGCTAAATAAATATTTGAATTGTTCGTAATGGAGGACGCTAGTTTGTTAACACCAAACGCAGCAATGTTGATGAAACAATTACGAAATCTGACTTTCGTTTTAAACGTTTGTTGAATACTGTTCACCACTGAAAACGTAAGGCCCCACGTTGGGCGTCACTTGTGGCGGCAAGTGTAGATTATTACCTTCGTTTCGATAATTAGTATTGTTAGCTACTAATACACGTAACACACAGTTTTATTTGGTTAACTGATACATACATAAGAATTAAGACTTTAATGGCGAATTGAAATAATGAAAAAAGAAACTAATTTCAAAAATAGTTTTGTTACCTAAAGTGTGTGTGGCATTGTCGTGTCGTTGCGACAGAGCGGCTCGTTGTTACAACATTAATTTTTTCTATTTTTATTACACTTTCAGTAGATAGGTGATATTGGCACGTACAACATACCTGATATTTAATTTAATTTATTATTTCGATTTTATTGTGTCAAAAAATTGTCGAAATTATAAACCAAGCATACCGCTGAATTCCTTATTAAATTTCTCAAAAAAATGAAGTGTTATAAGTAGTACTCCTATTTAAAAAAAATTAAGGGTAGTTGCTGGGGGTCAGAGAGTTGATTTTACAAATGTCGTTTAAACGTCAAAAACCGTCCCATTCACTACTAAAATTAACTTGCTTTTGCAAGAAAGTATAGAGATCGCAATTTTTTGCAAAAAATTTTTTTTGCAGAATTTTACGTTTCAAGATCAAAAAATATGTTTTTCTGACAAAAACATTTTGGGTGTCTGTGTGTATGTGTAACGATGTACTTACGATAACTCTTGAACCAAAAGTTCTAGTAACTTAAAATTTGGTATGGAGCTGGCTTTTCATATTCTCTCGGTTCTATCAAAAGATGAGTCTGATAAAGAAACCGTACGTATGTAAATTACTCGATATTATTTTTACAATTTCTTATAGAGAAAAATTCCTAACAATTTATTAAAATAAAAAAAAAATTAACAGTAAAAGTTTATTAGATATTTGATTTATAATTTAAAGTGAATTTTATATATAAACTAGGTTCAAAAGGTTCTAGTTTAGAAAAAAAATCCATATCTTGAATATGAAGCAAAATACATTAAAAATAACAATTTTCTCTATATTCTTTTGACTTAGATGTTTTTCTTCAATTTGAAAATAAAAAATATGTAAAAATTCCTTTTTTGCATTTGTATAAAAATTAAAGCAATTTTAAAAAACTCAACTTGTATGTATCTACCTGTACTTCTTTTTGTTTCTATTTTAATTATATTACGGTAATATTTTTTACTTCTTACTTATAAAATAATTTGAGAATTAGGTGTGCAATTTTTTTTGAAAATCATATATATACATTAACTGATTGTTTACCATCAATCTTCCATTCTTTGTATTTTTTGCTAGTCGCACAGAAGTAAAAATTTTAAAATTCTATTCACGTTTGCGTTTGGAATATTTAAATAGAATATGAAAAAAAACATAAAATACAGTGTTGTAAGGTAATACAAATGATTATTGTGTTTCAAAAAAAAGATGAATTTGCAATTATTTTTTACTAATCGCCGTATTCAGTAGGTACATAAGAAAAAAACTAGTTTTACTACTATATTTGTCCAATTGTGACCGGTCTACCGCATCGCACATATTTCTTCTCTTTTTATTTGTTTGATGTGACAGGAATTGTCTTTATAAAATCTTGATACAAAAGAACTTCACACAGCTATGACAAAGAATTAAATTAATAGTTTTTTCTGAACTTTAAAGTAATAGTTGAAAAATCCCGACATCATGCAATATAGTTAAAAATCACTGTTAGTTCCTAATACATTTTGAATGATCTATTTTTCACAATCACTTGTTGGTTATAATTAATTTATCTATGTCTTTTCTACAATTTTTTAGATAGTTAGTTTTAATAGATTAAGCCATCATTAATTGGTAAGTTGTGAAACTTTCAATTTCTAGTAAAAGTAGTTTATCAACAATAATTAAAATTGTTAAATCAAATTAATACAGTTTGACCGGGTAAAGAAAAAAACAGCAAATTTCAACACTACAATTTGTACATGATGTAACAGTTTTCTGGGCTGCTTTTGTTATTTTATTCATAGTTACGGTTTTATGGTAAAACTATTGAAACGTTCGAGAAATTATTCTCAAGTTCGATAGTCTTCACGAAGTTTTTATCCATTTCCAGACGTTCACGGAAAGATATAGAAAATTCGTGAAGGATGGCCAAAATAGTATATAAAAGCGATACAAATGAATCATAGGTCAGTTATTTCAGTAATTCGAAGTCGGCAGTGTTAAGAAGATTATTCAAGTTTAAATAAATAAGTAATTAACGCGTGTCGAGATAAATATAACGGAGTACAATCTTTTACGTGACTTTTATGTAAACAAGTGTCAGTTTTCGTTAAACAGAAGTTCTCAGCGGACATTATCTTTCGAGTGAGTACTATATAAATTAGTGTAAGCGTTTTTATTAAATATCCTTAGATTTAATTAGTTCGGTTAGTTATAAAGTGTAAATATTTTAGTATAAATAAATTAGTTTTAATAATCGTTACATTATGTATCACTTTAACATGAAAGAAAACGGTTATATTAAAGATATATAAGAACAATCCGTATTCCGACAACTGCAACTGCAGTTTATTAATAGACCAATGTTGATGTAACTATCTTTTAAACCAGACCAGCTGTTACAATATTTATTGTGATCTAATGGGGAAAGGTGGAGAAAGAAACACAGAATTGAAGAATAGTATCACTTCACGTAATTAACCAGATGTTATCGCTTACCTTTTTGGCTAGCCTCGCCGCAGGTGGTCGTCGGGTTAAAGAAAATCATAAGATACTCAATTAGTTCCGGTAAGCTGAATGCCCAAGTGCGCCACCTTCTCTCGAACTGTTATCCGCAGAAATTATGGTCTAGGGAAGAGAAAAGGAAAGCCTAGACCCGAAGTCTCCCCAAAAGAAAACATATGTAGTATTCACAATAACCATTTATTAAAAAAATGATTCACCATCTCCTTCCGAACGGAAGAAACACAAACTGCGACGGTTACGCCACTGGTAACTCCTGACAATTATTTATATAACCCCACAGAGAAAAAAATTATTAAGCACAAATATCAATTACAAGTACACATATATAAGTAACAACAAATAGAGTTTGGAAGCCACAGAAGCTAAGATCGCTTACGTAGCTAATAATTACCGCGGCTACGGTAGCGATGATTTAATAGATAAACGCGTTCCCGCTAATTAACGTACCGTCTGGGGGACAGCTTGATCAAGCGTCATAGGACCGGTAAATAATAATAATCAATTTAATATAGAGAGACGGGTAACTCCCAAAATTCTACCTTTGATAAAATTTAATAATTACTGTAAGTGAATGAGAAGTTATCATAAATAATTGTAATGACTTGACCATTACACAGTTAAAGTATTGAATGAATTATTATACAAAAAAAATTATGAATTACAATAAAGTTTGACGTTAGGTGATATTAACTTAAATAAGAAAACAATTATACTCGACGTCGTCTCCCACTTCCGCAATCATTTATATATATTTATACGAGGATCAATCTTAGTTGAAATATGTGATAAAATGGCGACACGAACACGATCTTGCGTTTCCTCATGCACGCATCGCGGCCGCTGCTAAACGAAGGCTACAGCGTCCGGTCGAAATAAGGTCGACAGCGAGACTCCCGCGACTCCAATATAAAGGTGTCATAAATACCTCGAGTATCGTAGCAGTTCTCCTTACTTTGTCGAACATCCGAACTGGTTTAGCGCGTTCACCATTTCCCTCAGATTACAGATAAAAGCACACGCAGATATACCTCAGAACGACAGACGAAGACGTCAGAAGCGAAGATCGAGTATCCAGCATCCACTTTAATATCAACCGCAACGTAACAAGGACAGAAAAAGACCCAAAGAAAGAAGCTAAAAATTGTGAAGATTAGTTGGTTGGCCTCCATTACTAACACGTGTAAGAATACTAACCCACTTTATGTGTCTGGCCGTCCACAAGACATCGTGCCGATTTTATTTGCACCGGAGGTTCAATCGGATTTATTTCCAAAAGGCTAAAATAAACGTCGGTGTAGAAGATGTTACCAGATGAAAAGAAATTCCATTTATCTCACCTTTCCGATGTTCCCCCTGTTGTAAACCGATCCACAAACAGCATAAAAATGAATATAATTCGTCGACGACTAACAACTTTCGCGCCTCCGTAGGCGTGATTTCGAACTACGGTTCGAGGCCAAAGATGTTACTGTTAATTGCCTAACTCTCAGGCGGATTTTGACTCGCAGTTGAAATTTACACGTTACACAGCCTTCTTTAGAAGTTTTAGCAAATGTGTCACCACGTAGTACGCACAAGCTTTATGTACGATATGTGGAGATGATCACAAAAAACTTTTATAAAAAACACTAATCATAGTCGTTTTTTTCGGCATGGAAAAAACTTTCGACAAAATTTTGTATCAGAAACTCTTCTTAAAATTACTCTACAAAAGTAAATTCTCTTATCTTTATAACGAACCATAGGAAAAAACATGAAAAAATACCACGAATAACAAATAACAACAACAAAGAAAGTGATAGAAAAGATAATGACAGTAACAGTGACGTTAAAAAGCCACATTTGATCAACCAAGGCGAACTAAACGACCTGGGTTTGTGATTTGTCCCTGTCGAATTGTTGGGGTCCAGATTGAAGGAATCTAACTTATTCTAGAGATGTGTTACAGTAGCGCATTTTCTTGTTTGAAACTTATAATTTGCAGCATACTATGCTGTTGAACACGGATTGTGTCTGTATCTGTCATGACGTGACCCATTAAGGAACTAGATAACATGTACGTAGCAGAAGGGTGGAGACATTTAATTGACTTTAGTTCAAATAGTCTCAAAGTTGCACTACTAAACAATGGCAACCAGAAACTATCAATTCATATTGCTTATACCGTGACAATAAAGAAAACCTACGAAACAAAGAACACTCTCTTGATGCTGATTAAGTACTTGGAGCATAATTGGAATATTTGCGTTGATTTAAAGGTTGTAGCCTCTTTGCTAGGAATGCAGAGTTAGTACACAAAACAAAAGTGCTTTCTTTGCTTGTGGGATAGTCGCGATAATAAGAATCAATTGATATTGAAAAATTGACCACCCACAAATTTACCTACCTACCTCCATATTAAACTGAGTCTTATAACAGTTTATTGCAGCAATAGATTAAACAAATCGTGGTTTTCAGTACCTAAAAAGCAAGTTTGGTAAGATGAAAACTAACGCAAAATTAAAAACAGGAGTCTTTGTTAGACCAGAAATACGAAAGTTGATTCGAAATTCATTGTTCAGATTGCAGCTCGCGGAACAAGAACAAACACCTTGAGACGCATTTGTGCTTGTCGAGCACAATTTCTTTGAGAACCATAGAGCAGACAACTATACGAAACTTGTGGACAACTTTCTAACAGCTTACCAGCACCTCGGTTGCTAAATGTCACTAAAGATGCATTTTCTACATTCGTATCTCATCTTCTTTTCGTCAAATATGGGAGTCGTGAATGTCAAACACGGTGAAAGATTCCACCAGGAGATATCTATTATATCAAGGCCCGTTCTATTCAAACACGAGGAATTACTGTTAGTTTGTGTAGAGAGCAACAAAAGGTGTGCACAAGCTAAAACCAAGAAGCTCTACACACTTTTAAACCAAGCAATTGTCAATCTTAGTGTAACTAAGGGTCTTTCTTAGACAATGAATAATGGAAATGCGCCTACGTTTATAACGTGTCGCGCAGTAAAGTTGTTGATTTTACGTTTGCTAGTCCAAAAGCAAACAAAGTGATAAAATGTGATATATATCAGATGATCCTTCTTTACCTGAACATAAATACATTCGATTCAACATTGAATCAGACGAGAAACTTGTAATGGAATACAGAAACCTGAAAAAAACCGGCTGGGAGTTGTTTAACAAAACTTTAGCTTGCCAAAACAACGACTGTGTACGCACGACCTTGACTAATGACAGACTGTATTGTTAATGAATTACAATCCGCGTTTGAAGCAAGCTGCCAAAGAACTGCCAAACAAAGCAAAAGCACGCACTAGAAGGCAATTTAACACAGCTAGACTGTAATTAATACAAAACCACCCTCACGACATACAAAAATGCAAAGGTAAAGAGAAACTCTTGGAGAAGGTACTCTAGAGACGTAAAAAACAAACCTATATGTTATCGCCTACAAAACGCTCCGAGCAAGGACCGCACTAAAAATATCGGTTTTATGTTGGCAAAAAGCAGAAAGTTTACAGACTCGGTTGAAGGTGCTGTAAAAGAACTATTGCAAAAACACTTCCCAGGTTCATCGCTAATTAGAGTTCTTAAGTTCCAAAACCTAGAGCTAACAAACAAGCATTCAAAAGAAACTAGAAATTAGCAAGAAAAATAATTAATCCTGAAAACTTAAAATGGAGAATCAATACATTTAAACTTTTTTTTCCAAGAGCTGATAGAGTTTATTTCATCATGTTGCAAAAAGGATTTACTGCTCTGCAAAACGCAATATAAGAAATTTTCAGACGCAGCTTAGCACTTTCGCATATATCAAACAACCGGCAGATTGTCAAGATGGTATTTATATCAAAGTCATGGAGATCTACGTACGCCAGGCAAAATCTTACAAACCGATTAGCTCCACTTTCTTTACCTTTAAATTACTTGAAAAAGTAGTCGACAGGTATATACTGGTCGGGGCACTAAACCAGTATGCATACCAATCCCGAAAATCTTGCGAGCTAGCAACTCACCAACTAGTAAACAGATGCGAAAATACAATATAATACAATGATATTGTATTGGGTGCTTTTCCAGATGTTGAAAGAGTATTTGACAATATTACCTTTACTTCAATTGCAACAATAATGGAGAAAAAAAGCATCATACTTTTAGTGCGAAACTGGGCTAATTCAATGCTCAGGAATCGGACGGTAACTTTGTACGGTAGCACTGTTTGAGCCAAAGTGGCTGGCGGGTGTCCACAATACGGAGTACCGTCAACCCTACTGTGGTGCTTCGTCACTCATTTAGAAAAAATCACAACAAGGCTCATCAGAATTCTTAATACCACCAAACGGATGGTTGAGCACACATAGGGATTGAAACCCACAATGACCAATGGTTATATACTGTGATGATAAGAGCAATCACTAATACGGTGGGTTTGTATGGGATGAGAGTACCAACCTAAAAAGCACAGCTTCCAAGCTAAGTACAGAAAGTGGCATTTCTGCTGATAACAGGAGCGACAGAACCAGCCCACAACAGCCATAGAAGCACTATTTCCATTTCCACCATTACACCTCGTTGTAATGAAAGAAGCAAGACAAGCAGCATACAGACTGCAGATTAATAAACACACGTCAATTACCGCAAAAAAACTAATCGCATATATACCTACAACGTTCTGCGTGAAGAAACAATCTTAACTATTAGATCCGACTTCACAAAAGATTCACATCTTAAAGATATTTAAAGCGAGCAGGAATATATGAAGGCACACACTATGGTAAGCAATTTTTGCTAACCTTGAGTAAATATGCGTCCGTTTTTTAAACTAAAGTTGCTGCTATTGACTGGTGTCTCAGAAACATTATGGACTCGAAATCATATGCAAATGGTCCGATATCAATCATGTCTGATTGTCAAGCAGCACTACTGGGGCTAAAATCACCATTAATAAAATCCAAACTAATTATGGCGTCCATAAACAATCTGGAAAAATTGGAAACTCGTCAATAAATGCAGCATATCTGGATACCAAAAGACCAGAGTGTAAAAAGAAATCTAATGGCGGCTGCACTAGCTAAAAAAGGCATATATTGGACTAGAACTCGTCTTCGGCATTTTCTGTGTAAATGTGAAGCATACCAAACCCAACTCACAACGATTCTCGGCATACCAAAACTAACTTTTGGTATAATTTTCTGGACTTCATTGACAAAACAGAACTCCTAAGGGAGTAATAAATCAGAGGTACACAAAAGAACCAAGAAGACCGCAGTGCATGAGCGAATCAGCTCTTGAATCAAATAAGAAAAGAGTCCCTGACTCATTTCAGAGGTAACTAACCTTTATAATTCACTTTTTAAACTTCTCACAATAGCAATTCAACGTAGTTAATAGCATTATCTTTGATAAAATTTACACGTACGTAACTTTTCTTTCTGACGTGTCAGAACAAATCTGATTGCAATTCTCTATTCAATACGTATGAGTTACTATCTGGAACTTATTTTCATCCTAGTAGCAGACAAAATTTTATTTTGTTATATTTCGCCGATATATCCATGAAGAAAAGGAAATCTAAAACTAAAAACAAATGTTTGAGACACTTAGGTATAGGTATGTTTTCCAGGTTAACTTTTCATGTTTTTTGCCATGATTCGTTATAAAGATAAAAGCAAATACCTTTAAGAGAAGTTTCAAAATGTTGTGGATTTTTTTAAAAATTTAGTATTGATCATCTTCACATCTCGTAAAGATAATTTTTCATGGCATATTTTTTCCGTTGAAGCTTTATAGCTTCTCAAATAAAAAGTAAACTGTTATGTAACTGAACTCTCAGCGGAGCTTTCAGAATCAATGGTCATCCAGACGATTTATGCTAAAACTCGAATGTAAGATGTTTATGGGAAAAGGCGCTGAAGTATGATGCACCTTTATGTTTTACAGTTAGATTTAATTTTCTTTCGTTGTTTCTAGCATTTATGATCGTATCTACTAAAGCACGTGTTTGACAAGTTTATTCATTACTTAGTGAACTGAACCCTTGTTCTTTTGGATTATCATCGTCGTAAATACGTAGGAATTTTCGAGTTTGTGACGAAATATGTCGAGCGTACAAAGGGAAAGGTAATGGAACTTCGTTTATTTTTATTAATTTAAATACAAATTTGGATGATTAAAAGCTTAGCGCATTTCTTGTTTCAGGTTTGTTTGTGAACTAATTAGTCGTATTTGTGATACCACTACAATATATTTGTGCATTTATTTCAGATTTTAGGTTATGATTAGACGTAATAGCGAAGGCGTCCACGGCCAAAATCTATACTGTTTTCCGGGTTGGGAACAACAACAACAACAATGACACGGTCGAAACCCGGAAGACATTCTAATGTTAGTATGATTAGACGGTTTTAAACCGTAAATAATGTTTGCTTTTTTTTGTCATATTTTGCTGTCGATCGTATGATTACGACCGAGTATATGTATTTTGTTATCGCAAATATTTGGTGTCATATTAACGTTCAAATGATTCAAACTTGAGGTTTGATTTGCTGTGCGCCATTCTTATTCAACCACCAGTTATATCATTTATTTTTTTGTTTTTTAGTTCAGTGTGTTGTCTAACTCGAGGGTTTAGTATATATTCTATACTTGACTTGTTAATTACTCTTGCTGTGATATTGCATTTATGAATATTGTTGGCTTTATACTTTATAGACATCGATTTTAAACAAATTGACTTCTTATATGTGTTGTATACACTTGTATGTGCTTATATATTGTTTTGTGTACGAGTATTGCCATCTGTGTGATACAATCATAACTATGTATTACCCCTTCTTTTTTTTTGCGTTTTACGGTGGATGACTATTCTACACCCCCATCGTTGAAAAGAATGTTGCAAGTGTAACACGATTGCATTTTTGTTTTGTAATTAATAATTAAATGTATTTAATTAATGAGTGCTTTGCTTAAATCAAATCCAATTGCGAACATGGTCCTTCGAGCCGGATTATTTTAAAATTATCTAAAGAAAGTGCAAATTACGAGAGTTAGGAAGAATTGCTACCACGAGGTCTACCTATAAATCAAGATATCTGCGAACATCGCAAGTTTTCCTAACATTTTCATAAAGTTCATGCTCTTAGTACAAAGTTGCGTGTCGTATTTAACGGTTCTTCTCCATCTGCAAGTGGTTATTCAATCAACGATTTACAAATGGTCGGTCCCACAGTGCAACGAGATTTATTCTCTATACTCTTAAGTTTTCGCTCTTTTGCTTATGTTATTTCGGCCGACATCGAAAAGATGTATCGACAAGTACTTGTTTGCCCTTCTCAGAAGTTTCTTCAAAGGATACTATGGAGAGAAACTGCTGATCAGAAACTCCAATCATACGATCTAAATACCATGACATACGGAACAGCTGCAGCTAGTTTTCGTGCCATCAGTTCTCTATATCAACTGGGACTTGATTATAAAAAATCTGATCCTGTTTTTTTTCTAAAATCATTTGCAAAGACTTCTATGTCGACGACCTCTTAACTGGACTAACACTTTAGAACGCGCACAATCAATTTGCAAAAATTTACCCAAAGTGCTTGCCTCAGGATGTTTTCGTATTTGCAAATGGATCTCAAATGACACACGCATGCTAAAGCACGTTAATCCATCTAAAGTATATCCAAATTTGATACATTTCGAGAATACCAATCTACAAAAACTCTCGGTTGGCTGACACTGATAAACTAATTTTTGCGCTTCCTTCATTATGCTGCACTAATATTACCAAGAGGTCGATTTTATCCGAAACTGCTCAGATCTTTGACTCCTTAGGTCTTCTAAGTTCATACACAATAATTCCAAAATTAATTTTGCAACAACTGTGGCTTGAAAAATCGAACTGGGATGAATCAATTCCTTTGGATATATATCAGAAATGGCTACAATTTCGAGCATCAATTAAGAATTTGAGCGATCTAAAAATACCTTGTCATACTATCTGTCGTGATTACATGGATTTTCAAACGCTAGTTCTCAAGAATACGGAGTCTCCGCGTACCTTCGTTCTATTAATTCAGACGGAAAAATTGTATGTAATCTTTTATGCTCCAAGGCAAAGGTTGCGCCACTAAAGTCTTTAACAATACCCAGATTAGAACTCTGTGGATCACTACTTTTTGCGCGGTTAGTTAACAACGTGTTGAATTCTCTAAATCTTGTAATTAATTCCTGTTTTTTATGGACTGATTCGACCATTGTGCTAGGATGGATAAAAACCTCTCCTGACTTGCAAAAGATTTTTGTTACTCATAGGGTAACGGAAACTCTCACTTGAAATGCTGCTTGGTTGCATGTTCCCACTGCTGAAAATTAGTCGGATTTATTGTCAAGAGAAATTTCACCCGTACAAATAGGAAACTGTACACTGTGGTGGAATGAACCTGGATTCTTACTGTTAACTGAATCCTTTTGGGCCAATTTATCTCTAGTAGAGGACAGCCTTCCAAAATTAAAAAATAATACAAGCATTCTTTTAAACATCGAAAATTTTACTTTTCCTTTCGAACGCTTTTCTAATTTAAGAAAACTGTATAGAATCATTGCTTACTGTCTCCGACTCATTCATAATGCTTCTAATAGAGGGATGCTTCGCCGTAATTCATTCCTTAGTATGGATGAGATCAGTAAAGCTCATACTTTGTTTAATTAAAATAGCTCAGTCAGAATCATTCCATTTGGAAATAAAAAATTTGGAAAATGGAAAACAGATCAGTGCAAAAAGTTCAATTTTGAATTTTGTAACGTCCCGTTAGAGTTCATTACAATTAAAATTCAATTTTGCATTCGTTTATTTTCTGCAACTAATATTGCACGTAAATTTATTCAGTTTGGCAACGTTGCGTCGTATTTCGAAACGACTGAGTAATCGACTCAAAGTTCGCACTTCCGTTTGAGCCATTTTTGGTCTTTCACGTGAGTGATGCAAGAAAGACAAATTTTCTTAATTATGGCGTAAAAACGCATACAAAATCATTTTTATTAATTCCAACCAATTGCTGTGATTTCACAATGTTACGCAATACATTTAGACAAAGGAATTTATTTCAAGGCCGTTGCATTTAGATGTAACGTTTTTTTATTTACTGGGTCTTTTCTTTTATTTACTGGATTTCTATTCATTGGATTTATATATGCCTGCATTTGTGCTTTCAATCTACATTCGTTGATTTGTTATAATATGCAAGAATCTTATCAACTCAACAAAGAATGTGCTATAAATAGAAGATATCCGATGACGTCATATCATATATGGCTCACACCCAGAGGTCTGTGTTTCGACTGCTGCCGTGCTAAAATAATTATTTTTGATTTATTGATCATCAAGGGGTTGTGCGCGTAGGTGGTCGTTTACAAAACTCTAATTATGATTTTGAAAAAATGCACCCTATTCTTCTTGATGGGTCACATACTATGACAAAGTTACTTTTGGAGCGCGAACATATTCAATTAATGCACGCAGATCCTCAGCTGCTACTCTCTTTAATACGAGAAAGATACTGGCCGACACGTGGAAGGTCATTACCAAGAAAGATTGTCCACTCGTGCCTACGTTGCTTTCATGCCTCTCCTAACGTAGTTCAGCCTTTGTTAGAATCATTGCCAAAAGAAAGGATAACACAAAACTTTGCGTCATCGGATCGGTTTGTATTACGTAAAGGAAAACCGTCCAAAATCTATTCAGACAACGGCACAAACTTTGTGGGCGCTAATTCTAAGTTGAAGGAACTTTGAGCGTTCTTTAAAACAAATAGCGCACTAATAGCACAATCTGCGGCGCATCATGGCATAAATTGACATTTTAACACACCATACGCTCCGCATATGAATGGGCTGTGCGAAGCAGGCGTTAAAAGCGTTAAACATCATTTAATGCGGGTAGTTGGCAATGCGTTGCTCATTTATGAAAAAATGCTTACAATACTGATTCAAATAGTCTATTTTAAATTCACGGCCTCTATCACCACTTTCCGCTGATCCAAACGACCTCTCACCCTTGACTCCAGCTCACTTCATGATTTGGAGATCAATGGTTGCTGTTCCCGACTTAAATGTAGCCGCATTACCCACATAACGTTTAAATCAATTCCAAATGCTGCAACAAATTGTTCAGCACTTTTGGACCAGGTGGCATCGTGAATACATTAGCGAATTGCAACGGCGTACGAAATGGATCAACAATATTGGCTCATTATGCACAGACCAATTAGTCCTTATCAAGGAAGATAAGGTGCCTCTTCTACGATGGCGCTTGGGGGAGTAGTTAATATCCATTCTGGCCTTGATGGAATCACTCGGGTTGCATCGATCAAAACTACCCAAGGCATCATACGACGTGCTGCTTCTAAGTTGTGCTCACCGCCCACGGACAATTAATATGTTTTAAGTGTCAATGTGTGTAAAGTGCATCCAAATACATTTAGTGTGTTCTCAAAAGAGCTGTGCTGTGAATTAGTCTTATTAGTGTTATTTTTCATTTTGTTTTTACCCTCTGATTTACAATATTTGTTATGTTATACGTCTTTGTATATTTTTATATGTAATAATTTAATAATAAGTTTTGAAACGATGTTTCAAGGAGGGCGGTATGTTTACACTTGTATGTGCTTATACAGGGTGTCTCACGAGGTACTATACATACTGAAATGGTATGTTCCTTAGGTCAATTTAAGTAGAAAACGTCCTATAAACATAGGTCCAATTCGCCATAGTTACACACAGATACAAGCGTTCAAAGTTTATAACTGATCACACATTCTTTGAAAATTAATTATTCTTAGTCAACTGGGAAACAAAAGCCGAACAATATGTCATTTATTGCTTTCTTTTCTAATAATGTCACAGTCGATTTTATTAAATGAAATGTAATTTTAATGCAAAATACCTTCTCATTTTTCTAACGAAGAGTATGCTGATATCATTTACATTTATGGATTTTGTGATGGAAATGCGAGATCTGCCGTTAGGGAATATAAACGAAGATTTCCCAACAGGAGGGTGCCAAATCACCAAACCTTTTCTTCTGTGTTTCAACATTCACGGACTCATGGTTCATTTTCATCAGTTTCAACAAGATCTGACCGTCCTGTGCAGTTAAATGTGAATGAGCAGGAAAACATTCTACAGATGGTTGATCGGAGTTCAGGGTTGAGTACTAGAAGAATTTCTTCTCGAACGGGACTCCCCCGTATGTCAGTATGGCTAACATTACATGATGGGTTTTTGTATCCCTATCACATACAACAAGTTCAGCATCTGGAACCTGGAGCTTTTGCTGCCCGGTTGAATTTCTGCCACTGGCTATCGGTAAATCCACAATTAGTTCCATTCATTTTATTTAGCGACGAGGCGCAATTTACTAGAGATGGAGTGAACAATACACGTAATTCTCATTTGTGGTCATATCAAAATCTACATGGCACAACAGAAACTAACTTTCAGCGCAGATTTTCTGTTAACGTATGGTGTGGCATGATTGACAATCAACTTATTGGACCTTTTTTCTTTGAGGAACGTCTGACAGGAGAAGCATATGCTAACTTTTTGCGGAATGAATTGCTACCGCTTTTGGAAGAAGTACCTTTACTAACAAGACAACAAATGTTTCTGCAACATGATAGAGCTCCTCCACATTTTAGTCGGCATGTGACCGAATATCTAAATGTCGCTTACTCCATTAGGTGGATTGGGCGTGGAGGCCCGCATGCTTGGTCACCGAGATCGCCCGATCTCACACGTTTGGACTTCTATCTATGAGGTCATGTGAAAAGTTTAGTGTACGAGGTAAAAGTTAATACCAGAGCGATATCCTGTTTTCAATAATAATAATTTTCAAAAAATGTGTGAGCATTTATAAACTTTGAACGCTTGTATCTGTGTAACTATGGCAAATTGGACCTATGTTTATAAGACGTTTTCTACTTAAATTGACCTAAGGAACATACCATTTCAATATGTACAGTACCTCGTGGGACACCCTGTATATTGTTTTGTGTACGAGTATTGCCATCTGTGTGATACAATCATAACTATGTACTAACCTTTCTTTTTTGCGTATTACGTGGTGGATGATCATTCTGCACCCCCATCGGTGAAAAGAATGTTGCAAATGTAACACGATTACATTTTTGTTTTGTAATTAATAATTAAATGTGTTTAATTAATGAGTGCCTTGCTTAAATCAAACTCAATTGCGAACATGTGTGCTACTAGTATTTCTTCAGTTGTGTAAACGAGAACCTGTAGATACTTTTGTGCCTTTTTTAATTAATTATAATCTACACATTTGTGCTCCTTGCTTTATCCACGCCACTCTCCGATATCAGAGTTGCCGTTGCTTTTACATTATTTTGGGTTAAGTTTGTTGGTAATTGGAGCTCGTCAGCCAAGTGCATGTTACAAAGATTTATACTTAAAGTCAATTTATCTATTTTTGGAATAAGCAAAATAAAACGTAACATATTTGAATTGCTAATTAATTAATAATAAAACAATTTTAGTATTTTTGCAGGTTCATTGACCAAATGATCTAATGAAGAAGCGGCCACTGCTTGTTAGTGATTTGATCTGGAACAAAAAAGACATTTTCTTAACAAAATAAGTTATCAAATCATTACAAGATCAGAAAACTGGTTAGAAGCAGCTTTATATTATAAAAAAATAAAATGTTATAAATTTCTTAAACGTTTTAAGAGAATATTTCTTTGCTTTTATAGAGCATAAAAATAAGATTTTTGAGATTCGTCAGAGATAAAATTTGATCTTTAGTCATGTATTGTATTCAAATTTTTCATATTTTTGTTTTTTTTTAAGTTAAAAATACTTAATTATGGAATAGCACGCGAGCGGCTTCAGACCTCATGAAGGTACTGATTATCAGTAATTATATTACTACGCAATGACATAATAACAATAAGCAATAAACGTCTAATAGAAACTACTGCCTTACGGTAACCTTTAAAACGCGATATGAAAGCTGTTGCGCTTTTTAAACAAAGCATACCAGAATGTGTACATGTTTGTAAACCTGTTATCAGGTGATGTTTTACAAATCGTACGATGTTTATCACGCCACACCGTGACGTAGTCTAGATAAGACTTTAAATGCAATAATAAACAGTGAAAAAAATTGTAAACTAATAAAATCGCGAAGATTGGATCGTGAGCGTTAGCAAAAAAGCTATTAACTTTTGAAGCATAACTCATGCAGACGGCCAAACTTTCTCCAAAGACATCAAAATATTATCGTATTTCCATTTTATTGAGGTACTTAAAATTAAAACCGGCCAATTCCTTAATTGACTAACGACTAGAAGTGCTAGAAATCTCTGTTAGATTTACATTATAATCGACGAAGAAACCAAGTAACACAAACATTAAAAAAACATGTGTAAATTTAAATTTGATATCTAAGATTTATTTTATGATAGATAATTAATCCACATAATTTACAAGTAACATTTATTTTTATTTTCGAGACATCCATTTATTGCTGTAATTATCTTCGGCTGGAATAAAACTTCTTTTAACTCCAACGTATTTCTCTAATTGACAATTTAAATTTTTGGTACTGCGATGGTTGAGTACTGTTATAAATAAGAAATTTATTGAAAAATATTGTTTTATTATGCTTAGGTTATTGGCATTTTTTTAAAAACGTTTTCATTACCGTGTTTTCAGAGTATTTAGAGACATTATATACCAGATCTTCTAATTTAAACAAGATACCATTTAGAAAACAGGTTGTATTTTTATATTTTATACAGATTATGAAGATTAACTTTAAAGTATGCCACATGCCTCAACTAGAATTCCTTAATTAATTGCTTGTATAAAAGATCTTGATTTTAAAATTTCAAAAATGCATAATTTGTGTTTATTATAGTTTCGCATCGTAAGTGGCGTCTAGGTTAATCGTAATTATGTTAGCGCCGAGACAGTATATTATGTTATAATCAATAGCAATAAATTTTCGTTTAAAGTATAATTTTATACTAAAAAATTTTTTTTGTAAAATGGGCTTGCAATTACTAAAACTTATAGTAACAGAACAAGTTTAAAATAAAATCATGTAACTTTTTTATATGAATACTTATTATAGACGCTCTGAGTATGTTGATATATGAGTCTCTTAATTTTGAGTCAAATATGTTAGTACTATTAATGTAATACTACTTACATAGGGTAAAGATGACGATTGTTGGCAGGTATACAGTCATTGGCACGTGACTCATGTTATTGTTGTTTATGAAATGTTGTAGGTAGTTTTATTAGTATTAAAAAATACAAAAGAAAAAATAGCTAAAATACTCTAAACAAGAAAAACTTTTCTTTTAAAAAACAATGGCGTACATTGATATGTTTGATGCGACCTTGATAAGCACCATTTAATGCTAAGTTTTGTGCATCTTGATTGTCCACATGTAACAGTATCGGATCGGAGTTAGCACACAACTCTTGATTCAATCCATGAACTCACGAAGCCACAAAGCTTCTTGTGTTGCTGCCGATACAGCCATGTACTCGGCTTTGGTCGATGATAGGGTTACTTTGGGTTGTTTCTTGCTATGCCAAGAAATAGGCGAGCTGTTCTTAAAATAGATATAGCCAGTGACTGAATGTCCATCATCTTGGTCAGCGTCACAATATCCTATTATATCTGACCCTGTAGCTATCTTTTCACTAAACTCAAGGTTATAATCAATGATTCTCTTTAAATAACTTAGGATACGTTTGACAGCTGCCCAGATCCAGAGTTCTGATGAAAACGACTAACGCAACTCACTGCATAGCATATATTTAATCAAGAAATTTGCGCGGCAAACAATAGACTTCCAACTGCCTCTTGATATAAAATATCTTCCATCTTCTTCTTTTCTTCCAAAGTTACTGGAGATTGTTCTTGTGAAAGTTTTTAGCCTGCACACAATGGAGTATCTACAGGATTACAGTTACTGTTGAATCTATTTAAAACTTGTTCTATGCAAGAACGTTGATTAATTCAAATGTTTTTTGGATCTGTCTCTTGTTATTTTAAATCCAAGAATAAAATTAGCTTTACCAATGTATTTCATTTTAAAATTATTCATCAATTGCTTCTTTAAATTATCTTTGGCTGCTTGGTTATTTGACAATAGGATCATATCATCTACGTATATTGCCAAAACTAACTTGAGTTTCTTTGTAATTTTATAATATCAAAGTCTATCGAATAACTGGATAATATGTTTCTTCGAAATCGATACTCTTTCGTTATCCACAACCTTTAATTACCAATCTTGCTTTGTATTGAGAACGCCCTTCTTTTTACCTAGTGGTAAGTCAACTAGGTCCCAAGTGCCATTTTCTATGAGAGCATGATATTCGTAATGCATCGCCTCGAGCCATAAACTTCGATCCGAACCGCTTCGTCTACGGTAAGCGGACCTTCGTTAATTACTGCAGAATATGCAACAAAGTTTTTTAAGGTTTCAGGTACTTTTCTGGTACGTCGAGGTCTTAAACGAAGAGATAATACTTGTCGAGGTTCTGCTGCCCTTACCGGAGGCACAAAATCGATATCAACTTCTTCCCCTTCCTTTTCTGAAAAATCTGGTTTAGCATATTCTTCAGAAAAACTTGAATTATTTGTATTAGAATATTTTTTTAAAGGAGACTCTTCTGCCAATGTAGCTTCAGGAAAATAAAACGAATCATTAAGATTTTCACCGCTATCTTTGTTTAATAATAGAGAACACTTTTCATTTTCGATGAACTGAACGTCTCTGGATAGAAGTACAGAGTTCTTTTCTGGATCGTACAATTGGTACGCTTTAGATTCTAAACTGTAATCTACGAAGATACACCGAGTTGCTTTGGCATGTAATTTTCTCCGTTTCTGGGCAGGAATATGTGAAAAAGCTTTACATCCAAAAATTTTGTTATGGTTCACTGTTGGTTTTTTACCAATCCACAATTAATCAGAAGTTTTTTCTACACACCTACTTGGTAAAGGATTGAGTATATAGACTGATGTATACACTGCTTCAGCCCAAAACAAATTCGGCAATTCTGCTCCATTAATAAACAACGAACCTTTTCCATTATTGAACGATTGAGTCTCTCAGCTTTTCCATTCTGTTCAGCAACGTAGAATACGGAAGTTTGATGTTGTATCTTTGCACTCTTAAACAGGATTCCAATTTCTTTTCCGCAATATTCTCCACCATTGTTTGTTCTAAAGGTTTTTATCTTCTCTTCTGTTTGTGTTTCTGTAAAATGTTTGAAGATCTTAAAGTATTCAAAAACTTGGTCTTTACTTTTTAGGAAATAAACAAAAGCTTGGTGACTGTAGTTATCGAGAAAAGTAAATACATAGCGAGAACCAGATAGAGAATTTTCCTGCATCGGCCCGCAAAGGTTTGAATGTACCAACTCAAGTACTCTTGACGATGATGATTCACTTTCTTTAAACGGTAGACGGTGACTTTTACCCATCACACAAACTTCGCAAATAAAACTTGGAGAGAAAGTATTAAAAAAGTCAATACCATGAACAACTCAATTCATAAGCTTATTGAGACTAGTTGAATTAACATCTGCCAATCGTCGGTGCAACAAATTAAATTGTTTTTCAGAAGAAAACCATAAGATGTGGTTGATCAGGGTGTCTATTTTAAACAGATTATTATTAAGGGTTGCAGTTGCGATCAGTTGGCACGATGAATTACAAATTTTTGCACCAACAGAGTCAAACAATACAATATTTCCTTTCTTGTCAATTTGGCTTACTGACAATAACTTAATATTCAACTCAGGAATATACATCACTTACTTGGACACGAGATGTTTTCTTATTTACTGACAACGACAAGTTTACATTACCACGGGTGTCTGTAAACATTTCTTTATTATTGGCAGTAGTGATAGTTATTTTGGTAGATTTGCTTTCATCTTGGAGAATATTTTTACTTCTCCCATGTGTGCGGCACAGATAGAGTCTAAATACCATTTTTTTCATACACAGCAAATGCAGAAAATAAAGCAGAGTTTCCAGAACTGTTTTCTTCTTGTCACAATTACTTGCAAAATGACCATATTTATTACACTGATAACATCGAACAGCTTTTGACTTTCTATAACGATTGTTTGAATACTGCTTTTTTTCATCTGAACCACTGGCACCATATATGTAAGGCAACGGATTTTTGGTCAGTTTTAGTTTTGACCACAGAAATGTCTTGCAGAAGCTTGGTTTTTATAGAATCAGTAGTGACAGGAGTGCTTAAGCTTTCAATACCCTTTATTATCGGCTTGTAACTTTCTGGTAAACCTACTAAAATTATAGTACCACTGACATTTAACCCAATATTTGAGAGTTTATGTGCAGTTATGATTATTTTATTCACAAATTCTTCAAGTGTGGTAGTTATCAAATCCAACACGTCCAGTTAATCCTGTGTTCTCAAAAGCACTTGCTAAGTTGTCCCCCGCGTTTTTAGTAATTTATGCTGACTGAATGTGCATGTAATTTAAGGGGTCAACTAACAAAATAATCTTGAACGTGCTTTTGTGATTTTATTTGTATTTGTTTCAGTACCTAACACAGCATCCCATAACTCATCATTTTCAAGATATGTTTGAATGTTGAACTTCCAAGTATCGTGTAGTTTTTGGGATTATTAGTTTTTTAATTGGAGGTAACCAGGTCACTAGGTTGGAACTCTCCTTCTCTGACCCTTACGTCATATTGGTTTTTCATTCGGTTACTATCGATTTAGATGTTCTTTCGGACGCCAAAACGGCAGTAAAGCTCTTTCACCAACACATCTGCAACAGTTGTGGTTTCTTGATTTGGTATCGCGTACGCTTCCGCCCATTTGCTGAAATAATCCATGGTCACCAGAATAATGTACTTGTTGCCCTGTTCCGTTTCTTCCGAATAGACTTCCGATGTTGTACTGTCTCATAGGAGCCTTGCGATTTCCAATTGGTCCATTTTCAGACGCGCATAAATTACATTTGCGACACCATTCCTTTACATCTTCTTTGCAGTTCACCCAATAGAACCGTTCCCTGACCTTTTCGAGCGTCCTCTTCATACCGAAATGTTCTCCAAAAGTTCCGTCAGGTAAATGCTGTAATACTTCTGACACGCTTCTCGCCACCACTAACTGCAGTTTTGTTTTGGTGCCATTGTCGCTTTCCAGGGATCGCTTCAGAAGACTATTTTCCAATTTCAAGGAATCTCGCTGTACTCGATATGTTTTTACCGTTCTACTTTGCGCCTTGATTTCTTCCTAAGTTGATCATTGTTTATTCGTTTTGTAGTTTACTATCAACTTTCGTTTCGGCTCACTCTCTTGTTTTCGACGTAGTTGAGCTGGTTGCTTTCCAGTCGAGAACAATAACCACAGTTAACCAGGCATAGTCGTCTAAATAGGACGTTTGCGTTGCGATTACTAGTTCCAGCACGATGTTCTGTATTAAAATCGTACGTCTGCAATCGTTCAATCCACCTCGCAACTTCTTTCGGATTTCAAAATTGAAGAAGTCATTTTAGAGCAGCATGGTCAGTTTGCAGAAGTTGCTAGCATCAGTGTCCAACACAAACTTGACTTCCGCTCGAGGATAGCGCAATATCGATGCAGTAACTAAAGACTCAACTTTTGAAAAGATTCAATACAGTCGTTGTTCCAAGTAAAATCGCGTCCTCCTTCGGTAAGTCTTGTCAGCGGTTTCGCAATGTTGGCAAATTCCAGCACGAATCTGCGATAATACGTGCACAATCCGAGAAAACTGCCAAGTTCGTGTTTATCCCCTGGTATTGGTCAATCTTGGATTGCCTCAATGTTATCAGTCACAGGAGCGTTGCACAATCCAGAGAGCATAACTGTAAATTGCCATAAACCGGTTCTAATCGTAAACGCATTTTTCTCGCGGTCTTTTGGCTCCAAGTCCACTTGCCAGTAGCCACTTTTCAAATCCAAAGTGGAAAACAATTGCAAAGTGTCGTCAATTTGGGGCAACAGGTCGTCAATTGACGGTATTGGCGAAATATCTTTCTTGGTGATCTCATTGAGTTGTCAACACAATACCTCGTTAACCCATCCATTTTTTTTACCAAGACTACTGGGGATGCACGGCGATTATCTGCTCAGTTTCTTCTTGCTTGGCCATGTGAAGCCTCCTCAGATGTTGTCGGATTGATTGAGCATCGCTAGTATTGATTTTGTGTTTTACGATGTTAGTTCTTCCTTTAGAGTCATCCTTTGCAAACACATCGTGGTACTACTAGATTAGTTTCTTGACTTCACTGCGCTCGCGATGGTCAAGATCTTAATTCGCTGAAGTCTATTTCTAGTAACTGTTGAGGACTTTTTTTTGCTGATTAGTTTTAAACAATATTTGCACATTTTAGAAAATGAGACACCGACGTAGATTGTCCTATCACAGTATTCTTCCCTAAAGTTACCCGGTTTGGACCGGCATTCATGATTCTAACTGGTATTATGTTTTTGACCTTCCCCAGAGCTTTACGAACTAGTGTCCTTGGGCGAATATTTTGTTTTCGGTTGGTTTAATGCTCACAACACTCTCAATTCGTCCAAGTAAAACAACATCTTTTACTAGAACAACACTCAGCGTATAATCTTTCGACGAATAAAAGAGAATTTCTTCGTTCTCTAGTTTTAGGACATCTTTTTCCATGGAATCAACACATCCTTATAAGGTCTATTCTAAAGATCATTTTTTCAGTTGTCAGCTACCAGTATCTGATGATTAATTCATTTATTTCCAACACAAATAGTCCTCATCATTTTTCCATGAATTGGGACTGTTTCGCCAGTTGCTGTCTTTAGTTGTATCGTGATTGGTGTTATTCTTTTGTGTGTACGAATAGTTTAATTTCTCGTCCATTGATGGTGCCATCAACATACATGCTGTTCAGATAGTTAGTTGGCGATGCAGTGTAGATAGTGATCTCAGGGGCATGTTTGTTGAAGGTCGACTTTTGCATTTTTCGGACGGCGTCCACTAGTTCTTCGATGGCTCTTGTGTTCTTGATTTAGGGACAGCGGCGTCAAATGTTACTCAGTTCACCGCAGTTGTAACATCTAAGACCTCGACGTACACGACTTGTTTGGTCACGTAATACTCATCGAAATAGCTCTTCAATGCTTTTCTGTCTTTCTTTTTGATCCTCTACCATATTACAAAACACGATGACTACCTCGATGAGGCGCTTGCATTCCTTATCGTTTTCAGGAGTTTTCTCCATTTGCTTTAACCTTCGAACACTTTTCGCAAACAGAACGTAACATGTTACAGACTCCGTCAGGTTTTTATTATATTATAAACAGTTGGTATTGCTACTTAATTAATTACAAACCAAAATTTGATGAGCTCACAACTTTCTATAAATCGTACCGGTTGAGCTTGTTTTTGTGCTAGTTCACCAATATTTATTTATTGTTAATACACATATGCTCTGCAAAAAAATACTTTATTTACAAATTTTAACCTAAAAACTTAGATGCCAAACACTGTATGCTAACAATATTCAAATTTCCTTAGTTGGCATAGAGGTGTCAGCTACTGTGTCATGAATTTTTAACAGCGATTAGCGTGTTGCTTAAAACCCAATAATTTTTTTAAAGAAAACATGGATAAAAGAAAAAATTGAACGGGCAGTTTAGGCTGTTGAAGATGGCATGCCAAAATTAAAAACATCAAAAATATTTGGTGTACCTGGACATATCATACAATTTCGAATGGGACCGAAATGAACAGATCTAATGGCAAGAAACAATTTTTCAACTTCAAGATTACATTGAAAAAAAAAGTTTACATTTGGATCAAGTCTACAATATTGACAAAACTGGATTGAACTTGAAACTTCTACCAAAAAAGACAATTGCGGCTGCTCAGGGTTTAAGTTAAACAAAGAATGATTAACTATTGGTGCCAACGCTACAAGAACACATAAACTTCTTTTGTTTGTAATTGAAGAATAAAAAAACTGGCGTTTAAGATTTTTAACGTATCATCTCTTCCATTATACTACGGAGCGCAGAACCCAGCTTGAATAAATTGGTACTTGTTCAAAGAGTGGTTTATAACCGAGTTTGTTTCTAAAGTAAAAAGATATTTTACAAGTTTGAAAATGCCAATAAAAGTAATTCCAGTTGTTGACAATGCACCAACTCACCCCAACGAGCCTGTTACGTGTCATTACTTATTAATTTTCTAAAAGTCGTAAATGCGTCGGTGATCATTTTCTTTTTTCATTTTCTTGTATTTAGTCGCTGTGAGTGAGTCGATTTTGATTAATAGCCTCTCCGTTTAACTGTAAGTAATTCTCATTTTTATTTAATTATCATCGTCGATTATTTGTATTAGGTTTTGAGCAATTTTATTGAAATGAAAATGGTTTCTGTGTATTGATGGAATTAAAGCGAATCTCGATTTAGTTAGTCCTCACAAGCAAAATGACGTCGGCCATGTTGTTTTTAGTAAATTAAAACTCTTATAGCGAGTTTGGGAATGTCGAGATAATCCTATGCAATAATAAGTTGTGAAAGATGAATTTCCATAGGAATTATGTCACATTCCCAATGACTTCCTAGATCTTTTTTACTTGGGTCGAACTTTGTACAATTGTGGATATCTCAAAGTATTCGTGGGGGGCAACAGATGACTAACTCGCTTTAACTTTTACTTTTAATTATTTTGTACTTCAGTTACATAATTGTATACAATTTTCTGTTTAATTATTAAGTTTTAAGCATTGTTAATTTGGTTATACAGTATTACTGATATTAGTATTTAGCTACCAAGAGTTTATCAATCAAAATTAAGAATTTACTTTCAGTTTTAAAACGTCTACAGCTTTTTCTTAAAATATTGTTGTGTATCTTGTTTGTATTCCAATCAAGCATCCATAGTTATTTTAAACGTGGTCAAAGGCATATTTTAGCAAATACACGTCGTTGTGTGTACATGCATGCTTACTTTGCAAATTTCGGGAATAACTTTGGATGTAGCTGCCATTAGCTACCCGCTTAAAGGAACTTCGGTGGGGTAAGTTTTTTTATTTTGTACTCATTTAAACGTTGTTACTTTGAAAATTTTGGTCGCGACTGCATGTAAACATTTACTTTACCAGCTTACGGTGATTAAAATTCTGTATCGTCGTTCGGAAATTGTTAACTGTATTAGCTTAGATAACCGATAGTTTTTTTCTGTTTTGCTTGTTAATTAATTCTGTCAGGTACTAGTATATGAATGCTCGTAATGGCAAGATAATAGTTAATGTTATTGTTTGAGATATGTTTGTTAGTGGGTTCAGACGTACCTTTGGTGTCTCCGAGCCAAGTATCTTGCCAGTACAAAAAGTGGCACTTATTTTTTACAGTCACTTGCCGACATTTGCGATGTGCTTGTTTCCAATAATACCCACTATGGTAAAAAGTTCATAATAAACTGTAAATGTAAAACGAATATAACATTTTTTTCCCTTAATGTTACAAACCTAGTGCAATCTATAGACCAGAGTGTGGTAGAAAGTTTCAAGAGGTGTTACAGACACGAAACACTCTGAGAAAATTTTTCAAAACTCAAGACGGAAGATACGGGACTTATTGCTGTACTAAAGATTATAAACATTACGGATGTAATTTACATGATGGCTAAGACCTATCAAAAAATGTCTCAACCTACATTTGTCAAACAAACAAATTAAATCATCAAGAAGCGAAAGCTGCAGTGCAAAAGTCCAAAGGGGATACGATGTTCGTGAAGAAATGGCGTGATTTTTTTCAATTAATTGATCAATTGATCTTTAATTTTCTGTTAAAAATAAGAATGTGTTAGTGATTTGTGTGTGGAGTTATGTTAGGCTATTGCAATGTATTTCACTGTACTGTGATGGTATTGCATATCGTAATTTTTTATAATCTCGTTTAGCCGGCCAATTAGTTACCTGGCCTGAGGTCTTGTCTCGTTGTAACCGGTTAAGAGAAATTTTACAGCATATGGATTATGATCAATAATAATCTTTAAGACAATACACTCCAAATGTCGCAATAACAGTAGACATATAGCTAGTCCCTTTCTGTGGGCTGACTAGATTTACGCAGTATATTTAGCTTAAGATAGTTAAATATGGCATCAACGTATGGTGGGTCTGCGGTTCCAGTACAAACTACCCACTCAAGACACAGATTTACACCGGAAAACTGACAAATGCCAATCAAAAAGAAAATCAAGGCGAACGAGTGGTGTTAGATTTGGCAGAAAGGTATTGCAATTCCGGCGGTACAGTGCATTACGATACCTTCTTCACATCACTTAACTTGTCAGAAACTCTAATGTAAAAAATATTGGCCATCGTAGGCACTGTACGGCCAAATAGAAACTTTGTTCCTTTATGTTTTCCGTTGAACAAAAAAAAACTGCCATGTAAGGAATTTCGACTTTTGTACCAGACTTTATTTGCTCTTTTGGATAAAAATGTGTCTGTTATCTTACGTTGCTAAAGCAAACAATACGTTTTGATATTGTTAACACAACATTACACACATGCCACAGAAACTTCAAACAAAATAAACTGAGATCGACATAATGAACAAGATGGTATTCGGCTAATGCACGCAAATGAGCAACAAACCGATGGCTATTAGCCATGTTTTATAGTATGCTTGACGTTTGGCTTCTTATATTATGTACAAACATTTAAAACCAAGCAAGAAATCAGACCAGCGTAGGATATTTATTCTGGAATTGGCAGGGTAATTAACAATCTCAAAAATGGAAACACGTGGTGCGAAACCCAGGCTAACAATTATCAATCATCAAAAATGTAATGTATTTTATGTAAGTAGATCATACACACACAAATCTTAATATATCTCTTTACAGGACCCACCATCAACTTTTATGCTGTCAACATCAAAAGATGCTTCCAAACCCGTGAGCTCAGAATACCGGACATTGTCACCTGTCATCTTTGCAAGGATGCAATGTGCCTAACCCACGGCATAGAAACCAAAAAACCCACTTGCATGTCTAGTCACAAAGTCATCAAATAAATATATATTTTTATAAACCAAGGACATTATTACGATGATTACGCACGGAGAGCAACGTGATACAGCCCGACGGATATATGTTGCTGCGATTTCAAATAATATAAATAGTATCTGTGTCAAATTGAAAATGGAATGTTTTATTCTTGGTCAGCAGCATTCAAACACCAAGTATATCTGTTTTCTGTGTATTGTAGTACAGCAAAGGGCGTAAAAAGCATTGTCTTTCAAGACCTGACTTTGTCATCTAAACATTCAACGATAATCGTTCGATCACAATAACATTTGGAATTAATTTATTTCACAACAAAATTGAAACCAAATGTATTTGCAAAAATCTGAAAAAAATATTATTATAGTGAAGTGTTTAATGTCAAAGATAAAATTTTATCTGGTTTTTATTTCAATTGGATTTAACTGGAATTTGTGAGCAATTATATTTTAAGTGCTTCAAGATATTATTAGATAATTTTTAACCTTCGAAATTAGAATCTAAAATCATATGATCTATAGATATCTTTCAAAGTAGATTACAAAGCATTTCAGAGAACGTACTACTTTGTTACTATTTTACTTCGAATTGATAATTTTTGTTTATAATCACGTATTGTGATGCAATCTAAGAAGTTTTTGACTTGACTGGTTTATAAAAATTTTTGAGTTGAAGAATAAAAATGAAAATTTTTTTTAGAAATCAATCGATTTGTAATTTAACAAATACTTCTACAAAAAGATGTTTCGCTTAATAGATAAATCCCAACCAAAATTAATTAGCGTTTTTAGAATGTCTTTACCGCAATAGCATGGCTTTAAACATATTATTGAAGAACCTATAGAATTATTAATGAATCGATCGTTACTACCAATTTTTTAAAGAACTGAAATTATTATTTTCTTGTAGTAGCACATGCTGATTATTTCTATAAGTAACGGCAGTAACAAACACAAACAGAATTAAAAAAAGAAAAAAACAATTAGATTTGCCAAATAAAATCGTTAACTTGCTATTCATAATTAATTGAATTGGTAACGTAGGTATCGAAAACTAGAAAGTCTTTAAATTTATACTTTTGACCTACTTGCTTAAATCAACCGATTTATTTAATGGGCCGTACATATGCGATTGGTTGAACATATTGTAATTTCAAACACTGGGAAATTAAATTTGTAATTAAATTTTGCTGAAAAACAATACGTTATTTCTAAAATTATTTTCAATTAAAATGGGTGCGTTTCTCAGAAAATTATTTCAACGCGGTTCGTTTTTTTATAACAAAGATAAGATGAAGTTTTCAGCAATTAAAAAAATATAAAAAAATACAGCTTTCATATCTAAACCTGAACCGAGAACAGAATTATACCACCAAACAAAATTCTTTTGTCTAATCAGCTTGATTCTGGTAAATCTTAAACTACAGGTAAAAACTGGTTTGTTTCATTCACATAACAGTAGATGTCAATTAAGTATTAAACAAATTTCATTAGGAACCATCATTTAAAATGCAGTAAGTAACGAACATACAGTGCATGCCGCTTAATAGAATCACATTAGGACTTAGGGCTTTAGATAACAATAACCGAATGGTAACAAAATCCAATATTCCAAAAAAAAAGAAACTTCATAAATTGGTTAGAAAGAAGTAAATACAAATTTAATTAACAAGTTGTTAATTTAAAAGGTAAAATTATGGTATCAATACAAGCCAAGTTGTCAAAATAAAAGATCTGATAAAACATAAAACAACAAAGAAAATTTTGAGTCAAATAAATTAAAAATTACGGATCGGTTGCATTAAATAGTCTCCTAAGTTTGCTGACACCGCGAATAAAAAAAAACAAAACTAATGTTATTATGTTTAAAACACTTTTCTAAGTAATACACATTTTTTCTGCGTAATTTGCTGACACCAAAAATAAAAATACATACAAAATAATCACATAAAACGTTGTTGAATTAAGTTGTTATTCTAAAAACTGCACATTCTTTTCAAGTACACTAAAAATACAAAGTAACTTAAATATAACGTATTCACAGATGTTTAAATGAGTTAATATTACGTAGGTGTAGGTCAATCGAAATGCAAATAAAAAGAAGTCCGAAATCACTTGAAGTCACATACACCGAATAAACCTTGAAACTAGAAACAAATCCGAGAAGAAAATTGATAACGTAAACTAAAATTATGATTATTATAAACGATGTTTTTTTTTCTATATAGTAGCATGCGTCCGTCCCGTTCGTTAATAAAGCGATAACATTACCCGACTGCTAACATTACCCGTCAATCCATTTAAAAGTACTCTATGAGTTTAATTGCCTTGAAAAGTAGTATTGATATCAAATTATTGAGGTTTATTGAAACTTTAATAGCTTGTGGTCAAAACGCTGTGTTTATGTAGTTTAAAATGTGTGCAGAAAGTTAATTTGCGTCTTAAAAAAAGTATTATCTAATACTTATTCGGCGTAACAAAAGAGATTCATCGCGCGATAACTTACTTAAGTTGCACAATTTTTGTTGACATTTTTGGAGCATTTGATATATAGTGCTCTCCAATATTAGAAGGTTTTGTCATCTAGAGAGAATTTTACTATAAGATTCAGGCATATTTGCTTAACCAGATTACGTTACTAAACAAACTTCTCACAATTGTTAATACTGTAGGATATAGTGATGGAATGGTGCGCGCCTAAGCAATATTCAATCTGATCGCCAATGTACAACCGTTACACAACCTGTATAAATAGCACTAGAAACCCATGTTATCTCACTATCATAATTAATGTAGATATTACCTCAATCACAAAAATAAATACAAAAGTGCATTTGCGCACAGTTTCCCACCCTATGGGGCAATGGTGCGCATTAGGTAGAGAATCATGCGCAGCAGATTGAAATTAGGAACAGCTCAAAAATATTTCTATTATTAACAGATCTATTATATTTAATGGCAAAAGTTGCAAATGTATTATTTAGGTGAATCATCACCGGTACATGCTGCATGGTTCCATAAGCCGCAAATAACACGACTGTACCATAACTTTTTTTTACCATATTCTCCACAAATTTCGCAAATAACAGCTTCTTTGGAACATACTTTACGTTCAAATGATTTAATTCATCATCGTCGCGGATGTCACTAACACTCATATCATCAAAAGCTTCAGAAAAATCTAAAGATTCTAGTCTTTTCTTCTTGGTTTTTATAATTTCTAGTGATTGGTTTATTTGCTTTCTCACTAAGATTCATTCTTTTTGGAGAAATTGGAAATCGGCTTTTTGCAGTTCATCTTAATTGTCATTAATTTGTGTTACCAGCTCCGGTGTTTCATTATTTGAAACTTTAGATTAAGATTTTTGGTTTTAAATTAGTTTTTTTAGCCTTTTCTTTTCTTCCACTTGCTTTAGTATTGTTTTTTTTTGTTTCTTTTCCTATACTTCTTCTAATACATCATTCATAGAGATACTGCCAAAAATTTGGGAGTGTGGCTTAGAACGAAAAACTTTTTTCTTGGGTTTGTGAGATTTTTTTTGGGAAATTAAACTTAAAAAATAAATTGTTTAAATTAGACATTGTCCGTAACCAATCTTGCACAGAGTTAGATGTGGACGGTAAATTTTCATTTGCTTGCTGGGTTTTTGAAACTGTAAATTATAGGTCAATTTTGCTGTTAGAAATTGTAGGACCCAAGATAGGATTTATTTCTTGGTTTAGTTTAGATAATACGGAATCATATTTAAATTTTTCACACAATTTTTAAGCAAGAGCAAAATCCATACGGAATCATTTTTTAATTCTTTACGCGCCTCTTCAACAAATAATCTTAATTTTTGAGCAGAAGCAAAATCCTCTTTGCTAAATTTTTCAGGATTAAACGGAAATATTCTTGAGAAACGAATTCCATTGTGGTTACTTTTATAAAGGCTTTCTTTAAAAGCTACTCAGTAATTCTTTCGTGACTTGTAGATGTTAAATATAGGTCATACTACCTGTGGAGCGCGTTGTTCAATGGTTCAAAAAACGTTAGATCTAGGGGTTGTAGTCGATGTGAAGTATAAGGCGGTAGAAACACGCTTGTGTTAATATATGGAAAGAACATCTGTTGACAGCTCTAACTAGACCATTTTTTTGTAATGTAGAAGTCTTTTTCTGAGATAAATTGACACTTGTTATCGTCCTACCTCGTTTGCTTAAAGCGCTGTCTTTTAGCGTTTTTACTTCCTTGTTACTATAAACTTTTGAGCATTTCTTCTAAACTTTGATTAAGCTTCTCTCGTTTGTATTAAAGATTCAAATAGTTTCAAATCTTTTATTCTTTGAGAAGACTGTTTCTAAGTTGGAGTAAAACAGCATAGTTTCTTCCAAATTAAACGCCGCACATCTATTTAGGCTCAGAAAGTTTTAGTTTTTTTAGTTGAATTGGAAGAAAAGTGCACCTGAAACGCATCGAATGCTTGTAAAAGTTTATGGTGACATTACTCCAATTGATAAATCATGTAGGGAATAGTTTCGACGTTTGTAGAATGGTGATTTCAGCGTTGAAGACAAGTCCCGCTCTGTACAGCTAAAAAATTTCAAAGACAACAAATTGCAGGCATTACTTGATGAAGATTCGAGTCAAACGCATGCGAAGTTTGAAGAATCATTTAGTGTTACTCAACAAGCAGTTTCCGTACGATTGAAATCCATGAGAATGAACTGAAACCCAGAGACGTTAAAAAATAATTTTTTACTTGCGAGCAGCTGATTCAAAGTCTTCAAAGAAAAGACCTGGCGATTTGTTTGAGCCTGGGATTACAAAAAAAACGGTCGGAATAAGCCATAACAAAGTTATTCTTCTGCATGACAACGCTCGACCTTACGTCGCAAAAGTCATAAAAAGTGCCTTTTGATTACTTGTTGTTCAGACGGATAAAGCACGGATTTGCAGGTTACCGGTTCACTTCTTATGCAGAAAACGAAAATTGGCTCCTAAATTGGATAGTTCAAAAAGCAAAAAGTTTTTTTGAGATGGAATTCAAAAATTGTCTAAGAGGTAGTGTTTGGTATGCACTTTGAAATGCAGTTTCTCTATTTTATCTGTAACCTTGTAAATGTAGGGCCAAAAAGCCAATTTTGGGTTGGATTCAGAAATAGAAATGTTCTTAGATAATCGAGAACGTGGATGTAGACGACGATTAATAACTGTTTGAATATCTCGCTTCATATAACCATGTTTCGCCAAGGTTCTAGTAAGATGATGGTATTCAGTGTCTAGATACTCAAGATGATAAATAAAAAAGCGCGATAAACCAAAGATTCAATAACAAAACATTTGTGATAAACAAAATGAACCACAAGTCCGTCAAGCCTACGAGTCACAAGTACGTCGAGAAATAGAAGAGGACCATTAGTTTCGATTTCCATAGTAAATTTGATATTTATGTGTTGATTGTTTAGATGATCAAGAAATTTAGACAGTTCAAGATGACCATGAGACCAAACAATAAACGTGTTGTCAACATACACCTAAACCAAACTTTAGGTTTTAATATTGTTGATTCCAAAGCAACCGTTTCAAAAGATTCCATACAAATGTTAGCTGCAACAGGCGATAGAGGAGGCTTTCTAAAACTTGTTATCAAATTGAAAGCAAATAAATGATAAAAGTTAATCAATAAGAAGAACTAAACTCAAGTCTTTGTCATAGTGAGCCAGAATCTGTTCGATGATAATAATCGAACGCTTAATAGAAATTTTGGCAAAAAGTGAAGTGACATCAAAACTCACAAAAAGATTTTGCGGTTCAAGTTTCTAAACGTTGAATAAAATGCTGAGAGTTCAGGATATGAGAAAAGGTTGTACCTGCAGATTTGCAAAGGATGTTGGACAAGAACTTGGCTAGCTTGTAGGCAAGAGATTGAAGACTGAAAGTCAACGTTTAGCTTTAGGAGGTAAATTGGAAGATATAATGATTTGGCTAACCTCACGTTTAATTCTCGAAGTAGAATTGTGAGTTAGAAGAGCGTACGTTTCCTCAGACAAAATAAAATGGATTTTCGCAGCACGATCAATTTTCTTTAAAATGACAGTAGCGTTGCCTTTGTCGGTTGAAAGAAGATTAATATCGGGGTTCTTACGAAGACTTTAGATGATTTAAAAGATTTTGCTAGTGTGAATACGAATAAGATCTGAGATGTGACGAAAAAGATGTCTTATAGAAAATTCAACAGCACATAAAATATCTTCTTTAGGAATACGTTTGGGAGCAACAGCAACAGTCAAATTTTTAGATAGCACCAATTCTTGTTTTAAAATGAGAGCCAAACTAGATAAATTGACGACCGCTTTCAAGAAGTTAGTAGTGGATAAAACTTTGTGATTCTTGGATTTTAGTAATTTAAAATTTTTGAGATGACCGTCAGTGGTTAGTCGTAGAGTCGTGTGGTGATGGCACGCCTGGATGGAAATCTCCGGATAGGCTATATTCGCGCAATTGAACTAATTGAGGGCGACTTAGTGGAAAAGATCTTATAACGTTAAAAAGGAGACCGTGGTAGCCCAAAGCACGCCAGTATCTCAAATTGTGGGATGCGTGAAGTCTAACGAAGATACGTCACTAAATAAGTGTCCACAACATCTATTGGACATTCTTACCACCAAATGCCAAAACCTCAGCCAAGATCAGCTGGCTAAAGTTAAAGTGTTGATCCAAGAGTATCAAGATGTGTTCGCGCTGGAAAGTGGTTCCAAAGGAAGAACTAACGTGGTGAAACCTAAAATTAATACTGGAGACGCTCGGCCGATACGACAACATCTACGCAGACTTCTTTTGGCGAAAAAAAAGGAAGCCAAAGAAATAATTACAGATATGAAGAGAGATGGCGTGATTGAACCTTTAAGTAGCCCATGGGCATCCCCAGTGGTACTCGTAAAGAAGAAGGATGGATCAACGAGGTTTTGCATAGACTGCAGACAGCTAAACGACATGACCAAAAAGGACAGCTACGTTTTACCCAGAATTGACGATACGCTAAACACCCTGTCAGGATTCCAGTGGTTTTCCACGTTAGATTTAAAGTGTGGGGACTGACAGGTAGAATTGGAACCCAAGTATCGTGAAAAACAGCTTTTACGATTGGAACTGGTTTGTGGCAGTTCATTGTGGTGCCCTTTGGTCTGTGTAACGCTCCTGCAACGTTCGAGCGTTTGATGGAGGATTGTCTTGGAAGACGTGCCCAGACAAAATCCGACCAATCGAAAAACATCAAGTCCAAATTTTTCTTGGGTTGTGCACCTATTATAGACGATTTGTATCCGGATTTTCCAATATTGCCAAACCTTTGACAAAATTGACGAAAGAAATAGCAGAATTTAGATAAAGGGAACGAAAATTCTTTTCATCAACTAAAACAGGCCTAGTCACTTTGTCAATTTTGAGTTATCTAAGAAAAGATGGAAAATTTGTTTTGGATACCGACGCGACGCAAGTAATCTGGCCATAGACGCGATCCTTTCGCAGGTTCAAGAAGGACAAGAAAAAGTTATCGCGTATTTTAGCAAGGTTTTGTCCAGGCCAGAAAGGAATTATTGCGTGACTAGGAGGAAGCTGTTAGCAGTTGTCAAGTCCATTGAACATTTCTACAAATATTTGTATGGACGAAAATTTTTACTAAGAAAAAACCACGCCGCTTTAAAATGACTACTGCAGTTGCGTAATCCTGAAAGACAAGTGGCAAAATGGATCGAGAGACTGCAAGGGTATGACTATGACACAGAACGCCTTGCCAGAAGCAGTCATCGGAACGCTGATGCCTTGTCCAGAAGACTATGTCCGGCGGACTGCAGGAATGCCTCCGGAGAACTGCTATGGTTGATGATGAGTGGGAACCTGAGCAGTTACATCGCGAACAAGAAAACAATCCTGAAATAAGACTACTCCTAAACTAGAAAGAAAACGGCCGACGACCAAACTGGGAGGAAGTGAGTGCTTTATGCAGAAACATCTAAGCGTACTGGGCGCAGTAAGACTCTTTGATAGTAAAAGACGGTCTTCTTAAGCAAACCTTAAAAAGTGTCAGGGGAACGGGAAACAGATTACAGTTGGTAGTGCCAAAGAGCCGGGTGTCAAAAGTGTTAAAGCATTTCCACAAAGGTACATCAGGAGGACTCTTTGGCATTAAGAAGACGTTGGGAAAATTTCGAGAAGGATTCTACTGGGTGAACTGCAAAGAAGACGTCATGAAATGGTGCCGTAAGTTCAAGGTCTGCGCATCAGAAAATGGTCCAGCGAGAAAGCGCAAAGTACCCATGAAGCAATACAATTTAGGAAACATTTAGGAAAAAGTAGCGATTGACATCGCAGGGCTGTTCCCAGAATCCGATTCCGATTCAGTAGTAGCAAACGTTAGTAACCTGCAAAGTTATTCACAACACTTGCGTATTATGTAAGCTTACATGTACGGCGTGATTTGCCAAACCTGACCTTGGGAACGTTTAAACAATCAAAGAAACTTGAAAGGTATAACGTCAGCGTACTCAAAACAACTTCATAACATAAAACTAAAAGCGTTTTATAACTACAACTAAAACTAAAGTGATTTAGTATCTTTAATTAAAAATTTGATAGCTAAAGTTTAACATTAGTAGTACGGTGTACCCAAACTAAATAATGCTTAAAGATGATTAAACAAATAGGAATATTGGATATGCGACACCATTCCTGGGAAAATTATTTTTTCCACAGCTTCATGACGGTTAAAAAGCTGCCTCGACTCCAGCAAACTCGCTATAAGCATTTTAAAAGTATTAATAGCAACATGGGCGATGCAATTTTTATTTTTATCTGTAAATGCAAATTCAACTAAAAATCGCTTTAATTCCGCCAGTATACAGAACAATTCTTTTATTCTAGCAAAATCGCTAAAGGCGTAATAGAGATTACCGATGATAAAAATCAAATAAAAAAAAAGGTACTTACAATTTTCTTTACAGGCGTCTCATCAGAAGTACAAATGGTCACCGACGCAATCTCCTCCCGTAAATGTCGAATAAAGCTATGATTTTCCATCCAGTAGGGTCCGCAACCAGCGGCGCCGACGTAGTGAAATTTAGTTAGAATTACTTTTAGAAAATGAATGAGTAATAACGAGTAACAAATTGGCGACTGCTCTAAATAAAGTTAAAGTATCGTACAGAAGTATACGGAAAAGACTCTTTCAGACAGTAAGTTCCCTAAGACATAGTTAATTAAAAGTGCAAAAAACGTACATTTTAAGAGGAAGTAGATTAGGCAACTGCCTATCTGCGATTCTAACCTAAAGACACGGGTAAAATTATTCATGAGCCTTAAAACCAAGTTTGACGGTAGACTGACTATCATCAATTAACTAGAGAACATCCAGAAATACAAAGAATAATGTTGAGACAGTGGAGAACATGCCACGAGTGGCGTAAGTAACTCTTCATCATAGTAAAATATGTCGAAAGCTATGGAATCGGTTACATAAATTTAAAAAAAATGAGTAGCTGTTAATACTCGTGTAGAACGTCAAAACCCTAACTTGTGTATGTGTTAGTAGCTTTGTATTAGCATCTGAAGGTTGCGACTTGCATATTGAAGGATATATAAACGCTTGTTCAAAAAGATGCATTTAGTTGCTTTTTGTTTATAAAGTGTTGTGTTACAGGTAAAATGACGTCAAAAACAAAAACGTGTAAAATTTGGTGATGATGACTATGAAGAAACTGTGTTAGCATAGCCTAGTGAAGCAAACTATGAGCCATCCGGTGAAAGCAAAGTTTAACCAGAAAATATTGCAAGCGTTAACGAAAATTTTGACCATGTAACTTTACCATCAAAATTTGGAGGTACAACTTTAAACTTGTGAGTGGTTTCTTGCTTATGGTCCATTATTAAATCTTCACTCGTGACACTTCCTTGGCGGTGACAATTCATTTGATTCATTCTTTCTTCAAGCAGTTGTATTCTTTCTCTCAATTTTTTTTTGAGTTTCTTTTCTATGGTTTTTGAATTTTCTTCTAACTTCTGTTCTAATTTGTCTTCTACTTCTTCTATTTTGTTATTCACAGATTGTTTTCCGTTTTCCAGAACTTCGCATATTTCTTCTCTTAAACTTAACATGTCTGCTTGAGTTTTTTCTTCAACAATTTTGATTTGATTTTCTACACTAACTTGTATTTGTTCCTCAATAATCTTTATTTGATTTTCCATACTCGCTCGTATTTCTTCTTTTAAACTTCCAGAATTTTCTTCCATTTTTCTAGTATTTTCTTCTATTTTCTCAGGATGTTCGGATAGGTTTTCTTCAATTTTCTGAGAATTTTCGCCCAGTTTTCTATTATTTTCGTCCATATTTTTTTTATTCATCGATTCGAGAATTTCAAACATTTTTGAATTTATTTTAACTGCTTGCAAACGTGTCACCGGCATAAATTTAACCACGAATAATAATAAAAAAAAAGTTTAATAACACTAAATTTTAATAATGCCCGACACTAGTTTAACGAAATGGTACAGCTAAGTTTAAACGATATAAACAAACACGTGAATCGCGAACTAAAGTTTGATTATTTACGCAATCAATGCTTTTCTTACGGGAGCGATACTAAATTACTTAGTGATATTTATACTAAAATCGCGAACAGCTTATTTTTTTACACGAGTCTATTCGATACCCCACACTGACGCCACTGTAACAATTATTAATAAAAATAATTTATTTATACTAAAAATATAAACACGTTTATAATTAACCGAACTAATTAAAATCTAAGAATATTTAATACAAACACTTACGCTAATTTTATATAGTACACTCGCTGAAAGATAAAGTCCGCGGATAACATCTATTTATCTAAACACTTACACTTGTTTACATTAAAGTCACGTACAAGGTTATATTTCGCATATTTATCTCCACACGCGCGTTAGTTACTTATTTATTTAAACTTGAATAATCTCCTTAACACTGCCCAATTCGAATTACTGAAAATAACTGCCCTATGATTTTTGTACCGCATTTATACATTTTGGCGAAACGTTCGCGAATGTTCTATATCTTTCTAAATCTAGTGTTAATAAATAAGTTGATGTTATTAAGCAATGAAACTATAATAATAGTTACCCTTTTTATATTTTAAACAATATTTTTTATAAAGTTTGTTCTTACCATCTGTTTAAGAATTTATTTCAAAATAAATCGGGTAATGCTGCTATCTATCATACTATGCCTTATGTTAATTTATAGAATATAACTTTACACAGAAAAATGAATTTATTAACTCCATTACAAGTCTACGAAACAAATACTATCATTAAAAGACACGTGGGAACAACATTAATTGTGAAACGAACCCCGTAATGAAAATTGTCTAGTAATAAACGTATTCGTCATAACGCGTCACTCTATTCTTTCGTTCTTTGTTCTCTTGCGCTAGCCCTACTTCTTATTTTTACTGTCATCTGAGATAAAGATGACACGTGGCGACCGGTTGAGATGGGTCTGTTACAGTTCTCTCCCCTAGTCTCGAAGATCGTCCCAACGAGGGAGCACGCTGATTGTCATCTTCCAGAGTATCGTTTTGAGGTCGGTCTTGGCGGTACAACTTTTTCATAGGCACAGTGCCTTGCTTTTCAATCACTGGGCTGAGAGCAAAAACGTAATAAAATACTAAAGGATCCAAACGATTGTTAAGATTTACAACCTTGCGGCTTACAGGAGACACTATTCTGGTAATTATATACGGCCTATCCCGTTGTGGAGCCAATTTAAAAGTGATTTGTTTTGACAAATCGCTCAGTACATGGGTCACTGCCCATACCCGATCTCCAATGCTGTAAGATTTACCATCGCGCTTTCTTTGATCAGCATATTTCTTACGCGAATCTTGATGAGCCTCGCTAGTAACTTTAGCTTCGTACCAGACATCGGCCAACTCCTTTAAATACGGAGTAATTTGGGGAATCAGATTTTTACAATTTATAATAGTTCGAAAATTGTTGGTTACGTCGTCAATTATACGCAACTCTCTACCAAACGTCAGATACGCGGCGGTACAGCGGGTAGTTTCACACGGAGCTATGTTAAGAGCAAACCTGATTGCAGGTAAATGTTCAAACCAAGTAGCGTGTTTTTTTTTGCGTATTAAAATAGTGAGTCTTGGTTTTAGATCACGGTTCTTACGTTCTACCATGTTGGAAGTCGGATGGTACATCGGAGTAAAACACTGAGAAATTTTAAGAGTGTAGCAAACTTGTTGCATAATGTGGGATTTGATTTGTCCATTAAAGTCTTTTTCTTTCTCGTACGACGAGGATTTCTGATGTTTGCCTGCCTATTCAGTTTTTGTTGTTGTTGATTGTAGTTATCTTGCCATCGCTGTTTTGGTCTACTTACTAGTCTTCTGCTGTTTTTGCTTTTAGAGATGTTTGCTAGTTGTTTTAGTTTTATCCTATCTAGGCGTTTGTTCCGTTTTTTTTCTCTGGTTTTTATATACTTATATACTCTATTTTTATTTTTGAGGCTTTCGCGGCTATGATTTTTCAATAAATAATTATTTTCCGGTTTTGAACCGCGTTCCATATTTACACTTTTCACAAAATTTATAAAACTTAGAAAACTTGTAAACTTTAAAAAAATTTACAATGTTTGACGTTTCGACAGTCATGTCGGTGTCTTCTTCAGAAAAAACTGAAACTGAAGATATAGGATCCTGACAAGCCTTTGTATTACGCCGTTCGAGTCAGTGGTTCGTGACGGTTCCGATTCATTAGTTTTCTGGAACATGTTTTTCCATATTGGCGCTAGATCGATTTCATTATTCCTATTAAAATTGTCGTACTTCTGGATTTCAATGGCTTCCTTGTATAGTCTAGGCCAGAAGTTTTAGGATTTAGCCAACATTGTTGCCTCTTCAAATTTTATCGTGTGACCGGTGTCTAAAAAGTGGTCCGCAACAGCAGATCTTGTGTTATGTTTCTTTGTATCCGCCTTATCTTCTTTTAATCTGGTAGCTATGTTGTGTCCCGTTTGTCCTATGTAAGCCAGCCCACACAAACAAGGGATGTGGTAGACCCCTGGTTCCTCGACTGGTGCTTTTGTTTCTTTTGAGAAATTGGCGGCTATTTTATTTGTTGCAGTGCAGATCACTTTGATATTTTTCCCTCTAAGTATCCTGGTTATTTTATCCGTGCAGTCTTTTATGTAAGGAAGGAAGGAAGTTGCCACGGGTTCCACTTTCTTTGGTTTTTCCTTACTGTGTTTGTTAATTGCTGGATATATGTCTGCTTTTCTGAAATCGTTTTTTATTAAGGCGTTTGTTACTGTGTGTCCTGTGTACTAAAGTTTTTAGAACTGCAAACTTCTGAGCTGAATGATGATGTTATTCGGCGTTGAGGTATTTGTCAGTATGTGTCGGTTTTCTATATACTTGATGTCCCAATTTGTTGTCCATATTTCGAGTGACCAGTACTTCTAAGAACGGGAATGCTTCTGTTTGTTTCCTTTTCCATGATGAATTTGATGTTGAAATCTAACTGGTTAATGTGATCCAGAAAGTTATGTAGTGTTTCTGTTCCATGAGACCAAATTACAAATGTATCGTCCACATAACGTAGCCAGCATTTTGGTTTGAGGGTAACGGTTTCTAATGCTATTTCTTCAAAACCCTCCATAAATATATTGGCGATTACTGAAGAAAGTGGTGATCCCATGGCTGCTCCTTCAATTTGTTCTTATACAATATTGTTAAATGAGAAGTACGTGGACTTGAAGCATAGCTCAATTAGTTCGTTAAGGTCCTCATCCAAATCCGTTTTTTTGTAATTTGGTCTTGATGATCCCCAGTGCTGTTTGTAGTGGCACTTTTGTGAAGAGAGAAGACACATCAAAACTGACTAAAATCTGTTCTGGTTCCAGTTTAATTTCTTTAATTCTTGAGACAAAGTGCTAGAAATTCTTTACGTGATGGATGCTTTTTCCCGTAAGCGGTTGTAAAATGGTACATAAGTATCTAGCCAGAGGATGAGTGGCTGAACCTGTAGCACTCACAATTGGGCGAAGTGGTGCCCCTGGTTTGTGGATTTTTGGAAGGCCGTAAGGGTGCGGCATCCTGGTGTCTGTAGGAATTAGTCGTCTCTTTTGATGTTCCGGGATCGTGCTTGCGGATTTTACAGTGGCCAAAATCTTTCTCTCTAGAGGTTTTGTTGGATTCCTCTTCAATGGTTTGTACGCCAAACCGTGTAGCAAAGTACGATTTTTTCCACGTAGTCGTTGGTGTTCATAATTACAGAAGCATTTCCTTTATCAGCTGGTAATACAGTGATTTCTTTGTTGGCCTAAGTTCCCTTAGAGCATTTCTTTCCTCTCGATTGATGTCGGATTTCGCTGCTGTAGATTTGTTCAAAATATTGGCTGTTTTGACCCTTACCTCTTCTTGAATATGTTGTGGTAGAGTTCTGAGTGTGATCTCCAATGAACTCACTATTTCTTCCTTTGGTATAAATTTTGGTGTGATAGCAACATTTAATACTTTTGATAAAATGGCCGTTGCTGGTCCACTGAGTGTGGTGGAAGACATATTGATGATGATCCTGTCTGTCTCTAATTGCGCCGGTGAAGGATGTTGTGCTTCCTGTAACTTCGACATTTGTATTTTCTTTACCTTTTTGGCGATCTCTTCGGCTTTTTCCGTAGATAGTTTGTCGATCAAATCCCAGATTGTCGAATCTATTGTGTTGATCAGTCGTGAATGGACTGAAAAATAACTCCGTTTTCTGGTCTAATTGCCGTCTAGTTTCGTGTATTCTTTCCCTTAGTAAGGCTCGGCTGGCTCTTTGCAGTATATGCTTTCCCGTTCTAGTCTTGATGTGATGTTGCATTTGCAGAAAACCTGGGACAATGTCCTGGTCTCTACATCTGCTCAAAAAGGCTAATTGAGCAAGCAGACGTTGGAGTTTGATCCTGAGTGTCTCCAATTTCCGTACGATTTTGAAAACTTCCTCCACGTAGAGTCGGATAATTTTATTTTTGAGGCTTTCGCAGCCATAATTTTTTAACAAATAATTATTTTCGGGTTTTGAACCGTGTTCCATATTTACACTTTTCACAAAATTTATAAAACTTAGAAAACTTACAAACTTTGAAAAATTTACAATGTTGTTACATCACCATCCAGGTCAGAAGTTTGCTAAGCTAAGTCACCTAACAAACGCTTTAATAAAAAACGGTTTCAGAAAAGCAGACATATATCGAGCCATTAACAAACACAGTAAGGAAAAACCAAAGAAGGTGGAACCCGTGGCAACTTCCTTTCTTCCTTACATAAAAGGCTGCACGGATAAAATAGCCAGGATACTTAGAGGGAAAAATATCAAAGTGATCTTCACTGCAACAAATAAAATAGCCGCCAATTTCTCAAAATTAAAAGAAACAAAAGCACTACTCGAGGAACCAGGGGTCTACCACATCCCTTGTTCGTAGGACAAACGGGACGCAACATAGCTACCAGATTAAAAGAACATAAGGCGAATACAAAGAAACATAACACAAGATCTGCTGTTGCAGAACACTTTTTAGACACCGGTTACACGATAAAATTTCAAGAGGCAACAATGTTGGCTAAATCCTAAAACTTCTGGTCTATACTATACAAGGAAGCCATTGAAATCCAGAAGTACGACAATTTTAATAAGGATAATCGAATCGATCTAGCGCCAATATGGAAAAACATATTCCGGAAAACTAATGAATCGGAACCGTCACGAACCACTGACCCGAACGGCGTAATATAAAGGCTTGTCAGAATCCTATATCTTCAGTTTCAGTATTTTCTGAAGAAGACAGCGACATGACTGTCGAAACGTCAAACATTGCAAATTTTTCAGTGTAAATATGGAACGCGGTTCAAAAATAATTATTTGTTATATACTCTAATTTGGGTTCTTTAGTCATAAATTTGTTTCTCAATATTATTATATGTTTGTCTACAGCTACTCACTTTCGACGTTTTAGCAGTTTGCTTTGATTTTTAAATTTCAATCACTGGGGACTTCAACTCCCAGATAATTGAGAGCCATCACTTTCCAATCCTAATTTACATCTGCGTGGTTATCTGATAATTATGACCAATATTTTTCAAAATATTTACAATAATCTGTTTAAACAATACGTTTTAGGTCTTTCAGTATTTTCTTCGAGCGACAGAAAGCTCCTCTAAGAATATGCAATCACAAAAAAATCTAGATTACGATAACTCTAACTAAACTGACACAATGTTGAGTAATTTTGAACACCGATGCATTTAAATCAATCCAATCCGATTTCTGTACTCTTTTCATTATCAGTACCGTTGTATAATTTGTCTTGTAAATGATTTGTTGCCTTTTTAAATAATGTTAAATTTATCTTTATTTGTAAAACGGTGAGTTTATAAGTTAAACTTAAAGCTTGGCATTTGTTTAAAACCGCCTACTTAAATTTTTGTAGCAAAGAAGATCTACGTTAGAAAAACAGTCGTTTAGTTACAAATATAAACAAAATCAGTTATAAAAAAAAAACAAAAACAAAATAGCAACTGATTTTTTTTAAATTTCGACATTTGTTTTAAGTTTCTCTTTTATCAGCGTTATGACGAAAAGAATTTCCGTTTTAAACGATTCGCAAATAAGATTATTTTACGTAATCTAAGAAATTAAGATAATTGTTGCATAAATATTTAATAGATAATGTGTAGAAAGTTAACGTTTAGTTGATTTAGATCTCGTGGTGATGCTTGAACAGGTGAATGGGCGCCTTTTATAAGTGAAATTTTTGCCGATTATTAAGCACTGGCGGCGTGACTGAAAGAAAAAAAACAATTAAAAGAACGGTAGTAAAACAATAATCATTGCCAAAATCGCCCCTGCTGCGTCATTCGATTCTTAAACATGAGAATGTGGCGAACTTGGCCAGTATCACCGCAAACGCTTCAAGAAGAAGACGCCTTCGGAGTGACGTTCAAATAGCATCACCGCATGCGTGCGATCTCTTTAATTTAAACTGTGGTTAGTGAATATACACGTGATTATACAATAATTATTAGACAATAATAAATTTATTATATATTTTTTTACAACTCTACCTTATATTGTTTATTAAAAAGTAAATAGACCGACGTGTGTCACGAAAAAATTAAGCCGGGAGCCAAGATTGATTAAGATAATATTTATCAAAGTTACGTAAATACAAAGTTACCGCGCGGTGTTTATTAAAAAATTGCAATTGCGTTTGGGACCACAACAAATTCAAATGGCAATAAGTTGGCACAAATTTGTAATTATCAGTGGATTGTTAAGTTCTGTAGTTGCTGTAAACTTTACAAATTTTATAGCTACAAATGTTCTTCCGGATGGTGAGGTTGAAGTGAGAATACGTTATCGTGGTCAAAGTGCCAAAGAAACATCGGTTAGTGCAAAGTAAGTACCAGACTAAGATGAATACATGAATTTGCAATTACATGCTCGTAATGGTAAATACACTATCATTCTGGATTTTCACAATCGCGGGGTCAGTACCTAAAGATAAGCGCTTTTGTGAATTTTCCACATTTTTGATAAGACTGAGAATGGTACTTTTTTTTACCAACGCACCTGCATTTGCAGCTTGGGCTATAATTAAAAATATCAGTAGTCATAACAATAAATATGCGTCAAGAGTCTATTTAGTTTTATTCGTTTAATTATATTGTTTCGTGCCGAAGTAATTGATGAATCATTTAACATATAACGGTTTCGATTTAATTTAAGCCAAATCATCATTTATTAAAAAAAAACATCACAGACTTCGTCAATTGTATTTGAATGAAAAAGAGCTAACATTAAAATTAATTGTGACAGACGTAGTCATTTTTATTGAGTCATTTTTTTTCATCCGGACCAAAAGCTTTAATTTGATTTTTTCCGATGAATAATCTATGAGAAACATCACGCCACGATCTTCAAAAAATTAATTTTCAATAAATTAACATTTTGCATTAGGCCTGATTTCTAATCAAGTGACGAGTTGACCTATGACACAATTATATAAATTGAGTCTTTAAGGATTTAAACTTTTCCTACTGTTAATTGTCTTAGGATATTCTTGTTCAGATTTAAAACTTTCTGTAATTTTCTTTATTGCTTTGTGGTCATCTTTATGGCCAGTGTTTTGGTTTTTCATATAATCCACCGCATAGGTTTAAATTGCTTAGACCTTTTAACTCGAGGATTTTTTTCAGATTTGGCTGGCAAAACTTTAAATAATTTTCGAGATAAAACGATTCATGTGAGGGGCTTAATTATATAGCATAACGTCAGCAACATACGAGCAGATTTTGCAGCACAGCCAAAACATTCTTATTATATACAGTATGATTTAAATTTTTTATGAATTTTTTCTATCTTAAATGAATTTTAATTTTATAAGCATATGTGAGAAATCTTCCTGATTCAGATAGCACACATAAAAATAATAAGACTGAATAAGTTCCTATACACTCTTTTTCCTACGGAGATATCGGCTCATAACGAACGCCTCTGGAAATCGTTTATTTTAAAATAACTCTTGAAGTATTAGGTATAATTTAATATTTTTTTAATATTTAACACAAACTCTTTTAATCACATTTGACTATTTTTCTACACCCCGTACGATAGAGACACAACAATAATATTTTTGGATTTTTTCAACTAAAAAAAACGTTCTCTTTCCCTACAAAATGCGAATAATCGCAAAATACTTTCAGGACGTGTGATACACAAAATGCTAACTTTTATATTATAAATTTGTTAAAAACAGTTATTTAAGTATTGATTTTTAATAAAATTTAATATCACATGTTGATAAAGCGGAAACCTGTAATGACACAATTCAATTGTTTTTGAAATTAATTTGACAATTACATAAGGTTATTATAATTTAACTTTTATGAAAATAAAACTATTATTGTTTTTAGCAATTGTAAAATATAAGCAAATTTATTGTATTTGTTTAAAAAAAATTGTTACTGTTAATCTAAACAATAACACAGATAATGGTGTTTATAAATAATTCTGACAGATGACGTAAAAAATTAAAGTTTATTAGTGCCAACTTCTAGTTATAAAATTCTACTACAATTTACACTTATCCCGGCAATTACATAAACATAATATAAATATTTGAACAATACCAGATTCTGGTGTGTTAGGGACCAAATAGGTTTTAATTGAATGATGATTTTGTTAATAAAAGGTTGGTTATTTATACAGTTTACCTTGTTTATTAAATATATTTCAATTATGTACTATGTTTTACATTAACCTATTGTGCATTATGTATTACATTAACCTATGTTAAATTGTGCATTTATGCGTTGACATTGTTCTAAAATATTACCTCGAGCATACTACATACAATGCAATCATTTAATTTTTTATGTTTAATAATATTAAACGTTGTGCTTGGTCGATTTTGATGAATTGAACCTGGTAAAGAGTTGTAGGTTAATCATTTTAGTTGTGTGTTCTGGTGTAAACAGTCGGTCTACTTCTTATTGAGATTGCGATGGTGCTGGTGATTTGGTGCAGTATTGATATATGCCCCAAATGATGGCAATTCCACTGAGCCAGAGGCTGCTGGTTATCAAACAGTGATGTATTGATTTTTATGTCGTCTTCTATTTTTTTTATGATTGTCGAATATTGCTGGTGTCATCTGAGAGAATGTATATAGCATTTGAGTAGTTTGTCATCACTGGTATACTGCCTCTTTGAGGAGTGGTTAATATATTCTGCTTCGTCTGTGTGTAGCAGTCTTCACTTGTTTTGATTATTTCAGTTTTGTTAAGTATTACATCTTGTTTTTCTCCATTACAAATCACTGCTCCCTTGGTTTTTTTTTATTAATTCAAGAGGTGGTTCGTCTAGAGCCCCTGCACTGCGGTCTCCTTGGTCGTTTTGTGCACTTCTGAATTATTACTCCCTTATCAGTTCTGTTTCGTCAATGAAGTCCAGAAGCTTTTTCAACTCATCATCGGTTAGTTTTAGTTTTCCGAGAATCGTTGTGCGTTGCATTTGATACGCTTCGCATTTGCACAGCAGATGCTGCGGAGTCTCGTCGTCTTCCAAGCATCCGCAGTATAAGGGGCTGCTTTGCAGTCCCAATTTATGCATATGTTTGTTAAGGCCACAGTGTTCTGTAATTAGTCCCGTCAGTTTCCTTAATTTTTGTCGACTCATGCTTGATAGTGCAGTTTGAGTGTTTAATTGTAGCTCTGTAAAAAAGAGTTTTGTGTGCCTCATCCCTGAAGAGTTTTTTCATGGTTTTTTATGCTCCGCTGCAAGTTTGCTGCGAATTAATTCCTTTCCAGTTTCGTATGCGATTCCGAAAACGGGTTCAGGTCCGATATATGTCCCTGTTGTGCCTTTTTGTGCTAGTGCGCCCGCCGTTAGGTTACCCTTTACATTCTGGTCTTTTGGTATCCAGATGAGCTGCACAGGTTGGCGATTTGCCAATATTTCCAGACTGTTTATGCATGCCATAATCAGTTTGGATTTTATTACTGGTGATCTTAGCGCCAGACATGATCGATTTGTGAATGATTTCGAGTCGATAATGTTCCTGACACACCAGTCAATAGTAGCAACTTCAGCTTGAAAAGCAGATGCATATTTACCCAAAGTCAGCGAAAATTGCTTCCCATGGTGCTTGCCCCATCTGTGTGCCAGATAGTTCTTTTAACCGCGCCCGGGTAAATGTTTTTGTCCACTCGTCTCGTGACGGTATTATCACTTTAAATTTCTTTAAAATGTGATAATTTTTTGTGAATTCGGATTTCATACTTAAGATTGTTTCTTCACGCAGCACGTTGTGTATACCCGGTTTGTTTTTCCCGGTAATTGACGCGTGTCTATTAATCTGCAGCCTGTATGCTGTTTGTCTTGCTTCCATCATGACAACGAGGTGTAATGGTGAAAGTGACAGTAGTGCTTCCATGGCTGCTGTGGGCGTGGTTCTCATCGTTTCTGTTATCAGTAGACATGCCATTCTCTGTACTTTGCTTAGCTTTGCAGCTGTGCTTTTTAGGTTGGTTCTCTCACCCCATACAAGCGCCGTATGTGATGATGGGTCTTGTTACCACAGTATATAACCATTTGGTCATTGTGGGTTTCAATCTCCATGTATGCCCGACCATCCGTTTGGTTGTATTGAGAACCCTGACGGCCTTCGTTGTGACTTTTTCTAGATGAGCATTGAAAGTCAGTCTAGTATCAAGAGTAAGTCTCAGATAATTGACTTCTTTTGTGATCGAGAGCGTATCTCCGTACATCGTAGGTAGTTTTCCGTCGTTTGGTAAACTGAACAATTGCCGTCTTAGTTGGGTCCCTCTTTTTTGCACCATTTTTCGACGGTGTTTAATGCACTTTGCATTATGTTTGATACAGTTGCCCCAAACTTCCCGTTTGTGATAATGGTGAGATCGTCGGCGTAACCTAAAGCAAACACCCCGCCGTCTTCTAGTTCCTGTAGTAGGCCGTCTATGTCAGGGCACCACAGTAGGGGTGATAGCACCCCGTCTTGTGGGCACCCGCCAGCCACTTTGGCTCCCACAGTGCTACCGTACAAAGTAGCTGTTACCGTCCGATTCCTGAGCATTGAGTTGACCCAGTTTCGGACTGGAGGTGTGGTTTCTTTTTTTTCCATTGCCCTTGCAATTGAGGTGAAGGTAGTATTGTCAAATGCTCCTTCAATATTTAGAAAAGCACCCAATGCAATATCATTGTATTGGATTGTATTTTCGCATCTGCTTACTAGTTGGTAAATTGCTAACTCGCAAGATTTTCCAGATTGGTAAGCATACTGGTTTCGGTGCAGATGCGTAGCCTTTAGTGCCCCGTCCCGTATATACCCGTCGACTACTTTTTCAAGTAGTTTTAAGATAAAAGAAGTTAAGCTGATCGGTCTGCAGGATTTAGCCTGGGCGTACGTCGATCTCCCTAAACAGGGTTGTCCCGGGTCAGCTGGTGAAGCTGCGTACCGTTACATCCTATTTACCCTCCTATCCACCACCTGGAGACGCGCCCGATAGGAAGCTCAACCCACGGGTAGCGGTGGCTAGTATTTCCAGTAACTGTTATTTTGTAACAGTTATTAATAAGGAACAATAACAACTTGTTACCCACGATGTAAAATAACAGTTATTTAATAAAACTTTACAAAAAGCGTTCTTGGTCTTCTTTAGTATTTTGTTCTTACATTACGTATGCTACATACTACTATTCCTACCTAACCTAGTACGTACTGTTAAATAACAAGTAATAACCCAGAAGATTTATAGTCTATGAGATATAAACGCATTCTTTTTCTAATAAGACAGTTCCCACAGGTGAAACAACCACCTAACAAACGAAGTAATTGCAACATACGAAACAGGAACAAAATACTATGAAGAGAGCGTAAATAAGATTGAAACAAGAATATTTTTTTAAATAGTAATTAATGACTAACACATGGATATTGGGTAGGATAGGTATGTCTGTACCTACATCTACATATACTCAAATCATACGGATTACGCAATAACAACTGTTACTAAAATAACTGTTATTCGGAACTGTTACTCCATAGTAATAATAACAACTTGTTACTGTTACTGAAAAAAGTAACAGTTCACCATCCCTACCCACGGGGCTACCTTGGTTGGTGAACTGGTGATAATTAGGCAAGTGTTGATCATGTGTAGTTTCCATACTATTCCGTCTACCAAATTTTTTTGAATACCGCATTTGACAGGGTTCGGTCTCTGATAAATCTCGTCGATGACACAGTTTGGATTTGTTTCAAGATTTTTTATTACGGTCGGAGAACAAATAAATTTTTTCTTTGCAAAACGTGTGCAGTCTTTAGTAAAATAGAGTTGGGACTGTAATCTATTGCCAATAGCTCCTTAAGGATCGCTTAGAACCCAATATAATCCATTTTCTATTTTAACTGGAGTCGTTGTGGTCTGGATCACATCCTAGTCAGCGATGTCGACAATTAAAAAATATCTAAAAACGTAAAAACAATTTTCATCTTGTTCCATGTTGAATTTGATTAGGGCAAATGAAAGATTCTCAGACTGTGCATAAGCTGAGAGTTGACTTGTCCTATGTTGTTGTTGAATTGAGAAGGTGATATGATATCGACAAGTATTCTTTTGTCGTCAATTCCTTCATTTAGTCCTTGTCTAAAACGTTCAAATTTATTGCAAATCATCAGCTAATGCAAAAAGCATTCGTTTGGCCTGTTGATTGGATGTTTTGATAAATTTCTTTTGATTCTGATCTAATGTATTGATGTTTGCTTATACTTCACCGTTGACTCCGAAGATGGATTTTAATAAGTCTCGTTTATGGCGATTTTGGATTATATTTTGTACGTCTTTTTTTATTCATTTAAATTCGTTTACGTGCTCTCGCAGATGATATGTTAAAGCTTTGCACTGCATTCCTTTAGACATTGATGTAGCTTCTTCGCAAAAGTCTTGAAACTGTTTGTTGATGTGCTCGATGTATAACCCCGGTGGCGGGTATCTTATTGAATGTTCTGCCCAAATATTGCTAGGCATATACAATAGTAATAATATGAGACAGCTTAAATTAATAATGTTCCACTTAGGAATACGTTTGTGGTAGTTGATCCGAATTGGGTTAGCTTTTTAATTTTTTGAGTTTCTTCTTGTGGAGTTAGCTCTTCAAGATCAGTTGGCAGTGGAATTATTTTTGTGATGCTTTTTTTGAAAACGCTTCTCATCAACTTTCTCGCCCGTGGCGACTCGCGCTTTGTTATCAGGATGTATCTCAGTTATTCGAGGCCATCAGCTGGAGTTGATGTTATCTTTTTTTATAAAGAGAACCGTGTCTTTTTTTAGATTATCTTGGTTTATCTGTCATTTGTAAGGTTGTTGCAGCTGACTTAAAAGTTCGAAAGACCAAGATTGCCAAAAGTCTTTTTTTATTTTTTGAAGTAGTTTCCATCTGGATGATAAATTCCTAGTTACTGAATTTGAGGGAGAAACCAAATGGAGTTAATGTTAATGTTAATGTTATTTGTATTGCCTTCTAATGAGTGGCCGGGAATTTAGACATGCTTTTATCTGATGTAGTAATGTTGTTAGTTCTTTATAAGCTAAGGTTTAGTTGCCAATTATTCATTTGAGATGGTGTTTAATTGATTTTACTCCAGCTTCAAATAATCCTCCGAAGTGAAGAGCTGCCAAAAGAATGAAGTGCCACTGAGTACTACTAGTTGCGATGCTTTTGATATTGGTATTCTTTGTTGCTAGTTTTTTTTTTACTTGTACTGATTTAAATAAAAATATTTACAGTGCGACAAAATAGACAAAGCCCGGAAAAATATGTGAACTAAACAATCAATTAGAATTGAGAAACTAAAGATAATACAATCGTAATTCTGAAACGACTTGTCAATTGTGATTTTGCAAAACGTCATTATTGTTGGGTATTTCTTGTAGGTACTACCTTAAGACATAGTGTTTTAATTTCTTAATTCAACCAAACTTTATTATACTTAAATAATAATAAATTTGTTAACAAACATCTGTCAAATTTTATTTAAATTTGCCGCTCTAATACTTTTTGTAAAAAACAGCGACTTTCGTTATGCTTCCTCAGAGTTTCTGTTTGCTCGGTTGAGCTGTAGTGCAGTGTCAGTGAAAACCAATGTGTGTTTTGTGATTTTTGTTCGTTTTTTAGTTTTTTTAAATTTTGGTTAATTACTAATGGATTTTGCGTTTGCTATACACCTACGTCTACATTTAAAAATGTACGCTGCATATGTAGGACGTAAGACGTAGCACTAATCTCAAAATAACGAGGACGTCTCCCCACTTATTATTCCGGGGCAAGTCAGTTAAGTAGTTTCAAGATAACCTGAAAATATTAGTGGTTGAAAAACAGTTTGTTGTCTACATGGTCTGTGTTTGATTGAGCTATATTACAGTAAATATTTCTGGTAATAAGCGCAAACTAAGTCGTCAAGATTTAGAATGAGTTGTCGGACATTAGTTCTGTGAATTATTTGACCATTTCGATTTGGATAATACTTCCACTAGCAAAATATTTGTACAAAAGGAAGACGAAAAGATGTCGAAGAACAAGTTAAAAAAAGTGAGGCGATAGCCAGAGACACACATATATAACAGTACCTAAATCATCAACGTGTGGACCAGAATAATCGGATAACATTTAATTGAACCATTTGTATTGTCAAGAAGGTTAACTATAGGATTTTATTTGAATTTTTTTCAAAACAATTAGCCAGAACTTTTAGATCTACCTCTGGAAATTCGACGTGGTATGTGGTTCATGCATGATGGGGCTTCACTAGATTTTAGTCGAGTAGTTCGAGAACATCTAAACAGAAACTTCAAAAATCGATGGATAAGAAGAGAAAAAGTAGTAGCTTGCATTTAAATCTATTAATTTTTTGTAGGGCCACTTAAAAACTTTAGTCTAATAGATGATTGAGAAAATTTATTAGAAATGATTAATTGCCATTGTAGCATTAGTTTTCTCCACTTTTTCCAAACTAGGCATCGAGCTACCAAAGCGGTATCGTCAGCGTAGATGAAGCGTCGCAGCTTCTTTGTGTTGGTCGTTAGTATAAATGTGGAAAAACGAAGAGACTTTGTGTTAAACCATTTGCTTGCTTACGCCACCTGCTGGATTTCCAGCCAAGACGACTGAAAACATTCTATTACGCAATAGACTGTCAATAATCATGGTAAGTTTGTAGTCTTTGGTGAGTTTTTACACTTTTGGGAAGAGAAGATTGTGATCTACATCGATAAAATGAACTGCAGATTGTTGGACCCTCTACAATGCCTCAACATTAGTTCTTGTTTCGAGGCAGCACTCGAAACTATGGGTCGTTATTATGCTGACTACCTCCGACCAAATAACCACCAAGCGTTTTCTTACCCAGAAAGAGCACTGTCAAACTACGGGAAAAAATGTGTGCCAGAAACAACATTGTTAGGAAGGTTACTTGATGCAACTGGGGAACAAACCCAACTACACTTCTTACATCAGCTTATGTCGTCTCGCTGCGGAGTATGCTACGCCTGTGTGAAGAAAATCAGTACATTCGAAAATGGTGGACACGGCAGTAAATGAAATAGAGAGGATAATAATACTCGGGTGCTTCAAACGTACTCCAGTTGACAATGTATACCAGTCTGGGATCGCACCTCCAGGACTATGACGAGACTTTTGGCTGAACGACTGAAAGTGATGGAAGACATTCATTACACGAATAGGAACCCGAGCGAAATCAACTTATGTCGGGGAAGAATATTATTGTTGTGTCTGTATTATACAGGGTGTCAAAAATAACATTACAGCGTTAGAGGTAGTTCGTCGATAGCAATTTAAATAAACGGAATGTGAATAAAAGAGTTTTTATGTTAAAGAGATGTACCTAGTAACCATCATATTAAAAAATCATTAAATTACACTTAGTACTTTAAAAATTGTTTTAAAACAAACGATTTCCAGGAGCGTCCGTTATGAGCCAGTATTTCTGTAAGTAGGGTCGTAAGTTAGATTAAATTCTGATTGCCTATACGCACGTCAGCTCTTCAGGTTTTTTGTACTATCGGGCATTTTCGAGTCTATAGGCTTACATCTGTGTCATTTATTAGATTTGCGATTTTCCGTGTCTTTTATTAGCTTGCGGTTGCCAATAGAGTTAAAGCTCAAATCTAGCTGGGGTCTTCTGCGCTCTAATGCTGGTTGTTCAAAGAGGATATGATATGCTGTTTTATTTTTCTCTTGACAACGTCTGCATACCGGTTCATTTTTATAGATGTTAATCTTCTGTATCTTGCTCGATATGAGTTCTGTTTAGTTTTAGCAAGGCTTTGTTGGTCTATGAGCTTAGAATGTTTTCCAATCTTTTGCAATGTGTTGCTTTATTGCAATTTTTCCAATTCCGCTGATGGGTGGGATTAACCCATTCATTGATGGCTCATTGCTTTGCGGGCTGCTTCTCTTCCGAGCTGGTCCGCTTTTTCATTTCTTTCTATACCACGGTAATGATTGTTGGTATTAGATCAGCAGATGCCCAATCGTCTCCTTAAAAACGTCCGGATTCACAGGATAAATACCTGTAACCTGGAAACCTTTTTGTGCTTTTTCTATGGTTGCTACACGAGCAAAGGCTTTATTGAACAACTCCGCAACTTCGTAGGGTAATATTGTTTAACCAGGGTTAGTGTAATAGCTTCTGTACGGCACCACAGAAGCGGAGGGAGTAGTGCTTTTTGTAGATATCCCATTGTTGCTTGTACTGTCTTTGTTTGGCAAACAATTTGACTTTTACAGGTTTTGTACTAAGCATTACCATAGTTTATCTTATCGTAGTATCGTCGATCTGATGGTTTGCCATTGCATTTTTTGTGGAGTGTGGAGTGAGGTGTTGTCGAAGGCTTTTTGTATATTAAGGAACGCTCCAACTGCATACTTTTTACACACCATTACTTTCTCATTTTTTTCCATCAGTTAGTGTAATGACTTTCCTATTTGGTAAGCATGTTAATATTTGTGAATCGGGAATGCACTCTCTTCTAATGCCTGTCTACTAATATTTTTAATGTTTTAAGGAGGTATTGCGTTAGACTGACGGGTGTGTAAGATTTAGCTTCTGCGTAGCTGCTCTTATCCAGTTTTAGAATGAATACTACTTTAGTCACTCTCTAGGATTGGTGGATGTAGCCTAGTGCGAGACTTGCTTGAAACATGTCTCTGAGTGGGTTAAGTAGTATAAAAATCCCTTTCTGTAACATTACGACTAGTTTCGACAAAATTGGGTTGTTTTGCAGCTCCGGGTAAATGATTTTTTATCAAAAGAGATATTGTTTCATCCTCGGCTATAGCATATTCTCCGCCTGCTAGGTTTGTGGCTAGCTTTAAGATAATTTTCTGCAGCCTTGCTGTGGAACGCTTGGTCTCCAACTCTGGGTAGAATTTTTTCCAGGCTGCTGCTTTGACTGCCTTGATTTTTTTGCTATATTTTTTTAGGATGTCATGATACCTGTTCCAATTTTTGATGGTTGTAGACTTATTAAACCGACGTCTGACGTATTGTCTGTTTTTGTTCCATCAAGTTGTGTTTTTTAATTCTTTGCTGACTAGGGATTATTAGAAGACAACTGCTCTGAAAGGAGTCTAGAGCATTAGAGTTTATCTTCGTTTGTAGTTTTTGCAAACGTTCTGTCCCCGTCTTCTAGAGGAGTGACGTTAAGTATCCGCCAAGCGTCGCTTTATAGGTCTACGTTTTGCTTGTTCTGATTCTTGATCAGACGGATTACTTCGGGTTTTTGTTTGTCGTACTACTTGAAGACGTTAAACACTACCCTAACAGAATTGACAATAGTCGCCTACTTTTTTACCTCTACTTGGGTATTAGGTCACGGCTGCAGGTTAGGTCCGTGCGTACATGCCATGGGTGCCTGCTTCGGGGTAGTGGCTGGTGAAGAAGAGTGTGTTTTCAGCTTTCATATCAAAGTTAGTGTCGATTAGGCTGTTTGTGCCTAGGTCGCTTTGCTCTTTTGCCAGTTTGACACCTGGGTAGCCTACAGGGTAGATGGTGATCTTTACCGTGGTGGTTGCCTCAGCGAAATCAAGTTTGTTTTTGATGTAGACGACTTGTCGACTACCTGCCTGGCCTGCCAGTAATATTTGTTATATTCATAAAATCGTCCAAGTGTTGGCAATCAACTGTTATTATCGAATTTTCTATTTTATGGCCGACTTTTTGATTAATCGCGTTTATAGTCATGTTGCCTATGTAGGTTTTATGACATATCGCCAAAAAGACAAAACGCCGAATGGGCACAACGCCGAAGAACAAAAGACGACGCTTCACAGGATGTCAAACATGAATGTGCCCGAACTCTCAACTTTACCAAAAACAAGATGTCAAAACGCCCAAAATGGTTGTTGGTTAAAATTCCAAAAATCTTCAAACATATTCAGTTTCAACTCCCTGTTACGATCTGTGGCAACGGCGTTTTGGCCACGTTCGGTGATTTGTACACAATATTATTTTCGACGTTTTGATCATTTTCGGAGAATCCGCCTATGTAGACATGCTGTTCCGAATTATTAGATATCTAAACATAACAAATTGTTGAATAATATTTTCAACTTCATCATTCAGATAACGTTTATGTTTTTGTTTATTTAAATGTCACAGTGTTTGTTTTACGACTATACAATCTGTTAATTACGTTTATAGAAGGTTGTGACCTCTTTTTTTAATTTTAATTTTTGACTAGTTTTTACAGGTCTATTTTTGAATAAAAAATTAACCGATTAAGTTAACTTCATTTTTATCAAGAAACTTAATTTTTTGTTAGAGTTTTCTATGATCAAAATAATTATGATTATGATTATTGTTATTTAGTTATCAGCGTACGTTACCATGAACTATAACCTGTAAAAAATCTTTTGATTGCGATAAAATTATCAGGTAATCATTTTTATTTTTGGTTTGGTAACTAATGATATAATAAAGACCAGTTTTTAAAATAGATTCGATGAAATTTACGATTGATAAAAAAAGTGCAGCGATTTTTTGTCTGTAGTCAAAATCACTTGTAACAAAAGCATTAAGCAAAATCTGATTTTCTAATAGATGTGGTACACGTTTGACGTGGTATTAAAATTGTAATTAGGTTCGTCAAGGTTTTGAGTTATATTACTGTTTAGCCTGAGGTTACCACGTGTAAAAGAAAAAGTCCGAGCAAATCTAAAAAAAACACTGATTTTGAACGGTCAGAAACACAACTAGGGCGTGGACGATGTAATTACACAATTTTTAATAATCGATTTGAAACTTATTGTAATTAAACGTACATAATTATATATTGTATAATCTAGTTTTGGCACTCACGCGAAAAATTGCTGCAAGTCTTTGTGGTTTGTTCAAAAAGATGGAAAGAACGTGGCCCATTCGCCGAAAAAACTGAAAATCGTCGAGTGCGTTGACAAAAATAACAAACCGCGAAGAGTTGCTTCGAGAAACCAGCCGCGTCGCTAGCGAAAGCGAAGAAACGATGAAAGAACCGAAAGCTTCAAAACCGAAGAAAACCGATCGTTGCCGGAAAGACGTCGTCGACGAGAAAAGCTTTTTCGGTGAAATTACGAGAAAGGCCGCATTTGATGACGCGATTATCAAATCTGCTATTTTTACCTACTGTAATTTAAATTATTTTAAGAACCAACAGATAAAAGCATTTTTTTTCTCAATTGTAATTGGCGTATATTTGAAAGGTATAAAAATCTGTTTTTGGGTTTTTTTAAGTTATGCTCATAAATTTTTAAATTTTTTTGCGCTTTATGAAATTACATTGGTTTTAAAATACGAATAAAATAATCCTCTGTTAAGCAAACAGTACGTATCAGTTTACAACGCGTTTATTATGCTATATAGTCATAGTATAAACTAGTTATCTCGTATTATGCAACGTTGCATATATTATACTGAAACCACGCATTTTTATTTCTTTCTATGAAGTAAATACAAATCATTATTCTGATATGGTTACTAATCGATTCAACGAATTTTCCTTAGTTATTCTAATTAACTGCATTTTCACTCAAGCGTTTAACGTTTGCTTTCCATATTTTTCTTTTATTGTATAACTCCAAGGCCTATCTCAATGGTTTTTAATGTTGTAAGTCAAAAGATTAGAATTTATTGGTATTACTATACCATTAACATCTCTAATTTATGTTCAAACTAAAACGAATTGCATATGTTTATTTATTAGAATATTTATTTAAAACAATGACAGCGTTGTGGTTTTAAAATAGAAATAAAAACGCGCTTCATATTTTTGATCGAAGGTTTCGGCCATTTGAAGCTACATAGTCTTTTTTCGATTTTTTTACTGTTTTTCTAATCAATTAATTTGCTTTCTATCTTCAAACTTAATATACACAAAAAAGAGAAACTATAAATAAACCCATTCCCGTGTTGAAAACTTGTTCCGCTTGTTTGATCTACTTTTTTCAAAGCACGGCCCCCCACGGCAGTACTGGTACATTTATATCTTATTTAGTTACCTAGAGCTTCAAATACACTTTTGATTTCTTAGGAGAAGTGCATCTAGGCATTTACTGTCGTAAAGTAAAGAATGTAACTCGTTATGTAATAAAAAGAGTAAAATTAGCCCAATTATTTTTTATGCGCCGCGATTAAGATCAGCGTAATAATTTAAGGATCAGGAAGTCGGCGGCAAATAAAAGGCTAAGTTATCGTTATCTTATAATAAAATATTATGTGTTGATTGCAACACTGTTTATCATAACTGGAAAATCGTATTACCGATTCGCTCACGTTCCCAGAAACTCTCATATCATAGTCTGTAAGAAATCGTATAGAATTTCAATAGTATATAATCAAATAATCATAAAATGACTCACTTATTGTTTGACCCGCCGAGCTTGACACCCTCGTTGAGTGAATCTTTGGGAATTTGATTTCTATTTAACATAGGCGTACTATTTCGGTTTCTAACTGCAATAATAGTATATAATGAAACTGAAAATGAATTTAAATAATTGAAAAAAAAATCGAGACGTACGCCACTGGTATCGAAATAGTCCACCAAATAAAGTGATCAAATAAATATACATAGAATAGAATGCTAGTTTGGTTACATGATACCCTTGCTTTAAGGGATGCACATTAATGTGGTTATTAATCTTCGTCCGTTTGATAAGCATCTCGTACTTTTAAGGGGATTGAATTGAGCATTTTAATGTTTCAGAGAAGAACTAGACTGTTGAGGCAATTAAAATCTGTTCAAATTTAAACGATTTTTAATTAAATATTTAACTTGTTTTATTAGTGAAGAAACTTAGTAGGAGTGTCCGTTCCAATCTAGCATTCAAATCACATTCGTGAAACATTAGTAAACGTTATGGTAGGTACGTGAATCTTCTATGCATAATACAAAGTGCAACAAAAAAAGTCAAGTCTGAGTATTTTTAGACTAGGATATTGTAGTAGCTAAGAATTTATTCAAATGCAAACATGAAATATGTACCGTATTTGACATCAAACGCATTTCTAAGATTTAAAACAATACATTGAAAAAAAGTCTGACTTTGTAGGTCAACATTAATTAACAGAAAAATGAAATTTGAGTAAGTAGTGGTAGTTTTTTAAATATTTTAAACATTTTTAGTAACGATGAACAGAATTTCAACACGATCATACAAAAAATATTAAAGAACCTTGAATAAAATTGTATTGGTTACGTTTTTTGCATCATCAATTACACTACTAGTTCAAACTTGTTTATCGGCATTCTAATATGTTCATTATTTTTTATTGAAGCAAACTAAATTAGTTTTTTGCAAACGTTAAGAAATTACTTTGGATTAATAATATTTGGAGTTTTTATGGTCACTATCAATAACATGCTCCCGTGGCTCAACGATCTTTTCAATAGGAATAGGAGAGTAATAACATATCGCAGACTTAAAAAATTACATTTTTAAGATGCATGATTCTGTGTATTTAAACATAGGTCGACTAATCTTACTTTTAAAGCTTCAACAAAATTACATTACAACCTCTGTTGAGAAATGACTATTTTGTATATAACAATATTTCAGTTTCACTGTCACTACTTTCCAAGAAGTGGTTTGATATAATAGCACAACTTTAGACTCTGGATCAAGCATACAACAAGCAATTAAACGAAGCAAAAATTCTTACGTAGTTTTTTTCGTAACTAAAAGAGAACGACGACTAACTCAGTTGTTCTGACGATAGAGTCGTAGGTCTCGTGGTGTTAGATTATAAAATGAACTAAAAAGGCGCTAAAAAGATGAAAGACTAGAATGAGAGACACCGTTTAAATCTACCCGCAGCAAAAAAAAAAAAAAATGACAAGACAGAAGTGGTAACAGGATATATATATTTATTTTATCACAGACAGTAGTTAGAAGAAGAAGGTACATAAGTATATTTATATACATTTTTTCAAAGGTTGGTATCACAGACAAAATATAAACTACGCCCTCAACTGAGGAACACGTCGTACAGGAAAGTGAAACAGTCGGCCTAACTTTTTCATTTAGAGAATGTCGTTCTTACAATCGACTGACTACCAAAATACTAACAATTAAAATAACAAGTGTAATACAATTAAGTAGGCTAGCTCTGTACCAGTATTATCTAACACTTAATTTAAATCTAACACAAAGAAAACGTACATACGACGTTATCACAAGTAAACCTCTTTTTAATTCATACGATCACTGAAAGTAAGCGAATGGGCAGAGTTTCCCTCCAATTAACTTTGTAAATTTGGTAATTGTTTCTTCCAATACGGTGATAATTGTATTTAACCCCTTGAAAGTGTAGGTGGGGTTAACTCCAGTGACGTGACGTCATCAGGGAAATTTTCCAATTACAACAGGTGCTTATCAACTCCACCGATAAAGAACACGGGTGGAGGTATGGAAATGAAATTAATTAAAGACTTTCACTTAGATCGCAACAATATGATAATTCATATTCATATAAGTGAGCGTGAAACAGTTAACGATGAAAGCCTTATTGGGCGTACACAACACTAGTTCTTCAAACTATACCGAAAGAATAAAATCGTGTTTTAAAATCTGACATCTTAGAAACACTCGTAAAGCTTAATATTTTTAAAGCTTCCAATTAGCGGCTTCTACATGTTACCTATTTCTACACCAGGTTGGCTGAAGACCTCTTTGTTGTTGTTGATGACTGCTGCTTTTTTGAATTTATTTTTGTACCAATGTTTCTCTCTGTGTATAATCATTGCCTCATTCCATTTCATTTTATGTTGTTCTTCCCAGGAGCGTTGGGCGATGCCGAATCCTGATATATCTCTCTGCGTATGTTCTTTCAGCCCAAATTCTAAGGGTTTTCTGGTTTCTCCCACGTATGACCTCTCACATTCACACGGGACTTGCGAGATGCAGTTTTGGAGTCTGTGGTCTCGTGTCAGAGATCATACTTCTAATGGTAGTTGATAAACTGAACAATGTATGGATTTTGTAACTTCTTTCTATGCGCTTTATCGTCTCAGATAAATCTCTGACGTCTGGGATGCTAAATAGCACTTTCGTTAGTTTTTTTTACGTCTGCTCATAGACCTATAAGTAAATTACGTGAGATAAACGGTAGTGTGATAATGGAAACAGACGTTCTTTAACGGTGATGGGCGGACAAGTAGCTGTTTGTTTAGTAAAGAGAACGTGTCCAAATCTAGATACATTAGTTTTAATTTGCCATTTCCTTAACCAGCCATTGATGACGTTGAGGTGGGTTTGTAGTTTTGTTGAAGCTTTTGCTAGATCTTCATCTGTAGCTAGTAGTGCAGTATCATCTGCAAAGATTGCAATTAAAACTTCCTCGCTAGTTGGTACTGGCTAGCTCCGTACTAGTATTACCTAACACTTAATTGAAATTTAATACAAAGAAAACGTACATACGGCGTTATCACTGAAAGTAAGCGAATGCGCAGAGTTTCCCTCCAATTAACTTTGTAAATTTGGTAATTGTTTTCTCCAATATTGTGATAATTGTACTCAACCCCTTGAAAGTGTAGGTGGTGTTAACTCCAGTGACGTGACGTCATGATGGAAATTTTTCAATTACAACAGGTGCTTATCAACTCCACAACAATATTATGATTCATATTCACATAAGTGTGCTTGAAACAGTTAACGATGAAAGCCTTGTTGGGCGTACACAACCCTAGAACTTCAAACTTTACCGGAAGAATAAAATCGTGTTTTAAAATTTGACGTCCTAGAAACACTCGTGAAATTTAATATCTTCCAAGCTTCCAATTAGCGGCTTCCACATGTTACTTATTTCTACAATAGGTTGGCTCAAGACCTCCTTGTTGTTGTTGATGACTTCTGCTTCTTTGAATTTATTTTTGTACTAATGTTCCTTTCTGTGTACAATCATTGCCTCATTCCATTTCATTATATGTTGTTCTTCCCTGGAGCGTTGAGGGATGCCGAATTTTAATATCTCTCTTTGCGTATGTGTTTTCAGTCCCAATTCTAAGGGAGTTCTGGTTTCTCCCACGTATGATCTGGCACAATCACACGGGACTTGCGAGATGCAGTTTTGGAGTCTATGGTCTCGTGTCAGAGATCATACTTCTAATGGTAGTTGATAAACTGAACAATGTATGGATTTTGTAACTTCTTTCTATGCGCTTTACCGTCTCAGATAAATATCTGACGTCTGGGATGCTGAGTAGCACTTTCGTTGGTTTTTTTACGTCTGCTCATGGTGCAATAAATAAATTACATGGGATAAATGGTAGTGTGACAATGGAAGCAGACGTTCTTTTACGGTGATAGGCGGACAAGTAGTTCTTCGTTTAGTAAAGAGAACGTGTCCGGATTTAGATACATTAGTTTTAATTTGCCATTTCTTGAACCAGTCATTGATGACGTTGAGGTGGTTTTGTAGTTTTGTTGAAGCTCTTGCTAGATCTTTATCTGTAGCTAGTAGTGCAATGTCATTGCAATTAAAACTTCCTCGCTGGTTGGTAGGTCTGTTATGTACAATAAATATAATACTGGTCCCAGTACACTCCCTTTGGACACACCATAGGCTATGGGAAACAGATTGGTGCGTACACTTTTATACTGGGTTTGAATCATTCTGTCGTCTAGACAAAAACTTAGTATTAGATACATGTTGTCATGCAACCATTTTTTTTAGCTTTGTGTCTGAATTTGTCGAATGCCTGGATGGCGTTCAGGAAGACCGCATTGCAGTATTTTTTGGCTTCAAACGTGTTGTTGATGATATCTACCAATCTATGAACTTGTTCAATTGTCCAGTGTTGCCTACGGAAATCAAATTGATGATGTAGTATGGTTGTTCTTCAAGAATAGGAGTTATTCATTTGAGTAATAATTTTTTAAGATTATGTGGAGTAAAGTTATGGGTCTGTAAGACTCTGGTAAGTTAGGAGGTTTGTTAGGTTTATGGATTAAGGTAATTTGGTCTACTTTGTCCTGGGAAATGTGCTGTTCTAAGAATTGCGTTAAATGTTGTTGTCAGTATTGTAAAACTCTTTAGTGGGAGTTCTTCTAAGAGTTTCCCCGTTATTAAGTGGTTCCCTGGAGATTTTTAAGAGGAGGTCTTTTATTACCTCTTTTACTTTTTTACTTTCATGGCTTGGGTTGGCAGTAACAGTTGTAGCAAGGCATGTATGAACCTATTTATACATTCTTCATCAATACCAGGTAGTAGTTGGAAGACTTTGCTGAGATGATTTTTGCCCATGTTCCGTTTTCTTTTTCGTATTGGCGCTATAAGTTTTTGCAGTTGCTTAAGTATTTTGGTAGCCTTCCACAGACAATAATTAGTTGCTTCTGTGGCTCACAGTTCTTATATTCTCTAACAGTTGTGCCTCTGTATTTCAAAAGCATTTCTTTTAATTCTCCTGCTACAGCATTGTAAAGATTCTTTTCTTCGTGGTAGCGTATTTTGTTAGTGATTTTTGCTGGGTATCCTTTCTTTCTGGGATTATCTGGTAGGGTGGGTGTTGATTTCCAGGCAACATTTTGTATTGTTTTCAAAAAGTCTTCTACTGCTATTTCTATATCATCTGCTGTTTTTAGTTTTACGTTTTTACTTCTGGTTAGTATTACTGGAGTATAATCCGAGCAGAGGCCATAGCTTTATTTAACTTGCATGTGCGCCTGCCCACAACCTTTAGTAATGAAGAAATCTAGGCAGTCTCGAATTTTTGATGGATTCGTTGGCCAGTAGCTAGGTTTATCCGTAGATGTGTGGTGTAAATGTTTTTCTAGCATTAGTAATTGCAGAGTTCTATTTCTTGGGGAAATCAGTCGAGATCCCCAACATGGATGCTTGGTGTTGTAGTCTCCGCCAAAGATAAATCCGGGGTCTAAAAATTTGAAATATTTTTCAAAACCTCTTCTGTTTGTTTTGTAGTTAATACGTTGCTGATATTGCTATAGGACCGTGCCAGTCTTCTATCTTCAGAGTTGTGGCTTGCATCAAGATTTGATCGTACTTCTCCACTTCGTAATGTTTAATATTATCACTAATGATGATCGCTGTTCCGCTTATGAGGTTTTCATTGGGGTGTTTTGATACGTATATTTTATAGGTATGTTAAAGTATGTACGCTCTGTAAAATAAGACTCTGAAATGAGTAAAATCTCAATGTGGAAGTTTAGAATCTGGCTTGGTTCACAAGTTGATTACCTAACTCTGTAGTGGTTCTTTGTTAGATTTTCGTTTGCTTTTTCAAGTTTATCGTTTTCTTTCTTACCTTTTCTGAGTTTAGAATCTGCCTTGGTTTACAAGATTACCTACTTTTGAGAAGTGTTAAGTTAGATTTCGGTTGCTTGTTTGAGTTCTTCGATTTTTCTTACGCCCTGATGAAGCCCCTTACGAAAGTGGGCGAAACGTTGGCAACTTCGGTTACAACATTGACACGGTCCAAACCCGGAAGACTTTCTTATCTTAGTATATTAATTTCTATTTTCTATTTTTAACGAAAACAAGGGTTCGATTGCTAAAGTATCTGCAATTGTCATTAGGTGAATACTAACAAACTTACATACTACTGAAGTTTATATACTAAAGATATGATTAATGAAGCGATCAAGCGTACAAAAGAAAAGGAAGACTCACTATCATTCTTGTATGTTAACGTGAAGAAAAACAATTGATTGACCGAGATAAGGTTCACACAAAACCAACATTCTCTCTATTTGACAAAGCTTAGAGGTTATGCAACACAAAGAAACATAAAAAAGCCTTAAAACAAAATGGCTATTTAAAAAAGTTATACAAGAGCTTCTTCATAAACACCAAACCAACATAAGCCAACAACTAAAAAAGAAGAACTACCGAAAGCGCTACGTAGCATCTCTTAAATCAAAAGCTGACAAGATAAAACGCATAGGAAAACGACACCACAGACCAGTCAACACTTCTGCACCTACCAAGTTCCGTGTGAATGTCGTAGGTCATACGTGGGGGAAACCAAAAGACCCTTAGAAATCAGACTAAAAGGACGCAGAATTCTTACATAGGAAGGAAAGATATCAAGATCCGGCATCGCGCAACACAACAACATCTGGAAAGAACAGCATGGAATGAAATGATGCGAAGATAATACACAGAGAGGAACATTGGTGTGAAAGAAGCAGTCATCAACAACAACAAAAAGGTCTTCAACCAACCAACTGTAGAAAGCAACGGGCGAAAGCCGCTAATCGTGCTATTATAACAAACGCAATATTGTTTACCTCAATCAAACAGACGTAAGGAGCGATTTGTGTTGCTATGGAAATCATCTTTAGGGTTCTCAAACTGGTCCTAACTAAGACCGTTTGATAATACTTATGAAAGACATCTAACAAAAGATTAGTAATAGCAAAATTAGCAATCTACTTTGACATGAAAAAGATTCATGTGCAGAAGCCATATGGTGTTCAGATTTTTCTGAATTCTATTGTAGCTTAGAAAAATAGAACGCAGAAACGACTAATAATAGTTTTATTAGAAGCACATCTTTATACCCAATAAAAATGGTTTTGTAGATCAACATCAACTCTAATCAATATATTAAAATGAACAGAAAACAGAAACCAGTGACTGGGATTGCCATTGGTCGATCGCGAATTAAATGAGAAGACTAAAAATAAAAAAACTTCGTTGCCGCACCAAAGATTTTCACGCGCATAAGCAAACACGTGACATGTTCTTCTCATTTGGATGCTGAGAATGCACATCAACAACTGAAAAGAAAACTAAAAAAAAATTGTGGAGATACCATCAATTAAAAAACTGAATACAGTGACCAGAGGCACTGAACAAAAAGGTTTTTGGATTTGACAAATGAAATTAAAATTTATTTTTCTTAATCATGAAGATACCTTAAAATCCTATATGGTAAAAACAATTTTTTTTAACTTTTATTTTGCTTTTAAACGCTTTAAAGCTAGAGTATTTGGGTAGTCCATATAGATGCAGAGGTTTGCAGTAGCGCGATGTCAACGTAGTCTTTGTTGTTGGTGTTAGAAATTTTTTGTATATTTTTATAGTCTGGTAGATTTTCTTCTCCAGATTTTTTTAATCTTCGGTAGTTATCTTGTTGTAAAATCTCTTCGGTTTTTTGGTTGGAGATAGTAGAGTAGGGTTGCGATTCCTTTGTCAGCTGGAATGATTTTTATAGATTTGCATTATTCTACTGTTTAATAATGTTTCAATGATGTTTTTTTTCTTCAGTACATACCTGACTTTTCACTTGAAATCTTCCACCAGTACTGGTTCTAACCGTGTTCAGTAAAGGAACGTCTTTCGGTGTTACGCAAAAATTGAGTCCTTTCTCCAATAGGGCGGTTTCTGTAGATGATTGCAGATGTTACAAGATGGGGATGATGGTTTTCTTTAGTTTCTTTTGGGTGTTCCTTGTTTTCTGTTGATTCCGGGTTAGTTTTACTCATTTCTTGTCGTGTGTATGTTAATGTAGTTACCGTATCTTTTCGCAAGTAGCGTTTATTTTCCGAAAAATTGGTGCGTGATCTTTTTCCAATGTGAACTCCTAGAATATTTGTATGGCGTCCTGGAGTAATGTAGTTTTTTTTCAACAATGGCGGTTGATTTGAGAACGGAACAGTGCAAAGTTGACTCATTTTAGTATCTTATTGACTCTTGTTACTGGGACCGGCGACTTCACTCGGAAACCATCTAGATTGATATGGTTGTCTCTTGCCATTCGCAAAAATTTTGTTGCGTCTCTTTCTTCGTAATCTTGATCAACGTCTTTTTGTAGTCTCGAAATTTGTAGCTAATTCCGGGTTCATACCGGTTTACCAACGTCTGTTTGAATGAGGTGAACAATTTCATATTTGGTATAATAGCACAATTCCAGAGTTCCATTGTCTTTATTTCTGTTTTTTATTTTTCTTAACAAAAATAAATAAATATACACAATGTTTTGAATGCTAGTGCATTTGTAATTGTCATCAGGTGAATATATTAACAAGCTTAGAGGCTACTGAAGCACATACTGGGCAATATCTGACCCATGCATCCAATCACTTAGTAACAACGAAGAAAGGAGTAGCAAACTTTGCATTCGAGAGAGTCCGCATTTTATGTAACACAGAGAAATAACTTTAAGAAGAAATCAAAAACATAAAAAGGGACCTTAATGACTATCCAAAAAAGTTAATAGAAAGCGCCACTCAGCGTCCTATACGTCAGATGCTTATCTGAAACGATAAAACGCTTAGGAAGAAGTACTAAATCAATATAGGGTTCAGATCATTAATTACCATTAAAAGTACGATCACAGACCAGTCGAGACCCCAAAAACTGCATCTACCAAATCCCGCGTGAATCTGGCATGTCATACGTGGAGGAAACCAGAAGACCTTTACATGTCAGCATGTACGAATGCAGAATTCATACGCAGAGATATCAACATCCGGTATTGCGCAACACTCCTGAGAATAATAACATAGAATGAAACGGACTGAGGTGAAGATCATACACAGAGAGGGACATTGGCACAAAACAAAATTCGAAGAAGGAGAAGTCATCATCAACAAGGAAATCTTCAGTCAGTTGTGTAGAAATAGGCAACGTGTGGAAGTCACTAATTGGAGATAGTGTTTCCATTCGTTTGTTTTGCTTAATCACGTTTTGTACGCTTGATCGCTCCATTAATCGTGTCTTTAGTGTGTAAGCTACTGTAGTGCAAATGAAACGTTGTGTATATTCATTTATTTTTGTTAAAAAGTAAAAAATTGATAATGAACAAATGTCTATTTTTGTAAGATTTTTTAATATTGAAAGAAAAGTACTCGGGAAAAATTAGTAGCAATATTACCTTTTAACAAACACTTGCGAAAAAGATTTATTTAAGATTAAGATAATTTTATGACAAAATCAACTTTTCTTATAACTGACTCTTAACGATGATAATCAAACAAAACGAATCTATAAAGAGAATCAGAGATAAGAATTCTGGGCTACTATCTTATCAGTGCATTATGCACCAGACAGTTCTTTGTGGAAAACTTAGTGCCACTCTGACAGAAGTAATGGACAACTATTTTATAAGGTCACGTTCTGCTCTCCAGTATCAACAGTTAAAAGTTTTTTTATCTGAATGCGAATACGAGATCAAGTATTTATTTATTTTCTAAAGTTCTCGATTACTATAAAACTATCAAAGAGACATTGCGGTGTTTTTAGATTCCAAGACTTTGCAGATATAAGGGAGTTGTCTCAACTCCTAGAATTGTCTTATGAACTTGCTGCGCCAGAATGGACTGATATGAAGTTGTTCAGTCTCTTTTAACTTTTACTTCTTCTTCTAATTTTTCTTCTTCTTCTTCTTCTTCTTTGTAGCCTGCTTAAATCCATATTTGGACATATACTTTCCTTAATTCCTTCCAACGTTCTCGATCTTGTGCTATTTGGATCCAATTTAGTCCACTCGTTTACTTGAAATCATCGTACCATCGCATTGGTGGTCTTCCTCTTTCTCTTTTATGTTGGTATGGTCTCCACTCTATGGTCTTGTGGTTCCATCTGTTTTTATCGAGTTTTATCTGTTACTTTCGTTATCGCCATTAATTTTTTGCTTTTTATTCTTTCTTTTCTCGTAATGTTTAGCATGGCTCTTTCCATTTCTCTTTGAGTTATTCTGACCTTCTCTATGTTGTGTTTTGTCGATGTCCAATTGTCTGTTCCGTACGTTATTGCCGGCAAAACACATTGCTCAAACACTTTTGTTTTCAGGTGCTTAATATAAACGATAACTTTCGGAATGCCACCCATTCCATTCTAATCCTCCTCTTGATCTCTTCTTTTTCGTTGTTTCTGCTTAATTCAATTCTCTGTCCTAGATGGATATATTCTTTTACTCTTTTTATTTTGATTCCTTCTACTTTTATTTCAGTCTCTGGACCTGAATATATTATTTTTGTTTTAGTTAGATTCATTTGTAATCTTACTTTTAGCGATTCTCTATTTAGGTCTTCAATTACATGTTTCAGGTCTTCTATGTTGTCTGCCAGTAGAACGATGTCGTCAGCGTATCTCAAGTTAATCAGCCGTTCTCCATTGACGTTTATTCCTTTTGGTCAAGTTTATGTTCTTGAATATAGTGTGAAAAGCTTTGGCGAGAGTATATCTTCTTGTATGATTCCTCTTCCGAGTGAGACAGGCTTAGTTTTTGCATGTAGGTTATAGGTTGCTGTGGCTTCTTCGTTTAGTTGTTTTATGAGTTCTATGTATCTTTGGTCAACTCTGAGACTGCCCACTGTTCAATGCTGTCGAAAGCCTTTAGATGGTCTATGAATGCCATGTACAGAGTAAATCGGTATTTATTAGATTTTTCTGTTAATATTTTAATTATTAGTACGTGGTCTCTGCTAATATAATTTTCATGGGGTTGGTATTTGTCAAGTTTTCTTGTCAATATTGTAGTAATTATTTTTGTTAGCAGTTTCTATATATGGACAGCAACGTGGTGAGACGGTAGTTCTGAAGATTCGTATTCTCTCTCTTATTTTATATAGTATAGGGTGTCCCACGAGGTACTGTACATACTGAAATGGTATGTTCCTTAGGTCAATTTAAGTAGAAAACGTCCTATAAACATAGGTCCAATTGGCCATAGTTACACAGATACAAGCGTTCAAAGTTTATAAATGCTCACACATTTTTTGAAAATTATTGTTATTGAAAACAGAAAATCGAACTACAAAACAAACATAAAAAAACAAACAAAAAAAATCACATCAAATGCTCAAAATGACCTCCTTCGGCATTAATACAACGACGGCTGCGATCTAAAATGGACCGAGTAGCCGCTCGAAGCACCTGCTGGTTGTTCCGTGTTTGTTGACACACATCCAGGATATGCTGTATTAGTTCAGCTCTGGTATTAACTTTTACCTCGTATACTAAACTTTTTACATGACCCCACAGATAGAAGTCCAAAGGTCTGAGATCGGGCGATCTCGGTGACCAAGCATGCGGGCCTCCACGCCCAATCCACCTATTGGGGTAAGCAACATTTAGATATTCGGTCACATGTTGACTAAAATGTGGAGGAGCTCCATCATGTTGCAGAAACATTTGTTGTCTTGTTAGTAAAGGTACTTCTTCCAAAAGCGGTAGCAATTCATTCCGCAAAAAGTTAGGATATTCTTCTCCTGTCAGACGTTCCTCAAAGAAAAAAGGTCCAATAAGTTGATCGTCAATCATGCCACACCATGCGTTAACAGTTAATCTGCGCTGAAAGTTAGTTTTTGTTGTGCCATGTGGATTTTGATATGACCACAAATGAGAATTACGTGTATTGTTCACTCCATTTCTAGTAAATTGCGCCTCGTTGCTAAATAAAATGAATGGAACTAATTGTGGATTTACCTGTAGCAAGTGGCAGAAATTCAACCGGGTAGCAAAATCTCCAGGTTCCAGATGCTGAACCTGTTGTATGTGATAGGGATACAAAAGCCCATCATGTAATGTTCGCCATACTGACATACGGGGGAGTCCCGTTTGAGAAGAAATTCTTCTAGTACTCAACCCTGGACTCCGATCAACCATCTGTAGAATGTTTTCCTGCTCATTCACATTTAACTGCACAGGACGGTCAGATCTTGTTGAAACTGATAGAAATGAACCATGAGTCCGTACATGTTGAAACACAGAAGAAAGGTTTGGTGATTTGGCACCCTCCTGTTGGGAAATCTTCGTTCATATTCCCTAACGGCAGATCTCGCATTTCCATCACAAAATCCATAAATGTAAATGATATCAGCATACTCTTCGTTAGAAAAATGAGAAGGCATTTTGCATTTAAATTACACTTCATTTAATAAAATCGACTGTGACATTATTAGAAAAGAAAGCAATAAATGACATATTGTTCGGCTTTTGTTTCCCAGTTGACTAAGAATAATTAATTTTCAAAAAATGTGTGATCAGTTATTAACTTTGAACGCTTGTATCTGTGTAACTAATGCGAATTGGACCTACGTTTATAGGACGTTTTCTACTTAAATTGACCTAAGGAACATACCGTTTTAGTATGTACAGTACCTCGTGGGACACCCTGTATATCAATATTACATTTGCGTTGTTCCATGATTTTGGTATTTTGGCATCTTTCAGGCAGGTGTTTAGTAGCAATCTTATTTTCATCAGCAGGTTTTTCACCTCCTTCCCTTATCATATTTGCTGTTATCTTGTCGTCACCTGTGGTCTTATTAGACTTCATGTGTTTCAGGGTTTCCTGCACTTCTTCTATAGTTATATACGATTGTTCTTCTGATCTCACATTTTCTATTTTTCTTTCTTCTTCTTTTTCATATTTATTCTCTTGATAGTACTTCATTTGAGATTTATATAATTCTGTGTAGAATTCTTCTACTATACGATACCATGTTTATTGCGGAGCATATATTTGTTTTCTACCTATTTCTTGTTTGAGGCTTTTCATTCCTTTATTTTTTTCTATTACTTCATTAATTTGTTTTTCTTGTTCATATATTTTCTTATCTCTTATCCCTCTTCTTATTTCTTCGATAACTTCCTTAAATTCTGTTGTTTTATTTTCTTTCGCTAATATTCTTCGTTTTTTCATTAATCGGTGTATTTTGTGGTTTATATTTCTTTTGTGGCTTTTATACGCTATTATTTTTTGTAGTTCTTCTGCAGCCATACAAATTTCTGTGATTATTTTTTTGTTTATCTTTTCTAACGTGTTGTAGTCGTCTTGTTCAATTGTGTTTAAGTTTTTATTAATCTAATCTTGAAATATTTCCCGGTTTTCTAGTATTTATTCTGCAGATAGTGTTTTCTTCTTCTTCTTTCTTTCTAGCTTCTTGTCTATAGCAAGTGTAGCTCTTGTATTACCACCTTTTTGTCGGTGAGTATGTAGTCTATTTCGTTTTTCACTTCTCCGTTTGGGGATATCCAAGTCCATTTTTTATTTTGTCTTTTTTTGAAAAAGGTGTTAATTCCGTATAATTTATATTCGCTCATGTAGTTTAATAATCTCTCTCGTTTCTTTCGCCTACTCTAATTTGACCTATATATTCTTCGTCGGGTTCTTGTTTCATACCTAATTTGGCATTGAAGTCCCCCATAACAACGTTCTACTTTGTTTTGTCCGTTTTTATAGCCATCTTTAGCTGTTTATAGAATAACTCTATATCATCTTCCGAGAAATTCGATGTGGGAGCATATACTTGCGTAATTTTTATTCTTATCTTATTATTTATTTTCATAATTATATATGCTACTCTTTCGGAGATCGCTTTGAAGGTCTTAATATAAGTGGTCCTTTTTTGGTGTATGATGAATCCAATACCACTCGTTGTTCCATCCTTACCAGCTTTATATATGATTGTGTTTTTGGATTCTAGATTTATCTAGTTCTCTCCTTCTTTTCTTAGTTCACATAACCCGATGATGTTCTTCTTCTAGTTCTATGAGTTTGTCATTACTTCTGAGTGTCCTTGTATTGTAAGTTGCTAATTTTAGTTTAACTAAATTCGCTAGTTTAGGTAAATTAACTTTACCAATCGAAATCTTGCCCTCCCCAAAGTCCTTAGGGCATTCTGGCGTATCAGGGTGAGATTGTGAGATTTGTACTCTACTCACCTGGGGTATTTCAGTTGTAAACTTGAACATTTCATTTCACACGAGTGAGTTTGGGATAAAGTAGGCTAAGATGGGTTTTTAGGCTTAGGATTTGGGTATGGACATGATTCCCTCTAGTTATAGGAGACGGAAGGGAATCAAAAGCTCACGTAGGTAGGGTCGCTAACATCTGAGATAGGTCTATCTTTTACCGGGATCGAAAAGAGTGCCTGATACCTATAACTTTTACTTCAAATAGAGATAATTGACTTGCAAGAAAATGTTTTCTCGAAAATATATAAAACTTTATTTACTAAACAATTTTGGAGTAAACGCGTATTAGAAAAGTATATAAATTGCAAAAAACTACTTGGTTAATCTGGCTGGTTCCGTATATGTGAAACAACTTCCTCAAAAATTAATTTTTTGATGAACACGATTAACACGCGCTCACTTTGTAGACACTGTTTGCATGAGCATTTTTTTAATCTGGATTTTGATGCAATTTTTTACAAATTTTTGAAAGCCACTTAAAGTTACTTCCTGACTCTTGGTTTAAGATGAAAATTGCATCACACAAAGAAGAAAGAAACTGTAAATCAAAGACCACAAATAATTATTAAAGAGTGTTAAAAAGTATACACACGAATTTTTGGAAAAACAAACTATTTTTTGAAAGTGTATGTAACATATAGAGAAATTAAACAACCAATCTTAAATTTTTCAACAAAAATACTTTTTAGTAAATTAATTAAAATTAGATTCGATAATAGTTTTTTGTCATTTCCCACAATTTTGGTTACGGGTTTTCGAATATATTTCTTATAACTTACTTAAACGTGACAACCGAACTTATAGGTTATTATTCAGCAAGTTTAACAAAAAATGTATTGTGACTGATGTGTAGTTGTCTAGCAGGTAAAAAACAAGTCGTTTTGCATGCCACAACAATAGAATTTTTATTGTTGAGTATAGCTTTTTGGGTTCCTGGAAACCAGTGCTTCAAAATTTTTAATATGCAGAACACGCTTCCTCTTCATACTGTGAACCTATTTTTTTAAGATTTGTTTTCTAAATTAAAAGTTGTTTGAAAAACTAGCATTTACAGACAATTCAATAGTTGATCGATGGTCGAACGGCATCGAATGACCATGATGACTTTTCGAAACCCATTAAGCACGCATAAACAGATTTTCAATGAACACGTCTGATTGTGTCTTTACAAAACTTTTACAGTTTAGTATTGATTATGCACCCTATCACATAATACATATATAGGGTGTACGACAGTTGTAATGAACCGTACCTTATTTAATTATAACGGTAGGGTGTTTTAATATTCATATGTCTAAGTAAGCTATCAAATAGTTATTTACGAAACAAGTTCTAAAAATGATATTTTACGGGACAAGTAGGCATATTGCCTGCGAGTTTGGTTAAATCACTTTCGGATCGCAGCTGCTCATTCGACTTTAAAAAACAAAACAACAACAAATGTCTTTTGACAAGCGTTGTCAAAATAAAAATCAAGTAAGTTTTGTTACCAAAGTTGCCTACATAGATTATTAAATATCTCCTTGAAAGTAATATTTTCTGTATGATTTTATGAATTATGAATTTTTTTTTAAATTCCAGCTTTTGTATTAAAGTTGTTGATTTTAATTTAAAAAGTATCACTGTGATTTTTAAATTCGCCATCTTACGCTTTATTATGTTATATAGTATTAAGTATTATAGTATTGGGAAATTGATTTATTAATGGTTTCTCAACATATTTTATTTTTGTATTTTTGAGTGCGAACGATGAGCGCAGTTGAGGTCGCGGTCGCGGTGGAACCTCGCAAGTTTATTAGTCTATTTTTTCATTAAAAATAACAAATATTGAAACAACGCAAGGTGTGAATGTTGTTCCAGTTTTCCAGGGTTTCAGCATGCCGTCGTGGTGTCGAGACGCTTAGTCCCGACCGCTCAGTTTCTGTGTTAGGTTTCATCCTGATACAGTTTTTTTGTGAGATGACCTCGGCGCTTGCAACGGAAGCAACAACCTTTACTTCAATGCCAACTGTGATTCAATGTAGGCTAGATCTGGCTGGATCTACTTTCTACTGTCGACATTAAGTATTCTAGTCTTTTGCAACATGCCCTTAATTCGATGATGCTCGACCTGAAAACAAATCAAAAGAAGAAAATCTGAAGTGATTACATCTTCTCTATAGTCAGTTTTTTCTCTTTTTTGGTTGTTGAACATACTCCCACTTGTCATGGCCACCGTAAAATTCGAGATAAGGAGATTGTCTCAGGACGAGTTAAAATACGAATTACTCGTTAGAGATTTTGAAGACGTAGGTACCTTGAAGAAATTTGTGCCGAACGAGCAAGCAACTCATTTTCTCTGTCTGAATATAAAATCACATTCGATGACGATCAGCAGGTCATAACTTCAAAAATTGGAGAACTTACCACATTGATTATCAACTGAAATCTACAAACAGCTACATTTTAGTTGAAAACGTTCAATAGATAGATGTCAACGTGCCTAACCTACAACTTCTGTAGATAAAGCTACTCAAAGGACCTTGTTTGAGATTAAGTTCCTTAGCAAACATACCACCATCGGTTCCATCTGATGCCTTTACAAAACCAATCGAGAAAAAAGTATCATCTATGGTAGTCAAAAATTCTTTGCCAAAATCGTTAAGATTCCGATAAAGACGATACTGGTCTTGTATCAAAGTTTAGCAGTAGCAACAGTAGGCACCGGTATACAATTGGGGCGTTAAGTTTTCAGGGCAGCGAAAAGAATCCCTTGGAGCGTTTTTGAGCGTGTAGAGGGGTTAGTACGGAGCGGAGACTTGTTCCAATCTTCACTCGATTTGTTTTCAGACGAAGCGTTGATTTGGTACTAGTCGAACCTAACGGCATGTTCCCCTTGGAAAGATTTTTGCGTAGCGTTGAAGGACGAATTCCAGCCTCCAAACTTCAGCAAAACCTTGTACGACGAAATCCGGCACCGTACGCAAAACAACCATGAACCCATAGTATACCTTGCTTAAATGTACTAAAACACCAATCACACCTAGCGTTAAAATAGATCAAGAACCTCATAGAATTAAGGACTAGAATACTTGAAGTCGACAGTCGAAAGTTTTGTGTTAGCGACTAACAAAACGCACTGTATCGAACTAGATCTAGCTTACGTTGAATCACAGTTGGCATCGACGACACTTACATTTTAAAAACAAGACGAGTAGAGCTTATTGCTTCCGATGAAAGAATGCGCTTCCACTAGAAAGAAGATAATTTTAGGTTACGTGTTAAAGCAAGTCGAAGAAGACAAAAAACCATACCTAACCATTGGAGTTTCAGGGAAGACTAGCTGCGGAATACTGGAACTTGTCTCAGACTAAGGTGAATAAAATAACTGTAGCAAATGGCGAATCATGCAACATCATGGGATCAATGTTAATTTCAGTAAAAATGTATGTATAGTTAAATGCTTGGAGTACACTTTTGGAAACAGTTTTTGGTAGTACCCGACCTACGCAAGAATGTATGGGAATTCTCGAAGATCGAACCGGTACTTAAACTGTTCACTCTTGTAACTGACTGCACAAACGAGAAGCGTATCCACGTGGAAAATGTCGTCGAACGACACTTTAGTCAAGTGAACACCGAACTAACTTTTACTAATCTTGTCAAACATAAGATCGAAACAGATTCGACCTCAGTTAAATAAGGTTATCACAGCAAATTAATTTCAACAGTAAATTAATTTGGAGGCAGACAAAATGCTACAACAAGGAGCCATAAAAAGGTCACACTCTTGGTGGTGGTGCGTACCCTCTACGCTACATCTCTAACATTTTAAATTAACTACGGAATGCAAAGTACTTTTTGTCGTTGGATATAAAAAGCGCATTCTGGCAAGTATCTGTAGCCGAAGAGTCTCGAGATTATCTCTCTTTCACAGTACCAGGTAGAGAATTTTTCCGATTCACACGGATGCAGTTTGGGTTACGTAACGCACCTGCGACGAGGCAAAGACTGATTGACCGTATGTTGGTACCCGAACTCGAACCATACGTGTTTCTATATCTAGACGATGTTATCGTACCGAAAAATGCGTCCGTATCTAGAAGGAGTTGAGTTTACCGTTGCGGCGATCAGTACTCTCTACTGTAGTTATACAATCTAAAAGACCTTCAAGGCCATTTAGCTCGATGGTCTTTCCGACTTCAACAGTATCAGTTCAAGATGTTTTATCGGAAAGGTAATGAACACCTAATCTCTGATGCTTTGTCATGAAGCGTGCCAGTCATCGATACAGTAACAGTAATGCCGGAAGTATTGGCATAAATCTACACTATATCGATAGCGAAGAAATTACACGTTAAATAATTAGGGTTCACAGCATGCGATATCATAGAATTTGTTACTGAATACCTAAATGGTATTAAAACTACTATTACAATTGCATAAGTTAAACAAGTTAAATTTCGTGAGTGACCTTCTTTGACAGCGACATAATAATTAAAAAGAACTTACCCGCAATCCAATACTTGCCCGAAGAAAACGTTTTCCTCGTTGAGTAGGCTTAAAATAATTATGAATAGCAAATCGTGTCAACACAATGACTCACGGAAGTAGAAATCTACAAAATGGTTATTACTACAAGAAATTAGATATAAGAACCCGATGTATCGAATGCTGTTCCTCGCCTTTAGTAACAGATGGGTATCGCATCGACTAACGTATAAGAAATAACCTCTCGGAAACAAATTCTGGTCGAGACTTCGTTTTAGGCGTGGATACTAGGTCTTCCAGAATTCTAATCGTTTAGTGAAGGTATTTATCGATATTAATCGCTCATTGTTCGTTATTACATCGAAACATGTAGCCAAAGCGTGGCGGAACGACCGGTGGTGGATAAAGCACTTTAAAGGCGTAGTGAAATAATAATTTCAGTACTATTAACGTGAATGTCCTCAGAAAAAAGCCTTACTTAAATTATTCCGCATCAACGACTATTTTATGTAGTTGTCGGTTTAACGTTTTGACAGGAAATGACTGTAAAAAGGGCGTCAAAACCGAAATCTAATTTTAATTCAACCAATATACAGGGTATTCGTTATGAAATTTTTGCACGTAACAGACTTAGACGGAGCCTTATGAAGGAACATTATGATAACATTTTTGCTGGAGATCTAGGCGTTTCGAAGGCAGTAGCACGCTTAGTTCATAAATATTGCGTAGCCAGGTATGTTTGCTTGTCAGAAGTGTAAGCCGGAACAAAAAAAATCCAGCGGACTCATGGTTACTCATCCTTCTATCAACCATCCGTGGCAAATATTGTCAGCAGACGTAGTCGGACCGCTACCTCGTTCACAAAACGGTTATCTCAACATCCTAGTGGTACCAGACCGTTTTACCAAGTTTTATTTATTCTTCTCACTGAGAGCCGTCACAAGTACCGCCGGCGTCGTGTGCAAATTTACGGATACCTTTGAGCACTTTGGTCAAACTACTGTAACAAGTCGTACAGCAAACTGATGGAGCCTAAGTCTTGTCCTGGTCGCCAACTTGACAATCAAAGTACAATTTATAAGCTGTTTTAACAAGCGGAGAAAGGGGTTTTCGTTGCGCTTTTAAAGTTAATTCCCCGCAGACATAGCAGAAGCTATCGGAATGACTCGCGTGGCATAATTAAACAGTGATTTTCATTTTCATGCAGACCAGTGATAATACAGATTTGTTATAAGCCAAAAATGTGCTAAAAAAAAAATAAAAATTGAGTCGAAAACAGATTTTATTCCACTCATTACAATTTCTGATAAAGACATTGAAGAAATCCTATTAAAATCATACGAAGACGTAAATATTATGTTTATTTATTTATTGATAATTGTTTAGCCATTCGGCCTTACAATGGGTCACGTTACCCCAACATCCCCTTCCCTTACACAACAATACATTACATATAATACATACAGAAATGTATAAACTAAAATAACTTTCTCCCATAAATTTTTCCCATCACCATCTTACTATTCTATTTCGTTAGACCTAACCCTCCCCTTTTTCCTTCTTTCCTTTACTGGTTTCATCCAATCCAATCCCTCTCCCTCCTCCCCAAGCAAAGTCTTTCTCCCTCTCTTTTTTTCCCTTAGCTCGTCACACTCCTCACTCAAGTGCTCTATGTCCTCCTATCCCTCCCTACATATTCTACATCTCCTCATTACATCCTCCTTCCAATACTTATTTAAATTCTCCTCATTTCCAGATCTAAACCTGGCTATAAGCCGTTTTTCTCCTACGTTTCTCCTCCCCATCAGATACTTAGGAATCCCCCTGGACACTATATTCCCATACCTTACGTTATACTTTCCTTCCTTTCCTCTTCTTACCATCTCTTCCGTATTTAACCTCTCTTCCTCTCTCCTTCTTTCTACCTCTTCTCTTGCAAAACCTCCTCTTTGATAGTACAGTTTCCTTTCTTCCTGCCCATATATATTTTTTCTATCTTTTACCGTCCTCCAGCAACATTGCAAAATTTTACATTCCCTCCTTACCTTTATTGTCTCTTCATAACCGATCGCCCTTTTCCCTGCTTCTATTCTAATCTTCTCTAACTTCCCCTCCTCCTCTATTATGTACCCTGGCGTCTCCCTGTCTAAACCTAGTATCCATTTCCAATATTTTATTTGCACCCTTTCCAATAGGTTCCACTTTTTCCAACCCCATACCTCTACCCCGTACATCATCACACTTTTAATCAATTTTTTGAACAGCCATTTTCTCTTCTCGATCTCCTTCCCAAATACTCTTTCCCCTAAACTCCATACCTGTCCTAATACCCTGTTACCCTTCTTTGCTAACTCCCTTATATGCGCATCATCTTTATTGTCATACCTTAGCCTATATCCCAAATATGTCACTTCATTCACTGCCTCTATCTTCTGTTCTCCCCAACTTAACTCCTCCTTTTTCTTCCCTCCTCTCCCTTTTTGAAAAACTACCATCTTAGACTTTCTCACATTTAAACCCAAATCTTTCCTTTCCAGGTACCTCTTTATCGTATTTATCATACCTTTCATCTCCAACTCATTTTTTGCCACCATGACCATATCGTCTGCATATGCCAACACCCACACTTTAATCCCTCCCTCCATGACCACCCCACCACACTGTCCTCCCTTCAACACTTCCTTTATGTCTCCTATATACAGTGCAAATAAAATAGGGCTAAGGGGACACCCCTGCCTTAGCCCCTTCCTCGTCCAAAACACTTCACTTCCCTATTTTTACCCTATTCTTAGTCTCTTTATATATCCCTTCCAGTTTCCTCACTAGTTGTTCTTCTATTCCATTTTTCCTTAACACCCTCCATAGCTTTTCCCTATTCACATTATTAAACGCAGCTTCTATGTCCATAAAGAACGCGTATACCTTACCCCTTTTCTTATCTAGCTCTCCATTCACTAACTGTTTCAATATATAAACATTGTATATTGCTCTTCTTCCCACTCTAAATCCCATCTGCCAATCTGGTAATAGTCTTTTTTCTTCCACTTCCTTTTGCAACCTCCTGGCATACAATTATAACTTACATTAGTGACACTAATCCTTCTATAATTCTTTACCTCCTTCCTATCCCCTCCCTTATAAACCGGCAGAATTAAACTTTCTTTCCAACTCCCTGGCAATTCCTCCCCTTTCCATATTGTATTAAAAAATTTTCTTATATTTCCTCTCACTCTCTCCCCTACATATATCCATTGTTCTCCTTGCGTACCGTCCGTTCCTGCCGTCTTTCTTAATTTTAGTCTATTTATTGTTTCCTCCATTTCCTCTTTTGTTATCTCCCACCTTTCCTGTATTGTATTTACCTCTTGCAATATCACCTGCCCTGGTCCTTCTATTGTTCCCTCCAAACGCTCCATACAATAACCCAACCACACTTTTATATCCGTTAAACCTCCTCTCCTCTTACCTCTTCTTCTTTCCTTGTTTAGAAATTCCCACACTTCTCATTCTTTCTTTATTTCCTTTACTTGTTTCTCCATTTCCTCTTTATACAACACCTTTCTCTCAAAACATACATTTTTAAAATTCACTTTCTTCTCCTTATACTCCTGTACATCTATTATACCTTTCTTCCATCTTCTTCTAGCATTTCTCATCTCTGTTTTTGCCTCTCTACATTCTCTATTCCACCACCTATTTTCGCTCCTCTTTTTTCCTTGTCTTTTCTCAAACCTTTTCTTTTCTACTGCCTTCTCCATTTCTGCAGTCAATTCCTTTAGTCCTTCTTCCCCCCCTACATCTCCCCAAATCACTTGCTGCAACTTCATCTTATATCTTTCTATGCTTTTCTCAGTCCACTCCTTTTTCACTCCCCATCCCCTCTGTTCCTTCTTATTTCCTTGCTCTTTTCCTTTTAAAATCACTTCCAGTGACTGATGATCCGATTCCTCTTCATCCCCCACTTTAAACCTTTCTATGTCCTCCCACATCTCCCCACTCACTATCACGTAATCGATCACCGATTTCCCGCTCCCTCCATAAATATTATGTTAAAACGAATTAATATAAATCCCAAGTCGTTTTGGTTTGAACAAACTTGTTTTGTAAATGTTGCAGAAAGCATTGGATACTAAAGAATTTGAAAATGCTAACGAGAATATAGAAAATCAAAGCCAAGCCCATTCGGTAGAAAATTTCGTTGATGGTTGTACAAACTTGAGTGTTTTTAATACGAATACTAAATCTTCTTCCGAAGATGAAACAATTTCTTTATCTAGAATAAATTCAAGTATTCAGTTAAAAGATTTCACTAAGTACTGCCAGAAAATTATTAAAAATATTGATATTATATTGATATAAGGATATTTGCAAAATTGTAAAAAAAAGCTCTCTGTGTTGGTTTCTATCAAAAAGCAAGTCTAGAGTAAGCAGCGACAGACTTCACACATTTTGTAATAAGCCATTAGAGAAACAAGATGACCCAGACATAATTATTCATTTTGAACAATATTATGCTGTATTTTATGACGAAATGTGGTATTTTGGAAGAATTATAAAAAAAGAAGTCTAAGGTAAAAATTTTTAAAGGAAGATTAAATTAAATTACCTAAATTTGGCCGAAAAGAGAAGACGTTCAAATTGTAGAGAACAAATTGGTTTTTTATGGGATTACAAAATTTGGTTGGTACTGGCCAGTTTCAAATTAATGCTATTGAAAAAAATAAAATAATGAAAGAATATAAAACGTTTAAGTTAAAATTGAAATCATAAGTAGTACATACTAGTTTAATTTGTATCGTTGGTTTTGTATAAATAAAGTTTATTTTCTATGAAAAAATGTTTTGAATATTTATTTACTGTTTTTAACTGATTTAGAGCTTTTAAGTCATCTTGAAATACTTGTAAAAACGGTGGTCCAGGCAATCACTACTCACTCTTTGAAATCACTATGCAGTCTTTGCAACCACTATCAATCCTTGATTGCAAGTTAAATAAAAATTTTAAGAAAATATATATACCAACGTGAAATAATTTTTTCATTGTGCAAAACCGATTTAGAAAAGGTTACTGAAGTTAGGGATCATCTCACTTAAGAAAGGCCTCAATATAACAGAAGAAAATTCTGACTGTAAATTGTAAAACTGCAAGGTACCCTTAGGTTTTCCGAACTCGAACTTTCTCTGCGAACATCGTTATGGTATATTTTTCGCAGTGTAAAAATTTGACAAAATAGTGTAGAGATTGAAAAATATGAAAAATGAAGTGATCAAATGCCAAAAATATGATAGAGAAGTGGGTACATGAACCCTTCTCTATTAGACAAAAAACTCTATCTATATTTAAAACGTATTCGTCCATTTATGCAAAACTCCTGCAAAATAATCGTTTCATTTTTATTGCCACTAATTATAATAATAACAGAAATATATTCGGCGAGATTATATCACGCAAGGTCAGTAATTCTATATTATTGATTAAAACTACAGTAGTACTTAACTAAACAATTTTTAAAAACATGTTTAGACTGAGAGATAACCTCTCAAAGCTATTATCTCGTTACCACGAAAAAACTTTCGTCTCTCAGACAGCGCTTATACCAAAGTGTAATTATTTATTTGCGACTACAGACTACTTTTACAGCAATCATAAAACAAGAAATCTGTCTAATGTATAATGCTTGCATGAAAAGGGATAGCATTAAGCACAGAAGGGTGAGTGCTCAAGGGCTCCTGGGCGAAGTGTATAGGAGTTAAGTTGTACTCTTTTTTTATTTTTATTTAATGGTCTAAATCAAGTGCGCTTTTACTACGCTTTTTGACTATTCGCAGCTTAGGACATAAACATTTTATAAAAATATTTGAAGTTACGCTGTTTGAATTAAACGTTTTTGTTGAAGAATATTTGATGCCAAAGTGTTAATTCGATTCAACAGTTTTAAGTGGAAACTTAATAAATCGGATTAGTCGTAGAATAACTCGGTTTAAGCGACTTTGCACTAGCAACAACAGATTGAATAATCGTGTAGTAAAACGGCGCAAAATAAACTTTTAAAAGTTCGTTTCAAATCCGGGCAATAATTTTAACCGGAATAATTAAACAATGCCACAGGTTTATCTTTCAATCAAATCTTTTCAACCTCTTCATGATCGATTACTTTAAGTCAGACCATCGAGGCTTAACACTTAATTTGTTCAACCAACTGAGTAGGACAACATTGAATACAGGTTGAAATCTATACAAAGTCGTCGATAAGATAGTGAGGAATTATCAGAGCCTTTTTGTGGTTACCCCAACCAACCGCCCCTTCGACACTTGTATCCGATGGCTGGTGAAGAGGCTATTGTTTCGCGTAGCGTAATAAAATAGGCTGTAAGGGTATAAGGTCCTTGTAATTCCTCCACTGTTAACATCCCAAAAATTAAAACACAACACTTGCACAAATTATTGCTTTATGAAGTTTTATACAAAACTGCGTGATACATTTTATTAGTAATGAATGTCATTGTGTCTTACACATGCGCGCATTACTTATATTTAGCCAGAGGCGGCGTAGCTTAATGGTTTGTTACATCCTCCCCCTTTGCACCACACGTACGTCCCGGGTGTGGGGCAACGGAAGTATTGGTACAGCAGCTACACGGTGGTTTTACTGTCCTTCGACGGCGACCCTCGGCAGTACTTTTTACCTTTCGCAGAGCGCTTTCGTCAGATTCGATTAGAAAGTCAGTGCAGTCAGCTAAGGGCACTGGGTTGCGTGGTCGTCCGCGTCTTCGTATTGGTTGCGTAGGCGATGGCGGATCTTCATCGGGATCAGCAATGTACGGTGTTAACGCCGAAACGTGATATTTGCCAATAGGATTTACAGTATCTCCAAGCGTCGAGATTTCATATGTGGTGGGTGACACTACTCTATGAATTCGATATGGCCCATCGCGGCGCGGCGCGAATTTAGAAGTTTGAGCTTTGTTAGAATCACTTAAGATATGGGTGTTCACTAGCACTCTATCGTCAATTTTAAACGTTAAGGATCGGCGATGTGAGTCTTTATATTGTTTTTGGCGGTCTTGAGAAGTTTCATGTTTATCACGTGCCTCACTTAGTGCACTGTTAAGTGTTAGTAGATACGGAGTTATTTGAGTCACAAAAATGTCATTGTTCACAACGGATCGCAAATCACGAGTTACATCATCAGGTGTTCGAAGTTCGCGACCGAAAGTGAGATAAGCAGATGTGTAACCGGTAGATTCGCATTTTGCCGTGTTCATTGCAAAACGAATAGCTGGCAGCTTATCTATCCAAGAGGTATGGTCAGATCCTGTTAAGATGGCTAGTTGGAACTTCATATCTCTATTTTTGCGTTCCACCGGATTTGATTCCGGATGGTAAACGGGCGTCAGGCTTTGTTGAAAACCTAAGCAGTCCGCAACTTGTTGCATTACAGCTCCAACAAACTGCGATCCATTATCACTAATTACACGCCTTGGTACTCCATACCGTAGGATGATTTCGTCAATGAGACATCGGGCACAAGATAATGCAGTAGCGGATTCGAGAGCAAACATTTCAACCCACCTGCTTGCGACATCCTCGACAATGAATATCCAAGAGTAACCATGCGAAGTCGTTGCGAGGGAGCCAACCAAGTCCATCGAGAGCACTTCGAATCGCTGCGACTGTATTGGTGTTTGTAGTAAACCGGCTGGCTTTAAGTTTTTCGCCTTGAAACGTTGGCAGTCGATACACTTACTGGTGTACTCAGCAATTGCTCTTCTCATGCCTGGCCAGAAATATCTTCGTGCTATGCGCTGATAAGTCCTTTCAGCACCATAATGACCAGACATATCCGAATCGTGGTATTCACGAAGTATATAAGGTATCCTAGTTTTAGAAGCTACTAATTGTGGTTCTTCTTCATCAATCTCTGGAGTGTATTTGTACAGCACTCCATTTGACATAACATATCCTCTTTCGGACCATTTCTTTAGGTCAATGTCGGCTTCCGAAGTATTCTCTAAGCAAGAAATGATCTTTTCTATATCAGGATCGTTTATTTGCTCAGCTCTGATCTCGCCCGCAGTAAGCGTAGGAAAGTCGACTGTTAATAGATTGACATCTATTATGTTCTCGGAGTCATCTCGTGGTGGTCGAGATAACGTGTCTGCTATGACATTTTTCTTTTCAGTAATATAATCAATCCGAAGGTCAAAAGGCATTAGTTGGAGTGCCCATCTTGCCAAACGCCTCCTGGGAGATTTAAGCGACATAAGCCACTTCAACGCTTACCGATCGGTTTGTACGATTGTGGTGGCGCCCTCAAGGTAACCTCGGAACTTTTGAACTGGCCAAATCAAAACAAGTACTTCACGTTCGCGGTTGTATTATAATTACACTCTACTGAATTGAGTAACTTAGACGCGTATTCCACTGGTCGTTCATCTTCGCCCTCCCTTTGGAGTAGACATGCTCCAAGAGCGTAGTTACTTGCGTCTGTTTTTAAGATATAATGGAGTCGATTGTCAACTTGCCGGAGAATTAGAGCTTTACATAACAAATTCTTCAATTTGGTAAAAGCTTCGGTTTGCTTAGGTCCCCATGACGATTTGATGTTTTTCTTTGTCAAGGTGGACAGCGGTTTTGCCACTAGCGAAAAGTTTTCTATAAAACGTCAAAACCATGAGCAGGTTTGTAGAAAACTGATAAGTTATTTCACATTGTTCGGTGGCGATATGTGTAGTATAGCTACTACTTTGTCTAAGTTTGGTCGTACACCTTGCGGAAAAAGTATGTGTCCCAGTGTACTTCCCGACAGCAGAATGAGCACTTCTTTCTGTTAAGAGTTAACTTAAACAGGTCAAGTCGTTCGAACGTTCTTCTTAAATCTTCTACGTGTTCCGAAAATGTGGTAGAAATTACAATCAGATCGTCCAAGTAGGCAAGTAGAAGGATGTCTTGCAACCCAGATCGAAATCTGTCCATTAGTCTCTGGAACGTTGATGGGGCATTCCGAAGACCAAAAGGCATACGTAAGTATCTGTACGTACCAAACGGAGTGACAAACGCAGTTTTGTCCCTATCTGATGATTTAACATTTACTAGATGATACCCGCTTTTTAGGTCCAACGTAGTCATGTAATTGGTTTTCTTCGCTGCATGGAGGATATCATCGATACGTGGAATTGGGTACCTATCTGCGCGCGTAATGGCATTCAAAGCTCTGTAATCAACTGTTAGTCGGACGCCATCATTTCTTTTTGGGACCAGGACAACTGGCGCAGCATACGGCGATTCACATTCTTCAATGTATCCATCTTGGAGAAGTTTGTCTAATTCTTGACGTAAAAGTTCCTTTTTAGTCTCAGACATTCTATATGGAGGCACTGCAATCGGAGTTTCATCCAATAAGACAATTGAGTGCTCTGCGTAGGGTGTCGCTTCGTTGTGTCGTTCAAAGTTCGAACGAAATTCGACCAAAAGGCAGTCTAACTGTTTTCGTTCTTCTGGGGTTAGGTTAACTCCTTCGTCAGTTCTCAGAGATACGTCATTAGACTGTACTTCGTTTAAGAAGCATGAGATGTCTTCCGCAAAAGCAAACGCATCTTGCGGATTTTCTCCAAAATAATATTTGTTATTTGGTATGTCTAGGATTATGTTGGCATCTCGAATAAAATCGATTCCTAGTAATGTACGACTGTTTACATGATCAGGCACAGAAACAAAACGTGTTAAAATTGTCTTGTGTTGCAGTGTAACATCTACGTTGAAGATACATGCTTCGACGTCTCTTTTAGCTCCATCGGCCAATGTCATAACTAAATTTTTTTTGGTGTATGGGATACCATCCTGTACTAATAACTTTGCTAACGACGAACCAGCAAGCGTTGTTTTAGATCCTGTGTCTACAAAAGCACACCCTTGGTGATTATTTATCGTTAAAGAAACAAGCGGTCTATTTGAATGATTATTATCAATGCTGTTATACATAAATTCGTTAATCGTCGTTTTTGGTTTGCACTTTGGGCAGTTGCTTTTAATATAACCAACAGTACCACAACCATAACATGTAATTCCGGAGCTAGTCGGAGGAGATGTGTCGTTTGGCTTATTTTTCGAAATGTGTAGTGCAGACGGGGTATTTGAGAACACATTTCCATTAGTTTTAGTTTTAATCAGTTTTCTACATTCGTCTTTTACATGACCGGGATTTTTACAGTACGAACATCGTTTCTTTGAAAAATCTTTACACTCATTTGTATTCACGTTAACCGTAAGATCAAAAGTTTCCTCGGCCAGCCGCGCTTTAGCCAAGAGTTGCTGGAATGTAGTAACTGCATCGCGTGGAATTTTCTCACGAATTTTGTAATTTAGTAAACCGTAAACCATGTCAATTTGCGTTGCTTCCGTCAACGTATCCGTTGGTAATTGAGCTAAGATCGATCGAGCTTTACAAATGAAAACATCGGTTTTCGTTTTTAAATCTTGTTCTTGCGTAAACAATTCCCGGTAAACCCGATATGGTGGTTTAGCTGGACCGAATGTTGATTTCAGCAAATCAATAGCGTTTTCCCAAGTATCGAGGGTTGACTTCACTCCCTGGTACCACGTTGCTGCAAAACCGTCGAGTAACATAGGAAGTCCTTTGAGCGCGTTATCGTCAGATATTCCCGTGCAATCTTTATAAATTTGAATAGCGTCTGTAAATGCATTAACGTCAATATCCGATGAACCGTTAAATCTCGAATTACACTTCGCGAAACTACCGCATAAACCACGCACGACCGAATCACCTTGGGGCGGCGCTGACGCAACTGTTAAGTGCGATAAGAGTTCCTTAAATTGTTCATTTGTAAGCGTTACCGACATGGTGGTTTCCGAATTTCCACTTTTGGACGAACGTAAAAAGTACGAATGTTGACCTTCCACGGTGTAAAATATTAATAATAACTTACAAAAGTTCCTCGTAGGTGAAGAATCTTCTCTAAGCTGCTGCAGGATACATGCAAATTTTGGAGAGTAAGCAGTGAATGCAAAAACGAACCCAATAACGTCCTACACCTGTAGAAGCAGTTTTTGGTGCGAAACACTGTCACTTTTAGAATCTTTACGATCACGTGCACTTGTGTGTTAAAACAATTAAGACATTAAATTTTAGAGGTTCCACGTCCAGGGCGCCAATTTGTAAGGGTATAAGGTCCTTGTAATTCCTCCACTGTTAACATCCCAAAAATTAAAACACAACACTTGCACAAATTATTGCTTTATGAAGTTTTATACAAAACTGCGTGATACATTTTATTAGTAATGAATGTCATTGTGTCTTACACATGCGCGCATTACTTATATTTAGCCAGAGGCGGCGTAGCTTAATGGTTTGTTACAAGGCCTATTATTTCGGATTTTCTTTGCTATAGCTAGATGACTGTGGTAGAGTGCCAGGAACAGATTAAAAATAGTTTTTAGTCGCAAAACAAATAATTTAGGGCAATAGGGTAATAAGAGCACTATAGTAATTTTTATAAAACACATTGAAAGTTTTGTTTATTAACATTATAGATTTCAGGAATTTTATTGATCACGATAGTGACAATTCTAGATTTATAAGAACATCGTAAACTGAAATAATCAATGACATTATCTTTTGTTCTTTAGTTACATTTTCTGGCCTTTCCCACCTCGATATTTTTCTCGCGTTACTTATAGGGTAACTTTTGTATGTAAAAATTTATTTGTATTAACTTTTCGTAGATGACTGTTCATAATAACTACGTATAAATACCAAAAAAAATGATAATTGTTTTTTTGTGATAGTTAAGTTTTACTCTATTTTGACATAAGAATTAGCAATTCTTACACTAAAATCTGTGTAGGAATTACCAAATTATTACACGGTCTTTAGTAATGTCAGTTTTTTGTTTGTATCTCTGCATCGTAAGTTTACGTTACATTAAAAAAAAATCTAAATTATTGTAATTTAACAATTCAAATGTAGATGCTAAGATACAGTAAAAACATATCAATTTAAAGTTATTTACTTATAAAGGTATAAAAAAATTGTGGCGAGTCAACGAGCGGCGCCACTTGTGCTAGTGGATAAACCAGAGGTTGGCAACGTATGGATAAAAGTAAAGCAAACGGTAATTCTCTCGTGCTACTTTTCACTAAACGAACAGAAGGACAACTTTAGGGATAATCTTGACAACTTATCTAAAGAGATTAAAACTAACAGATGGAAGAAAGTCATTGTTGCAGGAGACCTAAATGCGGCGTCTGTAACATGGGGCGCAAAGAAAACCACAGAAAGAGGCTATCTGGTAGAGGAATGGCTTGCAAAACTCGACTATGTCGTTGCTAATAAAGGGGATTCCCCAACATTCGAGAGAGGTGCGCAACAGTCGTTTATAGATATCACCGCTGTATCGGAAGGAATGACCGACTTATGCCGACAATGGGCAGTACTCGAACAGGAGACACTCTCCGACCACAAGTATATTTACTGGGAATGGCACGAAGGGAAAGAATTGAATAAGGCAAATAAGAAAACTAAAGAAAAGGTATGGAACACAAGAAAACTGGATAAAGTTAAGCTCTACGGAATGATAACTGACCGACTATATGAACCGGCTCTGTAAAGAAACGATGCCCAAAAAAATTCAAATGCAGAAAGACACAGTATACTGGTAGAACGACACTATAGCGGAAAAAAGAAAAGAGTGTTGCGCTGCCCGCAAAACATATCAGCGGAAACAAAGGAAAAACAGCGGACGCAGAAACAGAGAAGATATCACTACAAAACGCGAGAAAATGTCTAAAAAAAGAGTTAAAGAAAAGCAAAAAAGACTGTTGGAAAGACCTGTGCGACCAACTGGACGATGACATCTGGGGCAAAGCCTACCAAATTGTCTCAAAAAAAATCAGGAAAAGATTAACGGAGATAGGATGGACAGAGAAGAAAATGATAGATTAGAATGCTTTTTCCAAACCAGAGAAAGACACAAAGGGACGAGGACTATAAGGGAGAATGGAGATATGATAAAATAACTGAAAAAGAACTAATAGAAGCAGCAAGTCAACTAGCGACCGGAAAAGCAACGGGACTAGATAGTATACCCGCGGAAGTTGTCAAAGCAGTAGCCGCGCTACAACCTAAGATATGGAGCAAGATCCTAAATAACTAATAAAAAAAAGGAGAATACCCAAAAAGATGGAAGACAGCAAAACTGGTCCTAATACCAAAAAGAGAATCAACAGGATACAGGCAGCTGTGTATGCTAGACGCAGCAGGGTAGATCTTTGAAAAAATCCTTGCAGAAAGACTAAAACCAATAGTACATCCAAAACTGTCAACAAGCCAATATGGTTTTATAAAAGGGAAATCTACAATCGGCGCAATTAAAGAGGTTATAAACCAGGTACAAAAAGCAAACCAAGAAACGTAGAGAAAAAGAAAGATATGTCTAGTTGCAGCACTAGACGTTAAAAACGCCTTCAATACTGCTTCACATGAAGCAATACAAAAAGGTTTTTCAAGTATGGAGGTGCCGCAATACCTTATAGAAATAATGAAAGATCACTTGGCGAACAGAGAAGTAGTGACAAAAAGCCCAGAGGGAAACGAAATTAGAGTAGCAGCCAAGGAGGGTGTACCACAAGGATCAATTTTGGGTCCAACCCTATAAAAAGTCATGTACGACGACCTGCTTAAAACTAAAATGCAGGAAGGAGTGAAACTAACTTGTTTTGCAGACGATATTACGATAGTCGTAACTGATAAACAGAAGTCTCAAGCAGTTAGTAAAATGGAAGAAACATGCGAGATGATTAAAGAATGGATGAACAAGAGGAATCTAACAATAGTACCAGAAAAAACTAAAGTGGCACTGATGACGGGCAAAAGAAGAATAGGGGAGATAAATATTAATATCTTAGGACAAATCATCAAAACTGAAAAGTGCATCAAAATGCTAGGGGTGGTTATAGACAAAGACCTAACGTTTATAAAACACATACAATATGTAACGGACAAAGCACTCAAGATTGTAAAGGCGTTGCAAAGGATACTACCAAATGCGGGAGGAGCCAAAGCATCTAAGAGAAGAGTTCTTGCTCACGCAGTAGACTCAATAATACTGTATGCGGCAGAGGTATGGGAAGGAGCAACTAAGTGGGGAAAAACAATCACCTTGCTCAGCAAGGTGCAAAGCTTAATTGCAATCAGAATATGCTGCGCATACAGAACCGTGGCAACAGAAGACGTAATAGTAGTGGCAGGGATACTTCCAATACAATTCATGGCGAAGGGAAGAATAAATAAATGGGACAGTGAGCAGCTAACCACGGAATGGCAAAAGCAGTGGAACCAAAGAACATCATGGACACAGCGGTTGATACCAAAGATAAGAAAATGGCTCAACAGAAGACATGGTGAAACTAACTATTACCTAAACTAGCTACTCACAGTTCATGGAGAAAACGGGCTGTATTTATTCAAAATTAAAAAAAGAAGAGACGACAAATGCATAGACTGCGGAGAATCAGACGGCAAGGAACATGCTGTTTTTAATGCACAAGATGGGACGAAGAAAGAGAAAAACTAAACCAAGCAATGCGAGTGGAAATAACCCCAGAAAACATTATCGAAAAAATGTGCAAATCAAAGGAGGGATGGGAGAGAATAGAACAATTTTACATAAAAGTAAATCAAAACAAGGGAAACTGAAGGAAGATTGAGAAATGATAAATAGATAGAAGTGAGCGTTCAATGACAGCAGGGATGCATAGGAAGTTATGCGAGAGCGGTTTCCTATGCACCCGAATAATGAAGAGAGGGAGTGGTTTTAGCCGGTAGACGCCTTGTCTAGACAGCAGGTGAATTCGACACACTCCGGTAATGGGATGTCTTTAGAAGATTTCCACTCCTCCAAACAAAAAAAAAACAAAAAAAAGAGGTTGGCAACAAAACTGGTGAAATAGACCTGACAATCAAGATTATGCTAATCTCAGAGGTGATCTAAATGTATTAATGAAGCAAATGACACTTCTATCCCAAAAAACCGGGGAACTTAAACGCGAACGTGGCAAGTCATTTGTACGAAGCCGCCACAATAGCATACCACCGAACAGATCAGCATCTGCGAAGAAATTTGAAAACCGTTGGTGCCATTACTGTCGGGAAAATGCTGCCAGGCATTTTTTGCAAATGGTACAGTGATTGCAACTTACGGACTAAAAAATTGAATTTAAACTTGGGATTAAACGATGTTTTTAGATGGACGTTCATCATAGCTGATGTTCAAAACCAATAATAGGTATAGATTTAATTAGTTTCCTTGAACTCATAATTGACGCTCGTCATAGGCAACCCATTGACAGTTTAACCGGTTTTAAAATTAAAGGTGCAATTGCTCTTTCATTTGGAAGCGTAAAGATAATTTCAGGTAGTACGCAATACCATAACTTACTGCTCCAGTTCCTCAATATAACTAAACCAACACAACATGCAATATACCAGGTTAAACACGACATTGTCAATTTCATCGAGACAACTCCTGGACCACCAGTAACAAACCGCAGTCGCAGATTAGCTCCGGAACGGTTGAAAGTTGCAAAACAAGAATTCGAACATTTGCTGGCTTCTGGAATAATCCGACCATCAAAAAGCAGCTATGCATCGCCACTCCAACTGGCACCTAAAAAGAGCGGTACGAAGTGGAGACCATGTGGAGACTATCGTCAACTGAATGCACGAACCGTCCTAGATAAGTATCATATGCCGCACATCGAGGATTTTTCACAGCACACAACAAGCGCATATTTTCAACGATAGATCTCGTAAAGGCATTTCATCAGATCCCGATCAACCCCGATGATATACCGAAAACAGCAATTACAACACCATTTGGATCATAAGAGTTCCACTTCATAAAATTGGGCTTAAAAAACGCAGCCCAAACGTTTCAACGGTTCATAGACAAGCGTTACGTGGTTTGGATTGTTGCTATGCTTATTTAGATGATATTCGAATAGCATCTGAATCGGAAGAGCAACACTTAGAAGATTTAGAACGGGTTCTTAAACGTCCAGAAAAGTTTGGAATAATACTTAACCTGTCAAAAGTGTATTTTCGGACAACCGAAAAATTAGGTTTCTGGGATACATTGTCAATAGTGAAGGTTGCAAACCACCTAGTGATAAAGTCCAAGTTATTAAAGATGCAAAGAAACCCACTACCATCAAACAACTTGGATGCTTCTTGGGTATGATTAATTATTGCCGTAGATTCATTCCCAAACCGGCAAAATCCCAAACTCTACTACATGACTTGCTAACTGGTTCAAACATTAAGAGCAATGATGACATCTAATGGTCAAATGTCACGGAACAAGCATTCAAAGTCATCAAAGAATCACTAGCAAATGCGGCTACCTTAGCACATCCATCACTCGACGCCATCCGCTTAGTAATGGTTGACGCTTCCGATTTTACAATCGGAGCCGTACTGAAACAAAAAATCTTTAATTCATGGCAACCAATTGCGTTCTATTCCAAAAACTCTCACAAACACAACAGAAATACAGTGCGTATGACCGGGAGTTACTTTCCGCATATGCAGCCGTTAAGCATACTTGGAAGGATGCCATTTCATCCTGTTTACCGATCATAAACCACTCATCTTTGCATTCAAACAAAAACCGCAAAAAACCTCACTACGATGACAGTTCCGCTATCTTGATTGGATTGGCCAATTCACAACCGACATAAGACATGTTAACGGAACCTGCTGATACATTATCTCGCCTAGAAGCTATCAGCACATCAGCCCACATCGTCACTCATCAACAGCTAGCCCAGGCGCAAACAGACGATGAAGAACTCAAGAAATTGTTGCAAGGGACATCCTCCCTGAAGCCTCAAAGGATACATTTTGCTGACTACAATTGCAAGATAGTATGTAACACGTATACGAATAGTGCAAAACCATTCGTGCCATTACAAGTGAGAGTATGGATATTTGAATCTATTCATAACCATAACCATATACAGTTCGATTAATTGCTGATCGTTACATTTGGCCAGCAGTAAAAAAAGATTGCAAGATGTGGTGTCGTCAGTGCCTAAGTTAACAAAAACCAAAGGTTTCACGACATGTTTCCTCACGATTAAGTGCTTTCCAACTACCAGATGAACGTTTTGAGCACATACACGTGGATTTAGTAGGAAAGGTTTCTCTTACCTCCTAACATGTATAGATCGCTGATCCAGATGGCCTGAGGCTATTCCGATCTCAGACATAACAGCTCAAACAGTAGCAACAAACCTAACTATGCATTGGATAGTTCGTTACGGTGTCCGCCTACGGATATCAACAGACCGTGGTCGTCAATTTGAATCTGCTTTATTTGGATCACTGACACGAATCGCAAGAATACAGCAACTTAAGACTACACCGTACCACCCACAATCGAATGGCTTAGTGGAAAGATTTCACAGACAGTTACAAACGTCACTTAAGTGCCATAACAACCACTCCTGGACTCACGTTTTACCCAGCGTGTTACTTGGAATTCGTTCTGCCTGTAAAGAAGATTTAAACAGCACTCTAGCACAACTTGTTTATGGTAAAAATCTTCGACTATCTGGTGAATTTTTTCAAGCATTTAAACAACAAGATGTCACACAGTTCACGAATTATCTACAACAACAGTTCGAACAGATTAGACCAGAACCAACAACTGCTCACCGTACGAAAATTTTATTTTTAAAGACTTACATACATTTTATCCGTCGTGATGCACTAAAGCCACTTTAACCAACTTATGACAGACCATTTTAGGTGATCAAGCGAAACTCAAAAGTATTTGTGATACTTATTAAAGGTAAAGAAACAGCGATTTCAATTGATCGACTTAAACCCGCCTTCCCTGATTACGAACCCGTAAAACAAAACGTTCAGGAAGAGCACAGTTATGCACAACAACTACTTCAACATCAAGACCACACATACTCCAAAAAGGTCTCATTCTCTTCAGAAGTAACAATATTAAACAAGGATCATAGGTGTTTTACAAGGTTATTAAATTGATAAAATTCTCTCGTCCAAAATATTCACTGGAAGGGGGTTAGTGTGGCGAGTCGACGAGCGGCGCCACTTCTGCCAGTGGATAAACCAGAGGATGACAACAAAACTGGTGAGACAGAAGTTCCAAAACTTCACTTCCGGACTAGGATATTAATCTTGTTCTATATTAGTTTTTGTTCACAATCGTTAAGTTTATATAAAACTAAAATAGTTAGAACTATTACATAGTGTTAGTTACTATAAAACAAACCAAAATATTATTTTGTATGAGATTTTACGTTAACATACATAAATTTCAATATGCCAAAGCGTAAGGGTTACCAATCCAATAAAATATTACTAAAGTTCCTCTATGCTTGCTGTTGTTTGAATTTGTTAAATTTAGCGTTTTGATTGCTCAAAGGACCAGGTTGTTGAACGTTAACAACGAATTTTAATTTTAAAACGTTTATATTACAGTTGATTTTACATACATATTAAACGGAGAATTTTACTATACTACTAAAATTAAACTAAACTAAAAAAATAATATGTTGGACTAGGAGTGATTTGACTCTTGAAGCGTAAATACTTTGATCTTGTACTCCGCTCTTTTGGAAAATAGTGTCCCACACGCAGATTAGTGAACTTGAGGTTAACAAATTCGAGAATAGAATTTTTAAAAAATACATAAAACTGTAGGTGCAAGCAAATTGATTCTATTATAAACAAGTACAACAAATTCATGTTTCCGTTTGGAAATAATAATGCAATAAACGCTCAAACGCCTCGCGAAAATTATGGATGTAGTTTTAACTTTCTTGGCACCCAAAATTGTCCAATCATGCAGTCACAACGCTCTTACAGTAATCAAGCTTTGCTGCAATTTTTAAATTTTTCACAAAATGTGAATTCAACGCCATATTCTCAAAACTAATCATAACTTCTCTCCAAACCCATATTTAGCTAATCCTCTACCCCACCCAAATACTCTACATAACTTTACGACAAATCCCAAATTACAAGCGAAATGCCCCCTATGGAAGAGAGTGACAACGAAGTAACGAAAACTCATGACTGGAAAACAGTTAAAGCTTATAAAAAACGTAAAAAAATTCTTAATGATTATGGAACCGCTAAAACACCAAATTCCTCACCTATCTTTGTATATGGCGTTACCCACATAAACAAAATTATTGAAAATATGACTGATGTGACAGAACAGAGCATACAGAGTTGTGATTAACAATGTCCACTACTCAATTCCTCTTGAGGATATTATTGATGAACTAGAACAACATGGACATACCGTACGCAACGCAACTAACATTAGACATAGAATAACTAAACACCTATTGAGGATGTTATATGTAGAACTTCAACCAAAAGAAACTAAGAAACAAATTTAGCTTCTTCTTCTTCAGCCTTCTTTCGTCCACTCCTGGACGTAGGTCTCTTCCAACCTTTTCCACTCTTTTCTGTCTTGGGTTATTTGATACCATTTTTTTCCAGTTGTCTCCTTAATGTCGTCCGTCCAGCGTCTTTGTGGCCTTTCTCTGCTTCTCTTTGTTTCACGCTGCCGTCACTGTACTACTCGGGTTGTCCATCTGTCATTTTCTTGTCTCGCAACATGCCCCACCCAATGCCACTTCAGCTCCGCCATTCATACCATCACATCGGTTACCTTGGTTCTTTTCCTGATTTCCTCATTTCTGATGTGGTTTCTTAGAGAAATTTCTATTGTTTGATTGTCAATTTGAAGTTCGGTTTTGCTGATGTTCATTTCCAATCGCACCTCTTTAGATGCTTGGTTCAGTTGTTGTAACGTTTCTTTCAGTTTGTCAAGGTTGTTTCAGGTGAAGACTATGTCGTCAGCAAAACGTAGGTGATTAAGATAAGTGTCATAAATTTTCACGCCTTTCTCCTCCCTTTTTAGCTTTTTGAAAACATCTTCTAGAACTAGCGTAAATAGTTTTGGTGAAATGGTATCCCCGTGACGAACTCCTTTTTGTATTTTTATTTTATTAGTGGTTATATTTGTCGCGTTTTGGTAAATGTCCTTTATAATTGCCGCATATCTACAGTCGATTCTGGCATTTTCCATTGATTTTAGAATGGACCATGATTCTATTGTATCAAAGTATAGTACTATATCCCTTCCTGAAGCCTGCTTGTTCTACGGGCTGTTAAAAATCCAGTTTTTTTGATAGTCGGTTTGTGAGGATTTTTGTGAATAACTTAAAGAGGTGGGTCTAATAGGCTGATGGGACGGTAGCTTCCTATGTTTGATGTTTCTCCTTTTTTAAATAGGAGGATAACTTCTGCGTTATACCATTTTTTAGGTATTCTCTTTTCTAGCACACTTGTTCAGTAGTCCGATTATTCTTTCCATAGTACCTCCTTCAAGTCTCAGCATTTATAGTTATTTCTAGGTTTGTTACTATTGTAGCTTTTTCTGTTGCTTTAGTTCTCCGTCCGGTAGGTTTGAAGAATACAAGTCTGCGTAGAAGTCCTCTATAATTTTGACTATTTTGTTCGATGTTGTAACTATCGTTCCTGATTTGTTTCTGAGTTTCATTAATCTCGCTTTCCCTTTTGAAAGCTTGGATCTAAGAACTTTCATATTGTTGTGTTTTTCGATTGTGGTTTGGATTAATTTAGTCTTGTAGGTTCTTACATCTTTGCGGATCTCTTTTTTAATTCTTTTGTTTACTGTTCTGTATTCATCGGTTTCTCTATCCGTCTTCCATCAGTTGTATCGTATTCGAACTGAGTTTTTGGTTCGTCGTTTTTTTTTGTCTTGAGCATATTTTTCTTACTGTTGTTTGTATACAGGCTCTAATCTTTATAGTGAATTGGTCAACATTTCCATCTATATAGGCCTCGGTAGGTTTTAGCCTATTCGCTATTTCATTCTGGTATTTTTCTTTCTTCGTTTCTAGTTCTTTGTTCGTAGGAAAACGTGGTGTACTTATTAGTTTATTTCTCTCTTTCCAGGTATTTATTTTAATACATGCTCAGACTAACCTGTGATCACTTCCCGTGTCAAATCTGTTTAGGACAGTCACGTCGATGCATATTTTCCTGTTATTTGAGAGCACACAGTCAATACTAACATTAGAATGTCTTCCGGGTTTGGACCGTGTCATAGTTGCAACCGGAGCTGCCAACGTTTCGCCCACTTTCGTAAGGGGCTTCATCAGGGCGTGAGATAAATCGCAAAACTCAAACAAGCAATCGAAATCTAACTAAGAACTTCTCAAAAGTTAGGTTATCCACTTGTAAAACAAGCCATAACCTAAACTATGAAAAGGTAAGAAAGAAAACGATAACCTGAAAAAGCAAACGAAAATCTAACAAAGAACCACTACCGAGTTAGGTAATCAACTTGTGAACCAAGCCAGATTCTAAACTCCGTAGAAGTGACTTAAGAAGAAATGGTCTCCGTATTTAAAGGAAAAGGCTCGTCACGGATGATTAAGCTCGACCCTGATTGGGTTACGGTTGCTAGGGGGCGTGTTTTTGATAAATGACTAATAACCGGGAACCAAAGAGGGGATAGTTCAAAACCATGATCGCGATTGAAGTTATTGGGGTGTTTGATGATTTCTATGCTTTCTCGGAATTTCCTGTTGAAAAAGAATGGAGATTTGGCAATTTGGCGTTTCGAAACGTTGGCGAAACGTTGGCAGCTCCGGTTGCAACTATGACACGGTCCAAACCCGGAAGACATTCTAATGTTAGTATAGATTCCGGCCGTGGAAGCCTTCGCTATTACATTAACAATCTCTACGGGGAGAATATTTCTTCTAAAACCTCCGTATTTTCCAAACTTCGCCACAAACTCGTCAAACTTTTGTGCAATTTAACCTTTCTTAGTCGCTGTCGTGACCACAACATCATTCCTGCATTCCTCAAAATTAAGTTCCACATTCAGACACGTTCTTCTAAAAACATCCTACACCGTGCTAGTCTAGCGTTGATACGCGAACGGATTAAGCAAACTAGGCGAGAGTTAGACACCATTTCAAAACAACTCTTTTATCTTCATCTTGAGTTGGCCAACACTCTATCCCCGGATGATTGGAAATTCTTTGACAACATTACTTACCAGCAGTCTGATACCACTCTACGACTAACCACTGAAGGTCATCTCAAAAAGTTTCAATTATTGGAATCCAAGAATCGTAAAGTTTCTTCTACTACTAACTCAGTAAAGACGGTTGTCAATTTATCTAGTTTGGTTCTCACTTCAGAACAGGAATCGGTGCTCTCTAAGGGTTTGAATTTTGCGGTTGCTCCCAAACGTATTCCTAAAGAAGATATTCTATGTGCTGTTGAGTCTTCTATAAGACATCTTCCTCGCCACATCTCAGATCCCATTCGTATTAACACTGGCAAAATCCTTGAATCATCTAAAATTCCTAAATCCAACATTTCTAAGTCGGAAGAGTCAGCTCAAAAAGTCTTCGTAAGAACCCTGATATTATTGTTCTTCTAGCCGACAAAAGCAACGCTACTGTAGTTTTGAAGCAAATTGATTATGTTACGAAAATCAATTCTATTTTGTCTAAGAAAACTTACGCTCTCCTAACTCACAACCCCACTTCGAGGATTGAACGTAAATTCCGCCAAATCATCAAATCTTCCAATCTACTTCCTGAAACTAAACGTCGACTTACCCCATCAGATTCTAAACCACCTCGTCTATACGGACTTCCCAAAATTCACAAACAAGGTATTCCTTTTCGACCTATCGTTAGTACCATCCAATCTCCTACTTACAAGCTAGCCAAGTTCTTGTCCAACATTCTTTGCGAGTTTACAGGTAAAACCTCTTCTCACATCCTCAACTCTCAGCATTTTATTCAACGTCTAGAAACTATAAAACTTGAACCCCAAGATCTTCTCGTGAGCTTTGATGTTACTTCACTTTTTACTAAAGTTCCTATTAAGGATTCGCTTATTATCATCAAACAGATTCTGTCTCAACATGGCAAGGACTTGAGTTTGGTTCCTCTTATTGAAAAGTGTCTATCCTCTACTTACTTCCAATTTGATAATAAGTTTTACGAACAAGTTTCTGGTGCTGCTATGGGTTCTCCTCTATCACCTGTTGTAGCTAACATTTTTATGGAATCCTTTGAAACGGTTGCTTTGGAATCATCAATATTAAAACCTAAAGTGTGGTTTAGATATGTTGACGACACGTTTATTGTTTGGTCTCATGGTCATCTTGAATTGTCTAAGTTTCTTGATCATCTTAACAATCAACACTCAGATATCAAATTTACTATGGAGATCGAAAGTAACGGTTCTCTTCCATTTCTTGACGTTCTTGTGACTCGTAAGCCCGACGGACTTCTAGGCCATTCTGTTTATCGCAAACCCACCCATACGGACAGATACCTTCATGCTTCGTCTCATCATCATCCTGCACAGAAACGTTCTGTCATTGAATCTTTGGTCCATCGTGCCTTTTTTATTTGTCAACCTGAGAATCTAGACTCAGAACTCCGTCATCTTACTAGAACCTTAGTGAACAATGGTTATGTAAAGCGAGATATTCATAGAGTTATTAATCGTCGTTTACATCCACGTACTCGATTACCTAAGGACATTTCTACTCCCGAATCCAACCCGAAATTGGCCTTTTTACCCTACATTCACAAGGTTACAGATCAAATAGGGAAACTCCTTCGTAAGAATGGTATTAAACCCATATTCAACTCGACAGGCAAAATCTCTCAGATTCTTCCTTCTCCCAAAGACAAATTTCCTACACTTTCATCTCAAGGTGTATACCAAATTCCCTGTTCTTGTGGTTTAGTCTACATTGGTGAAACCGGTCGTTCCGTCATTACTCGCATTTCAGAACATGATCGTTGTATAAGGAAAAGGTATACTTCCAAGTCTGCGGTCGCTGAACATCATTTTACTACAGGTCACAAGATAGATTTTGATAATGTTTCGTTGATTGCCAAATCTCCATTCTTTTTCAACAGGAAATTCCGAGAAAGCATAGAAATCATCAAACACCCCAATAACTTCAATCGTGGTTTTGAACTATCCCCTCTTTGGTTCCCGGTTATTAGTCATTTATCAAAAACACGCCCCCTAGCAACCGTAACCCAATCAGGGTCGAGCTTAATCATCCGTGACGAGCCTTTTCCTTTAAATACGGAGACCATTTCTTCTTAAGTCACTTCTACGGAGTTTAGAATCTGGCTTGGTTCACAAGTTGATTACCTAACTCGGTAGTGGTTCTTTGTTAGATTTTCGTTTGCTTTTTCAGGTTATCGTTTTCTTTCTTACCTTTTCATAGTTTAGGTTATGGCTTGTTTTACAAGTGGATAACCTAACTTTTGAGAAGTTCTTAGTTAGATTTCGATTGCTTGTTTGAGTTTTGCGATTTATCTCACGCCCTGATGAAGCCCCTTACGAAAGTGGGCGAAACGTTGGCAGCTCCGGTTGCAACTATGACACGGTCCAAACCCGGAAGACATTCTAATGTTAGTATAGATTCCGGCCGTGGAAGCCTTCGCTATTACAGCACACAGTCAATTTCATTTTTCACAGCATAATCTGCTTCTCCATATCCATTATCGGTTTTTCGGTTTTTGAAAGAACGTATTTAAGCAGTATACAATTACGTTTCTTAAAAAGTTCAGAAGCATCTTCCCTCTGTTATTTCTTTCCTCTAGGCTGTAGTTTCCTATGTATTCTGTGTCATTTATTGTTTTTTTTTCTTACTTTTGCGTTGAAATTTCTTATCACGATGATGAAATGTGTCTTTTCTCTTCGCTTTGCTGTAGCTATGTTGTCATATACTTGTTCCACTTCTTCATCCTCGGAGGAGCTTGTTGGGGCATATACATTTATTATTTGCATGTTGTATCGGTTGTTTAGTCTTATTATAATGTATATAACTCGTTCAGATATCAAGTGGTATTTTATTACTGCATGATTAATCTTTTTGTTAACCATAAAACCTACGCTTCCAATATGATGGTTTACATCCGAGTTCTTCTGGTATAATATGTGACCCGATCTTAAGGTTGTGGTTTTCTCTTGGCCGACGTGTCTCAGACAGTCCAATGATATCCCAATTAATGTGCTGTAGTTCTCGTGTTCTTCTAAGTGTTCTTCTGTTCTCAACGTTCTTATGTTGTAAGTTGTAATAAAGAGACGCTTGGCTGAGCCTTGTGTTTTTTAAACAAATGTTTGCTTCCCCCAGAATCCATGAGGCAGACTGGTTTAACAGGGTGAGATTCTGAGTTAACTGTACTCACCTGGGGTAATTTGGTTTTAGAATTTGTCATTTACATTTGTTGGGTTGGTTTGGTTTGAAGGTTTTGGGAGTTAAAACGCCACGCTTGCCGAGCGTGTTGGCGAGTGGTTGATTTGCAGCCGACTAACTTGGGAACAGACGTTGTTTGTGACCGCTCACTTTGAGACAGACGTCACGTTACCTGTTGGTCCGCGGGAGGTATTTGATTTTCCTCGTACTTCTCATATCTGGGGGACATTCCCCTATCCGCCACTTGGAGACGCGTCCTCTAGGGGTTACAGGTTTCCCCGAGGAACAAATTTATGAACTACAGTATCTAGGCAATATAAAAGTAGTAATAGAACCACCCCACAAAAAAACATTATCCAGTGCACTAGGTGTCAACTATATGGTCACTCGAAGACTTACTGCAACAGGCCTTATTAATGTGTCAAATGTGGAAGTAACAATAAATCAGATGTTTACCCAAAACACAAAACGTCATACCGCGAACTACAAAAAATATACGGTTTATATGGACTTTGTTAATGCAAAAAGGAAAGCATCCGGACAAATTACCCATACTTCGAAGTATCAACATCCATTCCAAAACCAAAATGTAGTTGGAGCAAACCATCTTAATGAAACTTTAGTATGCTTTCCACGGTAATAAATAAATTCAATAATGGACGTTGAATCTATTTGCGTTGCCAAGTAGAATGCCAACGTTCTCTGCAACCACAAAACGGAAATAATAAATTTTCTCCAACATAATAAAATTGATATATTACTCGTATCAGAAACGCATTTTACTGAACGCACGATGTTTAAAATATCGCATTACTCTATATGTCATCTTGACGACAGGGCGCACGGTGGCGCTGCAGTTAGTATAAATAACGCCATAATCTACGATGAAGAGTATAAATACCAAACAGATCAAATACAGGCAAGAGTGGTTCATGCCAACGCCCAGCCGCGGTCGTTTAACAGTGCTGCAATGTACAGTCCTCCTAGACACGTAATTAGTACAATAGAATACCAAAACTTTTTTGGAGAACAATCAGGAAAATTCATCATAGGAGACGACTGGAATGCAAAACATACAGATTGGGAATCGAGACTTTGCACTACAACAGGAAGGCTTTTATTTGTCTACAGGTCAACTTACCTACTGGCCATCGGATGATAATAAAACCCCCGATCTTCTGGACTTCTTTATTCTGAAAGGTATTTCACTTAGTTACGAAGATGTAAAATTATTCTGGGACCTCTCCATAGATCACAATCCCATCGACCAATAGCTTCTAAAATCACGTCATCGAGGACAAGCTGGCCTGTATTACAACATGCTTAGATGAAAAACTGCGGCTAAATATTCCATTAAAACAAGATGAAATTGACAGTGAGGTAAATTACCTCATCCAAGCTATACATACGGCTGCAAAACTAGCTACGACCTAAATAAACTTAGAAAAAAAAACCAGCTGTCAACATTTCCGTGTACATCAAACAGTTGCTAAAAAAAAAGAGCTTGACGCACATGGCAAAGAAGTCGTAATCCAATACACAAGACAAAATACAATAGTCTAACTCGACAATTAAAAACAGCATATGATATTCGAAACGTTATTTTTGAATCATTTATCACTAGTCTGACCCAAGAAGACCACACAGTTTGGAAAGCAACCAAATCTTTCAAGCGATCGACGCAGCACATTCCACCTCTAAGAAAAGAACATGGAAGTTGGGCAAAAACTAAACACGATAAGGCTACTGCCTTTGCAAAACACCTGTCATAAGTCTATAGTGCGCACTTTTCAGAACGATACTGCCAAGTAAAATTCCACACAGAAATTTCAAACTATTACCCTATAAAGTCCGGTGTCTCACAGGGAAGTGTCTTGGGCCCCATTTTCTACCTAATTTTCACGGCTGACATCTCGACTACAAACGCAATCACAACTGCCATATTCGCTGATGATACGGCAGTAATATCCATGAGCGACAATCCTTAAATTGTAATTAATAACTTGCAAACATACAAGACTGTTTAGGCAAATGGAAATTCAAGGTCAACCTTATAAAGTCTACGCAAATCATCTTTAACAACTGAAACAATAGGTGTCCTTCAGTCTCACTAAACAATATGCAACTGTCAGTTAACACCTAAGTAAAGTACCTCGGATTAATCATAGATCAAAAACTTACCTGGAAGCCGCATATTATGGCAAAGAAAACTCAACTCCAGCTCTGGGGATGCGCAAAACCATCCAATACACAAAAAACCACTGAAATCTTAAAACGGTATCTAAAGTATTGTCAATTTTCAGTAAAGCGTAACTGTTCTTTTTGGTCACATTGCTAAGGTGTCTGTAGTTTTTGCTAAACTTTGTTGATCCATTCTTCTTCTTTGCTAGTACCCTTGGAGACGCCCATGGACTATTTAAACGCTCAAGGACATCTTCTATTTCCATATGTGTAATTATTTGTTCAGCTTTTTTGCATTTTGCAAAAAGAAGTTGTGGATGTTGTATCAGCTTAGCGTCTCCGGTATTAATTTTGTACTTCACTACGTCAGTTTTTCCTTTGGAACCACTCTCCAGCAAAAACACATCTTGATACAGCTGGATCAACGTTCTAACTTTAGCCAGTTGGTTTTGGCTAAGGTTTTTGCATTTGTAGGTAAGAATATATAATCAATGTTGTGGAAAACTCTATAGCGACGTAGCTTCACTAAAATTTACGCATCTCACAATTTGAGATACGAACGTACATTGGCCTACCGTGATCTTCTTTTTCAATGTTATCGGATCCGAGTTGACATTCAGAATCTATACTGGCACGATGTTTTTCACTTCTACTAATGTTCTACCAATTAGTAGTTCCTTTTCAACTAAGTCGCTCTCTATTGGTTCCATAGCGCCAATGTAGCTTTCTCGGAGATTTTTATCCAGGCGTACTATTATCACACTTCTTCACTGAATAAGACTCGCACAGGTGCCTTTACTGACAAATGAGAAGGAATTCCTTCGCTGTCAATCTTAAAGATATAATTTTTCATATCCAAATGGAAGCCATACTTTATAACATCTTTTCTTAGGATACTTGTTGGTCGAATATTCAATTTTTTAAACCAATGGTTATTTTTACTTGTCCATAAATTGGTATTTCTTTGCCAGTCGTACCGTTACCTGTAAATTTTTTTCATTTTTCAATAACATAATAGGATACATGATAGTCTTTGTCGCTCCTGTGTCAACCAGTAATTGAACACTTTGTTCATTGATCTTGCCATCGAGATAAATGCTGTGTAATTCGTTGATAGGCGATGGTATTTGAATGGTAATCTCTGGGACATGGATCTTTGAAATCAACTTTTGCCCTATTTGGTTTTCCGAATGCTCTTTTAGTCCTTTTTTGGGCTTAGTACAGTGTCGTCGTAATTGTCTCTCTAACGTGGAATTCCAGCACATCATTTCTTCTTCCCGAGCTACTTCTTCGCGGAATACACGTTGCACTATTTCCTCGATGCTTTTTTATGTCTGCGAGGGTCCTTCTGCAGCACAACGGAGCTTATGGTTGCTTTGGTGCAACGCCTGCTTTGTTACTTTGCATTCTAAAGCTTGGGTGATTTTTAGAATAGTCAATTGCTCTAAGAAAGTATCTGATGCTGTAGGATGCGCAATCTGGCGATGTCAGCCTCAAACTCTTGAAAACTCTTCGCAGCGTTTTGAACACGATTCTTTATTTGGATTTGGTATACTTGTTGAAAATGAACATCTCCATAACTTATTTCTAAACGTGAAACTAAAAGCGTTAACACTCTGCAAGATACCAAGCGTTTCTCTACGTAAAGTCACTATTAAAAACATCGCTTGCTGTTTGTGTAGGTTGACCATGAAACTTCACCATTAAAATTTGGAGGTGGTGACACTTCCTTCACCATGCCAATTTATTTGGTTGATTCTATCTTCGAGCAGTTGCATTCTTTCTCCTAATTTATTTGTTGATTCTTTTTTTATTGATTTGAGAAATTATAATAATTTTGCGTTCATGGTTACGGCTTACGAACAAGTTATCAACTTAAATTATGTACACTAATAATAAGTCTAATGAATAAAATGCAATTGTTTTTTTCATAGCACTGAATTTTAAAAACGAATTTTTATTATTACATGCACGGATTTAATGAATTAAGAGTTTATAAACACACACGAAGCACGAACTAATCATTTGTTTGTTTAACACACAGCGTTTTATCAATGGTTTTGTATTACGGATCTCGTCCTACACCTGACGCCAATGTAACGAATTTTATTATTAACGTATTTAAACTAACTCTTCACGCGGTTATTGATTATTATAATCTTAAATAAAAACACAATACAAGCTAAAGTAAAATAACAAACTAATAGTTTAATAGAAACAACACTTACATTAATTTATTTATTACTGTAACAGTTTATTGTTTGTAACGTTTCTTTTACATTTTTGGTGGTTTCATTTACAAATTTGTGATTTCTTTCTTGCCTTCATGATTTTTATTAGTGCGAACATACCGAAGATGCATGAATGAGCGTGATTTAAGTCGCAGTCGCTACTTACATGCCATGCAATACAAATTTTAACTTTTTATGAGACAGTGCATACCAAAGACCGCTTATCTCGCGGTCTAAGGCGATATCGATGCCAAAACAAAACAGTTTGCTTTTTATTACCGTAGAACGATGTGGTGCAATACTACCTAGAATTTTTAAATTTTAATTCAAATTTGAAAAACATGTTCAATTTTATAATAAAACATCAATGTAAACCGCGATCGCAAATTAAAACGCAACCTAAACCGCGACTTAAATTGCAACGTGAACCGCGATCTATCTTCGGTATGTTCGTACCCACAAAAGTATGAGTAAAACTTTAGCAACTCCGGCTATGAAATTGATTTCGTCATACATGCTTTCCTTTTTAGTTATTTTGGTAACCATTGAATGTAATTAAACTGTTCTTACTATTACTAGAAAATTATGATTAATTACAACTGCAATTAACTTACAACAAAATCAAACGTTTAACTTTTTGTGTAAATAATTATTTTTTTATATTTCAGATCGAAAACGAAAATTACTCTACGTCAACTGACTGATGGGAAACATTTTATACAATTAATCTACGACGATCGTGACAATATATTAGACTGCGAATATCTGCATCAAAAAGACGAAGTTGAATTATTCGAAATTAAGTTTGATGAAGATATTAACAAATCTACCTCGAATCTAACTATAGAAACATTAGATAATAGAAGATTACCCGAAAATATAAGAAAATGGTTTAATTTCTCGCATCTCAGGAACTTATGTAGGAAGAATCACAAGCGAATAAAGAAGACCTTACGCGAAAGTGAAATCCAACACGGGTCCATGCACAAAAGGTTCGTACTTTAAAATCTTAACTTCAAATTGTGACAATTGGTGTGTTTATTTTTTGAAAAAATAACACCGTGAAAGGAGATCGAGTGCGTTTAATCCTCACCAATTGTTTGCGTTTGAAGGTGTTTACACTGTACTTCACTTGTGCTTTTCAAAAGAAGTGATTCATTAAAAGGCCAAACAATTTTTATTTGACTTTATGTTAATAGATGTTGAACCAACACGGTTTTTGAAACTTTTAATGGATTATTGAATAATTACGAACGACATTTCTGTGTCGCACTCTTCGTGTTGTGCTTGAAATCATCAAAGTACTGTTACGTACGTTTGTTTTTCTAGTAGCTTTAAGTGGTGAATGGTGATGGGTATTAACATTAGATTTATGTTATTAAATTTACCGCGCATTAACAACTAACAATGTGCATGCCAGCTTGTTTGGTTTAAAATTATTAATTCATTTTTAACCATTTCATTGCTTCATCTTTACTTACGTCTCTATTATATGTCTGTTTTTTTACACACGTTTTTAATTACGCAAATCATCTCTTAATTATACTTAAATTTAGTAGTTTTAATTTGTTAAGTAATTAATCATTGTTATTTAATTTTACTTTTTAAACTCAAGCGATATAGATAATTTAATCTTTTTTATATTTTTTAAGTGAGACGTTTTATAAAAGGCTTGTTCTTGTAGCTGCTCGATCGTTTTATTAATTAGAAGTTTTAAAAACATCGTCTAGGAAAGTAATTCCTTTAATTATTAACAAAAGTCAACGTCAGGTATATAAAACAAAACTTAAAGACAACTATCCAATCCTCTTTATATAATAAACGTAAAAGTTCTCCAAACAGCGTGTAGTAAATATTCATGATGCACGGTGTCGACCGACTTTCTCAACCCACGAAGATTTCTTTTGCGAGTCTTGTTCTCCTTCGGTTGACTACATTTTCTTATAGGTATCAGCGGAGTTTGATCCGATACAAAAAAAGGCACAGTATGATTCGCAATAAAGAAAAAAGACTTAATAATAGAGTTCTCACCACCACCTTGCCGTTTACTTGGCATACTACTGAGAGCTGACGTGTTACATGTCGTTATTTTTCTATAAGTAATAATTTGCAGTAAAATTCACGCCATCACTGTTGGCGGACTCCACTGTTTGTAAAATGCGTAGTTGTTTTAACATTTACAAGAGGGAAGCGCAAACTAAACTAACTTTCACTTTGCATATTTAACATCGCTGTAAACGTTTGATTTTGTCAAGACGCTATCCGCTACATTGTAATAAGTAATTTTTCTTTCGACTTAATGTTTCTTATTGGTTATTTCTATTACGCTTTTAGCGATATGCTAACGACATAGTTGACCAATTACGATTAAAGATACGGTGTTTGTTAATTATTCTATTTGTCATTAAATTTTTTAAATCTTTATTATTCTGTTAAACTAAACTTAGTAGTAGTACATGTTATCATTGGATAAAATTATACTACCTTGTTACATTGTTGTTGATCGTTTTTGTTGCTCTATTCTAATTGCTTCGTAGTGGGTTTGGACGTGCTTTTGATATCTCCGAGCCGAGGATCTTTATTAGTACGAGGAGTGGTGCTTAGGTTTTTCCTATCTTTATTATAGTTTTTCAATCACGCCCACTAACCGACATCGTATCTACCGGTGACGTGGTTGTTACCAACGGGGATCACTACTGGTTTCAGACGTTTGAAATCAGCTAAACTGTACCTCGATGTTGTGGTTTATTTTTGTTCTCGCCAAGTTTGGGCCATTTTTTGTAAGAAAGGCGTAATTTGCGGTATAATGTTATCTGGGTCTACCGCTTTTCGAGTACGAAGCTCTCGACCAATTAGTAGGTAGGCCCCAGTTTTCTTTGTGGTTTTCAATTGCAAAGCGTATAACGGACAACGTTTCAGGCCAAGACGCATGATTTGAGATCACGATTCTTACACGTTACACTATAGTTGTAGACGGATGATATAAAGGCATGAGATTCTGTTTTATATTTAAATGGTGGCAAACTTTTTGTATTACTGATACAACAAATTGACTACCGTTATAATTAGTAGTTTCCCAAATCGAAAAAAAAAATCCTTTATGAGTACGTTTACGCATTTATCGACTGTGGCTTGTTCTAACGCAAACAATTTAACTCATCCATTTTCACCAAGGGTGTTTAAATTAACCCAGCAGATTTATGATTTTTCGTGTAATAACGTTGTCATTCCTTGCACGAACTCACGTAATTGTACTCATAATGACGTATATCCACAAAATAGTTCGTTCGGCAACATCGTGGGCAGCAATCGAAGCATGGTATTCTTCTAACAAACGTGTTCTTTTTTGAGTTGGAAAAAAAAATGGCATAAAGTGGATTATTATGGAAAAAACTATCATCAAACGCTGCTCCACGACCTCCGAAATCCAAACGTAAGAAGGGCGTTTGGCCACATCTATATCTATAGCTTGTGCTTCCTTTTACGGTAGAAAAACAATTGAAATTTTGAACCATTACGCGACTGTGAGTGGAAAGTTGCTATCTGTCGTTACACATATTGACTTTGAATTAACATTGCTCACCGAGCAACGATTTTAAAGGTTGATGATCCGTTGCTACTATAACGGATCAATTGTCTACGTATCTTCTCAACTTATTTAAACTCCATACATAAAGCTTTTTGTTCAGTGCAACTGTAATTACGTTTAGCAGATGTCAGATTACTTAAGGCATATTCAATTGGCCGTTGTTCAGAACTTTCTCCTTATAGACGCATAAGCGAATGCATTGGTTTGGTGCTTTCGTTCTATCAACGCTATCAGTTTTTGATAAGATTGCTATTGTATTACCCAAATCTAAATAGCCGTTAAAGGTCGGGCTATTACAGCAAAGTTTTTAACAAAGTTCGTGAACTAAATGCAGGTCTAGCGAAAGGATTTACCATCCTTGATGTTTCGTGGCAATCACCGTAATTTTAATCGGAAATTATTTTGGTCTTTGGTCTTTATTGAAATAAATTAAATACATAGAAATTTGTATAAAAAAAAAGAAAGAAAAATAAACATATGCCACAAATCGATTAACTAATTTTGCTACAAGCTTCTAGTAATTTACGAACCTGCACGGCCAACTCACTGTAGGATTGAAACCATACCTATCGGAGAGAGGGGAGGCTCAAGTGACTTTATTTTAAAGGGCGTCAGATCTTTTTTTCTTTGCAGAAATAGCTCCTGCTAGATCAGCACAGGAGAAGAAAGAAACTAAATCGTTAACAACAATTGCACTTTAATTACTTTAGAATGATAAATAGATTAAAATTTGAATCAATAACAATTACAAGATAAGTTGATGGCATCACAGTGAATAAATTTAGTCCAAGTACAAATATAAGCAGGTACTAAAATATCGGAAGTATCGTCAACTTACACTACACTTAAAACAAAAGTGTAACCATCACAACATATAAAAAAAATTTTCATAAGTAGATTACATTAATAATAGTAATAATTGACAGTTGACGTAATCAGCATGCAATAGTAATTTACTTAAACTAATTGAGTGATAATAATAAGAAGCAAATCAATTCAAACGTTTCGACACGATTAGTAAATATGATTATTCATGAGTAGCACCGTAGCGACAATGAATAATTAAAATCAAAAATTGACTTACCAAGATTCAGGTGTACCTTCAGAAAACATTTTCCTACTGGCTTCCTGTAATCAAACTTCCTGAAAATAATCGTGTCTACCTGGCGACTTACAAACTACAACAGGTAAAAGAAACATTTAAAAAAAGTAATAGAACCGAAACGTATCGTATGCTGTTACAATATGTCTTTTTCGTCCACGATGGTATTAGATATTAATTGCCTCCGAAGAGAATTTCAATTGTGTCTGGTACTTAGACCCTTCCGTACAAGATGATATTATTTAACGGTATTAATTGCCTCCGGATAGAAATTCTGCCCTTGTATCGCAGCGTTCTTAGGTCTACAGCTTCCGATTATAATTTTTCCTTTGTAGATTTTAAACTAAGACAAGAACACCCATATTTAAGAGGTAGCGCCTGCGTAGAGTAAATTAATTAATTATAGATACTTACATTTCCCATCATTTCACAACACGTGGATGTTTTAAGGAAACGATTTTTAATTCACGCAGACATAGGTTATATCGTGAACGATGTTAAAGTCAAAAATGCCCATAGCTCGTCTTCTCAATACGAAAGGACCAACGATAGATGGCGTCGTGAAATGGAAAAGTAATTTTAATTAAATCAATATACAGGATACTGCATTTTTAAATTTATGCACGTAACAAGTTTGTTTACATTCAGTCGCGAAAGAAATTAATAATCAACAAATATAATTAATAACAATGATTTAAATGTATCCCAAAAAAACTTACCCCACCGAAGTTCTTTGCAGCAAGTAGTAAACGTTAATTACTTCCAAATTTAATTCACGAGACGTGTGTAGTATGTAAGCTTACATGTACGCCGTGGTTTGCCAAAATCTGGCCTTGACTACGTAAAACGTCAGGGTACTCAAAACAAATGAGTTAATATGATTTACAATGAAAAAAAAAACAATAAGAATTGAATACAATTAAGACATTTCAATATACGAGGTACCCAAAACTAACTGGAATAGCATTGCCGTAGGCGGAGTTTGTGTCGAACGCATTTTTGCAGCTAGCCGTGTATAGCGCAACTCATTACCAGTTCAGCGCCGTTTATGTTGTTGACCTGGCTTTTTTTTCTATGTGAAGAAATTTTTTGCTAGCCCTGTTTTATTCTTGTTTAGTTTTTATGATTACAAGTTTAAGTAAGCAACGTGCAGCTGTAAAATTTTGTTTTCTAAAATGCAGCTAAAACTGTTTTAATGTTACAAACAGCTTATAAAGATGACACTATAGGAAAAACTCAAGGGTACGAATGGTTTGCTCAGTTTAAAAATGGCGACATGTCAATTGATGACAATCAACTGCCGGAATCGGCAAAAATGCTGAAAAAAATTGAGAGTTTCTGCTTACACATCGTCTACAGACAGTTGATCAACTATTAGATTAGTGAGTTACCTTGAAACTTGGTTCAGCAAATTTTTAACAAACATTTGGAAATGAAAACGATTACTGCCAAGTTTTTTTGGGTTCTGATAGACAATATAAAAGAACGCCAAGTTTAAACATGTTGTGTTTTAAAACAAGAGCTTGAAATTAAACCAAACTTTCTGTCAAATGTGATGAGTCATGCTGCTATGGTTACGACCCAGAAACAAAGCAACAGTCAAGCCAATGGGAGGCGTCAAGTCAAATCAAACATCAAAACAATGGTGATTTGCTTTTTTGATGCCAAAACCATCTCTGTTAGCCAATTATTGGCTAAGAATAGTATGGCCCTTCTGCCCCACGCACCTTATTTGCTTGATTCGGCTCCGTGCGACTTTTTATATTTCCACGCATAAAAAGGGACATGAACAAACTCAGATTTGACAATATTGAAGAGATAAAAAAAACGAGAGTGGAGCTGTCAGCAATTTCTAAAAATGTTTCAAACAATAGAAGCACCGGTGTTATAAATATATTAGTTGCAATACAAAGTATTTTGAAGCGGATAAGATTGTATTGTAAAAAATTAAAAAATAGTGTGATCCGTTCGACTTAAAATAGCACAGCTTTCTGAGAGCATTAGATATGTGATCCGGAGAAAATTATACTTTTCATAGTTTAATAACACTAGGACAGCCGCCTCGACCCCAGTAAACTTGCAACAAAAATTAAATTTTTAACGTATTAAAACATGGCCGACAGCATCTTCAATTACCTGTGAACGCCAACTCAATTAAAAAATCGCTTTAATTTTGCTAGTATACTAAACAATTTTTCATAATCGCTAAAAGTGTAATAGAAATAACCGACGATAAAAATTAAATAGAATAATGAATTACTTACAATTTAGCGGACAGTGTCTTAACAAAACTGACCGTTCACAGCGACTTAAAGTATGCAAATGAAAGTGTCAATTTCTTCCTCTAAATGCCAAATAAGTTTAAGAATTTCACAGTCAGTGGGGTCCGCAAACAGTGGCGTCGTGAATTTTAATTACAATAACGACTTTTAGAAAATGAATCAGTAATGACATGTAACAAGATATTTTACACTTATACGCGCGGAAAAACATTTATTCCGGTCCGATTTTGTAATTGCATTTACCTTCCGACAATCAACACACACTTGTACTTCTTTGTTTTTCTTGGATACAAGCACTACGGGAGAAGTCCATTGCAATTCACACTCTTGTAGTACGTTATTCTCTAACGTTTTCTCAATTTTTGTGCGTAATATTGCTTTATTGTGAACAGTCATTTGATAAGGCGGTGTGGAGAATAATCTCTACGGTCAATATAATACTCAGCAAATTCTGTTGTACCTCTCCTTTGTTTGAGGATTTCGTGGTTCAAATTTAACAAAGCGTTCAGTTTTCTACTTAACATAGTATCTTCATCAGCACGGAGCCGGTCGAATGCATGAACCGAAAGCGGAATTGTATTTTTCATCGAAATTTCAAAACCAAGAACAAAATCTGGCGTTGAGTCAGTAGAGAAATACCATTTTCTTGTAGCAACATTAATAACTATTTGGGAATTTTGCATAGATTCAATCTCCAAAGATGCCTAAGCAGACTCGAACACGTTTCACTTTGAACATTTAGATCGAACGTAATCTGGTGTGCCACAACGAAAACACGAAATTGACGAAAGCGTAATACATATATGTTGGGACGCTGATTCCGTTTTGAGTTACGTATCTGGTTTAGTCTTATTAGTCGCTTCATGAGTAAGTTTTTTGCATTAACGGTAGAATGACCAAACAGTTTACAATAACGCTATCGACCATTTGTCTTTCTAACATTCGGGCCTTTGACTGTTTTTTTAATAGGTTTTTTGTCTTTTACTACATGCTTTTGTATCACAATCAATTCTACTGGTTTTGATAATTTTAATAGATCATTAAAAGTTTTTATTTTGCCGCATGAAATCTTTTCACAAATATTTATATCTAAACCATTTCTAACTGGATTTATTTACTTAAATTGCTTTTTGGTAGATGCGCAATAATTATACCGATACTTACCACCAAACACATCTGTTGGAGTTTTTGTACTTTGTTCTGAAGAACAATTCGCGATATACACGGCACAAATTGGTTTTTTGGGTTTAAAAGTCAAACGAAGCGGATCTACTGCTTTTGACCAAGTATCAGTACAAATGTAGTTTTTTACTCCTTGCCCTCAGGAAGCAGCAAAGCCGTCTAACGGAAATGGCATTTCTTGGAGAGCGTTAGTATCTGACACGTTTGTTACTGTTTATGGCGTCAATAAAAGCATTGATGTCTAAATTTTTTTTCGGATCACATTTTGAAAAATTTCTACTTTTCGTTTCCGGAATTACATTTGTCATACGACTACTGTTTAATAACGTTTAAAATTGAGTATCACTAATAGTAATTTGTTCCGTCATTTTTGTTAATTCTTTCGGCAATTAAAAAAAAAATGACGGTTAGAAGACATACAAATATACTAATAGATAAACCTCAATACAATGGTCAAATATTTTAACAAACATGCAAGATTACTGATATAGTACAGGGAAAAATGAATCCGTTTATAAACAGCATAAACAATATTGGTGCGGATCTCAAGTATTTTAATTTTCTTGCCAAAATTGAATTTTAATTCCAAAAAATTGCAAAGCAAAACTATGATACACAAAAGTAAAACTTTTACCTGACAACGTTGAGAATCGGAATTATTCTATTATTTATAGGCAATGTTCGTTGATTTTGACTTTCCAATACTGTAATATTAAAAACTACTTTTACTAGCACAAAATTTCAAAATTTTGATCAATAGTTTTTTCACTTTTATTAATCGTTCAAGGCCGCGAGTTGGGCGCCAATTTATAAAAAGTTTCTTCTTCTTGTAACCGCAGGTTTGTTTTATTGATTAGAATTAGTTATTAACAAAAGTCAGGTACATAAAACAAAATTAAGGACAACTATTCAGCTCAAGAAGACACGTTGTAGTTTTTAATTGGGTTCTGGTAAAAATTGCGATGCCGTAATCCTAAATTTTGACTATTTGTAGACAGATATTTTTCCTGTTTTCAAGAGATCCTGTTTTTACAATAAAAATAATTAACTCAATGTCTGAATTACTGTGCAACGACTTTCATTCTTAATATGCTTAAGTCCACATTTTTTACTAATTATTCTGCTATAGGCCCATTGTAACGCAAGAAATTGACGAGCTAATTCTTGGATTTTACTAATAAATTTTGACGGTCAAAAGACCCGAATTATCCTTGTGGTTATTTACAGTGACGTCGATCATAAACTTAAATTTAACTGTGATTGAAGTTTGACATTGTTAATACGCCGATGAAAAACTATAAATAAAATTATAATTAAATCTGTCACATCACAATAACGATTTTATTTTATGATAATTTATTTTTGGAATATCATTCATTGCTTGGGTATGTGGCATGGGCATTTTTTTGCTTTCATATCATTTTGGTTTATTTTTTTAAATTTCAATTAGCACTATTTTCGTATAGGTCAAGAAAAACGCGAGCGATATCGGATTATCTAATAGCCCCGGGTACGCTTTGGTGCGGTTATCAGGACAAAGCTAATTCTTATACAGAATTAGGTGGTATGTCTTTAACCGACAAATGTTGCCGGAGACATGATCATTGCAAGATGAACATACATGGGTTCAGTAGGAAGTACAACTATTACAACGCTAAACCTTTTACGTTATCGCATTGTTTTTGTGACAGCAGGTATGATTTTTATTTTTTTAATTTTTTTTTAAATTTTATTTTTTAATGGTTTTGTTTTGTAAAACGTAAAAAATGCTTTCTGGCGTCGCAAACATTTTTCGTGTTTATATTTTTAATGTTTTTTAGTTGTTTATAGGAGTCATATACATACATACATACATACACACATACAAACTAACAATGAAACGATACATTCGCATAACTAAGCAAATATGATCGTGGGTATGCTAGTACATTAAAAAAATATTAAAAAAAAAGAGTCATTGATTGATTTTAAGTGTATTGGAATAAAAAAAGTATACCGGGTATTTATATCATGATTTTAAGCGTAAGGATTTAAATTTGGTTAAATAAAAAACAGTTAAATGCCACAAATTAAAGAAACTATAAAAAACGTGATCTTGCGATACAAACAATGACTTGGTTACCCAATTACCAGCTTTTAAAAAAACGCACTGGGTCTAATTTACTTAAACATGTTTAAATTAGCTACTATAATAATGTTTAAAACAAATTTGAAATTATTTTGTTATGGTATCTTTAACCAGACACTATGTTTCTGTTTTTCGTAAAGTATTTGAATCACATTCTTAAATTTATGGCATCGCTTAATTGCTTGTACGGTGGGACTACGCGCTTGATTTTTTGGACTAAAAATTGTACGTAATTGATTTTTTTTTAAATTTGCTTTCGGATTTAGTAGATAAAAATTTAAAAGAAGGTACTTACTGTCGATTCTGCTACCATTGCTTAAATTAGCTCTAAAAGGCATCCTAAGAGAACTAATTAATTTAATCAGCTATATTGAAGTACAATATACATAGTAAGTCTATAATTCTTCTGTTTTAAAAAGCTGTAAAACAAGCCTTTTTTGGTTAATTTTAATAAACGATGCTGAAAGTGGTTTTTACTGCTTGACATTTTGATTCGCGGTTTAATTGATTGCTTCGCGATCTTATTCGTTGTTTGATCTAATTATCTTTTGCGTTTTGATATTAATTTGGATTTTAAGAAATAGATCCACAAATTACAAATTAAAACCCAAATTCTTATCAAAACGTGAATAAAAATAATTTGATCAAACAGCCAAATACACCACGCATTAACATGGAAATTAAACCGCAAAGCAATCAATTCAACCGCGAATCATAATGATAAACATCGAATTAAGTAACGAAACCGCGCATAAAAACTTGATGAAAACGCGGATTAATACGCGAACGCGAATTAAACCGTGTAGACGCAAATCAAAACGGGGACAAGTTAATTAAACCGCAGATTATAACGCGAATCAAACTGCAAAGCAGTAGATTAAACCGCGAATGAAAACATCAAACACATATGAGCTTTATGTCTTCTTAACGTAGAGCTTTATTTAAGTCAATCTTACTACTTTTTTTTTAATCATCAAAAGTATACATTTATAGTAAATAATTATTAAAAAAATCATAAATGCAAAAACCAATTAATTCTATAATCGGTTTTACGAGCATTCAAAGTTAAATATATGTCTTTATGTGTCTTCAAAATGCATTTTTGTTTAAAGCAACAGTTATAGTTTAATTTATTTAAATAAAATCACAAAAATACGCTTTCAGTAGAGAATTAGCTGAGGAAGTTCGAAACGTATGCCAATTTTGACTTCAACCATTTTTGCTTTAGTTTTAAAGTTAAAGTCAAACACATAGAGCTTTATGTTTTTTTAACGTATAGCTTTATTTAAATCACAGTTTCTACTTTTAGAATTCTAATTAAAGCATTGAAAAAATACGTTTCTAGTAAATTATTATTAGGAAAATAAAAAATTTAAACCAATTCTGATTTCTATGTCCGGTTTTGATTTCATGAGCCTTCAAAATCAAATATTGGTTTTTATGTGTCCTTGAAATGCATTTTTGTTTAAAGCAACAGTTGTAGTTAATTTTCTTTTAAATCATAAAAATACGCCTCCAGTAAGGAATTAGCTGAAAAAGTTCAAAACGTATACCAATTTTGACTTCATACTTCAAAGTCAAACATGTATTAACTTTATGCCTTTTTAACGTAGAGCTTTAATTAAAGTAATTTTTACTATTTTAATTAAAGTACTGAAAAGGATACGTTTTTAGAAAATAATTATTAAGAAAATCAAAAATGTAAACCAATTTTGAGTTCTAAAACCGGTTTTGATTTTATGCGCCTTCAGAATCAAATATATGATTCTAAGTGTCTTCAAAATGCATTTTTGTTTAAAGCAATAGTTGTAGTTAATTTTTTTTAATAAAATCATAAAAACACGCCTTCAGTAGGCAATTGGGTCAAAACGTATACAAAATTTTTAATTAGCATTCAAAGACATATGAGCTTGATGGCTTATTAGCGTAAAGCTTTATTTACATCAATGTTTCTACTTTTAGAATTCTAATTAAAGCATTGAAAATAGTACGATTCTAAGAAATTATTATTTCAATTAATTTAACCGCAAATCATAAAGATAAACATCGAATTAAGTAACGAAATCCCGAATAAAAACTTGATGAAAACACGGATTAAAACGCAAAATTGCGAATTAAACCGCCGAATAAAACGCGAACGCGAATTCAACCGTGTAGACGCAAATCAACATGGGGAAGTTAATTAAACCGCAGATTATAGCGCGAATCAAACCGCAAAGCAGTAGATTAAACCGCGAATCAAAACGTCAAACAGAGAGCTTTATTTAAGTCAATGTTACTTTTTTTAGTATTCTAATTAAATCATTGAAAAGTATACATTTAAAGTAAATGATTATTAAGAAAATCATAAATGTAAACCAATTTTGAGTTATACTAACATTAGAATGTCTTCCGGGTTTGGACCGTGTCATAGTTGTAACCGAAGCTGCCAACGTTTCGCCCACTTTCGTAAGGGACTTCATCAGGGCGTGAGATAAATCGCAAAACTCAAACAAGCAATCAAAATCTAACTAAAAACTTCTCAAAACTTAAGTTATCCACTTGTGAAACAAACCATAATCTAAACTCTGAAAAGGTAAGAAAGAAAACGATAACTTGAAAAAGCAAACGAAAATCTAACAAAGAACCACTACCGAGTTAGGTAATCAACTTGTGAACTAAGCCAGATTCTAAACTCCGTAGAAGTGACTTAAGAAGAAATAGTCTCCGTATTTAAAGGAAAAGGATCGTCATGGATGGTTAAGCTCGACCCTGATTGGGTTACGGTTGCTAGGGGACGTGTTTTTGATAAATGACTAATAACCGGGAACCAAAGGGGGGATAGTTCGCAACCATGATCGCGATTGAAGTTATTGGGGTGTTTGATGATTTCTATGCTTTCTCGGAATTTCCTGTTGAAAAAGAATGGAGATTTGGCAATCAACGAAACATTATCAAAATCTATCTTGTGACCTGTAGTAAAATGATGTTCAGCGACTGCAGACTTGGAAGTATACCTTTTCCTTATACAACGATCATGTTCTGAAATGCGAGTAATGACGGAACGACCGGTTTCACCAATGTAGACTAAACCACAAGAACGGGGAATTTGGTATACACCTTGAGATGAAAGTGTAGGAAATTTGTCTTTGGGAGAAGGAAGAATCTGAGAGAGTTTGCCTGTCGAGTTGAATATGGGTTTAATACCATTCTTACGAAGGAGTTTCCCTATTTGATCTGTAACCTTGTGAATGTAGGGTAAAAAGGCCAATTTCGGGCTGGATTCGGGAGTAGAAATGTCCTTAGATAATCGAGTACGTGGATGTAAACGACAATTAATAAATCTATGAATATCTCGCTTTACATAACCATTGTTCACTAAGGTTCTAGTAAGATGACGGAGTTCTGAGTCTAGATTCTCAGGTTGACAAATAGAAAAGGCACGATGAACCAAAGATTCAATAACAGAACGTTTCTGTGCAGGATGATGATGAGACGAAGCATGAAGGTATCTGTCCGTATGGGTGGGTTTGCGATAAACAGAATGGCTCAAAAATCCGTCGGGTTTACGAGTCACATAAACGTCAAGAAATGGAAGAGAACCATTACTTTCGATTTCCATAGTATATTTGATATCTAAGTGTTGATTGTTAAGATGATCAAGAAACTTAGACAATTCAAGATGACCATGAGACCAAACAATAAACGTGTCGTCAACATATCTAAACCACACTTTAGGTTTTAATATTGATGATTCTAAAGCAACCGTTTCAAAGGATTCCATAAAAATGTTAGCTACAACAGGTGATAGAGGAGAACCCTTAGCAGCACCAGAAACTTGTTCGTAAAACTTGTTATCAAATTGGAAGTAAGTAGAAGATAGACACTTTTCAATAAGAGGAACCAAACTCAAGTCCTTGCCATGTTGAGACAGAATCTGTTTGATGATAATAAACGAATCTTTAATAGGAACTTTAGTAAAAAGTGAAGTAACATCAAAGCTCACGAGAAGATCTTGGGGTTTAAGTTTTATAGTTTCTAGACGTTGAATAAAATGCTGAGAGTTGAGGATGTGAGAAGAGGTTTTACCTGTAAACTCGCAAACAATGTTGGACAAGAACTTGGCTAGCTTGTAGGTAGGAGATTGGATAGTACTAACGATAGGTCGAAAAGGAATACCTTGTTTGTGAATTTTGGGAAGTCCGTATAGACGAGGTGGTTTAGAATCTGATGGGGTAAGTCGACGTTTAGTTTCAGGAGGTAAATTGGAAGATTTGATGATTTGGCTAACCTCACGTTCAATCCTCGAAGTGGGGTTATGGGTTAGAGAGCGTAAGTTTTCTCAGACAAAATAGAATTGATTTTCGTAACATAATCAATTTGGTTCAAAACTACAGTGGCGTTGCCTTTGTCGGCGACCGGCGACGAAATACCTACTCACGGACAAGTCAAAGTAACCATTGGTTTGGGAAATGGAGTACTCGACCATCAAGTACTGGTAGCCGACATCACGGAAGAAGTTATCCTGGGAATGGACGTAATAAAGAAGTATGGGTTCCATTTGGATATGAAGAACGATGTCCTGAAGATCGACAATGAAGAAATTCCTTTTCATTCGTCAGAGAAGGCAGCCGTGCGAGTCTTATTGAGTGAAGACGTGATTCTACCTGCAAGGACTGAAAGTGTGGTGATGGCACGCCTGGATGGAAATCTCCGGGAAGGCTACATACGCGCGATTGAACCAATGGAAAGCGGTTTAGTTGAAAAGGGACTACTCGTTGCCAGAACCTTAGTACGAGTAAAGAAGACAATGCCAGTAAGGATCTTAAACATCAACTCAGATCCTGTAACGCTGAAAAAGAAGACCGTGGTAGGCCAATGCACGCCAGTATCACAAATTGTGAGATGCATGAAGTCGAACGAAGATACGTCGCCGAAGAAGTTTCCACAACATCTATTGGACATTCTTACCACCAAATGCGAAAACCTCAGCCAAGACCAGCTGGCTAAAGTTAAAGTGTTGATCCAAGAGTACCAAGATGTGTTCGCGCTGGAGAGTGGCTCCAAAGGAAGAACTAACGTGGTGAAACATAAAATTAATACCGGAGACGCTCGGCCGATACGACAACATCCACGCAGACTTCCTTTGGCGAAAAGAGAAGAAGCCGAACAAATAATTACGGATATGGAGAGAGAAGGCGTGATTGTACCTTCAAGTAGTCCATGGGCATCCCCAGTGGTACTCGTGAAGAAGAAGGATGGATCAAGGAGGTTTTGCGTAGACTACAGGCAGCTAAACGAAGTGACTAAAAAGGACAGCTACCCTTTACCCAGAATTGACGATACGCTAGACACCCTGTCAGGATCCCAGTGGTTTTCTACGTTAGATTTAAAGAGTGGATACTGGCAGGTAGAATTAGAACCCAAGGATCGTGAAAAACAGCTTTACGATCGGAACTGGTTTGTGGCAGTTCACCGTAATGCCCTTCGGCCTGTGTAACGCTCCTGCAACGTTCGAGCGTTTGATGGAGACCATCTTGCGCGGATTGTCTTGGAAGACGTGTTTGGTTTACCTGGACGACGTGATCGTGGTTGGAAGGTCGTTTGAAGAGCACTTGAACAACTTGAAGGAAGTGTTCCAGAGATTACGTGGGGCTAACCTCAAACTGAGCCCAAAGAAGTGCCACGTATTTAAGAAGGAAGTCCAATACCTTGGCCACGTCGTATCTAGAGATGGAGTAAGGGCTGACCCAGACAAAATCCGAGCAGTGCAAGCATGGCCAAGACCGATCGACAAACATCAGGTCCGAAGTTTCCTTGGGTTGTGCACTTATTATAGAAGATTTGTCCCCGGATTTGCCAATATTGCCAAACCATTTCTAAACTAACCGAAGAAAAAGCAGAATTTAGATGGAATGAAGACTGCGAAAATTCTTTTAATAAACTAAAACAGGCCCTAGTCACTTCGCCGATTTTGAGTTATCCAAGAGAAGATGGAAAGTTTGTTTTGGATACCGACGCAAGCAATCTGGCCATAGGCGCGGTCCTTTCGCAGGTTCAAGATGGACAAGAAAAGGTTATCGCGTACTTTAGCAAGGTTTTGTCCAGGCCAGAAAGGAATTATTGCGTGACTAGGAGGGAGCTGTTAGCAGTCGTTAAGTCCATCGAACATTTCTACAAGTATTTGTATGGACGAAAATTTTTACTGAGAACAGACCACGCCGCTTTAAAATGGCTACTGCAGTTCCGTAACCCAGAAGGACAAGTGGCAAGATGGATCGAGAGACTGCAAGAGTATGACTACGACACAGAACACCGGGCCGGAAGCAGTCATCGGAACGCTGATGCCTTGTCCAGAAGACCATGTCCGGCGGACTGCAGCCATTGTTTGCGACTGGAAGAAAAGTCGAATGCCTCCGGAGAACTGCTATGGTTGATGATGAGTGGGAACCTGAGCAGTTACGTCGCGAACAAGAAGACGATCCTGAAATAAGACTACTCCTGGACTGGAAAGAAAGCGGCCGACGACCAACCTGGGAAGAAGTGAGTGCTTTGGGCAAAAATATCAAAGCGTACTGGGCGCAGTGGGACTCCTTGATAGTAGAAGACGGTCTTCTTAAGCGATCCTAGAAAGTGCCGAGGGCACGGGAAACAGACTACAACTGGTAGTGCCAAAGAGCAGGGTGACTGAAGTGTTGAAGCATCTCCACGATGGGACATCGGGAGGACACTTTGGCATTAAGAAGACGTTGGGTAAAGTGCGAGAACGATTCTACTGGATGAACTGCAAAGAGGACGTCATGAAATGGTGCCGTAAATGCACAGTCTGCGCAGCAGGAAATGGTCCAGCGAGAAAGCGCAAAGCACCCATGAAACAATACAACGTAGGAAGCCCTTTGGAAAGAGTTGCGATTGACATCGCAGGGCCGTTCCCAGAATCCGATTCGGGAAATAAATACATCCTGGTGGCGATGGATTATTTCACGAAATGGACGGAGGCTTACGCCATACCCAACCAGGAAGCAGCTACGGTCGCAGACGTATTGGTAAAAGAATTTTTCTGCCGGTTTGGAGTTCCGTTGGAATTACACTCCGATCAAGGCCGCAATTTTGAGTCTGGGCTGTTTCAAGAAGTTTGCCGACTGTTAGGAATTAAGAAGACTAGGACAACGCCTCTCCATCCTCAATCTGACGGCATCGTTGAACGGATGAATCGAACAATGGGCAAGTACTTAGCCAAGGTAGTGTCCGAACACCAAAGAGACTGGGATCAGTACTTGCACCTTTTCTTAATGGCATACCGATCATCCGTTCACGAAAGCACAGGCCAAACACCATCCTGTGTCATGCTCGGTCGTGAGATAAGATTACCATGCGATCTTCAATTTGGGCGAAGACCGGAAGGAGAAGTTGCTGGAGAAGATTACGTCAGCAAGCTGGCCAAGAGGTTAGACGAAGTACATGAAGAGGTCCGTAAAAACACACAAATTGCCAGCGACAGGATGAAAACAAGATATGACGTCAAGGCGCAAAATGGTGGGTTTCAACCTGGCGATATGGTCTGGTTGTATAACCCTCAAAGGAGACGTGGTTTGTCGCCGAAGCTGCAAAGGCAATGGGAAGGCCCCTATGAAGTCGTGCAGCGTATTAACGACGTTATATACCGCATCCGAAAACCGCCCAGAGGCAAGCCAAAAGTGGTCCACGTCGATCGTCTAGCCCCGTTTGCTGGCGATAACCACAATGCGCAAATTCAGGTCCGAACCAGAGTAATAAGTAGCAGAACCAGGAATCCAATCGAAGAAATGGAGTTCGAGAAGTTTATGAACTTATACGGAGGTTCTGGAAAAGCTAGGTTCGGAGTTACCACTGAGGAACAACAAGACCTGTTTCAGATACAAAAGATTACGCCATCGCACATTGCGTGAGCGAGGACCTTGACATGTCCAAAGGGGTTGCAGTCGTGTTTAAAAAGAAGTTTGGGCAGCTAGATGAATTACGAAGACAGCAACCGGCAGTCGGAAAAGTTTTAGGACTACGTGGTGACGGACGCTTCGTTTTCTATTTGGTCACCAAGAAATACTCACGTGTCAAGCCGTTATACAAAGATCTATGGCGAACATTATGGAGCCTCAAGAGACAAATGGAGTTCCATCATGTTAAGAAATTGGCAGTACCCAAGCTTGGTTGTGGCTTAGATCGACTGAATTGGAGGACAGTTCGAAACATGTTGGAGGTCGTCTTCAGAGGAACAGGCATTCAAGTGTTGGTCTGTAGTTACCAACCGAGGAGAGTATTGGGTCGGGAAAAGTCCATTGACTGTTACTTTTATGGTCAAGGAAGTTGCCGGAATGGGGGAAACTGCCGCTATCGCCACGATCCCTTTTACCGGTGTCGCATCCAGTCTCCTGTTCTGGGACAGAACAGTCCTAAGACGGGGGCAGTGAAACGTCCGAGAAATTACTTGCAAATGCAAGAGCCTTCTAGAAACTGTTATCTAGTTTCTAGAAGATATAGCGAAAAGTACGGAACGCTCGAGAAGGTTTCGCCGATGTCTATAAATACGTAAGAAAGAAATCGTAGGTCAGTTATTGCTGGAATGTGAATGCATGCAGTATTAAGAAGATTATCAAGTTGAAATAAATACGTATCGTTAGCACGCGTCTGTCTACATAAATAAATCGAGAATAATCGAGTGAACGTGACTTATAGTGTAAACAAATTCGAGGACGTTATCTTATCTTATCTTAAGTGTTATACAACGGTTATACATAAATTATAGTGTAAGTGTTTTTATTATTAGATTTAATTAGTTCGGTTAATTTAAAAGTATACATATTTCTATAATAAGTAAACGTAGTTTTAGTCGTTTTAAATAAATTAGTTTTTAATAATAAATACGTAACAATAATATCATTAAAATACGCGTTTAGTAGAGAATTAGCTGAGAAAAACCAAAAAGTATACCAATTTTGACTTTAATCATTGCTTTAGATTTAATAAGAATTCAAAATCAAATGCATATGAACTTTAGGTCTTCTTAACATAAGGCTTTATTTTAACTAATGTTTCTAGTTTTAGAAATCTAATTAAAGCATTGAAAAGAATACGTTTCTAATAAATTATTATTAAGAAAATCAAAAATGTAAACCAAATTTAATTTTTATAATCTGTTTTGATTTTAGCAGCTTTCAAAGTCAAATATTTGATTTTGTCTTCAAAATGCATTGTTTTTTAAAGCAACGTATTTAATTTATTTGTTTAAATAAAATTATAAAAATACGCTTTCAGTACAGAATTAGCTGTGGAAATCCAAAAAGTATACCAGTTTTGACTTCATACTTCAAAGTCAAACACGTATGAGTTTTATGTCTTCTTAACATAGAGCTTTATTTAAATCAATGATTCTACTTTTAGGAATCTAATTAAAGCATTCGAGTACGTTTCTAGTAAATTATTATTTAGAAAATCAAAAATGTAAACCAATTTTAGTTTCAATAATCGGATTTTATTTTATGAGCTTTTAAAATTCAAATATTTGAATGTGTCTTCAAAATGCATTTTTGTTTAAAGCGACAGTCTAATAAATTTTTTTTAAATAAAATCATGAAAATACGCGTTTAGTACAGAATTAGTTGAGAAAATCCAAAAAGTAAAACAATTTTGACTTCAATCATTGCTTTAGAATTAATAAGAATTCAAAATCAAACACATGAACTTTTTTTAAATTAATGTTTCTACTTTTAGAATTCTAATTAAAGCATTGATAAGAATACGTTTTTAAAGTAAATTATTATTTAGAAAATCAAAAATGTAAACCAATTTTAGTTTCAATAATCGGATTTCGTTTTATGAGCTTTTAAAGTTCAAATATTTGAATGTGTCTTCAAAATGCATTTTTGTTTAAAGCGACAGTCTAATAAATTTTTTAAAAATAAAATCATGAAAATACTCGTTTAGTACAGAATTAGTTGAGAAAATCCAAAAAGTAAAACAATTTTGACTTCAATCATTGCTTTAGAATTAATAAGAATTCAAAATCAAACACATGAACTTTTTCTAAATTAATGTTTCTACTTTTAGAATTCTAATTAAAGCATTGATAAGAATACGTTTTTAAAGTAAATTATTATTAAGAAAATCAAAAATGTAAACCAATTTTAGTTTCAATAATCGGATTTCATTTTATGAGCTTTTAAAATTCAAATATTTGAATGTGTCTTCAAAATACATTTTTGTTTAAAGCGACAGTCTAATAAATTTTTTAAAAATAAAATCATGAAAATACGCGTTTAGTACAGAATTAGTTGAGAAAATCCAAAAAGTAAAACAATTTTGACTTCAATCATTGCTTTAGAATTAATAAGAATTCAAAATCAAACACATGAACTTTTTTTTAATTAATGTTTCTACTTTTAGAATTCTAATTAAAGCATTGATAAGAATACGTTTTTAAAGTAAATTATTATTAAGAAAATCAAAAATGTAAACCAATTTTAGTTTCAATAATCGGATTTTATTTTATGAGCTTTTAAAATTCAAATATTTGAATGTGTCCTCAAAATGCATTTTTGTTTAAAGCGACAGTCTAATAAATTTTTTAAAAATAAAATCATGAAAATACGCGTTTAGTACAGAATTAGTTTAGAAAATCCAAAAAGTAAAACAATTTTGACTTCAATCATTGCTTTAGAATTAATAAGAATTCAAAATCAAACACATGAACTTTTTTTAAATTAATGTTTCTACTTTTAGAGATCTAATTAAAGCATTGATAAGAATACGTTTTTAAAGTAAATTATTATTAAGAAAATCAAAAATGTAAACCAATTTTAGTTTCAATAATCGGATTTTATTTTATGAGCTTTTAAAATTCAAATATTTGAATGTGTCCTCAAAATGCATTTTTGTTTAAAGCGACAGTCTAATAAATTTTTTAAAAATAAAATCATGAAAATACGCGTTTAGTACAGAATTAGTTTAGAAAATCCAAAAAGTAAAACAATTTTGACTTCAATCATTGCTTTAGAATTAATAAGAATTCAAAATCAAACACATGAACTTTTTTTAAATTAATGTTTCTACTTTTAGAGATCTAATTAAAGCATTGATAAGAATACGTTTTTAAAGTAAATTATTATTAAGAAAATCAAAAATGTAAACCAATTTTAGTTTCAATAATCGGATTTTATTTTATGAGCTTTTAAAATTCAAATATTTGAATGTGTCCTCAAAATGCATTTTTGTTTAAAGCGACAGTCTAATAAATTTTTTAAAAATAAAATCATGAAAATACGCGTTTAGTACAGAATTAGTTTAGAAAATCCAAAAAGTAAAACAATTTTGACTTCAATCATTGCTTTAGAATTAATAAGAATTCAAAATCAAACACATGAACTTTTTAAATTAATGTTTCTACTTTTAGAGATCTAATTAAAGCATTGATAAGAATACGTTTTTAAAGTAAATTATTATTAAGAAAATCAAAAATGTAAACCAATTTTAGTTTCAATAATCGGATTTTATTTTATGAGCTTTTAAAATTCAAATATTTGAATGTGTCCTCAAATGCATTTTTGTTTAAAGCGACAGTCTAATAAATTTTTAAAAATAAAATCATGAAAATACGCGTTTAGTACAGAATTAGTTTAGAAAATCCAAAAAGTAAAACAATTTTGACTTCAATCATTGCTTTAGAATTAATAAGAATTCAAAATCAAACACATGAACTTTTTAAATTAATGTTTCTACTTTTAGAGATCTAATTAAAGCATTGATAAGAATACGTTTTTAAAGTAAATTATTATTAAGAAAATCAAAAATGTAAACCAATTTTAGTTTCAATAATCGGATTTTATTTTATGAGCTTTTAAAATTCAAATATTTGAATGTGTCCTCAAAATGCATTTTTGTTTAAAGCGACAGTCTAATAAATTTTTTAAAAATAAAATCATGAAAATACGCGTTTAGTACAGAATTAGTTTAGAAAATCCAAAAAGTAAAACAATTTTGACTTCAATCATTGCTTTAGAATTAATAAGAATTCAAAATCAAACACATGAACTTTTTTAAATTAATGTTTCTACTTTTAGAGATCTAATTAAAGCATTGATAAGAATACGTTTTTAAAGTAAATTATTATTAAGAAAATCAAAAATGTAAACCAATTTTAATTTTTATAATCGGTTTTGATTTTATGAGCTTTCAAAGTCAAATATTTGATTTTATGTCTTCAAAATGCATTATTCTTTAAATCGACATATTTGATTAATTTTTATAATAAAATCATAAAAATACGCCTTTAGTAAGAAATTCAAAAAATATACCAATTTTGACTTCCATCATTGCTTTATTTTTATAAGTTTTTAAAAATAAACGCATACGAGTTTTATGCTTTCTTAAGGTAGAGCTTTAATTAAAGTATTAGTAGTACTTTTAGAATTCCAATTAGAGCATTGAAAAGAATACGTTTCTAGTAAATGATTATTAAGTAAATTATAAATGTATACCCATTTCGATTTTTATAATTGGTTTTGATTTTATAAGCTTTCAAAGTCCAATGTTTTTATTGTCCTTAAAATACATTTAGTTTAAAACAACAGTTTTGATTAAATTAAAAAAAACATAAAAATACGACTTAGGGGAGAGTCCAATGAGGTCCAAAACGTATACTAATTTAGACTTTAATCATTGCTTTATTTTTAATAATCTTTTAATGCCAAACACATACGAGCTTTATCTCTTCTTAACGTAAAGTCTAATTTAAATCAATTTTAGTGTTTTTGTCCTAATTTTTAGGAAAATCATAAGTATAAACCTATTTTGATTTCTATAATCAATTTTAATTTTATAAGTTTTCGAAATCAAATAAATCTTTTATGTGTTCTTAAAATACTTTCTGTTTAAAGTAACAATTTTAATTTTAGTTTTTTAAATATAAAGATAGAAATACGCCTTTAGTAGAGAATTATCAGAAGTCGAAAACGTATGTATACCAGTTTTGACTTCAATTTCAATCATCGCTTTAGCTTTAATACGCTTTCAAAGTCAAACACATATGAGTTTTATGTCTTTTTAAGGTAAAGCTTTATTTAAACCAATGTTGGCACTTTCGCTAATTACAACATGGAAAAGAAGCCGCTTCTTGTAAATAAGTGTTAAGAAAATCAAAAATGTAGTACAAGTTGTACGTTTTGCTTTTTATCATAGAAAAATATGCTCCCAATAAATGATTACATTGAGGAAATCCAAAACTTTTTTTTACTTTAAACGCTTTAGTTTTGAAACACATTTATTTTTTATGTCGTTAAACATAGAGCTTTATTCAAAATGACGTTAGTACGTTTGTTCTTCTAATAAAAACATTAAAAGAAACACGCCTAAAATCTAATCTAAATTAAAAACCATTTTGATTTATATGAACGGTTTTACTTTTATAAGCTTGCAAAGTCAAATGCTCTCAAAGTACACTTTTTTATAAAGGAAGCGTTTTACTTTTTTTTAATAAAAAAATTTGTTTTTCGGAAAAAAATTAGCTGAGAAAGTATACCAATTTAGACTTCTATAGCCGCCTACGTTTTAAAAAGTTTTTAAAGTCAAGTATATATATGTTTTACGTCTTTTCAACGTAGAACTTTATTTAAAGCGTCGTTAGTGCTTTTGTTGTTCTGATCAATGATGATGATGATGAGAATCGAAAAGAATACGAGAGCTATAAGAATGTAAACCGGTTTTAATTTCTGCTATATGTTATGTTTTTTATAAACTACCAAAGAGCAAATATATGCTTTAGACTGTACGAAATCAAGTTAGTTTTGATTTTTATGATCAATTTTGTTTTTCTAAATATGAAGTACATGCACACTTAAATGTATGGTTTGTTTACGTGTGTATGTTTAACTTTATTTGTTTTCTAATTGGTTTACAAAGTGATTCGTGTTTCCCCTTTTTACATTCTTACGCCCCCCCTTTTTTTTAAAATTTACATTACATTACATTCTATATACATTCTATTTACATTTTATTTTTCCTCCTCTCCTCCTTCTCCATACTTTTTGCATCCACTCTGCTCCTTTTCCGTTTTTTTTTAAGATTTCCTTTTTATCCTTGTCTGTCTTTTTCTGTTTTTATGACCGTATCATTCCTTATTATTTCCTCTCTTACCCCTACTCTCTCTTCTCTTAATCTCTTTACTTCTACTTTCACGTATCCGTTTCTTTTATAATATTCTTCTCTGACATCCTGTCCGTACTTCACTTTTTCTCCCTTTATCTCTTTCCAACATTTCTGTAGTATTTTGCATTATGTTCTTTCCCTCGGTTCTTCCTCGTATTTTATAGCCCTTTTTCCTCTCTCTTATTTTTTTTGGCCTGGCCTGACCTCTTTTATAATATATCCCGGTGTTTCTCTGTCTACCTTTAATACCCATTTCCCGTATTTTTCTTGTATTCCTTCTACCTCTTTATACTTTTCCCACCCCCGTATATCCGCCCTACATATTCCTACACTTTTTATTAGCTTCTCATGTGTTTTCCCTCATTGTATATTATATTAACCCAGGTATGTGAATTCCTTCACTTGCTGCAGTTTCTCCTCCCTCCATTTTTACTTCTCCCTTTATCCTCCCCTCCTTTTTTATATACTATTATTTTGATTTCTCCGTATTTACCTCCATTTTTTTTTCATGCATTTTTCTAGCGTTTTTATCATCTCCTTCATTTCCGTTTCCTCATTAGCTACCAACACTATGTCATTCACATACGCCAACGACCACATTTTCACTTTTAATACTGCTATCCCTCCTATCTGTTGTCCTCTTATTGTTTCCTCCGTATATACTACAAACAAGCTTGGGATCAGTGGGCATATTTATCTCAACCCTCTCCTTGTAATGAATTTCCCACTCTCCTTTCCATTCACTTTTACCCTGTTCCTCGTTTCTTCGTAAATTTCCTTCATATATTTTGTATTATTTACGTGTGTAGAAGCATTTAAAAATAAAGATTTGAGTTTATCATCTATATCAACCAATGATTGAAGAAGGTGTTTTAAAAGGTGTCTTATAAAGCAATGTTTTTGTTTTTTATGCTGACATTTGAGAAAAAAAGTATTCGAAGCATTAATTTCTGACTGAAAAGCAGTTTACAAATATTAAATCAATAATAAATAATTTTGTGAATGTCGTGTAATGTATTTTTGAAACAATAACAAAATAATCATAAAAAGTAGAATTCATGAAACTGAAAATAAAAACCTTCTCTTCAGTATTGTAATTGTACACGCCTTTCTTTCAAAGCATTCTATCTATATATTCTCTTACATTTTATTACCTAAACATTATTTCCCGAAGAAAAAATCAAGTACAAACGTAAATGAGCATTAACTTTTTTTTAGGGTCGTTAAAAGTGTTTTATTGATTTACCACCACGGCGAGTTTATAGGTTAAAACAAAGCCTACCGTGATTTATTCACTTCTTACAAATTGCATACAAGTCTAGACCACAATTATTTTTAACGGTAGTAAAATTTCAGGTCTATTTGTAAATGAAACGAACTTCTTAGAAAAATCTCGCGATACCGGCTTCGAAACGACGGCGTTATTTAATTAAAATTATAAGTAATTCTTTTTGAAAATAGAACGACGATTCATTCATGCGGAATAAACATGACTTCGTTCTCCGGATTTTATCACTTGTTTGATCTGTATTCTTTCTTTTTACTACTAATTTATATGGAATTACGTAGCAGTACTCGAGTTGCAAGCACAATACGTTTGTAAATGTTTTGCTTAATTAAGACTATAAACATATTTTTCTTATGTTTTGTTTAGAAGAAAACGCAATATAATGGATTTACTACAAATACCTGGTACTAAGTGGTGTGGTAAGGGTTATTCTGCGCAGAAATACACCCATCTTGGCGGCTTCTCCAAGACGGATAAGTGTTGCAGAAAACACGATACTGGTTGCCCGTTTTGGATTGGTGGTTTTGAGACAAAGTATGGGCTGTTTAACTGGCGAGTCAACACTTTAATGCATTGTAGCTGTGACGATCGGTTAGTAATTTATGTTTTTAACATTGTTGCTTACCACATAATTTGATTTACCAAAAGCGTATTAGTTTAAACTATTTAAACTTTCCAGGGAAAAATGTTTATTTATCAGTTGATGAAAACGAAATAGTTTTCTTCTTTTAAGCTTTGTATTTTATGAGTAATAACTTCTTCCGAGTTTCGCCGTGTGTCAAAACTTGCGTTCGACGTTTCGCTGTTTATACTGACAAATTCTTCAGGTTGATTAAATTGATTCTCTATCGTTTGGCGTACTCTCTCTATATGCTTCATGTGCACTCTACTTCTTTGCTCCATTGACCGTAACGTTGCTACGTAGTAAGCTTTTCCACCCTTTGCCGAGATGATACTCATCTTCTCTGTAAACGATTTGTTCTTTTTTATCTCTATGGCTTTCCTGATTAGTATTTTTCTGTAATTCCTCCTAGTAGCTATATCACTTCTACCTTGTCGAAATCCATTTTATGATTCCATTACATCCAGAAAACGTAAGTTACCATTTTGCTCCTTCTCCTTAGGAAGTTGATGACTTCGTGTAGTGTACTTATGTTCAGAAATCGTTGTAATTTCTTATCTTCCTGCTGTCATATTACAGAGGCATCATCGACATATCATGGGTTTCAGCTTACTGGATCCTATGGCTTTTTCTTCAAATTCCTCTATGAACAAATTGGCTATTACGGGTAGTAAAGGGCTTCGCATTGCTGTTCCATTATTTTGTTTGTAGTATTTTTTGTTGTATAAAAAATATCTTTTAGATAAGCACAGTTGTACCGAATCGATGATATCTGCTGGAAGTTCAATTTGTGCGTCTTCCGTAGGTACATTGGTGAATTATGACATTGCATCAAAAGTCACTAAGTAAAAAAAATCTCCACAAAATGTTGTGAGCTTTTGCACATGTGACGTAATCTGTCTGGTGTAAGATTTCAGCAAGTTAGCTAGATATATATACAGTGTGTCCGAAAAGTATGGAATATATTATACAGGTCGATAAATATGCACTTTACACGAAAAAGTTGTAAATAAAAGTTGTTTATCACTTAGTTATCTACCACCTGGGAGATATCAATTTAAATTTTTGCTGTAAACAAAATCGCAACGAATAACACTTACATTTTTTAAATGGCAAGGCACGTCTTTATTATACTCATTTGATAGAGTCTTTTTCTCTTTTCAACCATATGAAATTTGAATACCTTTACATCAAAAAAATTTTCCAAGAAAAACAAGGACATGTCTAACGAATTTATTTTACTGAGCAGTATTAATCAGGTACGTAATATGTAGTATTGAAACAATTGAATGCACTGTCACAATAGCAAATATTAAACTTTAAATATCTTTACATAAAATTGTTATAACAAAAAAATGTATTTAAACTAAACTTACAATAAATGTTCAAAATGTAAACCATTCATAATTTGACAGTGGTAAATTTGATTTTTAAAACCATCGATTGCTTTTGAAATCATATCTCGAGTTATAGCTCTTATCTCAACTCTAATGCGATTTTTCAAATCTTCAACATTATCAGGTCTATTTACATAAATTTTGCTTTTAATATAGCCCTAAAGAAAAAAATCTAGTGGACTTGAATCCGGCGAGCGAGCAGGCCATTCTATCGTACCTCTTCTGCCTATCCATGTATTTTGAAAAGTATTATTAAGAAAGTGGCGGACATTAATTCCAAAATGTGGAGGTGCCCCGTCTTGTTGAAGCCATATTCTGTTATGAGGTATATCTGGATCTACTTCATGTGGAAATAACTCGGCCAAAGCAGGAACTAACTCAAATCTTAAGAAATCGAGATAAATATTCGCCGTTAAACTACCTTCAAAAAATATGGTCCCAAAATTTGTCTTCCAATCATTCCTACCCAGACGTTGACTTTCTGCTGGTATTGGGTGTGTCCTTCAAGATACCAGTGAGGATTTTGTAAAGACCAGTAACGTGTGTTTTGTTTGTTAATTGTGCCGTTTAAACAAAACGTGGTCTCATCAGTAAAAAGGATATTTTTATGAAAATGTGGATCTCGTTCAAGTTTGTTTGTTATTGTTTCACAAAACTCCAGTTTTCTGTCCAAATCGTCTTCAAATAATTCTTGAACTACACAAGCTTTATAAGGATGAAATTTTTCTTTTTTTAAAACGTCATGTACAGCCGATTTATTCAAATTATGGTCTCTAGCAATTTGCCGAACAGAAATTTGTGGATTTTCCTCAACAGACAAGAACACATTTTCTCGTTCTACATTACTTAATGACAAAGGTCTACCAGTTCTACTCGCATCTTTCACCGAACCTGTCTCTTGAAATTTCCGCCAAATTTTGCCTACCGTGGACTGCGAAATGTTTAATTCTGGATGCAAGTTATTAAATAAATTACATACTTCGTCTTGGGTTCTTCTTCTATCTCCATATCCCAGAATCATTAAAATTTCAATTCTATGTTTCTCAGATATTTCAAGCACTAACAAATAGCAAATAGCAAAGTGTGACAGTGTTTTAAAGTGCATTCAATTGTTTCAATGCTACATATTACGTACCTGATTAATACTGCTCAGTAAAATAAATTTGTTAGACATGTCCTTGTTTTTCTTGAAAATTTTTTGATGTAAAGGTATTCAAGTTTCATATGGTTGAAAAGAGAAAAAAAGACTCTATCAAATGAGTATAATAAAGACGTGCCTTGCTATTTAAAAAAATGTAAGTGTTATTCGTGGCGATTTTGTTTACAGCAAAAATTTAAATTGATATCTCCCCGGTGGTAGATAACTAAGTGATAAACAACTTTTATTTACAACTTTTTCGTGTAAAGTGCATATCTATCGACCTGTATAATATATTCCATACTTTTCGGACACACTGTATATATATCATCTTTGTGCATTTTTGGCGACATTTTTATGATTTTCCTTACTGTTTTTGTGATTTTTTCCGTCATATCTTTCCTTATTTCTTTGTAGTAGTTTTTTCATCTTGTAGTAATCTTTTTTATTTAGTAGCACAGTCGCATTCTTTTTGTCTGCTTTGAATGTGACGATGTTTTCATCGGTTTTTAAATTTCTCAACGCTTTCCCTGAAAATGTTGCGTTTAAGTATTTTTGCTTTGCTCACTTTCTATCGTACTTCCTTTGCTTCAATAGTTGTTATTCTTTTTATGGTCACTTCTACTTCTGTAATAATTTTGCAATTATGGAGTACCACTAAAACCGATTGTACATAGTATTTAATCCTCAATGTACTACTTATTTAAGTAGCTGACTAACTTGCTGAATCCTCACACCGAGCAAACCACATCACATGTGAAGAATTTACAACATTTTGTGGAGATCCTTTCTACGCTCAAAACTGAACTTACGGATGTAACGTTATTATTCACCAATGTACCTATGGAAGACCATCATCCTTGCACAAATTAGACTGCAAACAGACATAATCGATTTAGTAAAATTAGTTGACCATTAAAAGTACGCAATTCTATACGAGGAAGTGACGTAGATTAAATTTACTCCTGAATTAGTATTTGCTGAAACTTGCAGATGATATAATGATAATAAAGCGTTAGTTTCCTTAATGCGTTGGGTAACTGTTTCGAATTTGTCTGTCTAGCGAAATCAGACAATGCGTCAATTGTTAATGGCTAAAATTGATCATAGATTGCTTGAATATTTGCAAACAAATCTTTCCTTTTGCTTTTTAAAATTACTACTAGAATATTTGGCTTAAGAATTACAATTTATACAATTCCAACAAATAAAAAAAAATTAATTCAAAATGCAAATTACAAACTATTTCCGTTACACGAGGATGTCGTCCTTGCTCGGGCGCCAAATATATAACCGATACTAACAATAATATCGATATAATATTACGATACGAAACAAAACGATTTAAACAATTTTGATTATTGAGCTTCTGAACTAAGTTCGGGGGAATTCGCATGTTTGGGTAATAGATAATAAAAACAAAAGAAATAAGTCATAAACGATGTTCAAATATGTACAAAAATATAATTAACAAGTTTATATACAATGCAATAAAATAAAATAATTATTATTGTAATGAATAACTAATACTTAATCTTCTACATTCAAAATAAGATCACATCTGTCTTTCACAATCTTATGAACTAAATTATTTACAAAAAGTTACGAGGATACCAATTTATACAAAATAATTTTTGATTTATACGATTTATCAACAAAATCTAATTTTTTAGATAACAACATTACAACTAAAGTCAGAATGTTATAACGATACGACGACGAATTGCTTTGTTTTCGACACATTTCTAATTAACGATAACAAAATCGATCGTGAAGAAATGCAATTAATGTGCATACTTCGATACTTATGCAACTAACGAAATGCATATCTCTGTATGCGATGGTTTGACAAGATCAAATTTGAAAAGTTTTCTTTTTCGACAATACGATACCAGTGGAATTTTACGAATGTGTAGATTTCAGAAAATGTAAATTTTTGCAACTACGATAACGAACGATAAAGGCGACTCCCATCTATGCTACTCAATATCTTAATTGGGTTGTTACTTCCAATTCAAACGATATTTCAAATACGATAATTGAATCGATACTACAAATTCATGACGCTATTTTATTTAAATAAACGATATGTGATCCAAACGGCTTTCGATTAAAGCTGTTAACAATACAACGACGTTCTACAAAATTTACAAATGCTTACCTTTTTTAATTACATTAAATGTGCATTTAGCGAACGGCCATTTAAAAAGAACAAGTGTGTGTTGCGCATGACGTATTTATGACATTTACGAGATTGCGATTTAACATAAAATTTCTATAGGCGTACTATTAAAATTTTAACGGTTCGGGCGACAATTAAATTTAAAATTAGGCTACACTACAACATATTTTTTGTACGGCAGTTTTTTATGACCCGTAATAGCCAAGTTGTTCATGGTGGCATTTGAAGAAGAAGCCATAGATTCCAGTAAACAAGAAACGTAAGTGCTGGCTACGATATGTCTATGATACCTTTTGCAGCACGCTGAGATAAAAATTCAACAATTTCTATACTACATAAATTTACGATACTCTCAAGTTTGCCATAGAAAAGGAGGAAAATGGTAATCTACTTTTCCCGGATGTAATGGTCAAGAGGAAAAACTACAACACGCAGTGTACAGGAAGAAGACGCACACCAACGGGTATCTGCAAGCTAGATCTCACCATCATCCTATGCAGAAGAAGGCTTGGAGTAGAAGAAATAGTACTACTACTATCAGCAATGAGTTATATCTAGCCAGTGAGAAGATGCACCTCAATAAAGCACTTAAGGAAAATGGTTACACAGACATAGACATAAAGAGAGCCACCAGAAAACGGACCAAGCAGCAAACAGAAACGGAATTAACAAAAGGGATAGCTTGTTTATCGTACATAGCGGGAGTCACCGAGAAACAGGAAAAATCTTGAAGGAACAGAAGATACAAGTACGCTTCGGCACCACGACGTCAATCAAACACTATCTCCCAACAAGGTTTCAAGAACTAGGACGGGAGGTATCTATAAGATAACATGCCAATGCAGATAATGCTGTGTAGGATACACAGGAAGAACAGTGAAGAAACAAATTAAAGGGCAGGAGAATGACTTGAGATTAAAAAATTAGACAATCGGTAGTGGCAGAACACACACATGAAACGGGACATAAATGGGTTTCGACAACGTAGAAGTAGTAGACTAATCAAAGACAATTAGACCGTTAACAGAGAAGATAGGTGTCACCTCAGCAACACGAGGAAGAGAACACACCGCTGGGAGCACACGAGGTATATATAGAGTACGCGACTAAGATTACACTAAAATAACAACGTTTTTTAGAATTGAACTGTGTTAAATTTCTGCAGATGTTCTTATTTAAGTATACACTCTTACCGGTTTCTTTTTTTGATTTGATAATCATGATGAATACGAATTGCTTTGCAATTTGCTGTGTAGTTAAGAGTAACATCGTTCTGTTTTTTATTATTATTATTATTAGAAGTAAGGTGAGTTTTATGAAAACCGCCTGCACTGCGACCAGATTAGATCTTTTGTGTCCCCAGAGATCTGTCTTTGACGAATTCGATCAGGCCACTGGTCGAAAGGTTTAGTAATTCTTCTTCCCAGATGAAGATAAAATCTAGATGTTTTTGTCTCTTTAGGCATAAAACTGGACACCTTATGTTGATGTGGTCCATACACTCCACCTCTTCACCACAGTACCTACAGGTACAGGTATCATCACCCACCAGTTCTATCTTACTCAAGTGGTATCTGCAGTGGATGTGTCCTGTTAGTAAACCACAGAGGAGTTTTAATTCTTTTCTTCTTAACTTTATAACTTCCTTCTCCCTCTTTTTGTTTGGGCTAAGGAACTTTTTTGAATGTTTTAGACCCAGCATTTTGTTCTAAGTTTATCTAATTTTGCTTGCTGATTTGCTTCCACATTGCCTCCTATTCTCTGGCACCCAAACAAGTTCAACTTTATTCTTGTCCGCCAGCTGGTCTAGGGCACTCGTGAAGCATGCGTGATCTTACGCTGTTTATTTGCAGTGCTTTTAATGTCGCTTGGCTGTCCGACATGATGATATATTTTGTTTGCTTCGGTTTTTGGAAATCAGATGTTCCGCCACCATGTAGATGGCGTGTACTTGTGCTTTAAAAAATGGTGGTTTTAGCACTGAGAGATACGTGTCTTTTGAATCTAAGTCCCATCACTTCTGCCCCCACAACACCGTTTTTTATTTTGAATCGATCTGTGAACCATTTCTTGGAAGACGCCGGCACGCAGTCCGTGCCTTCCACCCAGTCTTTTCTGGTGGGGAACCTGACTTTGTATTTGTGATTAAAGATCATTTTTGTGTTCATCTGATCGCTCACTGCGGCCATGTCTAACAGAGGAGTGGCTTTGTGAATTCCCAGATGATCTTTGAGGTTGCCTTCTTTGAAATGGGTGTACCCCATGTAGATTGAAGACCTGCTTTATAAGCTTCCTCTTTAATTGCCACTGGTAGAGGATCCAAGCTGAGAAAGATCTCCATCGCAGCGGTGAGTGTTGATTTCATGGCGTCTATGATGGTCAGACATACTTGCCTTTGCACCTTTGCCCGCTTCGCTTGCGCCGTACTTTGGTCTACTTTTCTCTACCAAACTGCAAACGCATAAGGAACTTCAGGTCTAACAGCCTGTTTGTAGATCCAATTGGTTATGCTGGGGTTCAAACCCTACGTTTTGACAACCATTTGGCGCCAAAACCATAAAGTTTGTCGTTTTGGACAGGTGACTTTTCCACGTTAGTTTTTGGTCCAGTGTCGCCCTTAGGCATTTAACCTCCTTGGAAAGAGGAATGGTATTTCCATTTAACTGAATACTGGGGATATTTAAATTTCTTCGTTTAGTAAAAGGAACGATGGTGGTTTTATTCGGGTTTATGTTCATACCCTTTTGAGGCACCAGTTACGTGTTAGGTTCATGGCATTTATATTCTCTCCCTTACGATGAATTTCACGTTGGTTGGTTATGTCGTCAGTATAGCCTAAAACGTTGTACCTTTCTACTCAGGTCGTTTAGTAGTTTATCTACTACCAACGACCACAGCACTGGGGTTATGACTTCCCTTTGTGGGTAACTTCTTGTAGTGCCTACCTCATGGATGGCGCTACCAATGCTGGTGATTACCTGTCTACCCATCAGCATGTTGTTTATCCATCGAATGATAAAGTCGTATATCCCTCTCTTTTTGAGAGACCGTGGCATTGAACTATAGGCGGGGTTGTCAAAGGCGCCCTTGTATGTTCTTAAAGACTGATAGAGCAATATTCTTTGACTTTGACTTGTGGTTTCTCTGTGGTTGATACAATTTGGTGTAAAGCTGATATCGTTGACTTGCAAATTGGTATTTATGAAGATGTTTGACCGTTAAAATCTCCATTCCTAACATATTGATCCATCAAGCTTTTCCATTGTTTTGAGCATAAATGATGAGAGACTTATTAGACGATATGACTTTGGATCATCTAGGGATTTACACCTTCGTGTAGGAATATGACCTTTACTTTCCTTTATACTTGAGAAACATGGCTATATAACAAGCTGGATCTGAATTTCTTGATTAATGTCTCTAGCAAGATGTCCTGCCTTTGTTAAATAAGTGCCAGAAATACTCCATCAGGCCAGGAGCCTTGAAAGGTTTGAAGGTTCATATGCAATTTTGTTGACAAGGGGACATTCCCGTTTGAGTAGAGTTCTACTAATTATGGGTCCTTTTTACACCCTTGTTTCTCCAGTTGCGATACACCCTGAAAAATGTTTTTTGATCAAAAGCTCCACCGTTTCCTAAAAGGTTGAAGGTGCTATCTTCACGTTTGAGTCCACCTATGTTACCTTGGTTGCGACAGGTGCTTCATCAAGGTTCTCACAAAAGGTCCTCCAAGAACTTTTCTTTGATTTACAAAGTGTCACATTGAACTTGGTAAGAGCCTTACGGTACTCTTCCCAGTTAGGTGTTCTCTTTGATTTGTTAAACTCCATTCTGGCTTTGCTACGCATTTTGCTCAGTTCAATGTTTTACCAGGGTACTTTGCTTTTAGTCTTTTTGGTTTTGAAGGGGCAGTTTGACAGTTTACCTCAAAGGCCCTTGTTATGGCTTCCGTTGTGAGGTTAACTGTTCTCTCTAAGTCGTTTATTGATCTTATTTTGTTTGGTATTTCCTTCATGGCATCATGTAAGATACTTCTGTATCCGTCCCAATTGGTCTTGTTAGAAACTCTATATGTTTGGAACTCTATATGTTTGGTTGGTCATCCAACAAGCCCCTATCTTGAACATGATCAAACAGTGATCGGAAAGGGACGCCTCATCAGACACTTCTCAATCACTTATTAAATTTAAAGCTTCCCTAGACACTAAGGTTAAGCATAGAACCTCCTGCCTTATAGCGTTTATAAAAGCTGGGCGATTGCCTTTATTGGCCACCATCATATTAGTAGTTAGTAAGTACTCACCTCGGTCGTTGGTATCGTTGCTTCTCCAGGCGGTGTTGTGGGCATTGGCGTTCACCCCAACGATTAGAGGTTTTTTGTTGGCTTTGCAGTAGCTGATGAGTCGTTTTACCGTGTTTAGTGGAAAATATACCGAGGTCAAGATTACTTCTTTTTGTCCTCCAGGGACAGCTCTGCCAGTATGGTAGCTATATCAGCATCTGTGAATTTTGATAGAGTCAGTGTATTAATGGTTTTATTGATCAGAATGGCTGCCCTCGTTACCGAGGTAGATCTGTCATAAATCAGCTTACCGTTCTTGGTACCTAGTCTACACACTCGTCCTCCATTTATCCAGGGCTCCTGGACCAGATTCACCTTTTTCGTGCCTTGGGCGAACCTGTGGTATAAGGCGGCCTAAGCAGCCTTCGCGTGGTGGAGGTTTGCCTGCACGCACTTCATGGTTAGGATGTGAATGAGGGTGATGGAGTACCACTCTCTTCTGCCATCTCCATGGTGGTTGCATTCTGAGGAATTAATGATTCTTCCTCCAGTGGTCGTTCATGAGGTTTCCTTACTTTGATAGGACTTTCTTTGAATTCGTAGAACAATTTATTTCCTAAGGATTCTACTGTTTGACCTGAATTTTGGTCGATTGAAAGGATTAGAAGTGCTGATGTACCTCTCGCCTCCTTTTTTATTATCTTCCAGATTGAGGTGTTGACACCATCGTTCTGTCCTTGGATCCGATGTAATATCCTTTCCGCCGACATCTCAGAGGAGTTGGGAGAAGAATCCCAGTAAGGTACTACCCTGAGGTATACCTGCCTCTTTGGTAGCCCACAGCTCTGAACCTTCCCAAGGATGTAGATTTCCAACTGGCTCCCGCTTTAAGCCATTCCAATTGTTGCGTTGTCTTTACATGAAAGCATTAGGTAGCCCGCTTTATACAACAAAGGCGAGAGCAACTTAGGTTTAATGGTTTTATTGTACTTTTCACACCACTGTGTTCATGATGTGCCGAGCAAATTTGATCCACCTGGAGCAATTGTGAGGAGTTTTGTTGGAACTCGCACTTTCCGCCATTTTGATACCTAGCTAAGGCACATTTATATGAGGACGTTTTTCTGTCTTCCAGCTTGCGGTATTTCTTGGTTAGAACAGCAGGAGCGACCGTCTTTTTGCTTTTGTTTCTTTACATACCCTCGGACTTTCGTCCTGGGACCTTGTTTTTTTGCACCAGAGACTTGGGTACACCGCTGCCTCCCGGCTTAGGAACGATGAATTCTTCCTTCTTCAGGAGAGCTTAAGTTTCCCTAGCTTCCCGGTCTTTGAAGTATCCTGAATTTAGTAAGCCTTTACATGTATCTTTTGGAAGCCTGCGCTACACAATCAACTTTGTCTTATTTTTGGTCTACATTTAGGCGGACGGGCTCTTTGACCAGTTTCTCTACTCCAACCTTCTGGCTCTAAGGCACTGCTTTATCGCCAGCTTCGCTTGCTTTAGGTTTGAGGGTTTTCCTCCTCCATTTTGTTTTTATTTATGTTTGGTTTTGAAGAAGGGTTTATATTATACCCACGAGTAATTGAGTATCAAGACTGTTCCATCCAGCACAGCTTTCTTACTGGATAAGGCTATATACTCTGGTATCTGGAAGATCACATACTAGAGACCTTTTTAAACTCCAGGCCATTCATCCCTTGGCGTATGCTGATCCACCGTTGATTGGGGAATGTTTATTGACTTCCCAGTCTAGATCCGCCGTGTTTGGCAAGTAAAGCAGGGTCACCCTCAGAGCAGGATGCAGCTCTTCACTGCGCACTTGCACGGTTTCTTTGCAACAAGCCTTCATATGGGAAGCAGGGGTTACCTCAGCTCTGCGCCTGAGGCTCCCAGTACTCACTAGGGAGATACCTCATTGCCCCTTTGACCTCATCATGCTGTTTTTACTTGAAATAGTATTTGCTGAGAGCTTACAACACCGCCGTTGCTAGATCTATTCAATTTCTAGTTGTCGATCAGATGAGTTCTGCTTCTTTTTGGTTAAGATCTTCAGTGCACTGGAGAATGATCTGATGTAAGAGAACTTAAAGCAAATTCTCTCTTTTGCATTTTTTGTATCCATACCTTTCGCGATGCAAATGTTTAAGACATCATGGATTTTTATTTCTGTCCGGGTGGCCAATATATTAGCTGATCAGCTGGTTCCAATAATTTTTAGTATGGACAAATGTATAGCAAAAATTTCAATTGTTTCATTCTTCTTAAGAATAACTCCAGTAGCTTCTGAGCTACTTATTTTTATATGCATAGCATTTTCTAAACATTGTTTATGACTTGAAGTATTTATCTGTTATTACTGTTGTTCTCTTTCTTATGCGTTTTGGCGTTATCTTATTATTACTAGTTAATAACTATTACTAATTTTTGGTCCTCGTTTTATTGCTACATCTTTTTGTACATTGTTTGTTATAAGGAATGAAAAACAATTTAAAAAAAAAAAACATAACTATAAATTGTTGTTTATAATCACTAAAAACATTTTATTTGGCAATTTATATATTTTTAAATTCCTCTTTGAGATTTAAAATTATGCCTGGTCAGTTAATGGTTTAAGCCAGTTTTCTAGGATAGGTTGCTTTCTTTTGTATTTTTAGGTACGTGTTAAAATAAATAAGACGTGTTATTTGAGGTAAAATAAATTATTTGACCCTTGTCCGAACAAGACGTTACTATAACAACAATTTTAAAGAAGACAGTAAATATAGAAAGCAATAGAAGCAATTTGTTTACAAAAGTAGTAGCTCTCTCAATTCCATTATTTGAAAGTTAAATTTTAATTAGAATAAGCCACACAAAAATTACAAACAAATGCATTTTCAACTCAAACACCCTAAACTCTTTGAACAAATTATTCTTCCCAGTTTTTTTTTTTATAGAAAATATGTTTTAGAAAAGTCAACTGAAAATTCTGAAAAGATAGAAGCTCAGAGACTATTTTATAAAAACAATTAACACCTTTAAATAGAAAACACATTTAGTCAGCTAACTCCAGGTACCTACGTTTCGACATCTTCGACCTGTAAAGAATCCCTGCGGTAAATCAAACAAATCTGGACCAAAGAAAAGGCATTCAGGACTCAGAAAGTAACAAACGGTGCGATAAAGAGCTGGCCTTAGTTTGGGCTTTGTCAAACTGTTTATGATGAAGTGGATGCCGACAGTTTTTTTCCTTCGAGTGTAACAATACGAAATAGACACTTTTTCGTTCAGGTAGAAATTTTGGCTTGAAATTACCATTGCGAATGCATTATCTTTACTTGTTAGGAGTAACTTGTACTTGTAGGAACGGCGATAGACTTAATTTGACTATTGGTAGACGGCGTTTAAAATATTCATAAGGTTTACGTCTCTTGGCGTAGGTATCAGTAACTTTGAAAGAGTTTAATTCTTGTATTTACGGCGTAAAGGTCGATAACCAAATAGGGAAGAGATTAAGGTGTTTTTTTTTTCTAAATTTAATCAACTATAAGAAAAGGTAGCTGCGCTTTTGTAATTTACAGCCTGTTTTCAATTTCCTACAGAATTCTAAGTATGATCTATGTTTGTTACACCTTTGTGGTGTTACTTGATGTGGGAAGTTTAAGTTATGAGACGGTATGGCTGTAATGTAATTTGATTTTAAACGCATTTCTTTAAGGAGATAATGCTTTTACGAGTTCTTTTTCTCACAGATGTTAATAAAGCGCAATAACCACTTTGTATAGAAATGCAGCTATAATTTTTTTGTAATTGCTTTCCAACCTGTTAAATTAAAAGTACTGCAATATTTCATGATTGTTGAATTAATTATTGCAGTAATTGTCAAATTAATGTTATAAGTGAGCATTTATTATGTGTGTAAAAATTAAGTTTTGTTACATTGGAAGAGTCTATGGACAGTGCCATCGCTTTATTTCTTATCCATGTGTACGCAAATTCTTCAGCATAACTGTTTCTATTGATACACGTTTGCTAAGTTAACCATCAACCATAACAAATCATTACACTATAAACCGATCATAAAATTCATTTACATTTACTGTTTATTGCATAGCAGAAATGTTACAATTTTTACTTCACACTGAAATTTCAGAATTTAATTTTTTCTTTTTAAATTATTTATAATCCAAATAAAGCTTATGGGGATTTTGTCGGCGTGTAAACTCGTATATACAGGCCCATACATATTGAATAAAAGTGAGTGTTTTTAAGTGATAAAAGACGCAAATAAAAATTAAAAAGCTCTAAGAAGTGATTAATTAAGTGTAAAGTATTGAACTATGTTAGTGTGAGTAAAAATCATCAATTAAGGACCCAATCAATAAAGGTAACGTTAATATTATTCTAATTGCGATATCAAAATGATAGGCATGAGAGGAGAAAGGACTAGAGGAGTTGATCCGGGTGGCCTCTCGCCTCGGCTACAAAACACAGACGGGCAGTGGTGATAACCTAAAACGCCAAAACCATTCGAAATATAATACCAGAGGCACATTCAGTTGAAATTGTACGAGATATTAAAACATAATAAATGAACGATAACGAAGGACTAATTCAACAACAATATCTAAAGATAACGCACGCCAAAGAGCAGGCAGTGCGGGAAAGCGAGACGATTATATTAAAAGATCGCGCCCTAGAGAGAGAGATCAGAAGTTTTCAAAGAGAAGCAAAACAATAGATAGTACGACTAAAACCGAAACAAGAATACCATGGAAGAACCGAAAAAGTGAAGCGGTACAAAATGGAAGAAGTACTTAAAGCATTCTACAACTGAAGAAAAGAGAGTTAAAGGAAGACGCACGTAAAAACATGAAAAGCTTGAAAGAAGAGTTTGAAAACAATCAAGAGGAGATCAAAGAGCGCAAAGAAGTGGAATTAAAGAGAAGAGAATGAAATGATAGAAATCAAAGAGGAAAATGAGAAGTTAAAAGTGCAGTGTAGGAAGAGCCTAGAAGGAAAATTTGGCAGAAGAACAGGATAGAGATAAGAAAAAACTAAATGTATTGATCAAGGAATACAAGTTCAAGATGCATTGGTAAGAGAAAAAGTAGAAGAAGTTTTACAAGAAAAGATAGGTGTGAAGTATTCCAGAGTGGGCAAAGTAGATGCTAACAAAATAATCGTAGCTAAAAATGGAAACTTGTAGAAATAAAAATAGAAATAATGAAAAGAGAAGAAGGAATCCAAAAGGAACAAACATAAGAATAGAGAATGATCTAACAGTAAAGAACGAGAAAATACTGGCGCACATCAAGGCATTTTGCAAAAAAGCAAGAAATGAGGGGAAACGAGGCCAAAAATAGTTGGATGCAAAAACATAGTGGACGGGGAAAGAATGGAGATGGAACCAGCAAAAAAGGAGCTGGAAGAAATGACAAGAGCAC